>JALDNG010000043.1:1227500-1827500 GCA_024349245.1 Neodontobutis hainanensis | reverse complement strand
CACAGCTGTGTATTAACTGGCCTAAAGGAAGCATGTAAAGATTGAATAATAGAGGTCCCAAGATAGACCCCTGTGGAACCCCACATGTCAGGGCCATTTGGTCTGATACACAGTTTCCAACCGAAACAAAGTACTTCCTGTCTTCAAGATAGGACTGAAACCATTTAAGAGCAGTTCCAGAGATACCTATCCATTCCTCTAATCTTTGTGACAGGATTTCATGGTCCACTGTATCAAACGCAGCACTCAAGTCCAACAGAACTAAGACAGAGACTTTGCCCGCGTCAGTGTTCAGACGGATGTCATTTGTGACTTTGATAAGTGCAGTCTCAGTGCTGTGATGGGGCCTAAAACCTATGTACCATTTAATTTAGAAAAGTGACCATGGACAGAACAACACTGCCCCTATCATTCAGTGAGGATGTAGGATTAACCCTGGGTTTTCTGTATCAAAAAGCTGGCTCACTTTCTATCAAGAAGATCTCTCTGGGTTGAACGGCTAACCTGGCCTGGAGCAGGTTAAGTTTGCAGAAAGACAAAAGAAACACAGACACTGACCAATCAGGAACGAGAAACAAGTGTCGAGGAGGGGAAAGAGGCAGCGCAGAGAGAGAAAAAAAGTGTGTCTGCACAGGCACCAGCTGACTGGAGCACAAATGTACAGCGATCTAGAGACACTGTAAAGTCATATTGTAAATTAGTCTTAGAGATTTAAACACTTGAATGACATTGTGCTCACAATGGGCTTAGTTGTCAGTTATGTTCAGATTAACAGACTTGTGTTGTTGTTAGTATTTAGCTCTTTTTGTGAATATGCTGTTCATTTAGTCTCTGCTGCTGTTTTGTTTTGAGTTTAGTGTAGCCTTTCCCTGTTTCTCTCAAGGTAACTCTCTCCCACATGTTGCACATGGTTGTTTGTTAAGTACTGACTCCGTCTGTTTCACATGAACACGCTCTCACTCTACAGAGAAACTCAGATTAACAGAATGAGTTGATAACCCACTTTGTGATGCCACTGATCCCAGGATTGTTGGATTTTGTCTAACTGGGTAGAAGAGCCATATCCGAGGCAGGTTAAACTAGCTTCATAGTACAGGGCCCAGAATAGGAACAAAATATACCCTCCTTCATTAGAAAAAAATACATCTATTTAATAATAATCAAGGTAAAAAGTCACATGGGGCCTGTCAAAATGTAAATGTATAAATGTAGGGAGAAAATGCAGTTGTTTTTAACCCAAAAAAAAAAAAACATTTAAAAGGCTTCTCTAATTCTAATATCTGTCATGGCTCAAGTGCAAAACTGGGTCAAGAAGAAATCAAGAAATCATGTCTGCTATTAAACAAAAAACAACTTGGGAACTGCTGATGGAGTAACCTTGATGTTGATTTGATATTGCCCAGCTCTAATAACTGCATTTTACAAAACGCTACAAACTGTCAAGTGTGAAACTGTGTGGTTAAAATGACGAGTTTAATAACACACGAGGGCTCCACACAACCTAAAAGCATGTAATTATATAGAAGCCGTGCAGGGACAGAAGTGGGAAACAGAAACGAAACTCTGCCTGTCTAACACGCAGCATACATACGTCTATTCCAAGGCCAAAACATGATATTACTACAATGCATTTGTCTTCATCTGTACTCTTTAATGACTAGACTATAATGTACTTCTGCTATAATTAATTGACTCATTCTTCAACAAAATGATTTGGAATCAGTATCAGATTTTCACTCTACATTTGACCATTCATTTTAAAGCTATAAAGCAGCGGTCTTGGAAACCTGGGAATAGATTACTCACCGTAGCCATACATCACCACCAAGCCTGTCGTCATGAGTACGGGGTGCCAGTTGAACTCCAGGCCTGAGCCGTCCCAGGAGAAACCCATCCGCCACTGGGAGCTCCACAGACAGACAAATACCACACAGGCCAGGCCCAGGCTCAGGCACAGGAGAAGGCACAGGTAGAAGCTCAGGATGGACTTCATCCTGGAAAAAACTGAGGTCTGAACCAAAAGAAACACCAATGTTACAAGAGAAAAGATTTAACAAAGTCCTCCATTGTTTATGCCCCATCACCTTGAATAAGTCAGAGTAATCCTCTCTGCTTTGGTTTAAACTTCACTCCCCAAACTACGGAAGCCTAAAAGGGTCAAAAGTAAAAAAAAAAAAATCCAAGAGGTTTTTGGAAGGACTGGATAAACAAGCACCAAAAGTTACAGACACAATTTTGAAAAATTAAAAAAAAAAAAAAAAAAAAAAAAATTGTCAACTTATTTATTTTTTCCAGGAATAATGACCATCCTAATGGATAGAAGGAATGAATGAATGAATGACGAATGGACAGATGACTGTAATTTCAACATAAAGGCACATTTAAAAAAAGCATGACATTGCAGTTTAAGCTTCAAGTCAGATACAGTTCCTATACGTTTAGACTGAGATGCAGGCCTATTCATAAACAGCCCAATATAAACGCTAAGGGTTTTTCATCAAAGTCTAAATGTAAGTTTACCAACACTACCAAAAAATATTGTCACCAAAGAGACTCTGCCAGCACTCCGTAAAACCGCTCCAAAACAAACCTAGGTCCACATTATGTAGTTATAAAAGCATGGTTTGCAGTCTCATACTCACAGTGCTGTCTGCTCTCACTTCGTGTTTCCGTGTGGCAGGTGCAGAGCCACTTCTACATGGAGCTGAGCTGAGGTGTGTGAGCGGGAGGCTGAGGGGGGAGGAACAGCTGGGAGATGAAGGGCCACCCTGCTGCATCTGCTGTCTGTAAATACACCACACACAATAGAAGTGGGATTTATCAGTTTGGGTGTCAATTAGCTAAAACTAAACTACAACACCGATGGAACAGGTTGTCAATGGGGCTGTTAGTAGTAGTTTCAGCTTAAAATAAGTAAAGTCATAACCTCCTTAAATGCAGTTATGTGAGAACTCGCCATTTTGTCTCACTAACTTAATTTAACCCCAATGACTAACACAGAATTATGTTATTTGGATAAAACATTTAGACAAATAACCCATTTTTTGAACACAATCGGCTTTTTCTAAGAATATAAGAGCAACAATGTCAAAATCAATATTAAAGTGGAATAATGGAGATTGACTGAACATTGAAGGCTTGTAGTGTACTTCCTTTACAAATAGCTTTAACCTATCGTCGCATTGACCTCAAATGTTCGCTATAACAAAATAAAAAGCCCTATCATTCAACTTTCCGATAAGTCATAATTGTTAGTAGCGGCGACTTCATTTCGTTTCTCGAAGTAAGTCTCCATTAATTTACACAATATGAAGTCCGGTTTTGTAGATATAGCCTATACTGTCTTCGAGTGACCTGCTACGGCCAGCAAAAAAATAAAAAAACACACACATAAAAAGTTACATATTCTCCATCGTCTACCTCTTTTACAAAGTGAAGTTAATGTCTAAGTTAATGGTCAGTGTACAGGCAAACATTTAAATGCCAGGAAGGGCCATTTACCTAACCCATTTCCTTATTGACGACGCAAGTTCGTTTGGGAAATGTAGTGTTTTGTCTTCTTTGTGTAGTATAATGAAGACATAAACATAAACGGTGCATTTCTGCCACCTACTGGGTTGGAGTGTGAACCAGAAGAAAAGGTTTTAAGCAAAGGCATCTGGACTAGGTTTTCAAGATGAAGACGTTTCGTTTCTAATACCAAAAGATTTCTGAGAGCAACAAAGAGCTTTTATCTCTAGAAAGAGTGGTAACAACAGCTTCACAAGAGGATGTATCAGCACAGAAGAGCCAATCCTGGAGGACCTGAGTCTGCAGTCCAGCTCCACCTCAAAGAGAAGGACATTCCTTTGAGGACAGAAATGTCAAATTTTGTTCAGAGAGGCCAGATGGTTTGAGAGAGGGGTGAAGGCAGTCATTTTTGTTCAAATGGAAAAGCCGGACTCAGATAAGTATAGTAAGTAAGTAGAGTTTTCTGTTTTACTAATCCAAATATTTTTTTGAGATTGACCTCTGTCTGCCCTTGTCTCCTTAACTCGAGTGTGAGAAGATGCCTCTGTCTAATGTATTTGCTGCAACGAATGATGACGTGCTTTTTGATTCCTCTACGTTACAGTGTTCACATAGAACTGTTGGATGCCTTTTTATCAGACGTAAAGTCTTGTTCGAATGAGTGTGGCCTAATCTGAATCGAGATATTATCCCCTCCTACTTGGTACTCCCCCTTGATGTGCACCCTGTGCCCACTGTGCTCTGAAGTGTATATAACTGCCTCCCCATGTTAGTCCTGTCCCAGTGTGCGTGCCATTCTGCCATAATGTTGCTCTTGATTAATGATTTTGTCCATGAGTTGATCCAGAGAAAGTACCTGTTTTGCTAGCTCATCTGCTGCTTCATTATCTTTTATCCCTCCGTGGGCCGGAATCCACAAAAAACAAATGTCAACACCCCTCCTATAAAGATATGTAAACGTTCATATATTTCATTGTCTTGTTTGCTTGAAGACAGGAAATACTGTATTGATGTGATTGCTGAACTTGAGTCTGAACATGCACATTTGCACATCTTCTACCCACTTGTAGTGTTAGGGGTTAGAGGATGTTTATGAGGTGACGGGTATAAAAAGGAATCACACTGTATTTTTTTAACACACTAGCCTCAACTCTGTTCAATGGTAAATTCAAATATGATCGAAAAGTCACATTATTCACCAAAGACATTCACTGATATTCCTACACATAATAGTAGCCTACACATAAGCTATTTAGATGACATATGCATATGAGATATAGGGTGACTGTAAAGATATATGTAAATTATGTTAAAATTTAAACATTATATTTAAAATGATAGGTGTCTGTTGGAGAATGATCTATTCAATATGTTATGTCCTTACCCTTAGTTTATATTTGTACATTAAGCTGTGACAATCTCAGTTAGAACTGTGTGTTCTGCTCAGAGTGCCTTAAGAGGCCTTCCCTCACACCAAGGCTGTGATTGCAGTATCTATATCTTTGTAGCTCTGTCTCTGTTTCGCTTAAACAACTGCAAGGCTAAATAACATCACCTGCTCAATGACTCAACACTGTTGAGTGTCCCGTCTCCGGGTCCCGTGTCAGTGGGCAATAAACATCTCCTGCTGAAGACATCCAAAACATCTCCAGCCTGTCTTTTCTCTCGTGTGACTCTCCTCATGCTCTGAGGGCAACTCAAACATTCTCTAACAGTGTCCTTTTGAGCAACGTTAGAGGAATAGCGATTCAATCTTTTAACATGTTGACAGGTTTTTGTGGCATATTTTAAGGCTTTGTTCCCACCAAGAGTAAAAAGAAAGCTCACGACTGTTTAGTTTGTTTTAACTGTTTTAAAACAAATACAAATTTATCACAAAACGTAAGTATTTTTGTAAATGATTTTGTGATTTGTTTTACTTGCAGTTATCCAACTCTACCACAAGATGGAGCGTTTGATACACTTTACAACAGAACAAACCAACCAAAGGCTGAATGATAATACATTAACACGTTACTAATCTAAATTAAGAACTAGATTATCTATGACATTTTATATTGGAAGTAACCTGTTGATCAATCTGAAGCACTTACTGGGACTTTAAGAGAACAGGCTAAATCACAGTAGCTTACTTTGTATTTATCCAATTAGTGTGACTAAATATCAACTGTATTAACTGCATTGTCTATTTGCAAATACATTTATTACTTTATTTGCGTGATGAAGCTGCACAAAGTCAGCGCTCTGCAGCAGTTAAGGTCAGAAAGACTCCCATCTTCAGACAAAACCCAGAAAATACGACGCCCAGAGGAGAAGAGCCTCTGAAACTGTGACATTATTGTCATTACGCCGCAGAATAAGTGGGATGAATGATTCCGTCCTAAATGGAATGGGAGATGCAAATGTGTGATGTCGCACTGATCTACAGCGCCGAGCCGGAGAAGGAAAGACGCTGACACCAGTTCTGTCACACTGACCTTTTCTACCTTTTACAGTTTATTCTCCACGGGGCTCTCACTTCAGTGAAACCGATTCACAGAAAGGGCTACGGCGAGTCTCTGGGGTCAGTTTTAGAAAAGGTTTTCAGGTTTCATACTGGCCTTAAGTGTTAGGCCTGAGCTAAAAAAAATGTAAATGTCTTTTTCTACTTAAGAAATTAAAAGATTACCTCTGAAGTAAGACATTTGACTGCATTGGAAACACTGTGCCAAAAATAGACATATAGATGATGACATTCACTGCTGGAATGTAAGACAGCATCACAACACACACATCACTGTAGGTCTGTGGACAAGACATATCTTCGGCACTCGTGTTAAATTTTTTTAACATGCAAATTATAGGCTACAGTTTCAACAATAAATGTAAATGTAACAAAACTCACCCTAATGTAGCGAGTAGTCAGTGGGAAATCTCGTTTGAGTTGTTACAGTAGAAAACCCAAAGATAAGATGTTGGAAATGGAAGCAGGGTTTTAAGTGCTTTTCAATCTTGGAATATTCTGCTTTGACTTTAATCCAGAATGTTAAAATGTTATGAGGTTTGAAGTTGTGAACTGCCTCTGTCCTTCATGTTTGCGTTGTTTTTGTTCAATGGCTTCATAGCCTTGTTTGATAGAAGCTACACAGCTCAGGCTTGGGGCTTGAGTATTGCCTGTTTTATTTTTATTTATTTATTTATTTGAACAGCGTACAATGTAGATCAAGCCAGAGCAGAGATGCTTTCTTTTTGTTGGCAGTATAAATGTTTAGATGTGGCAGAGTGGTTACTGCTCCTGCCTCACAGCAAGGGGGTCATGAGTTCAAACACCTGCTGTCTCGAACATCCTTGACCAACTCCAGTCTTTCTGTGAGGAGTCTGCATGTCCTCCCCGTCTTAATGTGGGCTCTCTCCAGGTACTCCGGCTTCCTCCCACCATCTAAAGGCACGCATGTACAGGTCAATTTGCAACTTTGAGAGTAAATCAGTGTCATTCTCTAAATATTAGCCCTGCGACTAGCTAAGGTCCTGGGATAGGTTGCTTGGATAGGCTCCAATCACTCATGATTGTACATCCCATGTTTTATCCACTACACTACTGTGGACGGAAGATGGCATGCTGAGAGACACCTTGAGATGCTTTTCTACGTGTGCATTTTTTTTATTTAATAAAAATCTCTAAAAAAAACAAAGACTCAGAATAATTGTTGAATGTTTGAAAACGTTGAAATTTTTTGTATATATAACTAGCTGAACGAGATCAGAGAAACAATTAGAGTGTATTTAAATGATAAAATATTATGTTTGAATCATATCAGCATTAAAAGTAATAGCACACAGATCATTTGGAGGTTTTGAGTAGTGCTGTGGGAGTAGCTGTTACACGGTTGGACGGACTAGAGGGCGCTCACTGCCCGTTGCATTATGGACATTAGGTTTGGACTAAGCTTGCCCTTACACTTGCTCTGAAGCGCAGCTGCAGCAACATTTGTTTGGCGACTGAACTTTAGGCCAGACTTGTTAAGAAGAGATTACTCCTTAATTTTCCAACTGACACCATCTGAGATTCCATAATAGCACAGGGTCTACAAAAACATCTTAGTCTTATAAACTGATCTAAATAGCATTAGTATCTATTTAATTACAAACTGAGATAAACTACTTTTGTCAAACCGCCCACGCTCATCTCCAACTAAAGAGCTCTCATATTTCCAATCACATTTGAGATTTCTCTTCATAATCCCTTTCATTCATCGGAAAATCCCTGCAGACTGGAAAAGTGAAAGTCTTTTTTACTGCCGCCTCAGCTCTGATTAACGGTGCTCTCGGTACAAAGCCTGGCAAGTCATCTCTTGCTCTCGTTCTTAATTGTCTCGAATGGAGTGATCATGATTGCCCTCCTCAGAATCATGGCCCATTCACTTTCAATTGCACCAAAGGCTCTCAACTGAACCGCTTTTTTTGGGGATAACCGCTTTACATAACCAAGAGCGGAATTGTGTTTGATGAAATTGAGAAATCAATTTTAAGATGAGTAAAAAAGAGATCTGAGGATGTGAACTTGTCTTTTATACGGAACAGAAAGGGAGTGCTTTTGTCCAAACCAATAGTAATGAGACTGAGAGGTATTTGGGGTTCTCTTTTGGGTGCCTTTGAGTTCATGGATGTCAAACTGATAATGAGTGGGCGAGTGGAGAGGCAGCTGGGTTTATTGGGGTCGTACCAACGATCACAGGAAACTGCAGTGAGTTTGGTCAAATGGGAATCAAGTGAGTCAGTATGGCTGCTAGGACTAACCGCTTTTCACTTTTCTCTTTTTATGTTTTTTTTCTTTGCACTTTTTCTGTGGAAACAGTGCAACAATAGACACTTTCAATGTATTCTTAACGTCAATTAATCCAATGTCCATCAGGCAATAGTAGCATCCCCAAATTGAGACCGGCTCCTCCTACCCCCACCTCCCGGGATAAAAACCCAGAACAGAGGGGGAAACACATCTGATTTTAGAGAATAAAACTGCAACATAGCATTGAAGTCGTGATAACGAGAGAATAAAGTTGTATCAGTTGATAAGTATAGGCTCACTGGAGATAACAGTCTATGGCTGTTTGATATGTGGAGGGTCCTGCAAAGTTCTGTAACAAAGCCTCACTCCAAGCATCAGACACATTACTGACCTGTCAGCAAAAGAGTTTTCTGTCAATGCTCAGACAGTAATTGTAAAAAAAAAAAAAAAAAGTAGTTACTTTATTCTCCTTTCATCATGTTACTTTATTCTCCTTTTTATAACGCCTTTCATCATGCCGTTATAATCCACACTCCCAAAAGTGTGGATTATTTTTCATTTTGATGAGGCTCTAATATTAACCTACCTTACGTCCTACACTGGACTCATCTAATCACAGAAGTGAAGTAAACTTTTAAATTATGGTAAGGTCAAGTAAAAGCAAGGTCGAGATAAATTATCGACTGGACTGAAGCTGTAAATCTTTACTTTTCTCTTTAACTTACGTTTTCTGAAGTGACTGACAGTAAAACTAGTTAACTAGGTAAATGAATTACAATATGCAATCTTTAAATACAGTACACAAAAAATGTATAGATTCCATGAGGTTCTATACTGAAGAACCCAACTTCAGCACAAACACGTATTATTGGCTTTTTGTTACGATGAAAAGCCCAGAGACTATGAAAAGTTAATTAGTAAGTAAAGTCATTTAGCGGCCATATTGACTTTTTGTGATGCAGGTGGAGTCAACTGTGCTGTGCCTGGGTCTAATGTCCAGTGCACAAATGGGAGCACTAGCATTAGTCAAACATGTTGTGTGACATCTGCTTGGGTTCATTTAATTTTTTGGGGGAGGTTTTAGGGTTAATCAAAACAAACTCTGGTGGGGTTCGCTCTCTTTGTGAGGTTCATTTGGTGAGAATGCTGCCACATAAACCTTGGTGCATCAAACATGGAGGGCTCACGCTCCTCTCAGTTTTACTCTGCAAGGGATTAAATGAAATGTTAACTGTGAATGGTCACAGACCATAAACATGCAGCAAAAAGACATGCAATGGCAATAAATCATGTGACTTGACAGCTTTTTGTGAGTGATGTTTTCTCTAATAAATCAAAATGAGGCTAAATGTGAACCAGTGATTTAAACTGCTATTAATATGAATAATACACTATTTCACTATCCTTGTTTAATTATAATATGTACCAAACATATGGATATTCACTTATTTGAAAATGGATATTCAATTCAGTTTTATATAGATTAAAGGCAGGGAAAAATACATTTTAAACCAATAGTAGCATTTGTTTTGGGAAAAGTCGAGCAGAAGGATAACCTAGAGAGGACAATCTGAGCACTGCTGCAGAAGAAGCACAATCATGTTTTTTTTTGTTTTTTTATTTACATTTTTGAGCACACATCCTAAATTGATTTTTATTTTATTTTACTATGTCACCATCAGACATGTCCTTGTGAGGCTACCATAGCTGTTCACATACTCTAAAAAGGAGGAGTGTAAAGGCCATTACATACTGCACAAGAACAGAAAAAAATGTTCTTGAGGTGACAAGAACAAGAGCAAAGTTAGTTCTGTCCAGGACATCCCATATTCCACAAGAACCTCAAGCACAGAACTCTTTTTCCACACTTTTCCTCATTAACCACGCCCACTTCAGATTTCTGACCAAATACACAAGTCCCACAATAAAAAAAAATCTGCTCAGATGATGTGTCAAGAATAAGCTGCAGGAACTCCCAAACCAGGCCTACAAAAACAAAATACCATAAAATTTGTTTTTGCCAGCTCAAGAAAAAGTTCTGGTTTGCGGTAGTTGTAAATAGTAAAAGTATTGGCTCACTTTGTTTCCTCATTTTTATTTCATGTAACAAACTGTCCACCAACTAAACACCTCCAGTTGCACATCTTTAATAAAAACGGATCCTTAAATCACATGGCTAATTGTCTAGTGCTGCGAGTGCATAATAACACTCCCCACAGTGCATTAGTTTGATGCATGAGAGTCCGAGAGCTGATTTGTTACGGCAGAGGTATTATTTAGTCTGCTGTTTCTATGACACCTCAATTAAACGCTCGTGCCCAGAGTACACACTGTGGGCTTTGTTGCAGAAATAATGGACACGGTAATCCCATTAATATCCATCATGATAATATAAGGTAAAAGCAACAGTCGATGTGAATGGAAACGAACAGGAAAATGGAAAATAAGAAAAACACGGATGAATGGAATGAGATGTTTAAAGGCTTTGTCCACACTGCAGGTAAAAGAAGTTTATTATTCACAGTCACACTTAGGTTCATTCACTTTAAGCCAAAAGATTGACCTGAGACCTGTTGCTTGAAGCTGGTTTAGGTTTAGCTCCAGGTAAGTCCAGGTTTAGTTTGAGCAAACTCTGAAAAAAGTCCCACGGATCTGACATCACATCAACTTCAAACCTTTTATAATAATAATAATAATAGGTTGGATTTGTATTGCGCTTTTCTCCCGAGGGACCAAGGGACTCAAAGTGCTTACAGGTCGTCCATTATTCATTAATACACAGTCACACTGGGGATGGTAAGCTACATCTGTAGCCACAGATGCCCTGGGGCAGACTGACAGAGACGTGGCAGCCTACGGCCTCTCCGACCATCACCACATACATTCACTGAACATTCTTACACATTCATACAAGGCAAGGTGGGTTAAGTGTCTTGCCCAAGGACACAACGACAGTATGAATTGTGGGGAGAGCGGGAATCAAACCCACTACCTTCCGGAGCCACTGCTGCCCCCAAACGAATGTAAGCTTAATGTAAGTCGCTCTGAATAAAAGCGTCTGCTAAATGAATAAATGTAATGTAAATGTAGAACTGCGGCAGCCATGATGCAAAGCTCAGTGGGCAGTTAGACTGTCACCTATAGATGGTTTATATCCAGGCAAAAAAGTTAGAGGCTTTAAAAACAGCTGCCTAAAAGATCTTTCTTTTTTTCTATTCATTTATATATCTTCTATATTGTTTTATTGTTTCTACATCATTATGATTATAATGAATAATACCAAGGACTTACATTAATATATATGATTATTAAATAAGATTATTATAATAAAATTAGACATTCATATTTGAAACACATTTTGTGTGTCCGGTCACTTATTGCTTTTGGAAAAAATATATACTGTATATTGAATGTTATATAACTCAAAGCTAAGGTACCAGCATTAAATGTAACATAACATTGTAATCTCCGTCCAACAAGCAGACAGCATTTTGACTTCATCACAGAACTACTACACACTAGTTAAACGCAACACTCGTATAATAGGGAAGTGGGACTTTGTGGGTTCATATTTTGTGTATTACTTGTAGATTTCCAGAAGAAAATGCCAAGCAACTATACCAGTGTTACAGCTGGAGCTCCACTGGAGGTAAAGTGGGTTAAGCGTCTTGCCCAAGGACACCACGACAGTATGAACAGTGGGATGTTATGTTTCGAGCAAGGATTGAACCTCTGACCCTCAGGGGTACAATATCTTACACGTACCACATACAACCCTACTTTAAAAATCCTACTCACTTCCGCTTCAAGGGACATTTGTGTCTGCTGTGGTGTCAACAGCAGAGACAAAAATGTACCTTTAGGGGTCCCTTAACCTTTTGCTCCACCCAAATCCCTTAGACAAAAAAAAATTATAAATAAAGCTCTTTTAAAGATTGGCATTAAAAGTGCATACATCACCATATTTCTTCCAAATGTTATGAATGCCATTATCTTCAGTCCTCACCACACAAGTATTTTATTTATTTATTTATTTAATCACTTAAATGCCAGGTTTAATGATTAGTCTCTTGGTTTGCATTCTGATGCCATGTATAAAATGTTTTTTGGGGGACATTCCTATTCAATCCTGTTTTCTTAGTTGCTTGTAAATAAATTGCTCCACCTGGATCCCTAGGACACACACACAAAGAAAGTCTGTTTAAATAATTTAATTAAAGAACATAAATCATGTTGGAATGATGTATTGAAAAAAATGCATTTTGAATAGGAGTCAACGGCTAAAAAAATTTAAATAAAATAGCCAGTATATTATTTAAATTAAATTTATTTAAAATAAATAAATGAAAAAGCCATTTCTAATTGGAGGGGGGAGAAATTTTAGTTCACTCCAAAATGCACAACTTGCCCAAATTGTATTCCATTTGCATCAACACAGACAAATATGGTTAAATGAAATTCCAAAAGAACAAAAAATAAATAAAACTTGACAGGATTCTAACATCTCCAATCTAACTTCACAATCCTCAAACAGTTGTACAAAATATACATGTATACAAAAAGAAATACACCATTATAAACACTAAATACATTTGTTAGAAGAAATCATCTGTTGGTTTGTTCTCATGACACTAGTCACTACAGCAAGGCAGCTTTTGTAGCCTTCATGTATGTTGTGCGCTCAATGTAAACATGATGCAATAATGATTTTTAAGTCATGCTTAGCATCACTTACATGTCTTTTATCAAACAAACAGTGTGCTTTTCCTTTTCAAAGTTTGAAATAAAGACTCTGCATTTCCTCTTATAGCCATACAGTATCTAAAATTATTTGGCGTACAAGCAACTTTAAGGAAATACTTGAACACTTATGGTTTAAGTCAGCATTGTCAAAGCCCAGAGAATTAATGTGACTTATAAACGTAATATCCTGTTTCCACGGCCTGCTTCACGATGATCTCAGCCGTCATTCTTTGGTTCAGATTCATTAACGCCTTCAGGAGGTCTTTCAGGTTGGCTTCTCTGCCTTGTTTTTCCAGCCAGATGTTGAGTAACTCGTGAACCCGGTCCACGTACGTGACGCTCTCTTTGCTTTTGATCAGATTGTTGGGAAGTCCCAGGTGACGGAAAAATCTGGAGTGGTAATTAACATCCAGCTCCTCGAAGAATTCAAAGCAGCTCCTCAGAGACTCTTCACCTGAAAAAGAAGAAAAAAAGTTAGATTCAAAATTAGAGGTGTAAGAAAAAAAATATCTGTCCATCTGTCCTGTTAAGAAAAGATGGACAGATCCAAAATTCTTAAAATTAAAAATAAAACACAATTTACTGTTTTACAATACAGTATCGGGATATCGTATTGTGATGCATATTATTTTGCCAGGTGCTTGCCAATACACACTCCTAATCAAAATTATGCTGATTAATAAGGTGACTGGAAATTTTACTTAGTATTCTGTTTGTAGCCTGGCCAGCCATTAATACAAAGAATTAATCTGATCAAGATATTAGAGTTGGACCTCAGGTACCAACGGATGCAAAATAAAGAGGCTCTGAGCCATTCCTCTCTTTTTTCTTTCTCTAAATTGACTGTGTAGAGATTTCTTTTACAAAACACTGAATTGTCTCTAAGAATTCCAATAGATTTTAGCAAAACATTACAGCCCACTTTTTCCTTTTAGAGCTCCTAAATGTGCATCAAATTAATAAATCACTGAACTGTCTTTAGGTAATAAACAAAAACAAAAATGTCTTACCATTCACAGGGATGACGTTGAAATCTGGCTCATCTACCTGAGTGACAAAAATATGACAATCATTAACAGATCTCTTGTGTGAGTGGACATGCATTAAAAAAGGTATAATATTTTAATGTAGATTTAGATTATCCTCAACAATATTATTACTTATCTTTAATAATTTTCTTTTCTGGGGGTGAATTTGTATTTAAACTAAACTTTCGGCTGCCTGTATTTGATAATTTTCCACCTTTGTTTACATGGAAAAGGACAGTGTGTAGCGCTCAGCCAATCACAGGTCACATGTGAATACAGCAGGACTATAATACAGGCAGCTAAAACCATTTCAGGGGCAACAAACTTTTTTTTCTCTTATGACCATGGGGGCATGGTTTGTTTTTCTAAATAACTTTAAGTGATAAAAGAACATTTTTTAAATCCCATTTGAAAACACAAAAAAGGGTTAAGTATTTAAGTGATTTCGTTAAGTTCAGTTACTGTCTTGATTAGGTGTCAATTTGCTAAATGCAACAATACCATTTGAATGATACTTTCAAGTAAACAACACATCTTCAGCCGCACTGGTGTGGACTAATTTTTTTGTTATTTGAATCCTTAATCTCAAATTGCACTGGTTTCATTTAGAAATAAAAATGGGACCTAGTGGGAAATAAAAAGATTTTCTTTATAGAGTGTTAATATTAGCAAGCATTAAAAAGCAAGCAGACCGGAACAGCAACATGGATGGTGTAAAATAAGCTCGGGTGAAGAGTCTCACCCTACAGTTGAGCAGCATTGGGACTGTTGCACTGGTCGGCAGGGGGGCAGCAGTGGGTAAGGCACAAAATGGCGGGCTGATTAAATTAGTCTCGGAGTTGGTGGTGGAGCCCGAAATTTCACACAGGTTTCTCTGCTCCTCTACATCTGGCAGTAAAGAACTGGGTCTCACCAACGTCCGGGGCAGAGAGGAGCAGCGAGGACTCTGACCGTTCGTTTTCTCCGTCCCACTGAAACCCTGACAGCAGCAGAAATTGAAGTTATGAATGGAATTATATTCTGTAAGGACTCAAAGGAAACGCTCACTCTTTTATAAATGTGGTCCTATTAGATACGTTTGAATGGCCTTTTTATTTCTTACAGTGGATAGTTGTCACTTGTTGAGACTGTGCTGGCTGTTCCGGACAGTTGTAGAGTAACAAATTCTGCAAACTTGGCTATCCTTTCTCTGGATAATATTTGCTTGAGTTTCACTGAAGGAAATATTAGACTACAATGGGCCGCCACGGACTTGCAAATATATGGGGCAAATTACACACAACTAGCAGGCTATATTAGTAAAATTCAAAAGATAGGGCTACTTCAGTGTAAAATTTGTTGCCAATAGGGTATCATTTTCTAAATATACTGTTGAAAAATGTCCAGGCCATATTATGGTGCTAGTTCTGAGAATAAAAAAAACATATCTTATGGTGTTAAAAAAAAAAAAAAAAGCATGTAAAACATAAAAAGTAGTTTCTGAAGTTTAGAAGCTTTGTTAGTTGTTACTTTCACAGTCCCTATTAGCGGTCGTTTATGACACAAACCTGCGTCATTGCTCCTGTCTGCTTCTCCAAACTGGGGCTGTGCTGATAATAACCTACTCTAGTAAATATATCATCTATACCACAAAAAAAGTCACATGACGTTATTCACACCAAGAGCAGGCCCAAGTGCAGCAAAGTGACTCACCGACTTCAATCCATCAGGCTGGCTGCTGCCGGCGTCTGAAAAGGAGGACATATTTTAGACTTTTTTTTAAACATTACAATATTTGGATGAATTTAAGTGCATTTTAATGTAATATACGTGGGTTACGCAAATTATCTGTCCCCACATTGAACCTAAAGGCACTTTTACACCTGCACCGTTTGGTCTGAACCAAATCTTCAGGTGTGAAAGCCTCAGCAAACCATGGCTCAGACCAAACAGCTGCTCTTTGGTCCGACAAAAAGAGGTGGTCTTGGTCTGGACCAAACTGAACCAAGTTTGTTTAGAACAAATAGTTTAGACTTTTGGACCAAATGCAGGAAGTCATGGCCAATTAAACAAAGAAGAGCGTCTAAAGAAAGTTAACAGGGAAAACAAATAACACACATAACTCATAGATTACCTTGTTTTACATTTATATTGCTCTATATTAATCGCTACGCTATGGGCAGATGCTTCCTGTGAAGCCGTCAGTTTCCTAATGAGTCTTATAGTGAGTCAAATCTTGTCTTAAACAGTGCACTTGAAGATTCAGCTGTTTGTAGTCTATATTAATAGTAACATGTCGACCTTATGCCAGTCTGATTATCTCATTTCTTTAGTTCAACCTCAGCAGAGAGACACTCACCACAGTAAAAGGAGGCACGACCCGGTTGTCACAACAACAGTAATCTCAACTTCAGAGAAAATCTGATAAAAACCAAAAGTTTCTCAACCTAACAAATACTGTGTAACAATTTGTGAGTTCTTAGTGCAGACTTTCAGGAGAGAAAACGCCCTTAATGTACAAAACTCAGAAGAGTGATGCATTAATACAATAATTAGTTGGCTGGTTACTATAGGCAACAGGACAGAACAACAGAGAGCACCCAGTGGGATCAGTGAACTGCAGGACAGAACAACACAAGAGATCCTTCCTGACTGCCATTTGACTTAATCAGTCTGTGGAAGATGAAGTCTGAATTAAGTTATTTTTGAAGAGACCCAAAAACTTTAACTGTACTTTGATTGATTATTTCTCGACTCGGACTTGAACATTGGTGACTCGACTATAACACTGTTGTACAGTATGTCGTACTGTACAAATAAAACATTAGGGATGTGTTTTGAAAAGGTGTGACACAACAAATAAAATATTGCTCTCACTGTTAATTCTATCCAGTTTCAACTGGACTGCCAGACTTAAACAATAGACACCTCAACAATGTTCTTCAGTTTTAACTACTAACTAGCCACAACTTGATTCAAGTAATTATTATATGTTTATCTAGAGTTGCCTTTAAAGTGTTAATTGTAATTAACAGAAACTATGGTTTTGCATCAGAAACATGGCATCATGTGATCAACAAGTTTAAACATTGGACATAAAAAAATCCCCGAGGTGTGGCTGCTTTTGAAGAATGAGTGAACTATGCTTAGTTTTTAACTTTCAATTAGATAAACACTGTATGTAATGTAGAACTTTAACAGAGTATATTCACCTGCTGATTTCTGTCTTCTTCTGCAAACGTAGAGCAGTACAG
This sequence comes from Neodontobutis hainanensis, assembly GCA_024349245.1. NCBI lineage: Eukaryota > Metazoa > Chordata > Actinopteri > Gobiiformes > Odontobutidae > Neodontobutis > Neodontobutis hainanensis. The sequence goes on along the minus strand of JALDNG010000043.1, from coordinate 1,810,221 downwards.
ACATAATGACCACAGCGGGAACAACCAGCCCAAGGGTCACAAACTTAGTCATCTTGTCTAATTTGGGAAAAAAATACATCAGGATCATACATTGCTATTAATACAGTCAATACAAATATTTAAGATTTAGTCGATTTAGCTGAGTTTTCAAAAGGGTACATTTTCTGTGACCCTAAACTAATTTGTGAACAAGCCCTATTCCTGTGTGTAAACAATTCTAGGGTCTCCATGTGCTACACGCTTTTACAACAATTTGTTTATTTGTTCTAAACCCTTTAAGAGACATTGCCTGGTATTAAATTGTACCTGGGTCTGACGGACGTTTCTTGCACTCAGTGTTGTTCGTCAGAGTGCAGTTTCTTACAACAACTTCATCTTTCCCACATCTGGTTTAGAAGCAGATCCAAAACAAGTCAGACAAGTTGGAAATGTTTTCAGGATACTTGTATAAACAGATATTCTTCTGAGACAAAATATTTGAAGCCTGCTTTTCAAGATGGTGATGGTTGTTGTTTGAAAGTGACGTTGTGTTTGATTATTATTGAGACGCCCGTGTAGATACTCTTAAATATGTGCTCAGACACGTTTGCCAATTCATTGCTGAGTCAGAGCAGCGGATGAGTAGCGGATGAGTCCCAAGCTGCGCCTACTATCCTAAACGGTCTCCTATTCTATACATAAAACTATTCTGGTCCTTGTTGATTCAAGTTGGATTACAAGCGGGTGGAACCAACGCATGGATATGAAACTACTTTTGAATGCAATTGGATGGACACACTACCAGAATCAGAATTAACCATTAACACAACCTGACATGCTCCTGATCGGCAATCTGATGGTTGGATGAAATTCTTACATGAAATTTTGGTTGGGGCAAACCATTAGGTCGTGCAGTGCGAGCACATAACTTGTAAGCAGTTTACTACAGTGTGAGTTGGTGTTCTAATTGGACTTCTAAAGCATTGTCCCAATCACTACAGCTAAAATTAGTGCACATACACTAGATCAGAGGATATTTTACTTTGAGTATGGACATCCTCAGTCATGTAGGTCATCATAAACTAAAGAATGCTTCTTTTTTTAAAACCTCAAAAAAATAAAATAATTTTAAACTCTAAAAGAGTCTACCTTTATCACTGTAAAGTACTTTTTAAACTTTGAAAATACAAAGTTAAAATGAGGGGTGTGTCGTTTTTGGCCTGATGCAACATCTGGTAGCGTTCCTATGATAGCTCTGTAGGGATTCTTCATTTATACACAACAAAATTTACTGGTTTAGCAACAGTTTTTAATGCTCCTTTCAAACATAAATGTATTTTCAAAGATTCAAAGACTTGCAAACAACAACCTGAGCTATTAACATTTTTTTTAAGGTTGAGTTGTTTAATATAGCTCATCTAATTTTTAATTTTAAAATCTTAACGTTTGTTTTTAATGCACTCACAGGCCTTGCACCTTCTTATTTGTGTGAGATTCTGACCCCTCACCAACCCAGCAGAGCTCTACGTTCTGCTGGGCAATATCTGCTGAAGGTGCCCCGGTCCCGGTACAAACAGTGGGGTGATCGTTCTTTTGCAGTGGCCGGTCCTAAACTCTGGAACTCTTTGCCCATTGAGTTACGGTCCATCCCTGACCGGCCTCTGTTTAAAGCCAAACTTAAAACCTATTTATTTAAAATGGCTTTTTGCACTTAATGGCACTGCTATGTTTTATTGTGTAAATGTGTTTTTAAACCCATTTGTAAATATGTTTATTTTTTATTAATGTTGTTAAGCACCTTGGTTCAATCTGTGGTTGTTGGAAGGAGCTATATAAATAAATTATTGATTGATCTAAAACGAACCTTGAAGCTAAAGGTTGTACAGACTTTAAGTTCAATTTAAAAAAATGTAAATAAAAAATAAAAAGATTTAAAAGAAAGCTCAAGAAAGCTCTTCAAAAAATATCCATGCGTTTGTGTATTTGTCCTAAATCGGTTTTCCATTTTTTTTTGCCCACACTCACCTCGAACACTTCCTGCAGACCTCACAGGCCTGGTCTGGGGAGCAGAAACCTCCTAATTTGCACTGACATTCGGTGTTGTGAGTGGAGGCACACGGTCGGACCATATCTTGATCTGAAAAATCAATGTAAAAAGACCTAATTTTATGTTTACAGCACTTACAAAAGGTTCAAAAATGTCACCCCCTGCAGCCACTTCCTTGCAATCAATTCTGTAAAAGCATCAAGCAGAAATACCTTGGCGACACTGTGTGCAGGTGAAACACTGCATCAGCCAGTTGCTGTGTTCGGTGAAGGTCCCGTCATGGCATTCCTCACACTGGCCCTGTTCCCCTGCTCTGCTGCAGGGAGATGTCATGTGTGAACCTAGAAAACAGGTAGGGGAAATTTCAACATACACTTTCCGAATGTAACATAATGCAAATGGACAAAATGGACAAAAACAACAATGTGACTCAACACAAACCTGACCAAAATATAAACGTATTCCTTTATCATTATTTATATGTGCAATAAGAGTATAAAAAAATAAAATAAAAATGGGAAATTTGTGGTGTCGTTTTAACAAACTTCCAAAAGACAGTAGGTTCTATGAATCAAAAATAGATTCTGATGGACTTACACTGATAAAACTGAAGTTGGGTCACTCTTTGACCACGTTAATAGGACTTACCAGCAGGACAGTTGAGGCAGCAGATGTCTCCATTGGGATACTCCAGGTTCTTTCTGCAGTGGACGGCCCGTCGAGTCCTGTTCAGTCTCAAGTTAATGCCAGAGCCAGGAAATGCCCCGCTCAAATGGCAGCACCAAAGCACGAAAACCTATAGGTAAAAGATAAAGACATTTTTACTTTTACCTTTCCCTGATTCCAACCGCCCTATAATAGGTCATGTGACCGTTGGCCACCATCCCAGAAAAAAACTGCAATTATTATTTTTTTGTTTAAAAAAACAGCGCAATAAATATTGTTTATCACAAAGCTTAATAACAGGTTCCACCTGTTTACGATCATAATGGTTGCACTGGAATGTACAATACCCCATTTAAAATCCAAGGATAAATTTGAAAATATCAAATAATTATACATTATCTATTATCACTAATATTATTATAACCAAATATTTTTCCCACACTGTGTTCTCAAGGTACATCTTCACTGTTTTTTTTTATGTGGAGCCCAAGACCCTTTTGGTTGAGTTCCCGGATCCTCAAATTAGAAATAAAAATCAAAAAAGTCAATGAGGAGCAGTGAACTACATGCTGATTCACTCAATTCAAAGCATCATCTGCAGGACTTTTATTCTCTGCAAAGTTATTGTCAGCTAAATTCAGGTCATCTGTTTTTTCACTATTTGTATTGTTTATGTGGGAGAGATGCATTTCAGGGAGTGGAAAGAAATAAAAAATATTCTATATAAGAAACTTTGCAACACAAGGCAACATTTATAAACACTTTCCACAAAAATCTGCATTTTATGCCTGGTCACATGGCACCATTTTCATATTGTTGCCTGTTGACTTCAAACTCCAAATGAATTACCAAGAAAGTTTGTTCACCTAAAGAAGCAACACAACACGGACTGCAACGACAAAGTCAGTATGGTACATTTTCGATGGCATGTACAGTGGGGATGGGACAAATGGATGTACTTTCAACCAATCTGACTTATTTATCACATGATTAGAACTGGTCAATGTTGGTTGAAGACAGGCTCAATAGATGAGAATGTATTGAGCCTGTCGGTGGGTCTGTCAGAAACCATGCCCCTCAGAACTGGGCTGTCCCCATCAGCACAAAAGAACTTTACATTCAGATCAAAGGTTCAGTGGTTCCCTCGAGAACATGACGCAACTGTGTGACCACCGCGACAAGCACCCAATTCTTCTACAGCTATTTTTTTTTACAAAAACATTAAGCATAAAATTAAAAAAGTCCTAGTTTAGACCTCATAAATGTCACTGCTCACCAGTGACTTTACATTTAATTATACAATTTAGACAGCAGCTGTACTATTGCAACACACCTTTGACACTGAAAATTATCGGGGTTTTCCATTTGACTTAAGTCAAATCTAGTTCGGACCAGAATTATTTGGACTCACTCGTTTGAAGAGAATTACGTCATACAGCTTAATGTTAAAGCAAAGTTAAATTAGCAGACTATTTAATATTTAACAACAACAAAACTTATAAAATGCCAATTAAAATACTTTAATAAAACAAACTTTAGTCTGATAGTAAAATACATGTATGATTAATTTAAATAGCGACGTGCAGAATGCATGACCCCGGGATAAAGCTAATGTTATCTCAGAAGCTAATAGGTCATTTAGCCGTGAGCTAAACAAATAATGAAAATGCCACATCTTGGATTTAAAAACAGCTTAGTGGATCAGGAATTTGTATCTTTAAGTAGAATTTCGCACCTGGGCTTAAAAAAAGTGTGAGGGTCTTTTGCTGAGACACGCGACATTCTTGCAAACTGTCTCCCCAGTGACAAGATTAATGACCCAAAGAGAAAAAACCTGATCAATTTAACCCTGGTAGCTACAACTTGATACATTGGTCAGACTGTCCCAGCAAATCTTTCAGCGAGTATAAATTAAAGTTTAACATGTAGTCTACAGTATAGCCAACTTTTGAGACAATGTGACGTGATAAACTGTTTAATTCAACTGAACTCATACAACTTAGTAGTTATAAAGTTTGCAATTATTGCTAGTTCAATGCGAGTGTCAACAGACAAACTAAGGTTAAAAAAAAAAAAAAAAAAAAAAAAAAAAAGAACACGGCGCTATAAAACACAAACTACTTCTGAACAAACTTTCTAAAAGGCGTTGCGAAGAAGTAAAAAGGGACTTACCAAACATCCAAGGCAGTGCTTCATGGTCCGCTCAAAGCTACAAAAATCAGTGTGGATAGAAGTTTGTCATTCGGAAGGTTTACTACACAAATGTGATTCTCATAAATCCCTCTTTGGTCTATTCTGAACACAGGTGTTACGCACAGCACGCCGGCCGGCTCTGTGACGCAAAGCACCTCTTCACCAGGAAGAAACAAGCCCAGGCCCAGCCCACTGCAAGAGCTCCGTGTTGCATTCACATACCACAAGTAAAAATGTGATTAGCAACTTCTTAAATCGAATTATGCCTTAAACATACATTCAGTTGCTTTGTGTTTAGAAATGTGCAGGGCTTTGATGAGAGCAAAACAGCTTGAAAATAGCACAGGTAAAACTTTTAAATAAAAATTGTTGAAATAAAAGCCAAAAGTTATCTAAAATAGTGTTTGTCAAACAATGGGCCAGATTCCACAGTAGTGTTTACATTTGTGATTTCCCATGTGACCAAAGTAGATTGAGTCATACGTGATTCATTTATTTTGTTAGATGTGCCTTATAAGAAAAATGTTTAGGGACTATTAAGTGAGAGTACCAAAGTGAAAAGGCAACTTGGGTTAACTTACAAGTCCTAATAACCCAGTAGCCTATTAACAGTTTAAAACTACTGTGCCAGTTTGCCATTATCTAATAAACAGTTGTCTGGAGCAAACAGATATGCAGCCAAACAGGAAGAGACCGGTAGTGCCGACAGCACTGAGGCCACTCGATGAAAAATATGTTATCAGAAGAAAATAACACAATATAACAGGCTTCCCAGTTGTCTAAAATGGACTAACCATTTGTCTTATGGTCAGAAATGTGCTGAATGGTGGAAGTCTATAAAGTAAAAGAAATAAAAGACTACTATATAAATAAAAGACTAGTATAATGTCAAAAGTAAAGTTGATACAAAAAGGTTGATCTAAAAAAAGAAATAGAAATACATTTAAAAAAAGAAATTGAGTGAAATACAAATGCTTTCCAAATGTACAGAGCACAATATAAAGTGTTTAACAATTACAATATAATTGTCCGGTGGAGTTGTATTATCCATGCTGAGGAAGACTCTGAGAGCCTATGGGAAATGACCATAAAGCTCTTGTGCAATATATAAATCCATTGCAACATGATCCATCAGATGGCATCAGGAATAGAGAGCCATATTTTTTTTTATCAAAATAGCCTACAACAGAGCTGTCATGTCACACCTGGTGAAAGAGCAGAGAATAGAAAGTCTAAAAATTACACATCATAAACACATGTCAAATATGAACTCCCACGCAATTATTTGCCTTTTAAATGCCGTTTTTCTGCCACGTTTTTTTTTTTTTTTTCGCCGAAAACTTTTTTGTTGAAAGGAACATCTTTTTTCTAAATCCGTTGTACAAAGTTGGAGAATGGTACAAAAGAATACCCAGAAAACAAGCATTTTCATTTGTAAACTTGTACATTTGTAAATGAATTATACTTTTGACATGGACCAGTCAATATCTGGTGTGACCGCCATTTGCCTCACCTGTGGAATGTTGGGCCCTCCTTTTCAATGGCTGTGCCAAGTTGCTGGATATTGGAAACTGGAACACGCTGTCGTATATGCCACTCCAGAGCATCCCAAACATGCTCAACGGGTAACATGTCCGGTGAGTATGCTGGCCATGCAAAAACTTTTCAGCTTCCACAAATTGTGTAACATGAGGTGATGGTTGTGGATGAATAGCACAACAATGGGTCTTAGGATAGATCTCATCACGGTATCTGTGCATTCAAAATACCATCAATAAAATGCAGCTGTGTTTGTTGTCCATAACATACACCTGCCTATACCATAACCCCACCACCACCATAGACTTCTCAATCCACAACTTTGACACTAACAGACCGCTCACCCACACAACGCCATACAGGCTTCCTGGCATCTGCCCTGTACAGTGTGAAAACCGGGATTCATCCGTGAAGAGAGCTCCTCTCCAAAGTGCCAGACGCCATCAGATGTGAGTTTTGCCCACTCCAGTTGGTTACGACAACGAACTGCAATCAAGTCAAGACCCCGATGCGGACAATGAGCACAGATGAGCATCCTTGAGAAGGTTTCTGACAGTTTGTGGAGAAAATCTTTGGTTATGCAAACTGATTGTTGCAGCAGCTGTCCGGGTGGCTGCTCTCAGATGATCTTGAAGATGCTGGATGTGGAGGTGTGGTTACACGTGGTCTGCGGTTGTAAAATTGGTTTAATGTACTGCCAAATTTTCAGAAACACCTCTGGAGTTGGCTTATTATGAAGAAATGAACATTCAATTCACGGGCAACAGCTCTGGTGGACATTCCTGCAGTCAGCATGCCAATTACACGCCCCCTTAAAACTTGCAACATCTGTGGCATTGTTCTGTGATAAATCTGCACATCTTAGGGTAGCCTTTTATTGTGGCCAGAACACCATATAATTATGCTCTCTAATCCGCATCTTGATATGTCACACCTGTGAGGTGGATGGATTATCTCGGCAAAGGAGAAGTGATCACTTACACAGACTTGGACAGATTTGTGAACAATATTTGAGAGAAATAGGCCTTTTTGTGTTCCTAGAAAAAGTCAGATTTTTGAGTTCAGCTTTGAGTTAAGATTTTTCAGCAAAAATGGTGGGAAAAACAAAAGTGTTTTTTTGTTCAGTAAGGTTTGTAAACTGAAAGGTTGTTTCTCAAATAATTATACTTTGTACAGGAACCAGGCATAAACATTAATATAGTTATACATAGCCTACTTATGAAATACAACTAGCTTACAATCACAAGTTACATGACACAAAAATGTCCCATATAATAAAAAGATTATTAGACCCCACATTCAATGTTTGATGCTTGACACAGCATCAACAAAAGTAAATCTCATTAATTTATTTGTCATATAGAATAATTTTAAATCAGTTTTGCATGATACAATGCCCCTAAGTAGGCTATTGTTTAACTTTAGGATAACTTGAACAATAAACTAGACTGGACTGATCACACTGCTGCCAAAAAGGACCAAAGACGACATCCGTACGGACAACAACTCCCACAGTGCAGGTAAGAGCACTACCACAGGCCTTTATCCCCTCTGCTGTCAGAGTGTACAACACACATACAGTCAACCACAGTCACACAGCAAGTGTGTAGGCTATTAGAAGCTATGTATAGGCTAAATAATGTATCAATATGTTGTTTAAATGTATATTTACCACCTGCAGTTGATAAACCTCATCTCTTGTGCAATAATAATTCCATCGCTGGGAATAGGCTCTGGCATTGTGCCTATTAATAACTTTTTCACGGTATAAAAGTGATGCTTCAGGAATGTGAGAACCAGATTTCTATCATTAAAAATAGCCTACAACAGAGCTGTCATGTAACAACTGGCAAAATGTCAGAGAATAGAAATAAGATGAAATCAGATTCTTGGTGAGTGGATAATATACTGTATTTGTTAAAATTATATTTTTTCTAATGGTAGCCTGGTAGCTGTATTAGTAATGTTTTTATGTTGAAAAGAAGTGGTCTCTGTTTACAACGGTCAACTTCTTTTTCCTAAATTTGTTGTAAAAAGTTGGAGAATGGTACAAGGAAATACCCTGAAAACAAGCCTTTTCATTTGTAAACTTGTACATATGTAAATATATTATACTTCGTACACTGACCAGTCAAGACTTAGTCTTTTGGACAAGAGATGAAACGTCTTCACCTAAAAACTCAAAAAGTCCAGATGCCTTTTCATTAACCTTTTCTTCAAGATGACCTGGATAAATGAGAACCTTCATAGAAATAGTATATAACATATATAATCCACAGCAAAATAAACAACCACTGGTCGAAACCATGGACTTACTGTGGGCATCAGGGATAGCTACTTTCAGCAGTTATCCTTAGCATCATATGACACTTAATAACCCGTAAAGCTGATGTGCTCTGTGGCCTCTTTACATGTGGAATACAGATATGGATCTATACTGTACATTATTATCATGCAAATATGAGGACTTTATTCTAGCAGATGGAAACATTTGAGGTGCACTAACAACAAATATGTACTAAAGCCTTTGAGACAAGGCTAATATAGCTAACTACAGCACAGGAAATGTTTCATTTTATACTTTTTTTTTTAACAAGAAATAACAGAACCTAACAACTAAAAGTGTTATAGGGTGAGTCAAATTATATGTGATGATGAATAAACTTGATAAACCTGTTTTGGACCCTGGGGCAAACATCGGACTCATACTGTAAGAATAAATCATACCCTTACTGGGCTTAAAAAAAGTTATAAAAGGAGCTTGTACGGTGCCTTATTTCACAATAGTATGTTTGTGTTTTATTTGCACAATCATTCCAGGTCTATGATACAGAGAGGAATTTCTCCAGCTTTTACTGAACCTGTGCCGGATGATAAGGCAGGGAGGGGCCGCGGCCAAGACATTGCTTGGAGATAAGAGTTTAACATTCAAACAGAAGCCGGTGCTCTCTCTTTTTTTTATCTCAAGAAAGGGGTAATATTTCTTGCACTTTTAAAAGCTCTTGAGACAGCGTCAGTGAGCATCATGTCCATATTAGCTTGAAAAATGCAAATTGAAATTGCTTACTCATGATTGTAAAGTTTTGCAAATCCCAAAAGTTGTCAAACTTTTTAAGCGCACATTACATATGCCCCTGCCCAGGGCTTAATTTGTGAGGGAACATGCCGGAACATGTTTAGGGCCGGGTCTTATTTGACAAGATTTGGCACCTCCTGTGGTGTTTTTTTATTTTGTTTCCAGGCGGAGTTTGTTAAAGTAAATGTTCACACGGCCTAAAGAGGCTGTGGAAATTACCCATTTGTCTGGAAAAATATACCTATTGCAAAGAGTACATCCAAATCACAAAGTCTAAAGAAAATGAGTTTGTTTAAGATTTCCTAGGGTTAATAATTACTGGGTGCTCCTTGTTCTCAGGTCATGTCAGTCCTGATCATGTCATGTCCTTCATGCTAATCCAAACATGAACTAGACATAACTAGACATCGACATAACCTGCCACTGACTGAATCCTGCACCTGGAGCTTGTCCTGGGGTGTGTGTGAAAGATACGCCTCCTTCAGCCTTTACTGCATGATATAACATCTCATGTGTTTTTTACTTTTCCAAACCTCATCTTGTAACACTGTGACATGTTTGTACATTGCTTCTTCTTGCAAAAATTAAACCTGACCATTCATTTTAAATTGTACGCTGTCTCTGTGGTCTCTCCGGATAATCTCAACAAAAGCCAGTGAAGAGAGCCCAGGACTGGGGTTTCGGTCTAGTAAGAAGTCCTTCTGCAGCTTTGAACCAACTGTAGGCTAGTATTCGGTAAATTCTATAATTCAACTAAATTGGTTAGAATTTGGCGTTGGTAGGATGTGTATTAGTAAATACTTTCTGCATTAAGTTATTGAAAACATGTCTATTAACTATTGACACAAACTATTTTGCATATTTCCACTTTAACCTACATTCAGTCACATGTGCATTGCTTAAGGAATTCAACTGGTTATATTTATTTAAAATTTAGTCACACAACCTTTTAGCACTCTGCAAGTCATATTTAGTAACTAGAAATATCTCAAATATAAAAATATAGTGCGTACAGCATCTCTCTTTATTTCTTGGTGTTGAATGAATCAGACTTGAATGAATAAGGCTTCGATGCCTCAGTGCATCGAAGCAGCAGCTAAACCACAAACTTCCTGTCCTATTGGGAAGAACATTCCCTCCTCTCAGTCATTATTTAACAATCTGTGTGATGTTTTCAGAATTTGAATCTACATAGGGACATATCTACTAAAACAACATCGCAAAAAACAATGTTTTGGCACAGTAAAAATGTGCTTTCTATTTTTACCAAAGGACCACAGCACTGATTCAGCTCATCCAATCTATGTAACAGACAGAGAAGAAAACAGAGAAAGAGTAACATCCACTGCACCAGTATACCTACAGCTACAACCAGTGTAAGTGTGTTCCTATGCCGGGTTCTATGTGATCCGTTCTGACCAATGGGCGCAAAGGTGTGATAGAGATGTGACGTCACACACAATAAAAAGTAATTTTTTAGCAAATATAATTTTTTTTTATAGAAAAAAAAAGTCTATGACACAGAGGTTGCATTAACCAAATATTTTTCGGCATTTTTGTTAGCAGGGACGGTATAATCTGAATGCCATCCGTCATTTTGATGGACTGAGGGGTAATCTATTGTAATTCCTACTCCTGACCAGTTGGTGGCGATTGTACATATCAATCAGCAATTATCTTTAATTGTGTCGTTTTTGTGACACTGCATATAGTTGCATAAATGTCACTGCAGCAGTTTTTTTCAAACCGCCAAATAGTTCTGATATTTTTAATAAAAGTGAAAAAAAAAAAGGACATGATGTAGCAAAGAATAAAGGAGGACAAATGGAGCAGTCACGACAGCTGTTACTGGACTATTAAGCAGCAGAAAGGAGGTGAAGAAGAGTGAATATCGTGTTGAGTGGGAACAGGAGTTTACGTGGCTGAGGTGGAAAGGATTGAAAAATGTTCTGCAACATCTGTAGAAAAGGTAACGCAATTAGCAAACTTGTCAGGGGGGGCAACAATTGAATTAAGTTCAGATCATTTTTGTTGGAATCATTTTGTGTAATATACTGTGTGCTCTAGAGTTCAATCACAAAATATCCTTTCACTTTTTGTGTAATGTTATCTGTTGTTCTTAAATAAAACAAATAATCTGTCCACTATGCTCGTATTGTAGTTTCTTAAAATGTGAGTAAAATGAAAAGCCATTATAAGTATTATTAAAATTTAAAAAATTTAAATGACAGAAAATAATAGACGAGGACGGAAAATTTATGACTCCGTTCGTCAAAATGGCGGAGAGAGTGAGACTAGTGAGACCTCTGCTATGACATAAAAATAGGTAATTAACACTACAAAAGCCAACCATTTTGGTAGCTGCAGGTGGCATGTCAGCTGAATACCAGTTTGTTTTTACATTGCACTCTATGGGGAAAATCCTTTCTGGGCCACAGGTGTTTTTTTTGGATGCAATACCTCGTGTGGCCACTAATCAAATTTGCTTCAAGGAAAGGGGGTGGTCCCCAATCCAGTTCTAACCATGGATGTGACTCACAAAGGACTGGAGTTAGTCCGTGGACCTCAGGTTGGACACAGTGTGATCTTCACTGCCACTGGCGGCTGTAAAGGCATAAAACAGACTCATGTTCTGCCAAGCAACATTTTTCAGCTACATACATCTGTCTTATTATAAAGACTTCAGACAGAAAACTTTTCCCACTAAGGCATACGCCACTGAAACTTATAGTGGTACCACTGGGAGTGGGTGACACTGGCTACTCCTGGATTCTGATTGGCCACCTTGTCTGGTCACCCCAAACAGAGCTATCAAAAATGTAATCTACATAAATTGAAAGTTCTGTTCATAGTTCACAAATTAAACAAATTTTTTTTTTTTTAGTTTTTTTTTGTTTTTAAAAAAAATTAAAAATTCTCTGTAGTTTCTCCTTTGTTCCTCGCTCGCCCGCGGTGCTTTGTAACCACGAAGCTGTTGGCCCCGCCTCCCTTGCTTTCTGATTGGATGTCTCTGTTAATGCTCAAGTGATTGGCTTTGTGTTTGTGTTTTGTCAGCAAGAACACAAACAGGAAATAGCCCAACTTTGCTAATGTCTAGAGCCAATAGAGAATATTTCCCATCACGTTATTAACTCTGTTAGATTAGCGCAGAGAGGAAGAAGGTATCACAGGGCAGGCTAAAGAACAGCTCATTTACACAGTATTCCAGTTCCACGCTATTTTTTTATTTTATTATTTGTCATCCATTAAATGCAAACTAACAATTGCTGTTTCTATAAAAAGCAGGTTTTGATTCCAATAGCTTCATATGTTATAGATAAAAAAGTGTCAGGCCTTGAGCCTTGATATGTTTTAGAATGTGATAAACATTTGTATCCATTATCTCTCGATCAATTATCCTAATTAGTTCACATTTTTATACAAAGAGAAGGTTACTTATTTGCCGGTCGCTCAAATGTGCTTGAAGCTCAAATGTACTGAAGTCATATAGATCCACTTCACAAAGTGTTGTGTTCAAGTTAAAAATAGTTGGTCTTTGTAGATGGTTTGACTTTAAATCTTTGTTCTAGTTTTGAACGGTCTATCTTCAAATATTTGAGCTGGTGTCAGGCAGCTCAATTATTATAACTATATAACAATATATCAGAACTAATTGTTCCCATAATTGTACTTGCTCTATAGTAATATCATAACAGCAGTTAAAATGTGCCAGAATACAGGAATTTCACTTATTCTGTTAAAATATTCTGTGGCAAGACCCCCGGAACCACCTAAACACATTGTTATATAACTTATATATATATATATATATATATATATATATATATATATATATATATATATATATATATATATATATATATATATATATATATATATATATATATAAATATATATATATATACGTGTCCACCACTGTGATGAAATGTGTCTCCTGAGTTCATTCTGCCTCTAAAGCTCTGACCCAAGAGTCACTTCTAGTTACAGTTGAGCTTGCGGTGGACCCCAAAATATCTGGCAGTGCCCTGTATTGACCATAAAGGGGGGAGTAGACTAGTAGCCTGTAGCAGACTGTAGGGTATTTAAAGAAATTCTAATTCAAATGTGTGTGTATAGTTTTTGCCCCTACCTGGTACCCCCAAGAAAAGAAATCTAGACACGCCACTGGCCATCTTGGACCATACCGGCTCACTTTCACCCCTGATCTAAAGTGAAACAGAAGCTGTTTGTTTTGCATGTTTACACGAGCGATCAGAATTAGATCAGAATCTGGTTGGAAACCTTTCCTGATGTCATACTGTGTTTATACTGAGTGTTTTTGGTTGTCATGGAGGTGAACTGAAGACATACCTCTTCAGATAACAAAATATAAATTACTTCCTCTAAGGACAAAGAAAACACGCAATGGTTATGATAGAAATGAGTCAGCGTTTGTAATGTGTGAGAAATTTGATTTACAACTCCACATCCATGACTCAAAGCAGAAGTCAAAGCTTCATAACTAGTTTTCTTATACAATAGTTGTTTTTTGCTATGTAACTTGCAAATCCATGCTCATTTTTACTTTGCTCAAGTCGGAAAAAGAACTCAGGAACTCAGATTAACATTTTTTTCTTCCCAGACGCCAAGGGAAGCCGGGCTTCCTCAGTTTTTCAGACCAAAGTTCTCATTGATATAAATTCTAAATACAGCTTATCTTTTGTGTTGTTTCCATTTATTTCTTCTTTATTTCTCTGTAATTACTCTCATTTTACCAAGTATCAAACGCCACACTCTAAAGGTTTTGTGTTGAATGAGCGGAGAAGCACGTTGCCGCTCTGAGCTTCCCTTCATGAGCCAAGGGAAGGCACTTTGCCCCTGGCTCTCCTTGCTCTGAACCAGCTCTGAACACAAATCAGATTACAGTATTGATGTCACATGATTTAAAGCACCTCGAGAGCGGGACATTTAATGCATAGAGAATCATTTCACAAAGTTACCCATTGAACAGCAACTTAAAATAAAATCTGATGGCAGACCAACATTGAACCATGAGCTGCATTTGAATAAATACAATGTGCAAACAAGCAGGTATTTTTGTGCAAATGATTACAAAGTGCTAAGTGTCATTTAAATGCCTCACAGCTGTCGGCAAAAACAACATATTTAATCTTTTAGTCCTGCATCCCAGAGCTCTGTAGTGCCGGCCAGAGGGCAGTAGCTCAAACTCCCTTCTGAGGGGATGGTCCTGGGACAGCACTATAGCACCAGCTTTCCTCTGCATCTGTCTGCTGTAAATGTCCTCCAGCTGAGCCTGAGTCCTCCCTGAAATCTTACTGGCCACTTTAACCACACTACCCAGTCTGTTTTTGTTGGTCAGGGAGAGGTTTCCAAACCAGGCTGCAATACAGAAGGATACAACCGATTCAATAAAAGCACAATAAAACAGTGTCATCATTTCATTGGAAACATTAAAATTGTTGTTGGACTTTTATAGAGTTTTTAGTTTATTGTCTATAATGACTCAATGTTAACAATGACTCAGTGTTCTTGATGACAGTGGCATTGAGGCAAAGTGGGGATTTGCAGAAGTCTATTTTAATTTCCTTTTTTTTTTAACACATTCATATGTAAAAATGAATCACAATCACACCACTGAACAAAGTCATTAAGGACTGGCCCATGGTCCTGTTCATCCCCTCTGAGCAGGCTGATGATAACAGAGTCATCTTCAAACTTTAACTCTGTTAACACTGACCAATCAGAAAAAAAAAGAAATGAACTGCAGTTATCTTATGGAGGTGCTGAGAAGGAAAGACGCAGAGTGGAGACAGAAAAAAATAACCTTGTTTGTCATTACTGGCAACTGAATAAACTAAGCACTTGTTGCATATTAAGAATGAAAGAGTCTGTTCTTGTTATGCCTTTAAACTGTGTGTGTCAGGACAGTTCATTTGTCAATGTTGTGAAGAACCGTTGTTCTTGTGAAGCCAGTTCTTGTGTTTTTTGGGCCGTGGTGCTGATGTGTTTTTGTGTTTGTTATGTTGTTGTATGGCTTTAACATAAAATATGTTCCAGTTTATTAATGAAGGAAAAGAGAGAGAGAGAGTTTCAAATGCTTATGCTCTAAATTAGCTCTGCTTCGATCGAAAGAGAGAGCGTTTTTTGGCCTACCCATCCTTCCTCTGGCTTCCTCAAATAATTTAGCCAGACCACACCACACCACACCACTGCTTGACGGCATCATCAACATTCAGGCTTGTGGGGACAGCTTCAACACTTCCCCGGGAAGGCGTCCAGGAGTCATCCGGAACAGATGCCCAAGCCACCTCAGCTGGCACCTTTTGATGTGGAGGAGCAACGGCTCTACTCTGAGCTCCTCCCCTGTGGCCGAGCCTATCTTTAACCCCCAATTTAAACTGCATGCGGCTTCGCTCAGCTCTGCTGTGGAACAACGTTGCAGACCATTGCCCACTGGATGTGTTTCAGATCCGCTCCACTGCCGGTGCCCTGAGCAGCTCAGCAGAACATGCACGGGAAGTACGAGATGGCGTGATAAATGCCAATAATGACAAAGTGTGAGGGACCAAAACAAGTGTTTATTCAAAATAAGAAGGGACCAGAAAACAGCTTTAGTTTAAGATCACTTTGTTATTCAAGTAATCACTTCGTTACATTGCACACAAATTTGAATTTTTGATGAGTAATATATTATAGGCCAATAATCCGTATTGTATCATATTGTATAGTACACTATATTGAGATATGTATCGTATCGTGACCTAAGTATTAAGGTATGTATTGTTTTGTGATGTCTTGGGAGATACTCCAGCCCTAACCATTAGTCATTCATTCATTCATTTTCTACCGCTTTGTCCCGTTAGGGGTCGCGGGTGGCTGGAGCCTATCCCAGCAGCTTTGGGCCTGAGGCGGGGTACACCCTGGACAGTGGCCAGTTAGTCGCAGGGCTAACATATAGAGACAGACATTGACAGACAACCATTCACTCTCACATTCATTCACTAGGGACACTTTAGAGTTGCCAATTAACCTGTACATACATGTCTTTGGACGGTGGGAGGAAGCCGGAGTACCCGGAGAGAACCCACGGTAACACGTGGAGGTGGAGGACATGCAGACTCCTCACAGAAAGACCGGAGTCGACCGAGAATATTTGAGTCGGCCGGGTTTTGAACTCACGACCTTCTTGCTGTAAGGCAGAAGTGCTAACCACTCTGCCACGTGCACCCTTAACCATTAGTGTTGTATTTATATTATTATCATTCAGGTTTCAACACGTTAGCTTTTCAAATGTCCATAAATGTTAACTTTGGTCTTCCACCAAAGACAGGATTTCTAGGAACAGCCAGGGGCCTTAGGGAGTCCGGTTTGTGGACCCCAGGATCTTGTCTCTGCTTTTTGCATGTCGTCCTGTTGGCTCCATCAAGCCAGGACCTACAGCGTAAACTGGGACGGTTTTCAGCCGAATGTAAAGCAACTGGGATGAGGATCAGAACCTCCAAGACTGAGACCATGGTTTTCAGTTCGGGAAAGGGTGGCTTGTCCCCTTCAGGTTGGTGGGGAGTTCCTGCCTTAAGTGGAGGAGCTAGTATTTAGGAATCAGCTGTTGGTCATTGTCACCAACACGACAAGGTCGCGGATACAAACAGCCAAAATGAGCTTTCTCCCGTCACGTACCACCGGGAGGAAACCCCAGGAAAGACCTAGGACACGCTGGAGGGACTATGTCTCTCGGCTGGCCTGGGAATACCTCGATATTTTTCCTGGCAGAGCTGGAGGAAGTGTCTGGGGAGTGGGAAGTCTGGACGTCTCTGCTTACACTGCTACCCCTGCGATCTGGAGCGGATGAAGATTGAATGGATTTGTTTTGTTTTTAGGGTGAACTAACAGCTGTCACAATTTCACTTTTGACACGTTTGACTGGTGTGTTGATGTGTGTTGAGTGTTTTTTTCATGGTCCATTGTACTCTCTCCGTATTGCTGCTGATGTATGGGAGTGGGACTATGTCGATGCTATATATATTATTTATTTCTTTGTCAGAAGGTATGATACTCACTATCATTGGTCATTGGAGAAACCTTAGAAAAAAGTCTGACTTGTAAATTTATTCTATAAGTTAATATTACTGACCTGTCTTTTAATTTACATTAATGTTCCAACTTTTAGAGATAAAAGCATGAACATAATAAAGTCAGAAAAATTACTTTGGAGTTTGCTAATCAACAACTTGCACATTTGTCTTAATTTGTTACACAACATACAATATACTGTAAAAAAAAAAAAAGACAATGAACACTCTGATTGTGACGCCTTACTTTGACTTTGTTTGGTTTTGCACGGCAGTGTAAATATTGTAGATTGAAACGTCACCAGGCGTAAAACATCTTGCCCCATTGCTGCAACTGGTGTCACAATACACACCAACACAGTAAGCCGATGTTGGGGAAAACCACTGATGACTCAATCAGCTGAAAACAAGCTTCAGTTCTTCAGAGAAAGCCGACAAAATGAAAAGTAAATCACTCCCAAATGAGCACAGTAGTAAGCAACACTAATAATAGACTGTTGAGAGAGATCATTAATGTTTTGGTGACAAAGTGGTACGAAGAAATAGTATGAAAATGCCAACTGTGTTTTTTTAATAGGGGGAATTAACAGAGGCTTTGACATACATGGGACAGGTTGGCATTAAAGAGAATCAATTGTGCATAGCATACATGCAGAATAACAGAAATGCTTGTTTGTTTATTATACCGTCTTTATGTAAATGTAAAGTGCTTGTGTGGTGTGTAAATAACAGGTCACACTTGACACTGTTTGGGTTTTTTTACAAAGCATCAGGACACAACAGAAGGGTGATTTAAATTTAAAATGTGTTTGTTCTTGGATCTATACCCCTCAGATGTCTATAAAACCTTGTTCTGTGAATGGCAGTCACAACTACAACCATTTGCATAAACATCTGTTATTAGCTGGTTCTAAAAGTTGTAACAAAAAGGTTAGACACAGTAACGAAAGTACATGGTTATTTATTCAAGTAAAAATAAAGTATGTAATGTGGGTATCACTTGTGTGACTGTATGGTGTGTGAAGGTGCAGTGTTGTCCTGAAATAAACAAAAGACAAGGATGAAGGCGTGCGGGGAGCAGCAGGCCACGCAGCCGAGAGGAAAGGAGCGGCAGAGAGGGATGTCTCGTGTCTCACATCACAGCACAACAGAGGATAAAAAATAAAGAAGGCAGGGGACGTCACATCTTCAAATAGTTTAAGTTGTTTACGCCGCCTGTTGTTTGCACAGCTTTCACTTCCCAACACAAGTTTTAATTGACTCCTCAGTTGCTCATTTTGCGTTTGGTGTTTTGACGTTGAAGCATAAATAGGGAATGAATTTTGGTGAGACGGAAAACTGGTGAGAGACATTTCCACCCTATTTAAGGAGCATGAGGGGTTTTAAAGAAGCAACTCCAGCCCACTGCAACAGATACAGTACAAGCAGTGCAAACAGAACAAATTATAACTGCATTACCTGGAAACTCACAACCCCTCCATAAAAATTAAATACTGGAACTTGATTCTGCTGTAGCCACTTTCCAAATTGGGGGTTACTGCGCCGAGTACTCCAATGACCCCAGGTACCACTGTTGCATTCAGTCTCCAGGCCTTCTCCAGTTCTTCTTTGAGGTCTTGGTATTTATCTAGTTTCTCAAGTTCCTTTTTCCTGATGTTGCCATCCCTTGGTATAGCTATGTCAGCCACAATAGCTTTGTATTTTATTTATTCTTTATTTAATCAGGTAGGTCAATTGAAAGCCAATTCTCATTTACAATGACGACCTAACCAGGAGGCAGCTCACAAAACATATTACATATATAATACAATGTTTCTCTGCTGTTTGTCCAACACCGCAATGTCTGATTGGTTCACCATCACCATTTAACTCTCTGTATCTGGAAGTTCCACAGGATTTTTTGCTTGGTCGTTCTCTACCACCTTCAGAGGTGTTTCCCACTTTGACCTTGGGACTTCCAGTCTGTACTCTGCACAGGTGTTCCATGTATGCTTTTCCTGCCAGCATTTTACACCCTGCAGTTATGTGCGGAGGATTCTTTGAACAGCCTACACCTTGGGTCTTGTCTGGTGTGGTAGGTCTGGGCCTCTAATGCTCTGGTGTTCAAGGCCAGCTCCTGTGTAGACATGATTAGTGCATCTGTGCTGTCCTTCAGTCCAGCCGTTTCTAGCCATTGGTAGGATTTCTTGATATCAGCCACTTTCATTATCTGACAGTGGTATATCCCATGTAGCCTTTCCACCCCTGATGGTACCTCCAGGTCTTGGAGGTTTCATCATGGATGGTGGTTCAGACACTCACTAGTCCTCTGCCGTCTTCATCTCCATCAGTAGTTTACAGGGTGCTGGATTTAGGATAGTACTCGTTGTATTCGAAGTCTCACGTGTGTAAGTCAGATGGCTTACAAGATGAGCTCTCTCATGTATATACTGTATGTATATAAGGGATGGGATAGAATATACAGCTGTAATTTTTTTGGGCCATTTTTCAGAGAATTTGAATGATAACACAAAAAACTTTTTATCACTTATAGTTAGTGGTTAGATGAAGCCATTTATTGTCAAAAAACTGTGTTTACTCTTTTTAAATCATAGTGACAACAGAAACTACCCAAATGACCCTGATCAAAAGTTCATATACCCCAGTTCTTAATACCGTTTATTGCCATCTTTAATGTAATTGACACGTTTCTGGAGTGACATCCACCACTGATTCAGCGTGTACAAGTAAACCAGACTCAGCCAATGGGAGCGTCCTTGCAGAGGACAAGTGTGTGAATGGACTGAATGAAGTCCTTGATACTGAAGCAGGTATGATGTCTTATGGTCTTGTTTATTCACAGATGATTCCAATTGCAATATGCTATTAGGAGATTAAACAGTTTTCTTCAAATGCATAAAAACAAAATCAAAGAAAAAAAAGTTTGGCGGAAACATAACTTGATCTTTCAACTGTACATTTATTTCCAAAAGGCTGCATATACATTTGCAAATTCTACTGTACAGAAAACATCCAAAATGTCCATAGTTATAGATACAATATACCACAAAGCTGCCCTGGCGTTACCAAACGTAGATGTTCAGCACTAGAAAAGCTCTGCAGCCTATTCAATATGATCATCTTAAATACTTTGTCAACTAATACCTTTAAATGTATGTCAGTATAATTCTTTATTTTTTCTTTTTATTATTTTGTCCATACCCATCTGTACATTACAACATTCAGCATTTACAGTAGTTAAACAAGGCACAAGAATTGTGATATGAAGCTGAAGGCCATGCGTGAAGCAGAGAGAGCATGGGGCCCATCAACTTCGGTGACGAGAAAATGAACAGACAGTAAAGTGAATGGGTCGTGGTCAATGCTAGATTGGAGCAATTCGAGGGACACTCTGCTGTGATTGGTTGTTTCCGTTCTGGTCTACCATGAATACTTCAGTAACCTAATTTGTTAATGTATTAAGGTAAATGCTTACTTTCAACCTAATTGGTGCATAGGCAATACAAGCTTTCTTGCTGTCTGGTTGTGTCTTGGATTCAGGACAGTTTTTTAATCCAGTCGTGCCTTTATCTTTGACAACTCTCAAAAGAAGTTTCAGGAGTTTACATCTGGACCGACAAAGACCCTACCATAATTCTTATCATAGATTAGTTAAATTTTTGGATCTTAATTTAAAAGAAATTGGACCAAGGTTTGGCTCCTTTACCAAACGCTAACCCTTCTACTGTATGTGCCCAGACATTTATTGCTAAAATAAAAAATAATCTTTTGTCATTTTTGTAGGAAGAAGTTTGAGCCGCTATTTTTTTGCCCAGACTTATTCCTTTTGGGTGTATAATCTTGTTCTACAACAGTGTTGTTTCTCATTTGCATAACACTAAGCTAGTTTTCCAGTTTAAATCTGTGCTTTATTAATTTTTAGCTTGGCCAGCCAAACCCATACCCTTCCCATTCAAACCTATTTCCAACTAAATGAATGCCACTTGTCCATTTAAAACAGTTTATCTAAAATGGAGTGTAATTTATACATTGCGTCGGTCCAGAGGCAGTTTATTCTGCTTATGTTGATACTACTCCCACTAATTCTGATTGGTTGTATTTCTATTGCATTCAGATGTAACTTTATCTGCGTCCATTTGTTCCACCGACTGGAATTTAAATAGGGCTCACATTAGTCAATTCTGTGAGGGGCCATTGGAAACAAATAGCTGGTCATTGTAGTTGCTCATGATGCTTCTGGTGGGAATCTAGCATAAGACTGGACTTGGATTTTGAATTTTGCTCCATGGTATCGCTTCCAACGTACCATACACTGGTCTTAAGCTTGACAATCCCTAATAGTATTTGCCTTGTTTTGATCTAAATGCAATTAGATCACCGTCAAGATTTGCTCTTGGTATGTGGTCTATGAAATAAAACCCAACATCAGACTGTGATCAGGTTATATAATATATTGACATTTGACCATTAGCATAAGGAGCTGCTACATTCGCTCACCACCAGCATCCACCAAACTCACCCAAGACTGTTTATAATACAGCCAATCAAAGCTGCAAAAAGCGACTTTTAGCCTGACCCAATCTTGCATCAATCAAAGCATTTGTCAAACTTTGTCTGAGCTCACCTTCAAAAAACATAACCTCTAAACTTTCATGAAAAGACATGGTAGAAACACTCCTAAAATGAGAGTGAACATTGAGAGGAATGCAAAATAAGCCACTGCTAAGCGTTACAAAAGCACACTTTTTCATTTCAGACGCTCTTTGCTTTGCAGATAATAAAAAATAAAATAAATATTCACAGTCAAAATATTACCATTTGCATCCTGAACTTACAGCGAGAATCCTTTTGAAATATGAATGCAATGTAATTAGAAATGTTGACTGCAACAAAAGATTAAGAGAAGCCATTACACCACTAAAAGAATGTAGTGTTTGATTCAGCAACTTTACATTTTGACAATGAAACAAAATGGGGTTGCATTTTAGTTGGCCCCAGTTTACAGCAGCAGTTTAATCCCTTTGCCCCAAACCTGACCTTAAAACAACTCCACACATTGTCAAGGAACAGCAGTCATTAAAATGTATCTTGCAGCAACATATCTAGATAATGTGATTCCTAAATGAGCTGCTGATGCATGTTTGCAGCGCAGTGGGAGTGGAGCTGGACAAGGTCTCTGTCCGGCTCCAAAGCTTCCTGAACAAAGTAGACAGATCACAACAGAAGAAATAAAAACATGAAACACCAGAAGTGCACACATTTTCAGACAAACACGACATAACATGTGCCCAAACCCCTCCCTAGTCACTATTTAGTGAACTGAATAGAGATTATGCTACTTGGTTTTAGTGTCAGAATTTCTCATGGGCTTACAAATGTCTTTTAAAGTTTTTGAATAATATCTCGAGCTACAGGTTTGACCAGATTTGTGACTAAATAATACATGTTAGAAAAAGTCATGTGTAAAACTGCTAACCATAGCTTTGGATCAATAGGGGTTTACTTGATGAGAAAGTAATCCAGGGACACCAATTTATAAATAATAATAAATGAACAGCTGATAAAGTGGCACTGATAAATTTGTAATTATTTTCACTATCTTTTATTATTTATTTCTGACGTCCTGACGTACTGAGTCTAGGATGTGTAAATATATGCTAGAGTCACAGTGACAGAAATAAACTGTTGAGTAGTGTCCGAAACTGTTCTACCAGGTGCGCAGTGGTAGAGCGATCGTCCTATAACCAGAAGGTTGGCGGTTCGATCCTACTGTTGTTGTGTCCATGGGCAAGACAGTTAACCCACCTTGCCTCCAGTGGTGTTCCATTTGTGAGTCTTGCCTCGGTCTCGAAGATTAAGACCAACCAACACCACAAATTGTTTATCTTTTCTTTGGAATAAAAAAAAAAAATGAACTATTTTATATTAAATGAAAAATCTTGATCTAATTCTGTACCCCGCCTCAGGTGTAAAGCTGCTGGGATAGGCTCCAGTCACCCGCTCCCCTAACAGGACGAAGCGGTAGAAAATGAATCTATGAATGAATGAATAATTCTGCCTCCTTTACCAAACACTGACCGCTTTGTGAGGTTGGACTTGGTCAAAAACTGGATTGTTTGGATTTATTATATTAATAACTACTCGTGTGGCTAAGGAGGTAGAGAATGTTATTCAATAACCGGAAGGTTGGCTTCAGTTTCTGCTCTTCCCAGTTCATTGTGTCCTTGGGCAACACTACCCTCCTTGCCTCCAGTGTCCATGGCTCTGGTGTATGAATGTGTATGTGGAGCAATATGGCTGCCATGCAGGGCAGCTGTGGATACAGATGTACGTTTACCACCATCAGTGTTTGACTGTGGAGTGAATAAATAATAATGAATAATAAGCGCTTTAAGTTCATTTAAAAAACTCTATGTAAAAGCGCTATATGAAATCAAATCCATTGTTATTATGAATTATTCTCTGGTCTTGGACATGACTTGGTCATGGTCAGTGCGATCTTGACTACAACACTAGTGCAAACAGTAAATAAGAGTTGCTGACATACCCACTAGCTTTAAGGTAAGTTACTACTGTATATTGAAGACTTTTGTTCTATGTTACCTTTAATTAACCAGATCAAATATAATGCGTTCCACTGGGGGCTATTAGCTGGGCTGTGCAATTTTTCACATTTTTCACATTATTTCAAATTTTCAATTTCAGCTCCCTACAATTTTAAAACCCATGTATTCGAGAAACAATTTTTTTTTGTCACATTCTGCTGCACATTATTTTGGCCTGACCACATTATAAAACACATTATGTGCAAGATTTTCAACACGACGGTGTCTGCACCGCAGGGCAACACTTGTTTTTCATGGGATTGTGGAAGTGCGTTGAGGAGTTTATTTATTTAGTTATAATTTCTATTTATTTTTAATATATTTATTTATATGTTTGATTAGTCAATGAGTAATTGTGTAAAATAATTGTGATTTCAATAATGACCAAAATAATTGTGATTAGGATTTTTTCCATTATAGCGCAAACTCTACCATTAGCTTAAGCAGTTAGCATCACCAAACTGTTTCCACATTTGGGAATTTCTGGTTTTCGACTTCCTGCCATTTGAAGGATTCACAGAAAGCTCTCTTGTTCTTTCCATTTAACCAATACTTAATACTGTACTGCAGAGGCAGTATTACAACAAATTGTGTGTCAAAACTGACTAACCCACAGTTAAACTGCACTGTACATAAATACGTGCAATATTCTGGTACATAGAAGGGAAGTGCATCTGATGACAAATGCTTAGTCATTACCCTTGGGTCCTTCTCCAGATTTCCAACAACTCTTAAAACCAAATAGATGGTAAAGGAAAGTGGCAAAATATTTTACTGGACAAAACATAATTATACATTTATCTGTGCAAATAAACAAAACTTGAAAAACTTTTGCCACAGTAAAGCTTCCTTCCAGTGTTTGTTTACTTTGAGCTGAACTGTGAGATTCTGAGAGCTGTGAATATAACGCAGATGAGTCACAATGAAACATCTGCACTGGAGTGTGCAAACTACATGTTTTTTTGATGAGTCAGATATAATCTATAAATAAACAAGTTTATGTTTGAGCCTGTTCATTCACTTTTGGTTTGGTGATGTTTGCAAGGAGATCATATGCAGTAAAATAATATCTGACAAAAAAAAAAAACAGACAAATTGAAATGTAAAAAGAAAAAGAAAAATCTGAATTATATTTGTCTATAGTGTGCATGTCCAATAAAGTCAATGTTTAGGAAAGTCTAAATGGGGTAAAAATAATCAGAACTTTCTGTTTTTTTCCAGAACGCTCAGAAAAAATAGAGAGATTTAAGAAGAAGCCACTGAGGGAGAGATGTTAAGATTCAAGATTGTAAAGATGTTAAGATTGTGATTAAATTATCACACATGCAGTTCTGGAGGTAAAAAAAAGAAATTCTCAAATTAGAAAATTTTATTTGCTCAAAAAGGTTACATTTTTATGTTGTTGTATAATGCTAAGAATTTGTTTTTTTTATATATTAAAAGGTGACCTAGTTACTAGCATATTTCCAAAATTTTAAAATGTTAAATTCTGACTTTTAAAATTTCAAATTTACTGGGACTCTGCTTCAAACTCAAATTTAACCTAAAATGGCCCTCGTAGTTTTTATAAGTAATATAATCCACACATGCATGAATATTTCCACAACAAAATATCTGAACTTTTTGAAATGAAAAATGTGAAAGAACGTTGTTTAAGTAATAAATCATGTTGATTTATGTTGGACGGTCCATATAATGTGTTAAGTGTCTACTGGCTTGATATAAACCTTGTGACTAAATGAAATGAGCTTCTTTCATTAATATTTTCTTCTAGAGAAAAAACATAATTGACGGTTAAGTTTAAAATCTCACTTTCATGCATCATGGCTCTAACATACTCTATTTCAAGGAAGGACATCATTTTTTGCCTCTTTTTTCTTTTTAGATGATTGGTTTTTAAAATAAACTTGGCTTTGAAAGACCACAATCACAACATGTAAGCAATCAGCAGCTTACATTTTAAGATCAAACTGTTTAAGTATGTCTTGCAAATATTACCACAGTTGTATTATTGTATTGTCTGTTTCTGTAGTGAAATGTACAGAAATAAAAATATGGTTTAATAAATATTTGTTTTGGGACTTGAACTTGGGTCTCCCACATAAAAGTCTGGGTTCATGTACAATAAATAGCTGACTTTTTAAAAACCAAAACACAAAAGGCTTGTGTATTCTGAATAAAAAACTATGTTTAGGATAACAAAAATGCAATTTTAACCAAAATTCTGCAAAAAAATGATATATTTACATTCAAACTTCAAACATGCGAGTCCCAGGTTTAGGTTTTCTTATTACCAACATGACCACATAACTTTGTAGTGATTGGTTTCAAAAGCTTCATGTTGTGTTAAACTGAGATTTGAAAATTTGTGTTTTCTGTTTCTTAATTTGTTATTTTTTAAAGATTTTATTTATTTTTACAAATATTTTATTTATTTTATTAATTGGAAAAAAATTAATTTGCACATTCTTTTATATTTTTGTCTGATTAAATTTCTAAAAAACAAATCAGACAGTTACCCAGTATTCGATTAGACTTTTAACCAAGTACTTTTTTACTCTTAGTTGATGTGAATGTTTTGGTGGACTACTTTTTACTTCTACTTGAGTAAAATAATTTTGAAGTAATGCTACTCTTACTTGAGTACAATTTTAGGCTACTTTACCCACCTCTGTGTTTCGGGACATTGTGAATAAAAACAACACAACTTGGAGTAACCACAAATGCAACCTTAACCATATTTAAATGAGCACATTAAAATAAACTCTGGTTTACACGTTAGTCCTGAGTAATGTTTTAGCAGTTGTGTGTGGTCAGTCAGAGTTCCAGTGTAAAGATATAGTGGCACTGTAAAAACCTTAGTTAAAATAACGACCTGGTTAAGGTTTGGGGAAAGATAGCAGGACTAAAATGCTGACGTGAAATTCAAATTTGAATTTTGTCTCGGGACAGGAACTTTGTCTTCCACAGTCCTGGGTTCTTGTGTAATCAAAAGATCACTATTTTAAACAAATGAATAAAATCATACCACTTTGCATAACCAACCAAAAGTGCTAACTTAACCACATCTGGATTCAAACTTTGTCTCGGGACAAGAACGTCTCCCACATCCCAAGTCCTGTGTTTATATATAGTAAAGCTGATCTTCTTTTTAATCCAAAAAGCATGACTTTGACTAACTAAAAATGCTAACATAACCACATTTGGACATTTTCTTGGTAAATTAAAATGGGTTCCCCACATTAAGTATCACTTTTTAAACATAAGGCATGACAAAGCTTGTATATTTTGAACAAAACCACACAGTTTTGCATAAAAATGCCAACACATCAGGAATGTGAACTTTTTCCCAGAACTTTGAACTAGGGAAAAGAAATAGAAAAGTCCTGGGTTTGCTTTACCCATCCACCATCGCCAACCTGCCGCTTTTGTATCGGATACTCCAAAGAGCAAATATTGTATGTTGTGTATTTTATTGTGTACACATCTTACATGATTGTGCTGGAAATAAAATCATTGAATATGTTCCGGGCAAACACTGTGAAAAGGTAGAATAGTAACAGAAAATTACGGAGACTGGTTGCTTGCTCTGGTGGGTTTTAGAAGAGTACAGGGCCGCTGTGGCTCACCTCCACCTGTGATCGGTCGGTGCGCCGACTCACGTTGTCCACTCACCGACCAGCGCTCTGCCCCATCCTTCTCAGAGGCCTCCGTAGACTGTCCTCAGTCCTGGACTTTTAGTTTTAGTTTAGTTTAAGTCTCAGCCGGTGTACTCAGGAGCTGGGTCGTCCATTTCATGAGCGGTCAGTTTGGCCGTTCGACACAGACTGCTCGCCTCTATGTGGTTGAACTCAGACTCCTCGTCCTGATCTTTAGGGTTGGTCTTTGAGTGGATTTTGCCAATTTCCTCCAAAGCGTTGGCCAAAGTGTCCAAGTCAGCGCTGTCCTGATGTCGGGCCTCCCATAGACTCAGGATAACTGCAGAAGGGCTGCGCTGCTTCGCAAAGTAACCGAGATTTCTGTAAAAACAAACAAATAAAATGATAGTAATACATAACAATGATGTTGTAGTCCAGTTTTGTCTTTGGCAAAGAGGACCAAAAGAGGACTAAAAGAGGACTAAAAGGACTAAATACCTGCCCAAGTTTAAGACCCTGTACTATAAAGCTGGATTAACCCTAGATGTTTGAGCTGCATTCAGGTTTGAAATACAAAAGCCTCTGTTTTGTGTTTACATCACAGAGGACATGTGCTCCCCAGTGTTTGTATTAATTACTCAATAGATTTATGCAAATAAGTAATTCCAATGAAACGCAAGCTAGCGCTGTTTTCTGGAGAATTATACTATAGCTATCGCCAACTTTTTTGTCAGGTCGGTTGGCATCAAAAGAAGCCTTCTGCAAAAGCTCTCATGTAGCAGCAGCTGCTTTGGAGACTTTAAAGGAGATTTCAAACTCAGGCAAGACACAGGTCAATGCAGCTCAATGTAAAATATGAACCTAATATGTAATTTGCCATTAATAAAAAATCCAATGTTGTTATAATCTATTTTTCTAATATATATATAAAAAACAATCAGTTTAAGGTAAGTGACAGTCATTATATTTATCCAGCACTTTATTAGCTTCTGTGAAAATCCTTTTGAACTAAAAAAAAGATCCTTAAAAAAAGAAACTTAAAAGATCCACATTGGTTGTTAGTTTTAGTGCATATGTGCTTTTAATTCAGTCTACAGCGCTGTTCCCTTCACATAAACTATGTGACGTTTCACATTTGAGTTTCTCCGACTTGTCAGCGTAAGTCCTGTTGGACATGACCACAGTCCACAGAGAAGCCCAGCGTTAACTGGACGAGTTGGTAACTTTTTTAGTGACACTCATCCAAACCATGATTGTTAGGTTTGGTCTAACTTGGTAGAAAAGACATAATCAAGGTAGATACAACAGGCCCCTAGCACAGGGCCAACAACTGATTTGTTTCTTAACAAACAACGGACATGACTCATTTCTACCTGGTTGCTTTCAATCTTTAGTGTCCTTCTATGTATCCTTGTGTGTTGCTGTGTCATTACCCTGCCTGTAAGTACAGTGCATTTATGCGACCAGCTGGGGGCAGTGTTGCATCATTATTGCTCCAACAGCCACATGACCCACAGAAAATCCAAAAAGCAGCATTAGACACTGCAGCCATCGGTCACATCATTCTCAGTTCAAAGCCGTCTAACTTGGAGAGGAACTCTTATCTGGATACGGTAGAATCCAAAAGGACAGACTCGGAAAAGATTAGACAGGACTCGGATAGAGATAATATTACTGATGCATTTATTCAATATGAAGTGCAAACTTGTGTCCTGCACTGCAGTGGACTTATAGCCCCTTTTCCGCTTTACACTGCAACAATTTTCAGTGACAATGATGAGACTCTGCTTTGTTTGGGTTGTTTTCTTTGAAAACTTGGAAAACAGACTTGAGGCTTATTTTTGGAGAATGCTACAACATTCATACACTGGGTAACTCAAAGTGCTTTAAAGGAATAAAAGACAATTTTCAAGATTTAGATTAAGAAACATAAGAAAAGACAAACCTTGCTGCATTGCCGTGTAAAACACTTTCTTTAAGGAAAATACAATAAAATCTATCATCAAGTAGAACTATGATAGAAAATTACTCTATTCTTTCTTGTTCATCAGAATGTCATGTTATTTGAATCTATTCTAAAGAAGCTTGAAATCAATAAGCTTGGTAAATGTAACTGCTTTTAAACTTGCACAAACTGACTATTTTGTCCTTTTTGATTGTAAATATTGTTATTTGTGTGTTTGATAATGTCTGTATTTGTCAGAAACCTTGTGTAATGCTGTTGTCTTGGCCAGGTTACTCTTGGAAAAAAGATTTTTAATTTCATAGAGGTTTTCACCTGGTTAAATAAAAGATATAATAATAATAAAATTAGATTAGGGTAATATTTATATTGGACGTGTACATGCATAGTGTGGCAATGCTGTATTTTCAACAACTGCATGAACAAATGTTTTTAAATATGTATTGGACAATATTACTTGGGCCTTTAAATTCGAGTATGTGGTATGCGCTCTACCAGGGCCCTGTACTCCAAAACCAGCTGAACCTACCCCGGCTGTGTCTCTCATACCCAGTTAGTGGTATCACAAAGCAGGTTATCAACTCGTTCATGTGAAACAGTAGGAGTCGGCACTAAACAACATCACAGCGTCATGTTGGAGAGCGTTACATGAGGAACAACTCTAAAGTAGGCTCCACTAAACTCCTGCAAAACTAACAGCACCAGAGACTGAATGAACAGTGTCTCTAGATCTCTGTACATTGTGCTCCAGTCAACCGGCGCTTGTGCTAAACTTACCTCCTATTCCAGCTTCGTTGAACCGTGCACTGGTGAGCCACTGAGGCCTCCCGATATTTTTTGTGTCATGTAAATTACACATTATGTAAGTATGCTTTAAGGTATGCTTTCAACTGTTTAAGGATCATCAGTTCATGCCAGCTTCGTTTAACGGTTAGATAAAATAAAGTCCATTTTATGGCTACAGTACAGGCGTGGGCTTAATTTTGTTTAAGTTTTCGAATTGAATAACTTTACAAAATGTGTGGGCACTGTGCTGTTCTGAAATGCTTCAGGCACTGTTTGCAGAAGCATGATGCTTGTTGAAAGAAAAGTCCAACGCAAAGTAGCTCATAGACGTCAACAACCTGCTCTGACCTTTCGGGGGAAAAAGAAAATATCCATATGTGCAGCAGAGGTAATGTGAAAACATAAGAATAAATGGACACCTGCTACAGCTGTTGCTACATAATAAGAGTCACAGTAGAAACACCCACAATGCTTTAACGAGGTTACCACTCTTTTCTGAACATCAGGGATGATGTTGACAACAACACTCAAAAGAACTGTTGATACGGACAAAACTGACGATGAAAAGCAGCAATAATCAGAAATTAAAGGGTTTCTTAAGATATGTTGTGACCAGTGTTTTTTTTTTATTTTTATATTACAACAATACGAGTGCTAATTTCATGCCAATGGTGAATTTTATTTAATGAAGTGGAATAATTATGTTGTCAAAGATACTGCATTGTTTTTCTTCCAACATGCAATCAGAGAAAACAGGGAGGGAGTGAACACCGGAGTGAGAGTTTTTAAACTAATGTCATTGTCACACTGTACAATCTTATATGATTATCTCACATCACACTCTGCGTCAAACAGGCAGCATCAATGAGAGTCAACCTGAGTGTCACCAACACTCGCAAACAGAGCCGTCTATACCAGGGGTCTTCAACTAAAATCAGTGAGGTCTGCTTTGAGAACCTTACTCACAGTGAGGGGTACGGAAAATTTAAATTAAAGGATATATGTTTAAAGATAGTTTTATTTTATTAAAGTCCCATTTATTTTACACCTACAGCCTCTTAAACAATATGGAGATCTACTGTCTCTTTTCCTTTGTTTACATGAGGGGTGTTTAGCTTTCACCAAACACAGAAAACTAAACTGTTACTGTTCAGTTGCCCCAGGTTCATCTCACAATCAGAATGAAAATCAGAATACAACTATTTATTTTATGTGTTTTCACAGTATGGGGTAACATTTTAATTACAATAACTATGATTAGTTCTGTAACAGCATTTAGGATTCACACAGAAACTAACACTGAACATAAGGCTCATCTCCAAACCCTCCTTTTACACCTTTTCTGTTTTTAATCACACAAATGAACATATGTTAGGTTCAAATGAACATGAATAGTGCGAGCTAATTACTGGCATCGTTCCCAAGTTTAAATGAGGTCAAATATGCGAGAAAAACTAGTCAAGTACTTAACTTACGCCAGGATAAATTAGTTAACAGACAAATGTACAACTCGCCACATTATTAGACGTCCTCACTTCTTTTTAATCCTGTCATGATACTGTCCAGAGCTGGTTCAGTTCTGGATTCATTCTGGGATTATCACAACAGTCCGAGCTCGAGGATAAAGTGGTGTCATGCAGCTTTGACTTGGAGATTAGGAGCTGATTTATCTGTTTAAACAAATGTTCCCTCTCTGTCCATAATGTCAGTGAAGGTCTGTAATGTTCTGCCATCGCAGCGGCCCCCAAAAACTCAACTTTTTGATTATAGACATTCCTAACTCATTATCAAGCTACGCTTAACATGTTGAGTTTGCTCTGTCCGTAACCATAGTAACCTGAGGACCCGCGCGTGTATACATAGCTGTCCTAGAAATGCCGGTTCAAATATATATTTTACACAATGTACTTGTAATTATGGAAAAAGTCTATTGTGGTCTGGATCAAAGCCTCTCGAGGTCTGGATCCTGGACCAAGGTCCGCCTTTTAACGACCTAGGCTTTATACTTTACGTCAGGGCTCATCAAATATGCTCAAGGGCCAGCTTGTTTCTTCACAGTGCTTTGAGGGGCTGTCAAATGTAATGCATTACTAACGTCTTCTTTTATTTGTACTATTTTTTTAGTTAGTTAATCGCACGTCAAAAAAATATATAATTTTTGCCTTCTGTGCCCTCCGTGGCTTGAGAAAACACAGCCCACTGCAGCAGTGTGTTAGCATACATTCATGAAGCAGATATGGACAGTAAAACGGCCATGCCAGATGGCTCTCTTTACAAAACCAAAGTTATTTGCATTTACTGTCATTGTGAACTGAGTTACCGCCGGAGCACGTCTAGTCTGAAACATCAGTCTGGACTGTTCTGTGCAGCAGGTGAGACACACGGTTAGCGAGTGAACACCTAGTTTAAAATTGTGTTGATATTGAGCACATCCACCTCCTGAACTGACTCTGTGACTGTGACAGGAGGGACGTGTTTGTTTTACCCCGAGGCTGTCCAGAGGAGCATTGTGGACCGTCCCCAGGACAGCCTTAGTTTCCAGTCCTGGCTGGGGGACCGGATGGAAACCTGTGGGGGGCCAGATGTGGCTATTCATGTTAGTTGGAACACTTTTGTCTTAATTTGCCAACACTATCAGGCCTATATCAAAGGCATGTCTTGGCTGTACGTCTGTGGGACTGGTTAAACTATCACAAATGTTTTAAAGCAACAAGAGATTTTTCTTACAAATAATTCATAGCTTGTTGTCAACAGTCAAAATGTGCAAATTGTACAAATTTTAAATACAATACTTCATATTCTGTTAAAAATACCTCACTACTTACAGTCTGCTGCATAATGTAAAAATACTGTATTATGTTGAGCTAAGGCAACAGAATAGTTCTACCCTCTGGAAATAAAACTTCAGAGACCAGACTTACACAATTGCAATCTTATTAGTTTGATGAAAGGTAGAATATCATCCAAGACATATTAACAAATGTTTTTCTTCCATTTTTTCTGCTCTTGCCATGTCTGAAAAACTTGTCAACTCCATTCCCGGTTTTCCAGGACCCATGAGAACCCGTGTATCTATTCTCTCATCAACATATAACTATACAAGGCAGTGGCAGAAGCACATCCCGGGCGGCTCACCGATCCAAGCGGAGCTTCTGGGCTAAGAGTTGCCAGTCCTTGCCCTTGGCGTTGGCAGTGTCGAAGGTGGCGCAGATCCTCTGGCGGATGGACAGGGGGATTTTGAAGGCCTTCGGCCCCGTCTGGGATGTGACGGTGCAGTCCGTCTGCATAAAAAATGGCAGCGACTCCTTTTCAGTCTGCAAGAACAAAACAGAAACATGCCAGGGTCAAGTGGTATTTGCAAATCCCAGATGTAGGCCTGTTCGGAGGCCAGATGGATGGTGTTCACAGGGTCGTAACACGAATAGGTTTAACATTTCAAAACATCCATGTGGCAACAGGGAACCGAAAGAACAGTCATCTTGTCATAGCATCTTTCAAATACTGAATTAAAAACTACATTTGGTCATTAACTGCACAGATTGTAATATAAGTTATTTGCATTTGTAGACTACACAACAAAACATTTAACAGTTGATATTAAGGCCTGCCTGTGTACTCAGTCTGCCTAATTTAAGAGGACTAACTTTATTTAGAAGACGGTCACATTATAATAAACCTAAAGTTATGTTCCCAATAAATGAATGCATTTTTTTCATGTTTACAAAAAAAAAAAGTCCTACTTCATGCAAGAACATGTGCTTAAAAACAAACATCAGTGTGTTTCTTCTCCAGCGGTGCTTAGTTTGTCCACACTGATAAAATAATCAAACCTGGTGGTATAAATCTGTTTTTGTAACATAGACATTATTAATGATTGATTGATTGATTGTTCAGTTAATTTGATTTAGTCTCTGCTCTGTCCACCCAACCCCTGTCTGACCTTAGACAGACGCTTGTTCTCCCTGTGCTCGGGTGGGTTTCCTCCAGGTACTCAGTATCCCCCACCAACATCAAAAACATGCTGGACGCCCCCTGGTGGTTTCTCCCAACACTTTCATTTCCCACAAGGATAATAAAGTAATAATTAAAGAAAAATTATATTTATTTTTGTTTGTATTTTCTTAGAATTTGTGTGTTGTACTTGAGACTGTTTCACTGCCTCAGATTCACAAATAGTTTTGCTAAAATAATAGCCCCTCTAGATTCAAGTAAAGTCTTATTCCAGGTACATGTTATTGAAATACTTTTGTCCACAAATCCCATAATAATTCAAATTACAAAATAGCTCCCTCTCAGACACATTCTTAGTTTACTGCCATTAAATAACAACTCAACTGACACAAAAAGTTTTAATAGTTGATTCTGAGTCAGCCTGGTCTGCACACTCTACTAACTTGTAATTTTTGTTTCATTTTTTTAATTAAACCTCCTACAAGCCAACATTACAGAACAGATGCTTCAGGTGTTCAGCGGGCTATAGCTTCATCTTGTAAGTTGTGATTAAAGTTTGTATGTGTGCAAAAATCGAACCGCCATCTGTTCTTTCAGCCTTCTTCTCTTCGATATTCCTCCACTGCTCTCTTTCCGTGACAGGTCATATATAGGGTATTTTGTTTAGCTTTTATACAGATACTGTATTAAAGAAATATGGATGAGTCGACCTAATGGCGT
Organism: Neodontobutis hainanensis; assembly: GCA_024349245.1. Classification (NCBI taxonomy): domain Eukaryota; kingdom Metazoa; phylum Chordata; class Actinopteri; order Gobiiformes; family Odontobutidae; genus Neodontobutis; species Neodontobutis hainanensis. The sequence continues at coordinate 1,774,989 of JALDNG010000043.1, read as the reverse complement.
GGGCAGTGCAGTGGTAAGAACAGAACAGCCATTATTTAAACTTGTGCAACTGGTTTGTCCAGCTCTCTGCAGCCAATAAACTCCTGCCTCACTCTCAAATACTGTTTACAGTCTGTGACCATTCCACTCAATATATATTTATTACTCTGTGGTTCAGCCGCATAACATCTGAGCACATCCAATAAATTGGAAGATAATGTGACCACAATGCAGGGAAAGAGAGAATATGTTTTAGGACAGCACTTTATAGGAGTTACGTCCGAGGTAAGGGCAAACATCAGGTTTTTAAAATAATATTTATGCCTCAGTAAAAACAGTGTTGAAAAGTGCACTGTGGAAAATGGAACACATCAGTCAAATCTCGGTTTTCAGTAGTGTATAATATAATAATACTAATAATAATAATACTGCATGTGTCTATCTTGTAAAAAATACACATCTAAAAGTCCACAGAACCAAGAAAATGGAACCATTTCAGTCATATTACTTCCTGTTTCTGCTCCTACGGGTGCCCAGGGTGGACAAAGCACTGCTGAAGGAGAACCACACTCATGTTTTTATTTGAGCAAAAATTCTTACATGAAGGTTTTGACCATTTTTAAACTGAACTGACTTTCTTTCTTTTAATTTTTTTTAAGTGAACTCATCATCAGACCTATTTCTACTGGGTTCAACAGTGTGTCCCTGCAAGGTCCCCATAGCATGCTCTAAAAAAGGAGGTACTTGGAAATTGCAAACATGTTTGTTTTGTCATTGTGTCTCTGGAATTCAAGGGCATGCTGAGAGTTTGAGTTAGACCCAATCCCACTTCTTACCCTTAGCCTTTCCCCTCATCTTTGGGTCTTCACATGAGGTGAAGGGGTTTCCCAATTCTCTTTTAGATCGAGAGCTAAGGGTAAGGGCTACAAACTCCTTCACCATGGGAAAGAAGTTGGGCTTAAAAAAGAAAATGTGGCAGGAAAAAGAACCAACCTTAGAGGAAGAAGTGGTTATTGAACACCTGTAAAAATGTAAATCTTTACCATCCGTGTTGTTAAGGAGGTTACCTGTTGTAGGGGACAGATTTTGCAAAGCAGTCTTATTATATTTTGAATACATCTACTTTTCAGCCTTAAAAGTCTGAGAAGTTGTGTTTCTCTTCAAAACAAACTGTTTTCTAACAAAAGTAGAAGTTTAATCTTGTTTGAGATGCCAGATTTCCACACAAATCACGTTAGCAAATGATGAACTGTGTGTATTATTACCTGGCAGTTACTTTTGGCACCCAGGGGTCATTAGCAAATATTCCAGTTTACAGTTTAAACAGAGGGATTAAATAATCAGACTGACGTATACAGTGAAACTATTATTAATAGAGAAAATAATGCAAAAGCAGAATCTTCAAATGCACTGTTTAAGACATGTTGTAAATTGCTGTAATGCTCATTAGGAAACAGTTGGCTTCACAGAAGGCAGTCAGTGATATCACACAAAACATAAAACAACATTATCTGTGTGTCTGGTGTATTTTTAAACTTGAATAATAAACTTTCCTTCCTCTGTTTGTTCTTCTTCATGTCATTTATTGTCTGTCTCTCTTGCATTTGGTCCGAAAGTGTTACATCCTACCCCAGCATGAACACACATCTTGCCAATTTACACCTGTATGCAAATAATTATTGTGTGACAGTTTCTTTTACAAAGCGTTGAAAATGAACAGTGTGTTTATTTCTGCTTGGTGTAATGTCTGTCACCTAAAGCAGCTAAACTTTGCCTAATTTCCTTTAGACTTAAAAACAAGCTTAACTTTAGATTAAATGCTCTGCTCTGAATTTTTGCTCCACCATTCTGACAACAACGTCCTTTGACATATTAAATTTCCTTATTTGTGATTTGAATTCAACTCTCCAAAGCCATATCTGCCACCACAATAGTCTTTATTTAAAAAAGAAATAAAATCAAATAGTGAATTATAACTGACTTTATTCTGTGTCTGTTTCGACTTGGTGGCAGGTGGATATTTGTGTGTGCTTCTGAACAAGGGCTGATGGCGAAAATCACTGGGTGTTTACAGTAAAAAACAATTTCATTGACAGTTTTTTCTCATGTCAAATACTGCCTGCTTTAATCTTAACTTTACCTGGAGTGCCCTCAATGTTTGTAAAACCTTGAGCCAGGGCCATTATAATGTCACAATTGTAAAGAGTGTTTAGGCACTATCAGGAACCAAACTATGTAGACTTTCTTTTTCACTTGTTACTGACCTAAAAAGGTAATTCAACATTATTTTCCCATTACAATATAGAATCCATTTTCTGCTTTAAGCCAATACAAAACAACAACAGCAAAGCAGCCGCAGTGTGCATTAGCCTCACAATTTACGCTGAATACGTTTTAGTTTAGTTTAGTTTTTATTTATGTGGCCATAGACCAGCTCTAATAGAATTTAGAGGCCACACAAAGTCTTGTTGAAAGACACAAAAGATGCTCCAAAGCATGTGGCTAATTTGCATAAATTGACAAAATACGCTGCACAGACAGCTGTTCCTGTTGATCAATTTCCTGCCACTTTGGAAAACCACTGCATCACATGACAACCTTAAAAAACTCAAATGAATCGGTTTATTCTGATTAATCGCAGTGTGGTTTAAAGAACTTAGATTTTTTTATTCTGCATTCCATTGATCTCAGGCTCCGTCCTGCTGCTTTTTGTTGCTATATTACAACATGCAGAGGAAGGCCCATGATGATCCATGGGCTGGAAGTGCTCTAAGAACTCAAAAGTATTACCAATGGGTAACTGGTCCTTTCAGACATTTGAAAGATTTCTATCATTTTCTTTTTTTACACTGCTGAAACATTAAATCGTCCCCAAAATGCAAAAAAGAATAAAAGTAAATAAAAAAATTGAACTGAAAATGATCTACTGCAGTTTATTGCATCACTTTACAGATATACCTCTAGCCTCTTGCATCTCGACGCACCAGGACATCTGAGTGGTAATGTGGCTTTAGACACTTTCGCAGGTAACGTGTGAAGAGACCGTCCTTTCGGCTCTATTAATACACAGTGCAGTCTCCGGAGAGAGCTGCCCGCTGTCAGTGGACACTCTTCAGCAAGGTTACACAAAGGTTAGAAGAGAAGTGAAGCCCTCCCCCCTTTTCCAATCCTCACCGCTCACCTCCGCTACCGCTGTGTAGACCTGCAATATCTGTTCGTGACCTTTGACCTGACGCACGCTGATTTTGCAGGAGAGCTGCGCAGTGGCCGGGCTGTATCTCTCCAGAGAGAAGGCACAGTGCAGGGGGCTCTGGTTGCTGCACCACACTTGGGAGAAGGAGAATTCCTGAGGAGACACAAAGAAGAAAAGACTAGTGCTTATTCATGTTTAATAAGCACAAAGAACTCAGAGTCAACTGTCTTTGAAGGTTTGGTTCAAGAGAAAATAAACTGTCTAACACCTGTACTTACTGAGGAGGCTGAAGTGGATTGGCAAGGAAAATAATATCCTCCTAAAAGTCAATATATAACAATAAATACATGACCCCAGTGTGCACATGAGCAGTAAGGTCTGACCACATGGAGCAGTCTATTGCTGGCCAGAGGGCAGATGCTCTAACCCTCCTCAGCAGGGATGGCACTAGGACGCTGGCCTTCCTCAGCACCTGCCTGTTGTAAAGTCTGTTGTCTGTTGGATCACATTCCACATACCTATTCACATCAACAGGCAAATATTAACTGCCATCACTGCAAAGTCTACCAGCTTAGTATTATAGTTATTGGTCATGCCATACTCCTGCAAGCTCTCCTCACCCATCAACCTTAAGAAAAACAACTCAGACTAACTTGACATCCTGCATCAGCCCCCAACATGCTACAACTCAGCTTGGTTAGTGTGAAGTAACACAAACCAAAGTTAAGTTACTAAATCATTTATTTAAAAGGAAAGTGTATTAAAATAATACTTGCAATACGTGCAGATTCACAACAAAGGGTTTAAACAGGTGCTACATAAATCGAAGAAATCACAAAGGTTGGCTCGACATTGAGTATTAAAATCTTACCTAATAAACAAAAATCAGAGGTAGGGGTCTCAAGTCACATGACATGACTCGAGACAGACTTAAGTCGCAAGTTTTAGGACTTGAGACTTGCTTTACAAATATTAATAACAGACTTGACTTGACTTTGATTTGAGTGACTGAACATGGAAGGCGTTACGCCAAAATAATTAAGTTTGACTACAAGGATTATATGCATTGTATACCCCTACACAAACAAACAAAAACAATTGCTGGGCAACAATTAAAGCGTTTAATTGTGATTTTGCACAAAGTTCTGCAATTAATTGCGATTAATTGTGATTAATCACAATTATACACAAAATTTAAAAATGTATTAAAAATGTTTGTATTGCATACTTTTATTTTTAACGTACTGCTATATAAACAAAAGTGCAATAACATTTGGTTTGCAAACACTTTAAACAATTAAGGTGCAGCAATTAAAAGTTAGTAGAGGTTCAAATATTTCTTGTAAATCTCAACTTAAGCATTAATGTAATCAAATTAAATATCACTCAAAAATATTTGCCAGGGCATTCATTTTTTGTTTAGTTTGTTAGCTATGTCCTGAGCCTGTAGTCATAACATTATAACAGGCCAGGCAACAATATAAATGTTTCTCTTGAGTTTTCATTACAGTCAGATCATGTGAGTGCAGTTTTTGTCGGCGTTATTTCATTAATGCGTTAACGCAATAATAACTTGTTTAAACTCTAATAAAGAAGTGAAAAATTAGCAATTATTTAAACCAAACCATGGCCAGGTAGACCAACAAAAATTTCAGCAACTACTGCCAGGAAAATTGTTTGAGATGCAAAGAAAAACCCAGAAATAACTTCAGCTGAAATAAAGAACTCTTTGAAATAAAGTAGAATGGCTGTTTGAAGATGCACAATAAGGAGGCACTTGAAGAATTACAATACACCAAACAGCACAGAGACAAGCCTCTTCTGGAACAAAGTAATTTGGAGTGATGAGACCAAAATCTAACTTTCTGGCCAAAACCATTTGGAGTCAACAAGGCCTATGATGAAAGGTACACCTTTCCTACTGTGAAACATGGAGGTGGATCTGATGTTTTGGGGATGTGTGAGCTACAAAGGCACAGGAAAAGATGAATGCAGCATGTTATCAGAAAATACTGGAGGAAAGATTGCACTCATCAGCCCTGAAGTTGTGCATGGGAAGTACTTGGACGTTCCAACATGACAACGATCAAAGGCACAAGGCCAAGTCGACCTGTCATTGGCTACAGCAGCATAAAGTGAAGGTTCTGGACTGGCCTCAGTCTCCTGACCTCAATATCATTGAGTCACTCTGTGAAGATCTCAAATGTGAAGTTTATGCAAGACAGCCCAAGAATTTACAGGAACTGGAGGCTTTTGCCAAGAAGAATGGGCAGCTTTATCATCTGAGAAAATAAAGAGCCTCATCCACAACTACCATGGAAGACTTCTCTAATTGATGTTAAAGGTGGTAATACACAGTATTAATTAAGAACTGGGGTATGTAAACTTTTGATCGGGGTCATTTGGGTAGTTTCTGTTGTTTGACAATAAATTGCTTGCACCCAACCACGAACTATGAGAGAAAAAAAGTTTTTTGTGTTATCATCATTCATATTCTCTGAAAAATACCTTTGTGGGAATGTAAACATATGAACTGTACATCCCCAAAATGAATTAAAAAAAAAGATGCTATTCTAATGGAAGACAATCCTGCACACATTTTCCTGACGTGCTGCATGTATCACCACAAGTGGAAACTTAATGGTAGGAGCTCAGTATACAATGGTCAGCAGATTGTATACTACTGATACATACGGTCAATTTTGGAATAAGAAATAAGGCTGTTTTATTGATGATCAAGTAAAAATAGACCAGAAAGAAGGACACAAAGCAATTATAGTGTCACTTAAGTGGTACATGCTCTGCCACACTGTATGAGCCAACAATACTTTTTGATGCTCATAATAATAATAATCAGCAAACACACAAACAGGAGTCAACCAAACCAAGTGATTTTACAGTGGGTTATGTGGAAGAAATTGTAAGCCAAAGAATTACCATGGGTAGTCTATCAGTAATTAGATGTCTGGTTGAGAGAAAACAAGCAAACCATTATAGTCTTTGTGTTTACAGCTATTTACGTCAGTCCTAATATCAGCACACCCCGCTGCAAAGAAAAACAATAGGCAGCAAGTACAACCAGCATCATCAAAAATGACTCTGAGGATTGAGACATTTAAGGGAAAATGTCTTCTACCTTTAAACATCATGCTTTTTTCAGAATTAGAGACTATTGATAATTATGCTAAAATTGAAATGATCAGTTTTGTTCAGTGAGACATGGTTGTCTTGTGAGCTTCAAAGAGTCATTAATCTACTCATGGACTTCAGTTCTGCTAAAGTATGGCTCCTGTGTTATTTACCAATTCCTGAATTAGTAAGAACGCTTCATATCTATATAGCCTTCACTTATTTTTTCATAATCCTCAAGCCTACATAACCCATTATGAATTTGTTAATCTCATCAGGCAGGTCCTAAAATGAACTGCGTATGACCCACCACTACAACAAGTGAAAATAGCTTTTACCTGAAGGAGATAAGAACAGCTTTCTTCAGCTGACACCATAGAAATTGTCACTATGGATTGATCATTCAGTTGACATCGCACTTAAGCGGACAGGCTCTTGCAGAAACATCAATATGTTATGTAAAAATAAAACATTTTAAAAGTAAATATATAGAAATACTGAATGAGTACATTGAAATGTTGTTTCTGTTTTTGGGCACCATTTTTCCCAATGTGAACAACCACTGCTGTCTCTCTGCACTGTCACCACTGATTAGCACATAGACCTGATTTATTGTTATGTTTGATGTCTTGTAATCTTGTTATAAATTCCACTGTATGTTTTGCGCATACAGTAAAATTGAAAATAAAAGTACTTAGAAATTTGAAGAAGCAACATCCTCACAAATTTATGATGCCCAAAGCAGTGGTATTTATAAATCAGTTAAATGAGTGCGGAATTTACGAAATAGACACTTGGGAGTGCATTCTTGGTAAATCAGCAGATTTAGCAAGAAAGCAAAGGAGCTACAGCCTTCACATATTTTTTTGCCCATAATTTGAAGCCTCATATGCATTTAAACAATGACTGTAATGAAAATGTGCATTTACATTAATACAGATTTTGTTGCTTTAGTAATGTGCATGCTAATCTCATTTGGCAGATCTAGGTTTTTAAAGGGTAAACCCAGGTCCTAAAATCATCTATGTACAACTCCTAGCTTCTTAACTTGGTGTTAGTTGGAGTTCTGTTCAGCAAAGTCCAAAGTACACACGTACTCCAGTTTCTCCATGAATAATTTCCTATTTTGTTGGCTAGTTCCATTTTGTCTATGAGACATGTAATGGTTAGAAATAAGACAAAGCACATTCATTATACATCAGCCCAACCCTGCAGACTCGGAGAGGGGACGGTGTAAGGGGGAGGGCAAGAGGTTGTTCCACAAAATTCTGCATATTACACCTTTAACCATGACAGTGAACCAAATTCAAATGTGAAAACAACATAAAACCCACCGTTGGGTACGGTAATGAGCCAGACACCTGTTTACATGTGAGCGGCTGTCACATGCACTGCCGCTCACATAAAGGAACATTAAAGCAACCAGTCCCTTTGAAGTGGCGGGTGTATTTATGCACAGACATTAAGTATTGTTGGAGAGAGGAGAGATATCTTTTAGAAATGCTTGCCCCCCCCCCAAGCCTTTTTTTTCCTCCAGCTTGTGATTGCAGGAGCAGCTTGCTACCTGATGGTACAGTAAGCAGCCGATCTGGTGAACACGGGGAACGGGGAGAAGACGGGGCTTTGATGTATAATTAATTTGCCGAGAACGGACACATCTGTGAGGAAACGTCCTTGACCCGCGCTAGACCAGTCTCAGCCATATCTGCATATTAACACTGACCTGTGCACCGATTATGACTTTAGGATGAGCAGTAAGGCAGCCTTTTACTACAGATTTAACCCTTATGGCTTTGATCTGGAGCACATTATGTAGCCGGATAGGAGTGGGAGAAGTGTTCACTATAGACAGACTCTGGAGCAGGTATAGGATATAAAGAATTTTATCTCTATTTTTATTGTAACGTTCAACTAGGGACGTTTCAGGCCTGGGCATGGAACGGTTTGCCTGGTGTAAGCATGCCCATAGTCACTTTTTGAGTATCCATAATATGATTTATGTTGACTTCACAGTTTCTAACAAAGAAACAATCAGGGTCACTAATTTTTTGCTGTTCGCTATGGACACTGAGAAATAACTGCCAGAACCAAAAGTAGTCAAATACATTGTCTTGAGCATACATATTGGATCAGGGGACAGCAGCAGCTAAACTGGATAAATCATAGTAAAATTGCTTCCTAGTGCCATTTCAGAGGGCTGCCCTACCTTTACTACAGATCTGCTTCATATCGTTCCAACGTTCAAGTATGAATTAATGCATCACTGATACTTCTGTGCGCAGCGCATGACAAAATGAATCACTATGGTTTTCAAACTATATCTCCCTCCAGTGATATCTTGATATAATTTTGAGGAGAAAACAGCATTTAAGGTATATCCATCCATTTGTGTTTGCAATAGTGAAGTGTAGTTTTTATATCAAATTTTTTGAAGGAAATGTTCATATATTTTACACAATTTGTGTAGGTGAAAGTTGACGGATTAACGATGACACAACATGTCTTTTTGTGTTTCTATTGTAAGGTACACTGACCCACCCCTAATAATGGTGCATTCAATTTCTGTAGCTTGAAATTATAGTGATTAATACTAAAATAGCCACTTTGCCCAAAATGTCAAAAGGAAGCCATACAATTAAGAGCATTTTTTTTTTCTTTTTTATCGTCTCTTCACATTTTCATCCTCTGTTTAGTCCTGACAAAAGACTCCAATTAGTGCACTCAAACTGGAGACGTTTTACAGCCTTTTTCACTACATGTTTTGAAAGCACAGCTCTTTGTCTGTGGAGAATAACGGCGATTTGTTTTGACTATGCTTTTGGTGTCGTGTGCATTGTTTTTTAAAGCAGTTCAGTTTGGAACGCCACATCCCCCACGTCTCTCAGTCTGATCCTATAGACAGACGTGACCAGAGACAAACAGCTCTCTGTTAGTGTCTGAGTGCATTAAATGAGCTCACAGCAGCGGGCCAACCAGAGGCGCTTTTAAATCTCAACTGCTATTTGCGTAGCCACTCAGACACATGTCCCTGCTGTTGTGGCTGGAAGACGTGAGCGCGGGTTGAAAGCAGTGTATTTCACCGACCCCACTTTCTGTCGGGACTTATTTACAGCGGCTCTGGGGAGACGAGGCTGGTGTTTCTAGCCAATGGTAGTGTAGTACCTGGATTGAATACAAACTTGTCTGTAATAGCAAATACTATGTAAGGATAGAATCATAGTGATGCATTTCAGTCTAAATATTTTGTTTGTTTAGTTAGAAGTGTCTGAATTTAACTTTTGTTCTGACGTTTGTGTCTACTTACGCTGGACCTCAATCGTTCTCTATTCAAAACCAAATGTTCTCCAAACAAGGGTGCAAAGATTTTATTTAAGAATGCAATGTAACCTTTTGCATCACTGTTTGCTTTCCCAATCCCTAGCCTGCTTTTGTTCAGAGATTAGCATTCAGTGTATTTTGAATCTAAAATTTGATAAAAGTGAATAATCAATAAACAAGTAAGTGAATAATTCCAAGTGAAACCTGGTTCTCAAAAACAAACCAAGAGAAATCCATAAGAGCCCTACTAATACTTTCCAAATGAGAAGAGCTCTGCAGAGAACTAATTACCCTGAGCAGCACAAATACAAGGAGTGGTTCATTAGCATTTTAATAATGGATGTGTGTTATAAAATGATATTTGGTGTGTAATCATCTTCTGTTACCTGACATGTGGTAAAGGGCTTGATACTCCACAGAAACTGCGGGACGTCCTGGATGGACACCTGGAGGCTGAAAGTGTTCGCTCGGAAAGGCAACATCTTTGGCTCCTCGAGGAGCTGACCTCCTCTGGTCCTCTCCGCCGCCACCACTCCCTGAGCAGACAAGAGGCACAGAGACGGGAGAGTGAAGTCAGACTAGAACATCAGTGGAAGAAGGGAGAACATATTAATGTTTTGCACACAGATTGGAGGCAGTTTGCAAATCAGCCACACATATGGCCCTTCAGAACAATGTGAAGGTGAACTGGTGTGAAACCAACTGATCACTGCGTACATTTTATCATGCTACTCATGTATTTATGTAGAAGAGACATTTCTGAGTGCATCTCACAGGAGAAAGGACAATGCAGCAAAACTATATAAAAAAAGCAAGAAGAGTTGGGTTTTAGGGTGTGTTTTCACTTCTAGTCCCTTTAATTTCAAAACAAGAATTAAAAACAAGGCCTTTTTCAAGAATCACACTAGATGGTGCTGTTTTCCCAAATAAGACATTATACCTCCTCAGTGCTCCATGTTTACCCAAGACTCATTTTGTTTTGTTGATTCAAAATATTGTACTGGTCTACTTACAACCACTGTTATATCATAGAATGAGATTTAGTATTAACCACAATATATTGTTTTAGAAATTAAGTGCACTGTTGCAGTTACTACAAAATCTCAGTGGCATTCTAAAGGCAAACAAATAAAAATAGGCTGTCCCTTTTAAAAGATAAACAGCAATAGCACCATCTCTATCTAATAAATAACATATTTTTTCCTTATTGTCTATAGTTTAATAGTGATTATTAGGGCAAAATAGATGTGCATATATTGTTTAATTTCAACAAAAACTATAATAATAAAAGTATTCAGTGCTTTATACTGACCTAAAGGGATTATAAGCTTCTCAAATATAAAAACAAATAAAAAACTTGTGTATATTTAATGAGATATATGTGACCTATTGTCTTTTGTGCCTTATGCTTTTTGGTGTTTGGGGAAACCAGAACTAAAGACCGATTTAGACAGGCTCTACCCAGACCAGGAATCAAACCCATGATCTTCTGACTGTAAGGCAACAGGGCTAACCACATTGCTGCTGTGTCAGCCACAGTCTTAAAGTTATGTTCACTTTTAGCCTTCTCTCTTAGAAATACTGCTCATTAGAGCACCAGCTTAAAAAACTGAACAAAACAAAAAATAGTATAAAAAAGGTTGGAAGGGGTCAGAAGAACATAAGTCAGACAAATCTTAATTATAAAAGTTGCCACAGCCATATTATTCTAGGGATTTTATAAAAACAAAGGTCAAGTTTGCACAAAGACCTTTTGTTACCATAGAAACGTCAATTAACTGGTTCCAACAGACAAAACTGAGAAAAACATACCCAACATTTTCTTCGTGTTTTACTGTTTCCTTGGTAACAACAGACTCCAAAGAAAAAAGCATTAATGAAGCTTGGTCTGACAATATGGACCAGTCTAAACTATTTTGGTGAAACAGGCCCAAAGGAGAAAACAAAAAAAGGGAAAATAATACAACAATGCCTTCTTCTCATTTTGAAAGCACATTATTTTGCATATCAGCCTGAGCACCTGGCGCCAAAGCCTGCCTCTGTCACATCCGCTGATGGACTCATCACAAATATTAACAGGGAAACAAGGCGCCGTGACGTGACGCTAAGCCCCCATTGTACAAAAGCGACGACTCGTGCTTTCCATTAGCGGTGCTTTTGCAGCTCTGACATGACGGATCGAAGCCGGGACTTAATGCGGAGGGGAAACGTGTGTGTGTCAGGGGCAAACGTCCATCTCCTAAATTGAATTTGCGATGATGAAAGAGCACTTTGATTGGGGCTCACAGGTATTCATCTGTCATCATTGTTCAGCGTCCTGGAGGGATGATTCACAGTCTGGCCCGTCTATTCTCAACCGTCTCAATCACAAAAGGACCAGACGGTATCGCAGCCATGACTAATGCTAGCACCCAGTGATGGATTCTTGCTGCTGCTCTGTGTCTGCTTAAACGCAATAATGCATATGTGTCCGTAAGTGTTGCTGCACTGGGGACAAACGTGTCTTGAGAGCAGTCTTAAGACCAGCTTTTTAAGGTCTTGTTTAAGTATTAGATGACCCAAACCCTCAACATGTGACTGTTTGGGCTTAGTTTTGTGCTGCTTTAGCGCTAGTCATCAGAAAAGCTGCATTTCTTTTTTGCTAAAAGTCTACAAGAGTCAGCAGTGTGAGTGTAGCTCAGAGGAGCAGAGGGAGGCATTATTAATGAACTGTAAGAGTAGTAACCCATGCAACATCCTTAACTAAAATTGTAAACCATTTTAGTATTATTTTGTGATTCAGACTTTAAAAAACTTAGCAGACAAACATAAGGCTGGACTAACAATTTGTAATTTAAATTAAATAACTTCAAATATTTAATAAACTCACCAACATCAGTGGAAAAAAAAACTGAAACATGAGCATTGAGCAGGAGGAAGGTAAAAAAAAATACTGACACATTCATCTATTCATCTTTGGTATTAAAACAATATAGAGCTATGGTAACATGAAGGTTCTGCTGGTACCTGTTCAGAACACCCCCTAATTATGGCTCTGGACTCTGAGTAACTTGTTTTTAACAAACTAGATAAAAAGTTAATACCCTGGCAGTGGCAGTTTTATATTTAATTTGATTACATTAATGTTTAATTTTAAATTAACAAGAAACATGTTCACTGCTGCTGTGTAAATAGAATACTGCTGTTAAAAATGATCTTATTTGTATTTGCAAACCAAATGTTCTTGTACTTTTGTTCATATAGCATTACTTGTGAAATAAAAGTGCAAACTACGCTTCTTTTGAATTCATTATTGCATGCTGAGCCTAACATTGTGATTAATTGTGATTAATCCAATTATGTAACTCTCTTGGGAGAACATGTCACATCTACACCAATGTATAACACATTATATAAGATGTTTATTGAGAGGTAACAGTCATCTTAACCTTGACCTGCAGCTGGATTCCCATGAGATTTGTGAGTTTACAAATTCACAAAAATCAATCTTGAACTGCTCCAAGCAAAGTATTTGCGGTCTGAACTCTGGCCAAACTTGGCTGGTGTGCCCTTTGTGATGGCAGCGCTGGGCCTGTCTGGCCTGTTTTAGGTTTGAAGATGCAGCGACCATTTTACAGTTACAAACGTAAACAGTATAGCGCTGCTCTTATTTAATAAACTGTTGTTAAAAAAATAATTTAAAGTCAAACATTTTAAAAAGCTAGTACCAGTGTCTCCAAAACCTGGCCTGGTAGCGTATTGCACTAATCTCGTTATTTGTCAAACTTCATTTAACCTACATATACATTTATACATGAGGTTCTATAACACAGATTGTAAAGTGTTCATTTGTGCAGTTACAAACATTTCACTTGCACTGGTCATCATTATATGGCATTATGCAGTCTGTGTTTAAGGGGGTACAGTCTGCTTTAAACAAAGTCATCTTTACTCCTTCTGTGCATAATCCAAACTTGGTAGAGAGAACATTTGCCTTAAGCATATTTGCTTGTGTGTGGTACATGGTTCAAAACGTATGCCTTTCAGTTCATAACCTCCACATGCACTAAACAAGCCATTGTTTATTTCTAGTATGACAAAACAATCCCTTTGACAAATATTAGACATGCACAAAATAACATTTAATTACAAAAAACAGTAAAATGTGTCACTAAATCCAGAGATGTAGGTGTATGGGTATGATTCTTGCAGCCTGCATTAAAATCAGCACACATTGTTGACGTTAATGTTGACAGGCGGCATAACAAAAACAAAAAAAACAAGTGAATGCATAAGACATAAGAAGAAGAATTATTCTATTAGTTACCTACACAACACTGCATCTTCACTACTCAGGCTCCTGCAACAGCCATTTCAATTCATTTGAAGCCTAGTCCCATGACTGACTGCTATTTAAACAAAACAGCCACAATTCATCTGATAAAATATAAGTGCCATTTTTATGTTTTGACTCTTTTTATTAATGCCTCCAAAACACATCACATTTGACATCACACGTGTCAGTGATGACAGTGATGACAGTAAAGGCCACAGTCGATGTGCGGTTTTCAATGTATTTTGCACATCCATATGCAGTGTTATTCATCTTTAAGCATAATAGCAACATTTCATGGTGAACAATTCTTGAAGTTGGCACCCACCAAAGACACACATGACATTGAACAGGTATAACAGTTGCAGAGTCAAAAATACAATTTCCAGAAGAGGCATGTTGAAGATAACCTTTGCCAAAGGTAAAGGCTAAAGGTCGAGGTGAGCACAAGTTTGTGGAGCGATGTACACCGCAGCTCAGCAGTTGCCACCTGAATACTGATGTTGCTGGTATTTACAGGAAGAAGACAGGACTGCACTGAGAAATCACTGCCTTTGGAAATAGTATTTTAGTGGAAACCGCACTGACAGAGAACAAGTCAAGACTGAGACTTTCAGGGACTTAGGTTTCTAATCACTGTGGTGATAAATATATTGTTTCTGGTGTTATAATATAAAAAAGTGTCTCAGAACTATAACCAGTTCTGAGTACAAAATTGATGGGAAACAGAATGTTTCCCATCAATTTCCCATGGACTTTTAAGAAATCTTAAACTTGCCAATCTTAACTCTTCTGACAAAGGTCAAATCCAAGTGGGTAGAGAAATTGTATTTGTATTAACATTTCAAAAGCTTTTCCAGTTTTTAAAATTGCAGTGTAAAAGCACAAAATTAATATCGAGGCAAAAAAAGTGATTTGACACATAACATTACTTGGTTTTTAATTTGGTGTTTTAAGTAAACATGACAGCATTACACAATGGGAAAATCATTATCGTGTGCTTTCATTCCAAATTTTGGGTCCATACGAGCTGTTACAGCGGGTCAGTAACAGATATGTTTCCATTGGGCAAATATTTTATTAAAATAATAAAAAAGCTTTCTTTTGATAAACAATGCTAAATATATATTATTAAAATAAAAAAAAAATAAAAAAAACAAGCCAGCTTTTATAAGCAACAGCACATTTGGTTTTAGACAGAGTCAGCATTTTATGACTTGAATTAAAATTTTGTATTTATTGTAAACATTGCCTACCTGGCTCGCCAATTTTATGCTTCATTTTTTTCATCATCCCTTTATTATTGTCAGCAGCCACAATCAAGTGGTGCTCAACATATTTTTGATGGAATCTAGAGTACCGAGGGACACCCACCCAAGCACAGGGAGAACAGGCAAACTCCACACAGAAAGGCCCGTCTGAACTCTGGATCCTAAGCTACGCGCCACAATGCTGCAGTTTATGCAGATTAAACCACCTCTGAATGCAACTGGACAGACATAGAGTCAACCAGAATATAGGTGGCAACATATGGAGGATAAACTGGTTCTGGATCAATGCAATTCGAAAAAAATTCAATCAATGAGAGCGACAAATCATCTCACTCCATCTTAGATAAACCATTTGAAATCAGTTTAAATGGGAGGGGTTCCAGACTGACTTTACTTAGAAAGTGAAAGGGTCTGGATGGACAGACTTTAAGGAGAAACAAGGTTTCTAAGTCCCAACATCTAAATAAAGGGGTGCCACAGGGCTCAGTGCTTGGACTGCTACTTTTTCCATTTACATGACATCCCTTGGCTCTGTCATTCAGAAGCATGGCTTTTCCTATCACTGCTGCAGATGACACTCAACTCTACTTGTCATTTCAACCTGACGATCCGACGGTCTCTGCTCGTGTCTCGGCGTGCCTGAGTGACATCTCACTTTGGATGAAGGAGCATCACCTGCAGCTGAACCTTGCAAAAACAGAACTGCTTGTGATTCTGGCCAACCCAAAGACCCGCCACAACCTCTCCATTCAACTAGGCTCATCAACCATTACACCGTCCAGCACTGCCAGAAATCTGGGAGTGGTAATTTATGATCAACTAAACTTCACAAGTCATGTTGCCAGCACCACCAGGTCCTGTAGATTCATCCTCTACAACATTAGGAAAATTAGACCTTTCCTATCGGAGCACTCGACACAAATCCTAGTCCAGGCTCTTGTCTTGTCCAAACTGGATTATTGCAATGCTCTACTGGCTGGACTCCCTGCTGTACAACCAAACCTCTGCAGCTGATTCAGAAGGCAGCAGCAAGAGTGGTCTTGAGGGAACCAAAGGTTACACTGACTCCCTGTTTACGCCCGCATCAAGTTTAAAGCTCTTGGTCTACAAGACCACTACTGGTTCTGCACCCTCATATCTTCACTTACTAATACAGACCTATGTTTCTGCCAGAGCCTTGAGTTCTGCAAATGAACAACGTCAGGTGGTACCATCCCAAAAAGGAAAAAAAAAATCCCTCTCAAGTATCTTCCACATTCGTGGAATGATCTTCCTGCTGCTACAAGATCAGCAGATTCTATAGCCAACTTTAAAAAACACCTTACATCAACACCTAACTGACAAACACTGAATTGTACTTCCTTTCTATCACTTTTCTTTAAAAAATAAAATCTTATTGTGCTGGGCTTTAACAGACTAGCTTTTGGTGCGCTTATGCTTTTATCCAAGACTTACATTAAGCTTCCATTCACCAGTGTTTCACCGGCAAGGTGGGTTATGTGTCTTGCCCAAGGACAAAACAATTGTATGAACTGAGGGGAGAGGGGGAATCGAACTGCCAACCTTCCGGTTACAGGACAACTGCTCTACCACTGACCCACTATGCACCTGTGCATTTTTTTCATTTTAGATTGTTTTCATCACTTGTAAGTCGCTATGGATAAAAGTCTCTGCTAAATGACTAAATGTATATGTAAATGTAAATACAAAGTCACTGTTTCTGTAAAACATGTCACTCTCCAGACACAGAGCACTGTAAATGTTGCACTGTGCCATACTTATCTGACCTGTACCCTACCACTACAATGAAATTCAGAATGTAAAGATTCCAGAAAGAGTAAATAAAAAAATAAAAAAAACTATTCTTGAATAAATGTACTTGCATAGAATTTTAATTCTTGTAACTGTCACTGTATAATTATATTGTTGTCATCACTGGAGCAGCAAGCGTTACTGAAAAATGTTTGTGGGATTTAAAATGTATTTATCTGTCTGTACTTGTCCATTTGTCCTTTGGTGTTTATTATTAATTCTGAAATATATTTCTTGTGAGGTGAGTAGACATGCACAATGTAGGAGCAGTAGGTCTTTGATTTCATATTGTCTATTGTGGAAAACTGTATGGACCTATTCACTTGCAATGAATAAAATCACTATAATTATCCTTGTACAGATGCAGTCTTGGCCTTAGCTTTACAAAAAGGCCTTCCTCACTCAGTATTTAAACATTTGAGTTGCGGCTGATGTCCTTTTGATTTTGATCCACTCTCATTGACTTTGAGCCAGAGTTTGGAAAACACAGCAGCGGTGTGCCACTAACAGACAGGAGCCCAGGGGACGCACACAAGTCTGGCATCTGCTCTGCAGGCTGGGGATCCATAAACCAGATCCAGCCTGCGTTTAAAGCCAGCTGCCACCGACGGCTGCGACTTGACAGAAAGACGGTTTGCTCTTGTGTTTTCACTCTTTCCTGGGAAACACACCAAGCTTGATTTCCCTCATGTTCCCTGATCAAATGGCAACGCTTAAAACCCTATAGGTCGCTAATCAAATTTACAATAAGAATAAAGATGGCGCATGCCTGAATGGCATCAGTTACAGTGTGGGAGTTTTTTGTTTCCCGTGTATAAAAAAAAGTCTCAAAGTGGATCAGTCTGGCACTTACGCAGTTCTCGCTATGCGCCGTGGAGCACTGTTTCACGAGGGTAATGAATCTGCAATCAGTCACAGGCTGTAACTGGTCCCCGCTGCAACTGTGAACTACAAACACACTTTTTGAAAAAAAGCTCACCAGACTAAATCTAGGCCGTGACCTACAATATGCATCGAGGACCTATCCACCTCACGTCTGCAAAAGTTACAGAGTAGTCACAGAACCGGTGTAGGATTTATGGGGTTGAAGGTTTTTATAGGTTAGTGAAAGGACACCTCGCTGACGGACTATTTAAATGTCATTTTAAAAAGGTCAGTCTTCAACATGTGCAATATTTATTTGTGGGTAACCAGGAGCCTTTCAGAAAAGATAGTTAATAAATCTAAACCTAAGCTCTGAGCAGTGATTGTGTTGTACTACTGTAAGATCTCTTTTTAAGGTCTTGCTCATTTTACTTATTTTTATTCAGCCACATCTACTGTATATTGTTGTTAAAATTATCTATCTCCAAAGGCAACCAGAAAAATGACTAATAAGTGATTTTATTTTTAGTAGCATTTATATAAAGTTAATAGAACTAAACCTGTTACATTGGTAATGTTGCATTAAGACCAGTTTAAAGGTCTTGCTGTAGTCTACCTTTTCTGTTAAGACACCTTTTTTTCAATGCTTCGTTTTGTAATTAATTACACTTTTACTCAATCTTGTCGCAGTCTTCAACATATATGGATCACAATAAGATTAAGATCAACTTTAATATTGTGACTGGATGGAAATATTGAGCTTAAAATAATTAATAAAAAAATTGTTGGCTTAGGTACTGAAGTACCTAAGCCAACAATTCTATATTTGTATTTGTTCACAAAGTCAAGAGCCTCTGGTTATGTTTCCAGAAAGCACCTGTTATTTATTCACACGAGTGTCCACACAACACTCATACTTGGTCTTGACTACAAGACTTCCAAAAGTAAACATAGATTTTAATGCAGACTGTAAAATTTCAGCGGTGTTCTTTTCTGTCCAGACCTGACAGAAATATTTTCACTATGAATAAGAATTTGCACCTGTCTATTTTATATAAGTTGGGATTTATTAGGTGAAATACAGTATGTTGATGTGTTAGACATTAATACATGATCTGGGACCTCATTTATAAAAGGTTGTGTAGAATCTCAACTAAACTAGGGCTAACGCCAAGTGACCGAAAATGGCGCACGACTAAAAATATCCTGATTCATAAAACCATGTGTACGCTCACCTACAGCAATTTCCCTTTAATAAATCCCACCTGTAGCAGAAATGTGTGCGCATACGCGCGTATTACAAGCAGCGTGTTGCTACGCACTGCTCAAGATACGCTGAAATTCTATTTTTCAAGAATATACGCGCCAATCTATGGAGCTACAGCGGAAAAATACAGGAAAAAGACACAGTGTCAGAATAAACTTCTGCTACACTTTCAAAATAAAAGCTCATTAAAACATAGCTATGTTTACATAGTGATGTAAACCATGCTAACGTTGTATGAGGGACAACAAAAGGGTATTCTGGAGGTGCAGTCATTCAATTTATTTTAGGCTACGACACCAAACACACATTAAACAAGGACAATTTAAAAAAGGAGAAGGCATATGGGCTCAACAGCCACAACCTTGGGTTTAGACGGTGAGTAGCCTAATATCAAGGGTAATTTGGATAAAGGGGGTGTATTTGCGAAAGTTTATCTTCGATATTGCCATTTTTAACATCCTGATTACAGAATGAATAAATTGAATTTCTACCAAAAGTTTTGCAGTGGGTGGAGTTGTGTTTAAAAAATGGGAAACAATATGTTTGTGTACACAACAAAATATCAGAGGTGGTATCTAATGTATTTAATGTAGACTTCTACTCTTGGGCCTCTTTTATTTAGCCTGTATATAAATGATTTCCCTGTCGTCTGCTCTGCATCATGTCAGTTATACACAGATGATACTGCTGGTAAAGTGACTAACTGTCCATTGTCCAAGGTGTACCTCGCCTGGGCAACAAAGCTGCTGGGATAGGCTCCAGTCCTCCGCGACCCCTAATGGGACTAAGTGGTAGAAAATGAATGAATGAACAAAATTAAAAACACAGTACAAAATAAACCAAGAAATCAAAGCAGTGACACTAAACAAAGACAATTCATAGGGCAAAATGAAAGCTAAAAAGCTCAGCTTGTGTTAAAAGCCATTGCAATTAAGTGTCTGTAAAAAGGATTTGAAGTGCTCAATGGATTCAGCTGCTCTGATATGTCGGGGGAGAGCGTTTCACAATCTGTGTCCTGCCACTGAAAAGGCCCTATCTCCTTGGGTTTTTTGTTTTGTTCAAAGAACATCTAACAGCAGCTGGGAAGTGGATCTCATTGATCTTTACTCTCATTGAGTACGTTTGTATTTAGTCAGTAGCTCGGACCAATATGAAGGTGTCATGGTAAAATGGATCACGGAAGAGACAGGAAGCCAGTGGAGTGTTTCGAGAACATGAGTGATGTGCTTGTGCTTCTTTGTGCCAGTCAGCATACGTGCAGCTACATTGTGAAGCATCTGCAGACGGGGTAAAGAGGTCTGGTCCAGGCTAATGTAGCACGTTAAAATAGTCCAGCCTCAAAGAAATAAACAAATGTATGACACGCTCAAAGTCATGATGTGGCAGATAAGGCTTTACCTTGGCAAGAAGCCTCAGCTAAATAAGTTATTTTTAACCACTGAGCTGATTTCTATCTACATCTTAAAATAATAATCTAAAAACACTCCAAGGTTCCAAACAAAAGGACGATTAAAAGCAGATAAAAAATCAATGGAACAGTCAACACTGTCTAAAATGTCAGGGTTTCCAAATAAATTAATTTCCGTTTTTGATCGTTTAGGTTGAGGAAATTTAGGGTCAACCAGTCTTTAATGTCTTTAAGACAGCTTAACAATGTGTGCAAGCGAGCAATACTGTGCTTGCAAAATCTTATCATTTGTAAAGGTGTCAATCTGTGATTGGCTATCTCTTCTCTATCAATCTCAATCATCTCAAAACTGTATGTATGTTCTTCTCTAAGTCCTCAAGTAAAGAGGCAGATCTAACTGCCATGGTGGACGGGAAAGCCCTAAAAGTGGTACAAGAGTACAAGTTTTTGGGAGTCACTATGGACTCATAGTTTCTTAAATTTCTTATCAAATTTAATTTGGTAAACTTTAGGCAAATCCAAAATAATCTTGCAACAGAGGTTTAACTTAAATGCCACAATTCTCTCACATATAGATTAGTGCCTGACAAGTCTGACCCAGACAAACAAGACCACAATGCTGCTCATTGAAAGACTCTATAGGCAGACTATGAAAACACTGGAAAAAAGTCAAAGTTGTACCATTATTGTCCAATATTGAAAAAGTTGGAAATATATAATAATTTATTCAGACATAGAACTTGTCTCTTAATGATCCATGGACATGCCCCTTCCACCTTTAAAGGAGTACATTCAGATGAATTTAAACACAACTACACGAGCGTCACTCAGAGGAGACTGCAAAATCCCATTTATAAAAACTTCATTTGGTCAGTCTACCTTTTCAGTCCACGCTGCAAGCTCCTGGAATATGGTCCCCCCAGAACTAAGAAACATCACATCATTTAAAACCTTCTCCAGATCAGTTAAACAGTGGTTATAGGACAACCAAGATATGTAAACATAACCTGGACAAGTATTTTATTAACTAACAAATGTGTTTTAGCAGTGCTTTATTGTTATCTCAGTGTTATTATGTTCACTTGTATTGATGTGTGTTTTGTATAATGTGTGTTTTTAACACGTTTTTTTTTACTAATCCTCTTGATACTGTATTTTACTGACCTAATGTCTTGTTTAATATCATGTCATGATGTTTGTTATTGTGCCCGCTATGTTGTCTTTGTTTACTATCAACCTGCCAATGAGATTACAGATGAAAATGAGCTTGCCTTGCTGACTCGGGACATTTACATTCTGCACTAACAAACACATATTAGTTAATGTGGACTATCCCATATTCAATAAAATAAACAAAAGCGTTTTTAGAGAGAAATTAAGTCAAAAACCAAACAATATCAAACACACGTCGAACAGTCGCACACGTTGGTGCGCACTGTGGTACGGCCTCGAAGCGCACTGGATCACATTGTATCATTTTTCAATTAGTCCGGTTTGTTTTCACAAGTGTGCTTTTTACCCCAAATGACCCCCCACACACATGTTTCCATGACAACGAGCCTGAAGTAAAGAGCTAGCGGAATATGAAGATAAATGAAGCACTTTTGTTGACCCTGGCACTGGCTAATTGTTTTTATATTATTTATTTATGTAACTCATGCCTGTGCATTTACAGCATGAAATCATTTGCTATGTTTGTTGTTTACCCACAATACAACACCCCGCTACGGACAGAAGCCCAGTAGTTCAAAAAAAGAGGAGAACTTCCTGTAAGTGACACCTAGATCTGTTTGGTCATGAATAAGAATCAGGCAACAAGTCAATCCTTAACAGCAAATACAATGACATAAGACAAGCGAGAGGAGACCCGGGGAAGACTAGGGACACGCTGGAGGGACTATGTCTCTCGGCTGGAATTGGAATGCCTCGGCATCCCCCCGGAATAGCTGAATGAAGTGTCTGGGGAGAGGGAAGTCTAGGAGTCTCTGCTTATACTGCTGCCGCCGCGGCCAGGCTTCAGATAAACGGAAGAAGATGGATGGATGCACAATGACTTCGGCCATGTCTACACGGAGACGGGCTTGGGCATATCCGCAAAGATTTCTTATTGTATGGGTGTTTCATCCAATGGATTTGGCGTTTTGGTAGCCTCAATGCAATTATTAATAAAATTAAAATTTTTGCGTGTTTCTGTAGCAGCATTACAGGTCAGGTATATATACTACAGCATTTTCACTGGTTTTGGGTGGACCCGTGGGTTTATGGGAAGACGTCATGGCCTTTGTCTAAAACTGAAAACAGCTGTTGCTTATAAATGCTACCTTGTCCAGCAAGACCTATTTACTTTCTTAAGCAAAGTAACAACTGAATCTATCCTATCTGACTAATCAAAGCCATTAATCTAAAATGGGGCCATTATTATGTGATGCTTTGTTTCTCTCATTGGTTGTTTTTCAAATTGATCTAGAGGCAGATTATTCTGCATATGCTGGTACTGCCCCTGAATCTGATTAGTTGGTTACTTCTGGAGGTTATTTAATCTGTGTCCACCAGACCAGTAATTAAATAGGAATAAGGATGAATGGCAAGGTTAATAAATGTGGTCTTCTGTTCTTGAAAACATTTAGCATTTTTACTTTTATAATTTAGTCAATCAATAAAAAGACAAGCAAACATTTCATTTGCTTCTCATTTTGCTTTAGTTAACATTACCTTTTCTTCAGTGCACTGTTTAGCTCAGTCTCTGAGTAACAATTCTTGAGGAATTAAAGTGGTATAGCCTTATTTAGGCCATACCACCAAATGTTACCAAATGTTACAACATCTTTTAACAATGGTAATGCCCGTAAAAGTGTGCTGTCTTGTATGGTGATGCTGTACCTGAAAGGCGTGCGGCGTGTCGTCAACACAGTACACGCGCAGGCCGTAGCTCATGGTGCTCTCCAGCCCGCCAAACACAGCCAGCTTGAGCCTCTTGACAGCGGCCTGGGTCAACGGCTCGCCCACCAGAGCGTACGAGCCGGGCTGAGCCAGCAGCAGGTGGCAGCTCGCAGAGTCCATCAGGCAGTAACAGGAAGTAGATTCCTCGTCGACTGACATCACTTCCTGCAACAAAGACAACAGATACAAAGAGTTAATTGTAGTGCAGCTTATTGGTCCCCCATAAATGTCATGTTTAGAGCTCAACTGTGAGACCATTATTATACTGTATAGGATCCTGTGGGACCAAGACAATGGTAAAGGCGAACCAACCGGACATTGTGGCGGTGGAAATTCAGAACAGAAAAGCCGTTGGTGGTTAAAATAGCAATACCAAAGGATGGCAACATCAGGAAAACTAGAGAAATACCAAGACCTAAAAAAAAACATATAATAAATAAAATAAAATGAAATATATATATATATATATATATATATATATATATATATATATATATATATATATATATATATATATATATATTTTTTTTTTTTTTTTTTTTTTTTCTAAGCACTAACACATTCACACTATGGTGTTGGTGGTAACGGCAGACTTAGGAAGGTGGGTATGTCTTGCCGCAACAGACTAAAACATTGCTGTATTAATTGAAGGATATGTATTTGTTTTTTCTTGTGTTTGAGCAAAATGTAATCACCAAACAGCACAAAAAGAAAACATAAACAGAGAAAGGGGAGTCTCCAACATGCCACTGCAAGCTACTGAGCCAGTTCTAAGAACCAACTCCCATCCTGTTTAATTTTCTTTCTTTCTTTTGGTAAAGTAATACAAGGCAGAGTGACATGATGATCTCGGCAGGATATAGGTGCTTCCTGCAGTGAGTCGAGTGGATGTAACCTGCTGCTGTGTAACCAAACATGTGAGGACAGACCAGGATCATACCCCCCAGCAAAGAGGGGCTCTGAACAGGTCGGAGGGACAGGAGAAGAAAAGAGGAGTGCGCCAATATGAAAGAGAGTGACAGCATTTAGGTGCATTTTAATAACTGTGAAAACACAAAGGCAGAATTTGTAACCATATAGCAAATTATTGATATAGAAAATTTATTTATTTTTCTAAACTTTTGAATACTTAAGTGATATACTGTATGTGTACATATTATTTATTTATTTATTTATAGTCACTCGGGAGGAGCTCAAAGTAGCGCCGCTGCTCCTCCACATCGAGAGGAGCCAGCTGAGGTGGCTCGGGCATCTGTTTCAGATGCCTCCTGGACACCTCACAGGGGAGGTGTTCTGGGCATGTCCCACCGGGAGGAGACCTCGGGAAAAACCTAAGACATGCTGGAGGGACTATGTCTCTTGGCTGGCCTTGGAACGCCTAGGTACCCCCCGGAAGAACTGGAGGAAGTGTTTGGGGAGAGGGAAGTCTGGGCTTCTCTGCTTAGACTGCTGCCCCCGCGACCCGGCCCCGGATAAGCGGTAGAAGATGGATGGATGGATGGATGGAGTAGGCACTCAAAGCGCTTTACCAGTGTTACAGCTGACCACTGGAGGCAAGGTGGGTTAAGTGTCTTGCCCAAGGACACAACAACAGTATGTTGGGGAAGGCAGGTTTAGGGAATGTTTCGAGTGGGGATCAAACCGCCCACCCGCCGGTCGACGGACAGCCGCTCTACACACTGAGCTACTGCCGCCCCATATACAAATGATTAAGTCAAAACAGCATTCAATTTGTCTGAATTATAAAAGGTATAAGTGTTGAAATGAAGAGCTGTGAATGAAGTGACGCACATCTTAACAAAGCACAAAGAGGCTATGACCACAATGGCTGAAACTTTATTCAAGGACCATTCTTCAGTGTGAAATGCATAAACATTTACAAAATGCACATGCAGATGATGATTCTGGCAAAACTAAATCAATTTTGTCTTCATTGAAAAAAGCATTTTGAGGATAAATGTTACAAACACAAGTATATCTCTCCTGTTCTAGACTAAATAAAACCTACTTTTTTCCCTTTCCTACTGGAAAAGTCTATGTTGTTGTTGATGTTGGCTAGAAGAAGACGTTAATGCATACTACTGGATAATACAACTGTAATAATAAACACAAATCAGGTTAAATGCTGCATTCAGAGAAAACATCACACAAGGTCCCCACGACTTCATTCCAAACTTTCTTTAAGGTCTTTGAAAATGGGTTAAGCCTTTGCTTTTATCCTATCCAGTGTGACCATAGATAGTGGTCAATTATAATGGCTACATTGTATTCATCTAATGCTTAATAAGTACATCCTTAATAAACTTTTGTGCTTTCTGAAGACTTTGAAAGCTTGGCACTACTTTTACTCTAAAATACTGCTTTATAACTTCGCTCCAGGGAATTTGCATAATAATACCAGATTTATTCCAAATGTTCTTTGGAGCTGCTGCCAAAAAGAGGCTTTGTATCCAGTGATGGTATTTTTCAGATAAAATTTAAATCAAAATTGGACCTTGTTATCACTTTTTCTCATCAGTTTTTTTCATCATCTTTGCACAAAATACACAAAGTTAAGGGAACTATATTTTATCCACAGGGAATATATTAAAAGTAATCACCCTAAGTAATTATTAAAACATCAAATACAGTTGATTACATATAGATGTGTGGTTTGATGGCGGCGGGAAACATAAGGCAGGCCTAAATCATAAAGCAAACCCCACAAAAAGAGTCTGCAATCCCCCGAGAGTGCACCAAACCGTTTTTACCTTGAGCGATGGTGCGAGTACAGAGAATTGTCCATATATGAACAATGCAGAGTGCTTTATTTATGAGATGACAACAGCAGCTGGGAAGCACTTCATTACTTTGAAATTGGGAGGCAGCTTTCACGTTCGATCGTTCATTTCAAAACCCTCTTTTCTGGAAATGGGATGAAAGCCAACGGCGGTGTTAGCTTTTGTAATTAATTTGTCACTTGCTGAAAAGCCGTGCGTAAAGTGACGTGACGGAATAAACAATGAGGCTTGCATCGCACTAAATACTCCAAGCTTACAGTTTACTCAACACAGTCTGGGTTTTTGTCACTGTTTTTCATTTACTGTAATCCACCACACAGCATCAGGCATCAACACTAAATATTACAATATACTTGGGGTGGTGGACGGGACATACACTTTAGGATTTAAAGACCCATCTTGGTGTCTCGAACAGATACGTAGCCTACTTTTCTGATTTTACACAAACAGCATTCTCATGTGAAAAAAAAACAAGTTGAATTGTTGAAGAGTAAGTACTTTTTCTACAACTTGGGAAGGTGGAAAGCATGACAATCAGGTTACCAGACTGCCCAGATGGATATAACACCTGCTACTTTAAGTGTTGGTACTGCAAGCTTGGTGAATATGCTCTTAATTTATTCATTCATTTTCTGTGATCGTGGTCCTCGTCGAGGGTGGCTGCAGTCAGTTGTCAGTTAGTTTCAGGGCTAACACTTAGAAACAGTTCTACTAAGCTGTGTAATTTTGCCTGCCACGCAAGTCTGTGATTGCAGCATATTTTCTAAAACTGTGCAGGGTTAAGGGGCTGTTAAGATGCACAAAACATTGCACTGTTGCTTTAATTGACAGGAGCACAGATGTGTTGTGCTCATTGGAGAAATGAGGAAATGTGTATGTTTTTTTAAAATGTTAGTCAAGTCCTTTTTTATTATTTATGCTATTGTCATTTAACACACTCTGATTCATGACCATGCTCTGTGAAGCTGTACCTCTACATAACGCAGCGGGACAAGGGTAGGGTGCACAGCATCACACTCTAAAAATATAAATCAAACCAGGAGAGAAAGAAACGAAGCCTTAAATTTGTAGTGTTGTGGAAGAGTTTAAAGTAGTTTTTTTGTGCAAGATTGAAGAAGGGCATTACTGGAATAACAGACCTGTGTCATGCTCCTGTCGACACGTAAGAGCTTTAAGACTTTATGAAAGCATTATAACAACACACAAGGAAATGAAAAGTAAATGCAAAATAGGCTAAACTTGTCTAATACAGTATCTCACAGAAGGTAGGAGTTTTTATTGTGCAGTGGTTGATGTGAGTTTTCTCCATTATTTTTTTCTCTATTTGTGTTTAAGTTTAGCTTCAGTAAAAAATAATATGCTTTAGTTGTGGATATGTGAACAATATCACACTTTGTGGTGCTTTCATAAATGTCTGCAGTGAAGTTTTTGGTTCAGTGTGCGCTGCTGTTTCCTTTTGAACGTGACTTGGTTAAAGACAGACGCAAACAGTTTTGACTTTCAGTGTAAGATTGTGGTGCCATCCACTGATTTTGCAAGTTTTCACGCTGTGACAAAGAATCTCCCACAAATACATTGCCCATGAGTCCAGTCGCAAAATCACCTTTTGTTTACTGAACTGTGCTGCAGCTCTTTAGAAAATATGGATATCTGTTTTTGCGTCAAAAAACGGACACAGATCTGGCACTTAGAGATATACTACATTCTCACTGAAATTCATGGGCAACTTGGATTTAAAAATGCACCAGTACAGCAGTACTTTTTTTTTGTTCTTAGAATGTTGTGAGTAGAATCCCTCCCAACGGCGGTGTGTTCTATATATTTTCCTTTTGTGCTGAAATTGTACTGTACTGATCCATTATTTCCCATGCCTGTGAATCTTTTGACATAAAGTGCAGGTTGGTTGCATACGTCCGCATGGCAATAGCTGCGTAGCAGTGACGAGTGGTCAGGTTTGTGGCTAATGAGGCACAGACTTATTCAAGGTCAGATTTACAATTTTATAAACCCCAAAGCTTAGTTTAAGATGTATTGCTTTCTTTATAAGCACAGTAACTATATATTTGGCCAAAAAGCAACAGATATAAACCCGGAATAATTTGCATACAAGAGGCGCACAGACCACAGCAGTATATACCTGGTCTTACTTTGCAAACAAAGTACTTGCTTATTATGTTTTTTTATTTTTAAAAGAAAAGAGCAAGAAATAAAAAGAACTGCTGCAGCGCACTTGACACCTGATTTTTTTGGCAGCAAGCATCATAAGCATTAATTGGTGGCTCACGCACGCCCCATTTACTGAGATAGAAGCACTGTCTGACTCACTTTGTGCTTTTGTGCTTTTTGGCAGATCCAGCAAGACAAAAAATAAAGCAAAATGTCTAGATACTCGGAACACCACAGTAGTTCAGTTGGTAGAGTGCAGGTCGGGTCATTTGCCCAGTGTTACTCCCCTCACTCTCACCCGGTGAAAAACAATCACCTAAAAAAAACAACTTTGTTTATAACAATACAGTAAAATGTCAGCAGAAATACACTCTCCAGATCAAGTCCTCTTTCATGAGCCACTGCGTTTTCTTGTGTCTTTCTTCATAATCTCAATGTAAGATGCGAGTCAATGATGCCAAAGATTAGAAAACCGTTGAGTCTCTCGAGGTCACTCAGTCAGAGATTAATGCCATTGTGAAGAGCCCTCGCTGCCAACATCTTGTTTGCTTTGAGAGGTTTCTACACTTTGCCGTCACATTCTTCCCTGTGACTGGTGTTTATCTAACCTTGTCCTAGTCTGCTTCTGTGAATTTCTCTTTCAAGTGCTCCTTCAAGTGTTTTTGAATGTAGAAGCTTCGCCGGCTGTGGGGAATAGGAATCGATACAAAATTCATGCGGCTTTCAGATTTTGCTCTAATATTAAAAGGGCACAAAGATCCTCAGAGCTTCTCGGTTTGAGATAATGACCTGGCGTTGAGATGTGAGCTGACGAGGGAGCACCAGAGCTACAGAGAGGATGCATAATACCTGGAAATGCAGTTTGGCATTTACATAGCTCTGCCTCAAAAGTCTTTAAAGTACAAAGCAGCCACAGAAGGCCTCAGCACAACGTGACATTACACAGTGTTTGTCCTACAAAAACCATATGTTAAAATGAATAAACATTATGCACAATGATTGCAAAAGATACAGGCACATGAGCATGAATAAAAAGGTAATATTTTGCATCTCATTGGAGCCTGATTGAAATGTTCAGTTCGATATGTTGCAGTATTTTATTTTGTCTGCTGATAACAAACCGGTGTATTCATAGAGCGATACCATTTTGTGTATTTAGCACATATTTAAGGCTGTAACACCTTTTATGCGTAAGCATGTTGTTTAACAAACACTAAAACGGTTTATTAATTAACCCAGTTTTTCCACTCTAAAAGTAAAAGACGCTTTGCTGAGTGTGCAGTACTAAAAAGCTAACCCATTAAGCCGAGCATAAACTGTGTAATTGATGGATGAAATTCTGACATGTCTGATATTTTGGTCACAGCAACCCCTCATGTCATATATATATATATATATATATATAATAGACATCAAATAGATTACACATGGTATGTTTTCATGTATCATAACTGCACAAAGGAATTTAAGATCTGGCCAAATTCAATGTCATAAAATAATTACATTTAAAGCAGTAGGTGTAGGACTATTTTCTGATGTTGATAAAATCCATTTTTGAGATGATTCACTGTTGTAGGAGCGTCATTGATTTCTACATTGTTTACTACACAGGTCAAAGCACCATTGAACAACAGATTATAAAACCATTTGTGAAATGAGCTTTAGATGTCTGCTAAAGTGCCACAGAGTTGACTTCTGATTGATTTGGAGAGAATAAATGAAAAAGGTGCACCTCAGGCTGTGCTTTTCCACGCTGTTCAGTCACACAGCTCTTCATTAAAATTCATAATTACATGTATTTCACGGATTGCAAGCGGGAGACGTGGCATACTGCGCAGTGAGAGTGTTTGCACAGACACCGAGGGATAATTAAAGGTGAAAATGTGCTGCCTCTTTCTACAAACCAGATGTTCAAAAATGAGCCAACCCCATAGGTTTAATGTAAATATGTTTATGTTTCCATAAATATGAACATGAAAATAACAGTATATTACGGTGGCCGAGACAGCTCAACACGCTGCAAATGAAGAAAGCACCAGCAAATAAAGAAAACATCTTCATCAGTTTGACAACACGCTATTTGCTGGTGCTTTTTTCATTTGCAGCGTGTTGAGCTGTCTCGGCCACCGTAGTATATAACAATATAGTATAACAATATACAGTTGTGCTCATACACACATAAAAGTGTTGTTGGTATGCAAAATTTAAAATATTTTAAAAAGAAAAAATATATTCTTCTTCTTATCAGAATTTAAATCTGTATTTAAAGCAGCCCTGCTGACTTTTTGCCAGTAGAGTGCACAGATCTGTCTCTGTCCTAAAATGTCAGCTGTTTGGCTGGCGTAGTTTACAGGGAGAGGCACGTTTGTAAAAAGAAAGAATATGTCTTCTGAAACTGTTGGGTCATTTTAGTGTATTTCATGTCTAATGTAACCTGGTCACCTGATGTGTAAATTGCATACAAGATAAATAAATCCGTGAACTTCCTGTTGCGCTCTCACTGTGGCTGGGCATAAACACGGCAAGTTCAGACTC
The DNA here is from genome assembly GCA_024349245.1 of Neodontobutis hainanensis. NCBI lineage: Eukaryota > Metazoa > Chordata > Actinopteri > Gobiiformes > Odontobutidae > Neodontobutis > Neodontobutis hainanensis. Next base: position 1,744,015 of record JALDNG010000043.1, on the reverse strand, counting down.
TCATGTGGCTTCATCTTTCCTGTCAAATACATTAGCCCATAATTAAGCAAATAATCACTACACTAAGGACCATCTAAATGATTTAATTTTGGGGCTAAAAGTTAGGCAGGGCTGCGTTAAACAGAGGTAATATCAGCATATTACAGTAGGAACAGAAAAAAATTAGGTCTTTAAGATATCATCCAGATTACATTTTTTAGTCTTTTATCAAATGAGAATGTTTGACACATACTTGAAGTGTTGGCCAATCACATGCTCACATAGAAGCAGGTCGTGAGGGAAAGACTCTTCCATTGGCTGCTGGTCTACACCGATTGACAATGGCTACCAATAATAGAGAGAAAGTGTTTCATCTAGCATGGGATACCTCTGCTTAAACAAACAGTTCATGGGCACTGTTAAAGAAGGGCCACAGTCACACCTCCCTTTCATGGCCAACGTCCGTGAGACCAGAACAGCCTGGTCCATCAGGTTTGGTTTCAGGGAAAACTTTTTTTCAAGATGTCCTGGATGACTGAGAACCTTCACAGATAAGGTCCTCTGTTTCCTTGTGAGCACACTTTATTGCAGTCGTATGAACAAAATTAATTTAGTTAAATTAATAAAGCAAACTCATCATCTGAGCCATTTCTATGAGATTTATATATATATATATATATATATATATATATATATATATATATATATATATATATATATATATACATATATACACATTGTCAAGTCCCCTAATGGCTACCACAGATGCTCAGAGTCTGTAGAAAGGATGTGTGTGTGGAATGTGCGTCCTTAATGTTATACTCATTCTCTAGTAGAACAAAATGTGACCTCACGTGATCACATGTGAGCAACATGTCACCACCACGTGTCACCAAATGTAAACATGATGTGGAATTCATGTTACTATAGAATAAATTTTGGGTTCATTTTTCCTGATCCATATTCATTCCAACCATCTGCATAGTGAAACAACCCTGTAAAAAAATGTCATAACATATAATATATTCTTATAAACAATGCTAGTGAATTTTTCAAAGAACTTTCTCTCACTCACTGTCTGTACTTATCTTCACCACTTTCTTGCAAGTTCCTTTTTGACCTTGGAAACAGTGAAGGCTACTTAAAGTGGCCAATGAATTGGAAATAACTCCATTTCCATGACAACTGGACTAACTCAGTCTGCTGTGGCATATTGTGTGATGTGACCAAAAACCTTTCTGCTGCCACTGAGTGGGACTTGGAGTGATTTATGTCAGCGCCATTCAACCTTTGAGCAGCTTGGACAACTTCTACATCTGCGAGCTTCTTAACATTATGGGCTATGTATAACAATGTGCCTGTGTGTGCTCTGTGTCTGTGAGCGCACAGCTCTGTTTACTCGGCATGTCTCTGCGCTGCTGTCGGCTAGAGAGCAGAGAGAGCAGCTACACGTCCAAATATATTTTCAAAAACTGACATTTTCTCAATTCGTTTAAAACAAAAAATCTTTGGTATTTTTCATTCATTTTGTAGCGCTTAGTCAGATTAGGTGTTGCGGGTGACTGGAGTTTTTCAACAATATGTCCGTCCACAAGGTCGGGCATATTCACCTATATGGTTGTTATGAAAGTGCAATAAAATAGCGGCTACATCCGGGTTTTTCAACTTTTACTCCATAGTAAAACAATAGTTTTCAGATAGTATAAATGGACATATAATCAAAAATTCACCCCCCAGAGTTGTCATGTAGTAAAAAACTTAGCTCTAGAGACCAGAGCCATCTTTTGTACCAGGCTGTAAACATGATTTTTGTACTTGTAAAGTCACCATTGGGTTTCTCCTTATATTTCTGCATTTATCGCTGTATTTCGCTGTATGGCGGCCCCCTTATTCAAGGACTTTTTAAGAGGTTCCATGAGAGAGGCTTGATTTAGACAGATGCTCTGGTCTAAACAAGAACTCCAGACCACAAGAATATAAAAAAAATCACATGCACAGTAAGTTTGATTTACTTAGTAAGTATAAAATTTATAGACATATCAGCAATATCAGCAACTAGTCAGAAAGTAAAAAAGGGGTAATTAGTGTGAACAGATAATAAGGTGAAAGTCCACTTTTTTTCATTTTTTTTTAGTCCTGTCCTTGTGGGGCACTGGAGCCTATCCCAGCCACTTAGGCCAGTTAGTTGCAGGGCTGACATTTAGAGACAACCAATCACTCTCACTTTCATTCACTAAGGACACTATAGAGTTGCTAATTGACCTATACATGCATGTGTTTGGGCTGTGGGAGGAAGCCGAGTGCCCAGAGTTGGCCGAGGATGTTCGAATCCTAAAATTTATCCTAAAATTCCCCATGCAAATATTTACCTTTATTCATTTAGTTGACACTTTTATTCAAATTGACTTACATTAAGCTTCAATTATCAGTGTTACAGCCACTGTTAAGTGTCTTGCCCAAGGACACAACAAACTGTGGGGAGAGCGGGAATTGAACCGCCTACCTTCTGGTTGAAGGAACGACAGCTCTATCACTGAGCCACACACACACATATATATATATATATATATATATATATATATATATATATGTACTGTATTTGTAATGTATTTGTACTGGTGTGTCACTGGTGTGTCACTGGACATATGTATATATATAAAAATATAAAGAAATCAAAGAAATGCCGGATGTGATGCAAATATACAAAGCCGCCTGTCAACAAGGAATGTAAGTGCCACTAGTTAACATACCAGCAGTAGAGCAGACACCTGAGCTGTTTCAAGGTTTTTATACTTTGTTGGTTATTAAAAACCAAGGCGAGAGCAGAAATAAAAAGGCTCTCGGTTACAGCGTCTGCCATGTTGTATGTTTTGGACTAGCCGCGCTAGCCGAGTTACTTGTGAATGACGTGGCCACTAAACCACACCCTGCTGCAGACAAACGGCTTGTGATTGGTCTGTCTGCAAAATCACTGAGGAGAGATTCGCTGTGAGAAAGGAACTAGACCGTTCTCCTTTTGAAAAAAGGAAAATGGCCTGGAATACCAGGCAAGTTTTGTTGCTAGTGTTGTTTTTTACAAAATCAACTAAAAATCTTTCCTGAAAAATTTTAAATCATATAAATCTGTGTGTTTAGGTTTGCCTTTAATGCTCCAAAGAACCCATTGAAAGTTTCATTACTTTCAGTTCTTACATCTCCCCAAAGTGGACAAACTGAGCACTGCTAGAGGTGAAACACACTCACCTTTAAAGTTGAGAAAATTCTTAATTGAAAGTTTCGGACATTTCTGAACTAAATTTACTTTTTTTTAATTTAAGTGACCTCACCACAAGTCATATTTTTTTTTACTGACAAAAGCACGTCTCTTCAGGGCCACATAGCTGTTCACATGCTCAACTATGAGGTGTGGTTTTTCATCAGATGTGAAATCAAATTAGATCAAAAATAACCAAAGATTTTAACACAAAAGACATCTAATTTCACAAATGTTTCACATCCCCCCTTGAATGTTTGAAAATTCTACATATAAATCAAATTTTGCTGTTGTCACTCCAACCCTTCTTTTTAAAACTTGGAGCCAAGCTGTGACTCCATAGTTTTATCATGACATTAATTAAACATAGGAATAGCAGTTTAATTTTAGTCCTGGCTGTTTTTAAATTTAAAGAGATCTTGTTGATCTACTAGGATTGTCTAAAACCCCATCAGAAGGACTTTGTATTGTTAAACTGTGTTGTGAATATTTTTGCTGCAGGTTAAGACCGTGTTGCAGCGGCTCTTCATAAAAGCCATCCCTGGTGTGGAGCAAAACATTATTCAGAAAAAAGCAGACAATGTAGAGAGAGAAAAAACATCCAGCCTCTTTCCTTTTAAATAACAAGCTCCTTTAGTTGCTGACAAGCACCACAACAGCCAGCAGCAACCTGTGCTCTTCATTATTCTGACCCATGCTACTCTTGCAAAAACTTTACATCAGAATGGTACATTTACATTAGCTTCCACTGAACACTCTCTTTATTATCCCCCCGAGTCCTGGCTCTTGTTATTCCTGCTACGGCATAAACAGAGCAACACAATGGCAGCGATCGTGCTTGTTATGGCCTCGGTTTTGGATTAGGGATCTTTAGAGCTCAACCCTGACCATGAAAAACAATCTTCAAAATGAGGAAATTGCTACAAAAGACATGATTGTAATGTAGTAAATACTTATCTGCAATTGTTGAGCATGAATGTCGTCAAGTGCCCTTCTGGTTTTATTCTGACTTCCTGTTTTCTACAGCTTTTGTTTTGAGTTCATTAAGCTCTATACCAGGGATCTTTAACTAAAACTGATTGAGGTTCTCTTAGTTAACTTTCCTCCCTGTGAGGAGTCTGGAAAAATTTAAATAAAGGATATGTATACTTTTATTTAGATAAAGTCTCATTTATTCCACACCTACAGCCTCTTGAACACTGTGGAGATAAATGTAGGTAATCCAGTGTCCTCTGTATTTTTTCCTTTGTTTACATGAGGAGGGATTGACAGAAAAGCTAAGGCACAGGACCTGGTTGTTTATTAACATCAGCCTGAAATCTTGAATTTTATGCCTTTTAAGACTCCTTTAAAAATGTGTAAGAACATTTTAAATAAAATGTAACATCTAGTGACTGTAAACTCATTGTCATGTTCAAAACACCAATTTGAAATGATTCGAGCTTTGTGACATGGTGCATTAGCTGGAAGTAGCCATCAGAGGATGGGTAAATGGTCATAAAGGGATAGACTTGATCAGAAACAATGCTCAGGCACTGGGGCCTAAAGTGTGCCAAGAAAACATCCCCCACACCATTACACCACCACCACCAGCCTGCACAGTGGTAACAAGGCATGATGGATCCATGTTCTCATTCTGTTTACGCCAAATTCTGACTCTACCATCTGAATGTCTCAACAGAAATTGAGACTCATCAGACGAGGCAACATTTTTCCAGTCTTCAACTGTACAATTTTGGTGAGCTTGTGCAAAATGTAGCCTCTTTTTCCTATTTGTAGTGGAGATGAGTGGTACCCATTGGGGTCTTCTGATGTTGTAGCCCATCCGCCTCAAGGTTGTGCGTGTTGTGACTTCACAAATGCTTTGCTGAATACCTCGGTTGTAACGATGCCCGTCTGGCACCAACCACCATGCCACGCTCAAAATTGCTTAAATCACCTTTCTTTCCCATTCTGACATTCAGTTTGGAGTTCAGGCGATTGTCTTGACCAGGACCACACACCTAAATGCACTGAAGCAACTGACATGTGATTGGTTGATGAGATTCTTGCATTAATGAGAAACTGAACAGGTGTTCCTAATAATCCTTTAGCTGAGTGTATATATTTACATATACATAAAATAGTCTTACTGGCCACTTTATTAGATACACCTGTTACATTTCTTGAAGATACAAATTTCCATTCAGCCAATCACATGGCAGCAACTGGCAGCTGGCAGCTCATTTCATTTTGACATCTAGATGTGGTGAAGTCAACTTGCTGGAGTTCAAACCGATCAGAATGGGGTAGAAAGGGGATTTAACTGACTTTGAATGTGGAAATATCATTGGTGCCAGATGGGCTGGTCTGACGATTTCAAAAACTGCTGATTTTCACACACAACCATCTCTAGGGTTTACTAGGTCTGAAAAAGATAAAATATCCGGTGAAGCGATGTCAGAGGTCAGAGGAGAATGGGCAGACTGTTTAGAGATGATTAAAAAAGGCAACAGTAACTCAAATAACTACTTGTTACAACCAAGGTCTGCAGAATGCCATCTCTGAACAAACAACACGTTAAACCTTGAAGCAGATGGGCTATAGCAGCAGAAAACCGCACCGGGTTCCACTCCTGTCAGCTAAGAACGGGAAAACAGAGGCTAGAATTCACACAGACTCACTTAAAATGGACAATAGAAGATTGGAAAAATGTTGCCTGGTCTGATGAGTCTTGATTTCTGCTGCAACAGATGGTAGGGTCAGAATTCAGATCCATCCTGCCTTGTCTCAACAGTTCAGGCTGGTGCTGGTGGTATAATGGTGCGGGGGATGTTTTCTTGGCACACTTTAGGCCCTTAGAACAAATGGAGCATTGATTATATGCTACATCCAATCTGAGTATTGTTGCTGACCATGTCCATCCCTTTATGACTACAGTGTACTCATCTTCTAATGGCTACTTCCAGCATCGGTAATGGTACAAGACACTAAGACCTGTCTGGTGTTGCGCAGATGAAAAGGCTGAGATGAGAAAGAATGTTTCTGAAATTCTCCTATTACAGTGGTGGAAAAAAGTTTTCATTTCCTTTAAATTTTCGTTTCCTTTAAATTTTACACAATCATAAAATTTTTGTGTAAAAATCTTTTGAAGGATTTGAAGAGTGATTATTAATGCAATATGTGGACTAGATAACAGCATAACTAATACCTTTAAAAAGGAACTTCACACTCTAGCAGATGGATGAGTGTCCTGGTCTGGAGGACTTAAGCTAGACCTGGTTTGACAAAATATTTGGGAACGTGACTGGGATTTTAAAATATACTGTATTGATATACATACAGTATACTTGTTGTTGCACTTCCTTGCCTGATAACTTTTGCTTGTGTTGCTTTCCATGTATCCGGAGCGTGTTGGTAAGATTGAGGATGTGGCCGTTTGCTGGGTCAAAATTCCTGGACATGCACCTGCGGAACGACTATGGTCAAGGCTTTGACCTCAGATAAACACTTTGATCTGAGGCACATCATTGTTTGCATGTACACCAATGAGACAACAGCTCCATTACTGATCATACTACAGTCCTAATAGTTTTATCATGCTTAAGAGAATTGATTTTAATCCTTATGAATGTGCATAAGTCTCACGCCATGTTTTGTTTCTACTCATTTCAGGGACAGACAGGTACTGGCTTAGGCTAGGTCAGCTGCCCTGCTGGGTTTTCGCTCCTGTCATAGTATACAATTCACACCCATGCTAATATTTAGTTTTATGCTACTGTTTTATCCACATACAGACGGGGAATGTTATAATAATTTAAAATTTCCTATGGTTAATAATTATTGGTTGCTCCTAGTTCTCTTCAGGTCATGTCAAGTTTGATCATGTCATGCCCTTCTTGCTAATCCAAACATGAACTAGACATAACTCAACATACACATTAACTTGTCCCGAACTGAATCCTGCACCTGGGAGCTTGTCCTGAGGTGTGTGTGAAAGATACGCCTCCTACAGCCTTTTCTGCATGATATAAAATCTCATGTATTATTTACTTTTCCATACCTCATCCTGTAACATTGTGACATGTTGTGCTTTGCCTCTTCTTGCATGAACCTGATCATTCATTTTAAACTGTACACAGTCTCTGTCGTCTCTCTGGATAAAATGGACAAGGAATTCTTATAACATGTGTCCACAAACATTTTTTCCCCACTGTATCTCAGAGTCAACAGCAAGTAGGCTGGTTGTTCACAAGCAAGAACCTGCTTTGAATACCATGTTTAACACCAGTGCTATAGCGCTGCTGCTTCATGAAAACACACACGATCCTTGTTTGGTGTTTTTATGTTGATTCTATAGATTTTTTTTAATGGTATGAAATACACTTGTCAAATCAAACCATCACATTTTGAAGTATTGTGAGCTTTATGGGAGGATTGTGCAGTTTCTCTCTTTTCCTGCCACCATTCAAACACACAAAAGAATAAAGCCATCGAGGATAAGGACAAGCAAGGAGAGAGAAATGCCATGTCGGAGGCTGGCTGAGATGGGGATGTACTGTAGTGTACTTGACAGGCGCGAGCCTACAGCACTCACCTCCCATTTGCTGTCCTGGGTTTTCCTCTTGAGTTGAATGTTCCAGTTTTCGGCGTCCAGCTCAGCACAGTGAGCGATGGTCATGGCCACTGGGCAGAAGAGGTCCAGCCCCGGCGGACCATACGTCACTTCAGGCCCCAGGAGGATTTCACAGCCGTCCAGTGTTTGGAAACTAAATGCAGCGTGGCGCACCGAAAAGTCAAGGAGACACAAGGAAAGAAAGGAGTTAGGGTCGTGCAGAGAAAATGTGCTTACACGCCGTGATGTGACTCAGTTAGACAGGCTGTAATGGTCTATTCATGGTGCTTTTGGGTTCAATGTGCTCCACAATGGGCCAAAAAAGTGATTGGACTGCTCTATTATGGTTCAATCATTCTCAAAATCCAGAATATTCAGGTAAAAGGGTCAAGCTATGTCAAGACTTTTTATTTTAGAAAAGCAGAACTTTATCTGCAATGTGCTCTAAAGCTTTTGAAAAAGCTATTTTGCTTGTTCAGTTATTGTTCAGTCATTCTAAAAGTCAGAAAATGCAAATGTAAGGGTCAAGCTATATACTAAAATACTCCCCTTAATGTTTGCTGCTTTTTATGTGGCGTCTAAAGAAAAACTTCAATTAAAATGCATCTGTATGTAAAAGGGACGCTGCATTTTTACATTTATTTCAATACAAAAAACTTCTATATCTGTAATTAATTTGTTATCTAGCAGTAAAGTTAATATGAAAACATCTAAGTTTAATTTGACTATTATAGGGTCTGGCTGTTTTATTCAGTCATTATCAAATTAAGAACGTGCAGGTTAATAGGTCAAGCTGTGTCCACACTGATATATTTCCAATAAGATATACTGCATTTTTAACATTAAAAAATTTCATTTCAGAAAGGGGGTTTGGACAGAAATAAAGATAAAACAATGATGCAAACACAGGTCAAGCTATGTCCACACCAATACACGTTAACACCCATAATGTTCTCACTTTTTACTCAGCACTGTTCTATTAGTAATCAGTTATTCTCAAATCCAGTATCTGCGAGTAAAGGTTTTAGCTGGGTCCATAATCAAATACAGCAGCTGAGATGCCCTTGTTACTTCTATCTTATTCTATGATATAAATGGGTCTACAAAAGTTTCCAAATAAGGGCAATGTGACTTGATTGTGGCTTCTTGGAGCAAGTCATTACTTCCAAATGAGCTTGATTGCCTGAAACTGATCTTATCATCCACTTTTCCTCTTCTATCTTTCCACCTTCTCAAAGTTTTTAGAGAACTTATATATTGTATTTAAAAGTGCATTATGGAGGTTTAACGAGTTTCTAAACATGAGCAACACTTGCTTGCTTCTTTGTTCCCATCGCACAAGCTCAAACAACAGCTCATCAACAACACAATGCACAATGTTTACAAAGATAATGTTGTTTAATGTTACAGTAAAATGTTATAGTTATGCTACTTATAAACAGTAATGACCAATGTAAATTAGTAAAGTTGTTTTTAGTGTCTGTAAGGAGTGTTCGTGGGTGTAATCCATCTCAACCATTACTTCAGAGGAGATTGTGGTTGTGCTGTCTACATCCGTGTACAGGATGGAAGAATCAAGTAGCGTGAGCACTGATTACGTCACATCCGCAGATTTTTTTGGGGTAAATTTGAACCCGAAAGCCCAAATGAAATTGAGGCAACCACAGTGAACAGTAATTATGTCAATTTACTAATCCCATTGAAGTGGGTTCATGAATATGTCAAAAAGGAACAAATAGTAAGCTTTTTTAATTACCTAAAAGCAACACATAGTACCATACATGTTAATATTTATTATAATAAAAAATATGATTTTTTTTTTTATTTTAAAACACAAAAACAGACACAACACACATCCCTGTTTTTCTTTTTTTTAGGATTTCATTTTTTTTTCTTTTTTTTTCTTTTTATAACAACCTGTACCTCACATGGTTACATTTCTACAATCTACAATTTCTACAATTACCTGTATATAACTCTCTTCTTTTCTTTGGTTCTTCACTTTGTAATTTGTTCTACTCTTCTGAGATCCTTCAAATTTACTCCCCTCGGTTTATTTATTCATTCTCTGCGAGCAACTATATGATTAACATCCCTGTGTGTTTCAGAGTTTGAAACGATGTGGGCAGCAAACAAAACTTGCCTGCAGGCTTGGTGTTCCCGGTTTGCCACCCTGTGAGTTCAGGCTGCAGTTAACAGCGCTGCCAATTGCTGAATTTGCTCCACGGCAGGTGAAAAAGTCACTGCGAGTGTGCTCATTAAAAGCAGCTTGCAACAAACAGGCCATGACACAAAGGAAAAGATTTTGAAAAGAGAGGGGTGGCATAGACCATAAAGAGCAAAGAGAAGATGTTTTGCATCATTCATCACGCATCAAAGCTTATCGGTATTAAAAATCAACTTTGAATGTGGATTGTGTAAGATAATATAGTTTATAGCTAAAAAAAAATGTCAAAAATCTGATACCAAATCACATCAAAGACATTGACACTCTTTTTATGACTCTTTCTTGGAAAACTAGTCTCATATACCCCCATAGGAAACAACAATTAGGTCTGTTTTAGTTGCAGTTGCTTCCCGTTTCTACAGGTGTCCAGAACAGACAAACTGAGCACTGCTGGAGGAGAAGCCCATTTATGTTTATTTTTGAGCAAACACTGAAAGTTCAGGACAATTATTTAGAAAATTACTGTTAGACTTTTTTCCGTAATCCTTATTGCTAAAACCTGCTTAACAGTTGCTGTGGTTATTAATACCATGGATAGACAGATGTTCAATACGCACAGAGGCGTGTTTTTTATGTGCGTTTATTAAAAAGATTTGTGAATATATAGCCAGCCACTTTATGCACTATAGAATCAAAGAACCAGAGGTGCCCAGAGACAAGCTAAGCACTGTGGAAAGAGGAGCACAAATACAAAATAGAGCTTGCTACAGTGCTGCTTGGGTGTATCAAATTAAGGTTTAAAAGACTAAAATACATGGCAAAGAGCCATGTTTTAATAAAGGCTTTTTAATTATTTCACCTGTTCTGAGTGCCTCGGTGTTCTTTTTACAAGCGGAGCACAACATGTTTTTATTTTATTGGAATATTTATAAACTACAATGTTTCTATTTAATTTATTTTTCCAATAAGCTAACCTAATTACATCAAATGTATTCTCTGTTATGACATCGGAAACTGGGGTGTTCTCAAGGAAGGTCCTAGGTTTTATGTACCTATCCTCTACCTCAACCTAATTCTCATCTATGGAGAACATACATTCATCCAAATTTGTCATATAAGAGGAATCATAAAAAGACAACATTCTCATTAATATAATATTCATATCTATACATATTTTTCTGATGCCTTTCTATTTTGAGGTATTGCAATAAATTATTTGGCATGTAAGAATTTTTTTTATTTACATAGATGCTGCTTGCTTGTGGTATTAAGTAATTGCTAAAATTTTAGTCCTTGCGTCTGAAGTCTGAAGTTATAATGGCTGAAATGTGTTTGACTGTTAAAAAAAAAATAGCCAGCCTCCTTGTTTGGAGTCCAACAAGTTCATAAAACTGAACTTGGCTCAACTTTGGTGAGCTTGTTAGGCCTGTTTTTTTTTTTTTTTTTTTTCCCTAAGGACATTGTGTTGCCTTTTTTCAGCCCACAGTACATAAGATTGTGATTTAAAGAAAAATACATGTAGGTGTAGCTAAAAGCTTGTCAAAAGTAAACATATTTGCCCTATTACTTGCTGAACAATGACTTGGATTGAAATGAGTAATTATCATGTCAAGCCATTACCGCAGTGGTGACAATTGTGAAACTTTTTGTATGTGTAATAGTCATGCTGTATCAAACATAAAGAAAAACTTTGCGGATATAGACTAGAAATACTGCACTAGTTTTTTAGACAAGGTGACAAATAAAAGTATAACCTAGTATATTCAAAAATGTAGGTTTATTGTTTTACCAATACTTGGCTTGTATTGTAGTACCACAACTGTCCACCAGTGAAATTTATATAAAATCTAAAATGACAAGTAAGAGTGTTCAGTCTGTAATGAGTTTTTATAGTCATTGTTGTGTCCCATTTAGATCAAGCTGGCTCCATAGTGCATACTTGCATTAACTTAAGACATGCACGATCATGGTCCTTGGTCAAAAAACAACAAACGTGAAAAAAAGATTTTTGCAAAATTAATAACAAAAACAAATAATTTGGCTAAACCTATACTTCTAGCCTTTATTCTGTTTTGTATCTTTGTTTGCTGGATCAAAACAAGGCAGATGCTTTTACTTAGAGGTGAGGTGTTAAAGGACAGTAATAGCAATGTAAAGAGAGCAGCAAAGAGGCTAAAGACATTGCAACTTTTATGCATTTGCTGTAGTAAACAAGTGAGCTGAGTGGTCATACAGTTGAAATTATTGTGGTAATCTGATTATAACTGGATTTTTAAACTGCATCTAAAAGCTTGTTACGGCCCTTGGCCTGAGTCTTGTTTGGTCGCTCTCTTGCCCCTCCTCCTTTTCAGGCCTGATTGCTGGCACCTGCGAAGCGGTGTTTATAAAGGACTCCTCAGCTGCCTTTTCTTTTTCTTTCTGCTCTGGTCTATTGGCTAAAAGCTCGACAGCTGCTCTGTTGGCCGGCACGGGCCCACGCCTCGCCCAGAACGCCAGGACTCAACACTTGTACAAGTACACAACCCATACATGCACCCACACTACACTACTGAGATATTTTGGATTTTAATGTTAGGTTTTATGTGTGATCATTATAATTGTGCAAATCCTCTGTGCAAGGAAACCTACAAGTATATTAAAAAAAAAACACACAGGGATTTTTCTTTTCCTCACGTCATATAAATCCATTCTTGTTGTGTTAATGCGCGACTCTTAATTGGTCTTAGTCACATGGACACTGAATGATCACTTCAAATTCAAAACAAGCTGTGGAGGTTATGCGTAGAACGCTGCCCGGGTCTCAGTGCAAAGCGGAGCTGCACAGAAAGAGCAGACAGCTTTCAGGACTTGGTTCAGGCCCAGGAAAAGATGAGGAATGTGGATGAGAGCAGCACCAATGAGTTTGGGACTGGATTTTCACGATGCTCTAAACTCCAGATCCAAGCTCCTGATCAGTCGTGTCCCGGTGAGTTTTCTGTGTTCTGCTTCTAAAGCCCTGCCTTCTCATTGTTTGAGCTAAATGTTTACTCTAAACTGTTTACTCTCCACCTCAATTATATCTATATTTTTATTTAGCCATTTCTTGTCCTGGCTCTGGCATAATGAATTATTCTTTTTATGTGCTTCTATAAAGCCTTGGTTGCAAAAAAATATAAATAAGTTGGTAGATTTTTAGTCATTCTTTAGTAATTTTGTTAAGATATAAACCCAAATTATTTTGAGAATACTTTAAATATTTTATTTTAAATAAATTAAACAATAATTGTATTTAATAAGTAGTAATTTAGCAACTAACCATTAAATTTATTTATTTTGCATTTTTATACCAGAGCATGTGTACAATAATAATAATAATAATAATACAAATGTATGTGGCAATAACTTTACGTTCTAATTGAATTTAATCATGTCTGCATCAGTCCTTGGTCTTGTTCCTAAATTTACCTGCATTGTGCTTTAAAGAACCAACCACCACCCCTCGAAGCGCTGGCAGAGCAGCAGACGGGCCTAAGGTAGCAAATATACCAACGTCTTGATCACCACCAGGCTGCGCTGCCGCAAGATACAACCCAATGTGTTAACATTGATATTTACTATTTATTAGCATTTAATGCAATGAATGTGTCAGGCTTAACGTATGCTTTTCTTTTGAACAAAAGCTTAACTGAGCTTAAGCTTAACTTAACTGTTAAATACCAAGACCACATGAATAGAAAGTCTGAGCAAAGAACTGGGGACACAGTTACATTCTCTCTTGTGCTGTAAACTCGAACAAGGTGTGAAATCTATCCGAGAGGCTTAATCGAGCATAGGTATGGTCTGCATGTAAACATAGTGATAGACTATTAAAAGTACTATTTTAGAAACACTGCTCAAGTAGAAGTAAAAATAGTTAAGAAAGCTGTGGAGCAACAGTGCCACTAACCGTGCTACAATATTAATGTTATTAAACTTCATTTACATATGCTGATATGTTACTTCAGTGAAAGTTAAAAGCACTTGCACTCATAAAATGTACTTTCTACCACAGACTACAACACAATTGCCACTTGAACACGTAAACTCAGGTCTTATTTCAACCCAATTTCAACTCCAATTTCAACTCCGTCCAATCAGCGGTGACCCTGCTCTTGTGTCCCGTCTATGTGCCGCCGCTGAGTGAAGTCAACAGTGGCCCGCACTCTCGACTGACTGGTCCACTGAGAGCCCTCGATCTCTTCGCCAACAGCACTGAGCCTCATCACAAGTTTAATGCAGAGTGTCGTCTTGGAGCAGATTACCTGGTGCTTAAGCAGCGGGCCGCTCGTCTCTACAATCCTGCGGCAAACTGTCTCTCCCCTCAATCCCACTTGTCATCAAGGTGAAGAGCTCTATACGGAGGCATCACTTAAAGAGAGCTATGACTCACTCCAGGGAACAGTGTAAAATGGTAGACGGTGAGCTAAATACATGCACACATTAGCACAGTCCATTAGCCGCATCTTTATTTGCCTGTATACTCCCACCAGCTTGTCCCTTGGTGCTTTTTGTCTATTTTGAAGTGTGTGCCCACACTTCATGTTCGCCGCCTCGATGCATTAATCAAACCGGTAAAGGTAAGACATTGTGTGCATCGGTGGTGGAGACAGGTTATTTAATTGTCTGCTTTGATCTTAGCTAACACAGCTCTCCTGCGCTTGTCTGCACCTTAACTCAAAGCTTTTATCAGGTAAATAATCAAGGTTGCACAAGGTTACAGATGCATAAAGCAATAATGTAGGATACAACATTGATAGTCAGTTTGATATATTAGTATTTGCGATGTGTTTTGGTTTGTTACTTTATTCAAATGAAAATAGGAAGGTTGCAGTGTTATTCTTGGTAGAATAGGGTAGGTTGGTAGCATGAAGGATTAGCCTGGGCGGCCAGACTACTTTCTCATTGTATTACATAAAGAGAGATCAGTCTGGTTTTGCGGGGTCACAGGATTTAAAGGCGGGACTATGGGCAGAACTAATGTTCATTTACATTTACATTTATTCATTTAGCTGCTTTTATCCAAAGCGACTTACATTGTTCTACAGTAATTACTAGTGTTACAGCAACTGGAGGCAAGGTGGGTTAAGTGTCTTGCCCAAAGACACAACAACAGTGTGAACTGTGGGGAAAGTGGGTATCGAACCGCATACCTTCTGGTTGAAAGACGACCGCTCTACCCACTGAGCTACTGCCGCCCATGTTCACTGAGTAAACCAATCAGAGAAACCACGGATGTGACGTAAGGAAAGCGACTGTCCAGTTGTCAACAAACCACAGCTAGAAAAAGAGAAGTTGTGAGTTTCTGTGGTTTTAAAGACAGAACAGAAGCAAGCACAGTATCAAAGAATTGCTCTGATCTTGACTGTTTCGGTTGAAAGATATATCACACTCAAGATTATGCAAAACAAAATCCCGCCTCGCTCGCTACGAATGGCTATAACAGAATACAGAGCAGATTGGACAGTCGCAGACTGATTTCTCTGTAATGTCATACAGTGATACAGTGAGAAAGCAGTCTGGCTAATGCCAGGCTAATGAGGGATAATGAAGGAGAAGTTCCATGCAGCTTTAAATGGAAGTATGTGATTTATTTTACGCCTCTGAAATAAAAAGAGTTTTGTAGGCTTTATTATCAAAGATTTGTTTTCATTCCAAGGGCCTCATTTGCTGAAAATGAGGGGAGAAACATGTGTCCGCCAAAGATGGGATCTATAAAAGTCTAGTCTAGTCGTGAAACTGTGCATATCCGTACGCAAACCCAGGCGTGCGCACATTCTGGAGACTTGGCACAAACGCGACCACACAGTGAAGTGATAAACTGAAAAATAACTTTTAATTTCACTTTATTTCTAAAAACATATCAGTTAAATTTTGCTATAATTATAAAGCAAAAGTATTGTTTTAAATGAAGGATACTGTTTCTTTTTTTTATTATTATTTTGCTCAAAATTTATTGAAGTAAAGTTGTTCATTGCGGCCCTGTCGTGGAGCTGGGCTGATCCTGATGAATCAGAAAGTGCATTTATGAAATAACTATTGGACATGATCCTGAGCAGTTTAAACCCTAGTCAGGACTATTTTGTTTTTAAGAAGCGCTGTGTCAAATTGTGATTTAATTCTCCCCTAATTTCTCACGGCACTCTCACCCCCCTCCTTTCCCGGTCCATTGTATATAAACTCTTAAAGACGCATTACCCCAAAATTTCACCTGTCTCGGTCCATAACCCCACACCTCCCCCCTCAACAACAGAATAGAAAACTTTCTTGCTTTTATCTAATTAAAGAAATGTAAAACAATGGGCATAATGAATTAAAAGCAACATTACAACTAACACAATGCAGTTTCAAACTTTTAAACTGAAACATAAAATAAAAAAACTGAACAAAACTGACAAGTGCAGTAGCTATCCATTTAGTTTTTGCTTCAGACTCTCCAGCATTGTCTGCTTTTGGCAAGGGGGCTGAGCTGGAGGCTCTATATTACGTGCTCCGGTGGTAACTCAGTTCACATCGTGAGTAAAATGCAAAAAACTTTGGTTTTGTTGATGAGCCATCTGGCATGGCTTTGAAAATAAACCTACCATTTAGAAGAGCCTTTTCCAGCCTTTCCGTGTCTGCTTCATGAATGTATGCTAACGCACTGTTTTCTTAAGCTAAGTTTTTTTTTTTTTTTTTAATTTGACGTTAAAAAAAATGGTAGCATAAAGTCATTGCGTTAACGCGTTATCTAAATCCTTTTACAATGATAGATTATTTTTTCAACAGGTGATTCATATTACAATGTGCTATTAGTTTTTCTCAAATACACACAAACAAAAAACCTTCAAAACATCTTTATCAATAACAGAGTGCCTGTGAGACAATGGTGCTAGCACATGATGTCATTAATGAGTTGTCTCTCATCAAGATAATGGACTGAATATACTTTTTAAACCAATCAAAAGCCAGAATAGTTTAGCATGAAGTTAAAACTAATCTAATACAGTCTCCGGAGAACAGATGTAAATACAAGTGGGGCTGGACAATGAACTGAAATGTAAAGTCTAAAGGGAACTCTAGTTTCAATTGTGTCACCACCTTTTCTGGCAATGCAACATGGTCTTCAAAACCGCACACATTGGGGCCTTAGGTGTCTACTGCAAGATCTATGAAGCATGAGAACTACCACGGCTTCAAGCCTGAACCAGAGGTCCAGAGAGACTCCTCAGCAGGGTCAAATGCAGTAGGCAGCCAGGTCTTTTTGGCTGGAGGCATCCGAGCACAAAGTCACAACACACCTACACACTGATGCACTCCTCCTGTTGTCCGTGTATACGAGATTATCACTGCAGGCCTCACACTTCTCTTTGTGATTCAGAAAATATGAAATTAAACTGGGCCGGGAGGCATCTATACAACAATAAATAACCTACGGCGCCGTGTCCCAAATGTTCTTCGGTGGCGCTCTTTATTGAGTACACATATGGAAAGTAGTTTCATCATTAAAAGCTCTTTTCCAAACAGGACAAAGCCGTTTCAGCCTCAGTAGGTTGAGGGATTTATCTTCCAATACAAAGCACTCGTAAAAACCTCTGAGGCAAAAGGGACTATGTCTGACCTAAGCAAAACTGCGCCTTCAAAAGATTTAGATGAGCCTTTGAAAAGCCCAGAGAACACGCCTTTAAAAAAATTAACTCAGGACGGTGTAAAGACTAGGCAGATACATATAGGCCAGGCTTTTGCAATCCGTTGGTGTGTCCTCTTAGAGCTGCCAGCATGTGGACGATGTTGATTGACAGCTCGGGAGATGACAAGCACGTCAGGCTGCAGGGAGAAACGGCTGTCTGTGGCAAACATCTCTCTGCAAACACCAAGCAGATGAGAAATAAGCACTTGAAAAGCACTGTTGTGGCCAAGACCAAATGTGGACAGGCTGGAGGAAGAGATATTTTCAAGTACTTCAAAGGTGGGTAACACCGGTGGGAGCGACTGGAGACTTTGTACTGACAGGTAAGCATCCGTATCAAGCAGGAGAGTCACACTGTCGTTACGGATTACACTCAAACAATATGTTTCTATACAATGTTTACACAACTCTCTTCATTGTAATCTTAGTGAAGTTAAAAAACAGCATAGCCTTGTCTGTCAGACTGTATAGAAATAAAAATATATATGTTATAAGCACCAAATGTTTGTTTTCATGAAAAGGAACTAGCCTGGTCAGCTATACCCATTCATTTTGCCACATGAATGGGGTCTGGGTTCCCTTCACTTTTCCCATTATAATAGGGGTCTCTAACACAGTTGTGGCTGTTTAAGTGAGTGAATGTGACTGAGTATGGAGCGCTGCAGCAGGGAACAAAAGTAGACATTTGGGTGTGCAGGCGGCAGGTGGACAAGCCAAGAGGAACGAAGAGCGATGGAAACTGGATCCACCTCCAAGCACAAAATCTGCAACAATGGAGAACATGGACTGGAGCCATAATATTTTGAAGTGTTATTATGTGATTTGATCCAGTCATTTTGCACTACCAATAAAACTACATAACCCTACTTTCAATGACTTTCACCTCCCCCAGAGGTGACACAATAGTCTTTTTTAAAACGTGCGTAGCTGTTTGATTTTGTCGTCCTGTATTCACTCTTCCCTCGCTGACAATCCTCTGCTGTGAGCTGTAGCCTTCCCTTTAATTCTGAGTCATCTTGCAAAATATGAGTGTCTTGTGTGTTTGGACAAAAGATGATCACTAACATCTTATTTTTCAGATTCCGCATTTGACAAAGAATCTCATCCCAGTTTGAACACGACTTCAAATCCAATCAAACTGTGTCTTTGTGTAAGACCTATGTGAAGGGTTTTGAAAAAGAGTTTGAAAACTGCTCAATCATGTGAATGTGAATGTCTTCATTGTTTCCCAAAATGGAACTTTGTTGATTCTACTAAAAGTTTCATTACATGGTTTAAAGCAATTAAGATGGCGTTTGTAATTGTGTGGATAGCTAGACTTAGATACAACATTTTAAGACACATATAAATGCTAATGACATGACAAAGAGATGTACAGTAGGTAACCTCTGAAGGCAGAATCTGAACAATATCTGAAGGTTCTTTGTCATGTCACATTGTGGCTAACTTCTTGTTTGCATCACAGTGACCCAGCCTTTCAATACCTCAGCCTTTCGCTACTTTCTTTTCCTCTCCTTGAATAAACAGCGACACTTCAGAGGAGACTGGTAGCCATTGTGGTTCTCAGTCGAGGGCGTCGTGTTTGTCAACCCCCAAGTGAGAAGCTAAGTCCATTCAACGGTCATTACCAAGCCGTGATCAGAATACGTTATGTGATTGTGTCGAGATAAAAGGCCCGAGGAGATTTTGGCGCCGTCTCCTCGGTCGCGCACATCCATCAGTTCCCCCGGCGCCTCATTCATCACGGCATTCATCATCGTTTAAACAAGCTCCATGGGTCGTGACTCTCTTCCTCAGTGCCACATTGTTGACACCAAATCGAGTACGTAACTACATATTGACAAAGCGGAGTGGACCAAGGAGAAGATTGGGGTATTAGAAGATTGCTTCCAGCATTTTGTTTTCTCTTATTATTTTCCTAAATGTCTAATAACTGATCATTTTGATTTCTGTATTTTCTATGTAGAACACAATGGCAACTTTGTAAATAAAAAGCAGCTTGTGTCAAAAGTTAAATGCTTTAAAGAGCTAAATATTTTTTTTGTAACAAGTGCACAGTAAAATGAAGTTTTGAATATAGAAGTAAAGGCTCGTTTATACTCTCGGTACACTTTCAGATACAGACCCAGCCTTCTGCTCGTACTCTCATTTGGTCCATGCTTTGGTCGGTTTTTCCAAAGTATACGGACACAGACCATCGGAGAAGTACCTGCGATGGCAGGTTGAAGTTTAAGCAGGAGACAATGGCAGAACTGTTTGATGAGCATCTGTGTGAGTTGGTCAGAAGTGTACAATGTGACTTCACCAGCAGCAAGTCATTAAAAGCCCACACAGACATTCAAAAGTGTTATGTGTTATTATGATTGCTGTCAATTTCTCGCAACGGCAGAAAAAGAGAAACAAAGATGCATTCAACAGCCCGCTCAGATCAACGGCTTTCTTACATCTTTATCATCATCATCTTTATCAACATCCAAATATACATTAATAAAAACAGTAGTGATGGGAAATCCGGCTCTTCTCAAAGATTTAGCTCTTTTAGCTCGGCTCTCATCAAAGACCTGGTTCTTGATCCAATATTTTTTCTACCAAAAACAACTAATAAATAAACACATTAAACAAATGGGTGTCGAGCAAAGTCAAGACTTATTTATCCCTACTCAAAAACCCCCACCCCCACCCCCCCAGAGTTGTCACGTAGTAAAAACGTATCTCTAGAGACCGGAGCCATCTTTTGTACCAGGCTGTAAACATGATTTTTACACCCGTAAATTCGCCATTGGATTGCTCCTTATATTTCCGCTTTTGGAACCTGCCCTCTGGTGGACGGCGTATATTGCTGTATTTCGCCGTATTTCGCTGTATGGTGGCGCCCTTACGCGATGACCATTTAGGAGGTTTCATGTGAGACGCTTGGTTTGAATGCATTGATTGTGTCAGCAGGTCTTGCGCTTATGTGTTTTATTATTGTTGCATTATTTTGGTTATTATTCATTTGTTTCCTTTCATTAGCGAGAAGACTGGAAGATGGTCACTAACATCATTTATTAGTATACCACTTGTGGTCTGATTTAATACATTAGAGGAAAATGTTTTCAATTAAGGTAGAGCAATGTGAGGTGATTCTGGTGGGGCGTGTGATTATGGAATATAGGGATAGACTATACATAATATCAACATAACATATCAAAGTTCTCTGTAAGTTTAAGTGTTTTTACTTTTAAAAGATCTATGTTGAATAAGAAATACACAGTCACTATAATTTAACTTATTGATAAAACCTTTAATAGAATAATTAAACACAACCAAAGCAAAGTCTGCACTCAGCAAACGTTTATCACTCATTTCTTAACTTTGAACGTGCTGGCTTTCAAATACTCCTCTCTCTGTCGCTCTGTGGACCTGGACTGATTCACTACACATGCCATATTAGGAGCGTGCGTCCTCTTATCTTCTATTACATAATGGTATGAGCCTAGTCTGTCCTCCCATATGATTGGCCGCATGTAAACCCATCCAAATATAGTCCACTGTCCACGGCCGAAGATTTGGTTCTCCCTGACAAGAGCCGAACGACACACAACAAGTAGACAGTGATGGTCACTATTTGGTCAAAACATATTGAAATACTTTTGTGTTATTTATTATAGAACAGCGAACACACAGGATGTTAGAAAGTTCCTCTAGCTTTACATCAATAATGCTAGCTTACCTTATAAAGATGGTAATATTACAGATTATCAACAGTCCAGGCAAGTAGTTGTTCTGATTAATGTGGGTAAATCTGCTGATTATAATACATTCTCACTCATTATGGATTAGTCTGTTATAGATCAATAAAGTCTATGCAGAATGTATCACCAAAATCCATTATAGGCAGACAAATTTTTATTAACATATACTGTACATCAGAGTCATGAGACTAACAAAAAAATGAGTGTCTGAATCTCATACAGTTAGTGGAGATTAATGTTAGGGACTAGGAAGTGTTTTTTGTTATAACCTCAGTCAGGATAACGCCCTCAGTTTTTTTATGTGTTTCACTCACCACAGTTACCTTGGTCCTTAGTTCTGCTACAGTCATTGTTCAGTTAGACCCATGTACCCGCTACCAGCACAAAACCTTTTCGATTGGAAAAAAAGAGGTCAAATACAAAGCTCTGCCATCAGTGTATCATTTTTTTAACATTTCAGCAATAAATTTATGGTAAATTTGTTCTTTGGCACTAAAATGTAGGTTTTAAATGGGTTTTAAACTGTGAACAAAATGATAAGTCAGGCACAAAACTGTAATTTCTAAAAGACAGAGGGTATTTTTCCAGGAGCACAGACAAAAGTTCGTGGAAAGTGTATTGCTATGAAGGTTGCATTAGTAATCAAATTATGCGTATGAGGATAGCCTTGAGATCCCTTCAAGTATTTGACAAGTCATTTGAGAAACGTTCTGTTAGGCTATTTTACTGGACTACTGTCTTTGTCCGAGTTTAAATCCATGGGAGGATTAGCCAGGCTAGCACGATCTGGAGTGAGTATCTTGGTCATGGTAACTGACTGGAGGATTAGCGTACACTGTGCATGTTGGTGGGGGAAACTGGAGTACCTGAAGAAAACCCACCTAGACAAGAACATGAAAACTCCACACTGTGACACTGTGCAAATACCAATGTAAGACTCATCTAAAAAGGAACATGAATGCATATGTTGGGTGAAGCTTTTCCCTTTTTAAAATAAAAATAGTATGGCTGGTAAATTTGTGCAAGTCTGTAAGTTCAGGGAGATCAAAACAACCAACAAATAGGTTTGTCGGTGCAATAAAAGTGGAATAAACTGTCTCTGATTTAGTCTAAAACATGTGTCTATCGCTCTAAGCACTTCTCCTTTTTCTCATTTGTTTACTTGAGTTACACTGTGGCGGTGTCTGTGGCTCTGTGCCAGTCCAGCAATGTGATTCATGCCCAAAGTGTCTGACCTTACCTCGGCTAAGCTGTATACATGCAGCATAACACCAGGCTGTGAGACACAATATCTAGGTACTCTCGGTAGTCTGGTTATTGTCACACTAAGGCAATTTTTGTAAAAGTTTTTGTCCTCTACCAATTGGTGCCCTGCCCACATGAGTTCACACAACTCCCCAAGGACCAGCAAGTTCCACAAAAAAAGGAAAAATCCTACAAAGCAGAGGAAATTTGGCAGCCGCGTTATTTTCAAAAAATCTACATAACAGCAATATGTTGAAATAAACCACTCTTTACCACTCCTTTAGGAAATAATAAACATTTACTTTGCTTGACAGTCACATATTTATTTGTCAACTCACACATATACCATATAAGGGTTTTTCCTTATACATCAGAACATTCCTCCATCTTTATTTTATTCCATTTAGGTTCTGGGCTCAATGATGGAGAGTATTATAGAGAATCCTCCAGAGCGGCATGCTGGGAGCAGCAGTTTGTCCACAGCCACTGAACATCAAAGCCCTGACTTCAACCTGAGAGCGGCTCCTATAAATGGACACCCATATCACGGCACCCACTGGACAGCTATAAGGAAAAGGAATTGGACAGAGGTGGTGCTCTCTGGGCCTATTTGTCACACTGCCAGATGGGAAATGTGCTCCCACTGAGAGGGGACGGCCACTGTCCACAAGCACTGCTCTATACCTTTGAGCCTCATGTGCGGTTTAAAGTTTACCATGATGTTGACAGGGACTGTGCATCTCCCAGTTTTAATGTAATTCTATTGTGAATCAAATTAGAAATGAATTCCCAAATTGTTTTCTTTGGGAAAACCATATTTCAAAGACCCAGATTTAGTATTGAAGTACTGAAGTGATGCTTATTGGCTCACCTCATCAACTACGTAAAGCAGAGTCCATATCTTTGAGTGTGGATGGCTCTGCTTTACTATTCCAAACTAAACTAAAAAATCTGGGGGTGATATTTGATGCCAACTTAACATTCGACCTTCATGTCCGTAACACTGTCAAAACATCATTTTTTCATCTTAGAAACATTGCCAGACTACGCCCCATGTTGACTTGCTCTGTGGCTGAGAAGTTAATCAACACCTTTGTGTTTTCACGCATTGATTATTGTAATGCATTGCTGGCCGGAGTCTCTAAAGCTACCCTAAATAAGCTGCAGTTGGTACAAAATTCAGCTGCCAGAATTTTAACAGGAACCAGTGCATGGGAGCACATCACACCGATCCTTGAAAAATTACACTGGCTTCCTGTTAGTTCTCGTATTGATTTTAAAATTCTCATGCTCACATATAAGGCCTTGAATAATCTAGCCCCCCAATATCTGTGTGAACTTTTAACTCTCTACACTCCCTCACGCGCACTACGCTGCTCTGAAGCTGGTCTCTTAACTGTCCAAAAAACACGGTTAAAAACTATGGGTGATCGGGCTTTTTCCTCCTTGGCTCCTAAACTGTGGAATTCCCTGCCCTCTGAGATTAGGAATGCAGAATCTTTTAGTCTTTTTTAAATCATTACTTAAAACGTACTATTTTAGGATAGCTTTTATGTGACTCATTTTATTATTCTTGCTTGTCTTAGTTTGGCTTTTAATTGATTTTATTGTTTTGTGTATCTTTTAATTTTATATGTATGTAAGTGTATGTAAAGTGCTTTGAGATTCCCTTTTAAAGGCGCTATATAAAATAAAGTTTATTATTATTATTATTATTATTATTATTATTATTATTATTGTCATGTAACATACCCTGCAGAGACAATGTGTTGTCTATAAACAAACTAGTGGGAACAGGTCTAATGGTGATTTAAAATTGTGAAACATAACTTTTCCTCCAAACGTGCTCAGTATCCCTTTTTTAGTCTCATTTTGTACTGTTTGAGCAGCTGTAGGAACAGAAAGAAGTCAGACGTCCCCATATCCCTTGGTTGTATGGAGCTAAGGCTATTTTTAAACATATGCAAACACAAAGAAATAAGATATTTTAAGGCAATAATTGAAAACATATGTCCATTTGACTGTGTTTAACTGTGTTTTTTTCTTGTATGCTTTCTGTCATCAAGTGCCCCTTGCCACTGCAACTTATTAATGACCACTATGTGGTGCTGCAGGAGCCAAATGATGTCAAGTTTTTCTTTCTTATAACAATATTCTCAGTCTCCTCCTTAGTATAATGGTGAACATGGCCGGTCATCACCTGAGAAACTCCGTCCTCTCCGAAGTAGCCAGAACTCCAGCCAATGTACCTTGGTGCCAGTCCCAAGCCAATAAACTCCCTGTTTCTTCTGGTCGCTTCTCAACATCTATATTACAAGTCATAGTGTACATTCAAGTAGCTTCATTAATTGGCTCTTCCCCTACTTTACACTGCTTGCATTTGCAAGACGTCTGAGATACACAGCAGTTCTATTTCTCTGTGATGGCTCAGGCAATTCCTGTCAATCTACACAGATCACATCGCACCAGACTGAAAAAGTAGTTAGAATTGTAATTGCACTTCCATTTCACATTATATGTGCATTATAAATGCAAAAAAAAAAAAATACCTGAGACTAAAAAGCTTTTAAATAAATAGGAAAATACATAAACAACAGCGAATGGCAGTTTAAGTTTACCTTTGTATGTTTCAATGCATTTCAAATGCCTTAAAACAAGAAAATATCAGGATCAGCCCAAAGCATGGCATTTCATGCATATGTAAAATAAAATAATTAAAGGTAAATCCAAAAGCTGCCCTGTCGCAAAAATGTGGCGACTGGGCAGAGTAGGGGACGCTATTCACACTTTGACATGTTGTTTTTGCTTGCTTGCTGTTTGGTCTGTGTTTGGAGTTGATGTAGTGAGTTGAGCATGAGTTTCCGCTGATTAATTTGATGTGCGGCTTTTTCATATTAGGCTTGGGGGTGTGTAGTGTATGATGCTGCTTTTTTACGACGTCACATTGCTTAAAGGGTTAAAGTTTACAGCACATTTAGGGATGTGCATGTAAATTAAAACAATTGCATTTGCATAAACAATAGAATAGTTCTCTGAATAGTTCGGTGACTTTCCTGAGAAGCAGACTGCTCACTTAGCTTAACGCTAACAAAAAGCTAGCAAATAAATGAGCCGAGTCCTTCAGAGAGACAGTGATTCTTGCGCTAATATTGAAACAGTTATTGGAACATGTGAGGACCTGGACTAAACAGTTAAACATAGTTTAACAGTTTAAAGTTCAAACAGCTGCAGAGAGTACGAGGTTTCAGCTCCAGACGCACGGCAATCTCTTCATCAGCTCACCGCTGACACTACACTGTAAATGTTTGCACAACGGGTCGTTCCAGACTTGACACTAGGATTCCTGGAGAATCAGGTTCAGGTGTGAAAGTTGGGGGGGATTTTGTTAATTGTTTGTACAATCGGCACACAGTGTAGATCTCAGTGGATGTGTGAAAGTGGCTTTAGCTGCCACAGGCATAGACGGACTGTCCATTTAAGTCAAAGTAAAAATAATCAAAGCATTTTGCTAATTAAATTACTCATTTATTTGACTTGTTTAAGTCCTAAATACAATCAAATCTTTAAAAACAAAGCTTTTTTGTGTCCAATGTAATTTGGAAAACCTCATGAAGTGATCTCAAATTAAACCTGTTTCTGGTCCTTCTTCTTCTGAATAAACACTAGTTTCGGTTCTGCACACGTCTGTATCATTGGCTTTTATCAGACAATTTCATACTTCCAGAGCAGCAGATCTGAAATGTGTGCAGTGAGCGAGGGTCTGTAATGTCGTTTGCTGGTGCTACGCGGCTCTGCGCGAATGAGTGCAGTGTAATTTGGGGTTTGAGCCTGTCCATAGTTTGGTTCCTCCTTGTTCTAGTTTGATGCTTCAAGCACACAATGTATCTTTTGTCTCTAAACATTGTCTTACCTTCAAAAAATAATACTCAGCGTTAAGAAAAAGATTGTCTAAATATCTTCAATAAAATAATCTTGCGGGATACAATGTGAAACATTTGACACAAGAAATTATCTGTTGATTTCTTTCTTAAAATGCTGTTTTAGCATGCGGCAGTCTGCTATAATATTAAATAATACCGATGCTTTTTGTTCATGTGTTAATTGAATAAAACTAACCGAGTGTTAATTAAAAAGCTGTACACCACATGGTGCGATGGGAAGGTCTGTTTTGATGAGGCCTGCCACATTACTCTCTACTGCAATAGAAGAAGAGTAAAAGCAGTAATTATTCAAAGTCCTGTATTTTTTTCGTCGCGTTTGACTCGCAGAGAAGCAAGTGGAAAAAAAAAGCAGTGAGGTTCATTAAGCTGGAGCGAGTATGAGCGGTAAGTTATCCGGTGACAGCGGCACACTTGGATCTAATTGTGTGATAATTAAGCCACCAACAACGCCTTGCATTAGAGCTGTTTTTTCAAGAAAGAGAAGTTGGAGACTTGAAGGTTGAGCCAAGCACCTTGTGACTAAATCTTTACTTTTCCACAAGACAGATTATCTGTTTGCAATGACAGCAAGACTAAAAAGAACAAAACAACATTAAAAAATAAACAATAAAATAAAATGAGGTGACTTCTCAACTGTAACTTAATCATCTCTGCACTTTTAACTTAAAGTGATTTATAGAATTTTGGAAATGGGATTGTATGTGGTAAAGAGCTTCAGATGTCACATGACTCTGTCCACCATATTGACAGGAAAGCACAATTAGAGCCAGTGAAGCTGTTAACTCTCTGACTTTATCAAGAACAATAATTCCACAGTTATTGAGTTACATGCCACAAAATGTTATAAATCAATATCTCTGACTTATCATGCACCAGGCAAATGTTTATTAAAATGTGGCACATAAAACATCACACATAAAACTATAGCACATAGCACTTTAGCTACTTCTCTCTTTACTAGTCACTAAAGCAGCTAAGGGTTGTCAGTCTATAACTGTAAAACAAAGAGGTATTTAGACAAAGAGTTATATTCTGTAACGTCATCTGGTCTGATGTCATTACAGTGGAGCTACAGTAGGATCTAATTGCTCAGTTTACTTTGATTTGTCTTTATCCAAACCTTAAACAACACCGTTTTTCACTTCACAGGGCTAGTCCTGGAGTCCACAGCAAAGATGCTACGCTGTGCAATTTCACAAATTAGCTGCTAAAGCTTTACATTAGCACAAGTTGTGCATAACATTGCAATACTATTTCCAGTATTGATTTATGCCAATTAGCCGTGTATTTTTTTCACTGCTTATGTAAACATATGTCCTATTTAAAAAAAATATCACTGTTATTTTGCTATAATGCAGGGCACAAGTCACAATCTGGATACTCACAATGAACACTAGACAAAAGCTAACATCAGTGATCTTCCTTTTTCTTTGATTCAAAGAAGTGGGGATTTTCATTAGATTTACAAAATGTACTGCTTTTGAGTGTAGTGGGTCATAAGTTAGATGTCAACAGTTCTTTTGGGAACTGAATGGTTACATTACCCCAAATATTTAAAATTATTAAAACTTTTGTTTGTGTATTTACTGTTGAAATAGTTCCAGTCTTTTCCCAAACTTCGCCCAAAGACATTACCATTTCATAGAGGTTTATGTCTTCAGGCCTGTTTTGTAGAAAAACAAACAATGTTCATTTGTTTACTTTTAAGTCCTTTCTCATCAGTACATTTTATAAGACTGGCATATACAGTAAAAATGACTGCAACTGAAAGCGGGTGAACTCTGGTCTCACCTGGCCTCAGCTGGAGTGAGGGCCATGTACATTTCCCAGGACACGTTTTCAGGCACCGCTCCATGAGGCACCAGCAGACTGACCCCTGAAAAACATCAAATAACATGTGTCAACAGAAGTCACAGCACGATAAAGTCCTAGAGACAACACAAAAAAAGTCAGTGACCATGACAGCTTTACGTTTTATGTTCCAGTCTCTCTGCGTTGACCCTACAGAAAATACATTTTCTTGTTGTCAGTAGCTGATTTTATTTGACATGTATATGTATTTGACACTCTTTCTGTGAGGAGTCTGCATGTCCTCCCTGTGTTACCGTGGGTTTTCTCCGGGTACTCCGGCTTCCTCCCATTGCCTCAAAAACATGCGTGGTCAATTGGTACCTCAGAGTGAGAGTGAATGGTTGTCTGTCAGTGTCTGTCTCTAAGTGTTAGCCCTGCAACTAACTGGACATTGTCCAGGGTGTACCCCACCTCAGACCCAAAAACTGCTGGGATAGGCTCTAGTCACTCGCAACCTTTAACGCAGGGGTCTCAAACTCAAATTACTTGGGGGCCGCAAGAGGCAGAGTCTGGGTGAGGCTGGGCAGGATCAGGTATTCCACAAAAAAAGCTTTGTTAAATCCTCTCAAACGTCATTACTAACAGTTCTTTAACTTCAATGGGTGCTTCTGAACCTGACCTATCCTGAACTTAAATGGAACATTAAAGAACATGTATGAGCTGGCAGAGTGGCCCCTTGGAATGTCCACTCCCCTCGGTGTTATTGTCAACATAACATCGGTGTTAATTTGCAGATTCGTAATGATAACAAATACACATGTATAGTGGCGATCAAATTGCCATCAACTTTCAAACAAATCAGCCCATTTCAAATGATGGGAAAACTAAATACAATCTGCATGATGCCAAATCCAATGCCAGTAACATTGAATTTGTCCAGCTCAAGGTCAAACATGCTCATTTCAAACACAGTAAGAAGCAGTAATTTTATGACGTCTATGTGATGTTACACAAGCTCCTCCATAGTTGTTAAATGTTTCTCTGCCTGCATCAAGCCCAGCCAATGGCCCGCCCCCAGGAGCCATATACTCCACTGTGATGGTAAGTTGGTTAAGTTCCAGCTTGCACAAAAAAGAACCTTCCACACACAACGTGGTAACGTGCCATTCATATAAAACTCGCAGGGCGCACTTACATTAAACTTAATATTGTCCTGCGGGCCACAAAATATCGGCTTGCATGCCGC
This sequence comes from Neodontobutis hainanensis, assembly GCA_024349245.1. Taxonomy (NCBI): domain Eukaryota; kingdom Metazoa; phylum Chordata; class Actinopteri; order Gobiiformes; family Odontobutidae; genus Neodontobutis; species Neodontobutis hainanensis. The sequence continues at coordinate 1,714,381 of JALDNG010000043.1, read as the reverse complement.
AGCTGGCCCCCGGGCCGCAAGTTTGAGACCCCTGCTCTAACGGGACTAAGAGTAAGAAAATGAATGAATGTTTAATAAAGGTAAAAGGTGTACTGTTTTGGCCTCCTTCTAAATTATAATTTGGAATTTGAAAAGTATTTATCTGCTTTTTACTTTGCTGCCATTTTTTCTTTATATGTTTTTCTTTTTTACATTTTTTATATAACTAAACAGACAAAGCTAGCGAAACAATAGACACTTTTTCTGTTTCTTTGGAAGCCATTACTTCCTTATTGACATCACTGTGGACCAACAGGAGTTAGGAGTGAGCATGTTGATGGACAGAAAGTCCAGTATATGCTTTCTTGAAAATTTACATATAATTCCAATTACAATATGGTATTAGCTGATCAAACTGTTTTCCTAGAATGCAAAAAGAGAGAAAAAAGTTGTTCTAGTCAGGAATGTAAAGAAATAAAGTAAGAAAGAAAGAAAGTAATTTACAGCTTTAAATCTTTTTTTCTGAGACTCAGGTTTAAAGGGTTCTTTTTGTATCAAGATTGGCCTCTTAGAATTACTAAGGTTCAGTATTTTTTTTTTTTTTATCAAAATTGAGTTGTTGGAATAAAATCATTATGGAAAGAGAACATTAGGTAAGGTGTGTTTCAGGGTTTTATTTATTTTGTTGGCTTTTTATCAGAAACAAACTTGCATCCCTGGTCATAATTGCTAAATACTATTATCCTACTGTCTTGTAATACAATTCTAGAAAAGACATGGCCAAAATATCACCATGACCATTTTTTTGAGTGGTACAATGCTAATAGGGTCTGCCAATCAAACGAGCACTTATTAGTATTCGAAATAAGATCCCAATTCAAAATGCAACAATAAAGGACGTTTTTTGGAACTGACTTCTGACACTAAAGTAGCTTTGTCATTTGAAAAGAAGAGATTTATTTAACATTATAATCATTATGAAGGCCTTATAACAAGCAGCTGCAGAAAAATGGAATAGAGTAAAAGTGCACTGCACCAAAAATTGCACAATTTCACATCTATGTTTTGTTCAACCACAGATGTGAGTATTGACTTTAAATATAAGAATTGTGGTCCAGGTTCTGTGACGGTCTGGGATTGTTACACTTTACGCTCCGGTGTGACTTGTTATTGAACTGATAGGATTGTTGCAGGGAGATTGGCTCAAATGAAGCTCTCTATTGTCTGTAATCAGAGCGTGCCTTGTAGCGTTTCGACAGAGGTGAGATAGAGCCCCTCTGGCAGCGCAGCAGGCCGCCATGCTCCTGGCTCTGCACGGACGGTTGCTAGGAGATAAAGGTGAACCTGCTTCATGCGCAGTACAGGGTTCTGGCAAATTAAAGACGAACATGGGTTTGATAAAACTTAGCTATATTTATTCTTTTTACTGTTTGTAGTGTAACATAACCCATGTTTCTTTCTAATAAGACAGAGTTTGAAGGCATGAAGAAAACCATTCCTGTGCTACAATTAGGATTTTATTTACAAGCGTAAAAATGCAGATGGGGTTATTGTTGTTTTGGTTGGGTAATAATATATAACTTCTAATAATGAGGATTTAAATGCCAAAAAATGCAAAGTAATGAAGTTGGGGCCCTTTTGAAACAATTTAACATGTTTTCACATCTTTATAGGATGTTATCTTAACTACATTGCAGAATAGGTCTACGTTGTGTGCTGTGTGTTATGTTTTTTACAGATATACAAATTGTTTATATGTTGTTACATTCTACACAATTGATTGCCTAAAATGTACTATTTTAAAGACGACAAAACTGACTCTTGTGTGTGTCATTTTCAGGTAGAGCACAGCAAGCTTTGTGTATTTGAATCCTCTATAATTTGACACTACCTGTTATTATGCAGTGAACATAGTGTTTGAAAAGAGGTTTGTGATTTGAGTCACAGCGAGTAACTGTCTTTTTATTTATTTATTGTTTTTTTATTTTATGATCAACAGGGTTTATAAGGTTTTAGTGACTACTATCTGACCACAGCTGGTTATGGTCAGTGAAAACCATAAATCTGAATCTGAAAAATGTTTGACTCATCTGAATAATGCTACTAGCTGAACTACATTCCTCAGTGGCATGGTAGTGTTGCTGTTTTATGAATTCTGAATCAAATAGTTTTTTTGGTAGCAAAGCTCTTTTGTTTATTAAGTAATACAGTAGTTACAGTAGTTATTTTTCCTGTGGAACATACATCATTGGAAGGGCTTTGACCGGAGGTCTACATCTTTTACTATAAATATCTGCATAAATCAGTTTATAAAAGACACTGCTCTAGACCCACAGCTTCTGACTTTTATTGTTCCCTGTTGATGTTTGCTGCAGTAAAACACTGCTTTGAGCACATTTATTTACATTTGTGAGAAACAAACTTAAGTCGTGTGGCTCATTTGCATAAATCCACAGCAGCATTCACCATGTGTCATTTAATGCCCCCTAATAAATGGAAAGGACATGGCTTTGGTGGATTATTTGGCCAGACCAGGACCAGACTAGGACCAGACCAGGACCAAACCAGGACCAGACCAGGACCAGACCAGGACCAGGATCAGGACCAGACCAGGACCAGACCAGGACCAGGTCAGGACTATGGGTGGACTACAGCTGTTGGACACTTTGCTGTTGGTGAGTCTTTTATGTAGGCAATTGAAAAGGCTACATGCACACACTTGCTCAGTGTTGTTGTACTTGCTTGTAGCTTTAGTGAAGTTTTATTTAACGTAAAGTAACTGGTAACTTAGCTCACTATATTTTCCAAATAGCTTGCCCAACACTTTACATAACATATAATCCATCCCATGCTTTCACTAAACAAAAGCAAAAAAAAAAAAAGAATGCCAAATTTTAAAAAATTAATAAAAAAAAGCATGCATATCTATGTATTTTAATTTGCGACCGTTCAGTCTGGTGTACCAGGCTAAGTTTTACCTGGTAAAAACTATAAGCCACAAGTCACTGGATACGTAGGTCTATGTTCTGCAGAACGTCCAATAACGCCACATAAGTGACCCGAACTCAAAAAAACTGTTTCAGGAGTTGTGCTTCCCCATCAAAGACTGTCAAACTGACATCTGCCTCATGAGATTATTACTGACATAGACATTACACAAACAGGTGAAGTAACACAAGTATGACTTGGGCACTGACAACAACGTGACAACAACTTTTATGGCAGTTGTATAACTTCTTCAGACCCTTTATATAATTCAATGAATATTACTGCTGCTTTTGATGCCACAGTGAGTGTGTATCTTTTTGATGATGCTGCTTGTAGAAGGAAGCTGGGTAATGTCGGATCAGATTATAATTAGTTTTTTGGACTTTACATATTAAAGTAAAACAAAAACTTTGATATACATAGCTACGGAATATAATGATTTTTGTCTTTGTAAAAAAACAGTTTGAAGAGAATTATGAGCGACCGCAGAGCTGCTGTGGTCGGCTGAATTTTGATTGGCTTACCGCTGTGCGTGTGCTCACTCATCAGCCTGACCTTACTCTCACACAAGTCAAAGTAGGTTCACTCCTCTTCTGTGATTTGTCTCTGTTGTAGCACACTCCACTCTGAGGACCATTTCATCAAACACCTCTAATAGGAGGATAATAAAGCAGAGTGGATGATACGATGGATGGATGGATGAATCACTGAACGGCTTGCAAACACAGACAGTCTGCTTTGATCTCGATGAATTAAACAAGTCTGCGCTTTTATTGTGAAGCCTGTTAGTTATGTTGGAGCGTATTTGCGGGATTTATGCGTCAACCTTTCAAGAGATGAGTGCAGACTTGTGTAGTATGTCAACAGCAGCACCGACCCACCTCCGCTGCTGAGAGCGAGAGTATTCACGGTGAATGAGGACACTGGCGCTAAAAAGAGCACAAAGCAGAGAAAAGCAGGGCCTTAAATATGTTGCTGAGATGGGAGACAGAATCAGATGACAGATAAACAGCCTTCGTGACTGGACGGAAAGTGTATCTTCTGTAAAAGGCTCATCTGTGTGAATTTTAACTAGGTAACGTTGACTAAAACATGCCACTGAAGGCTCTGGAACCAGTGTATGTCAACACTGATACCAATAGTGTAAAATCCCACCAACATGGAGGCATTTCATGAAAGAGGTTTAGAAAAGTGTGACTTACAGCCTGAATTCTAGCTTTTGTTAGCACTAACATTGGAGCTGGAGATAAAGAAGAGATGAAGAGTAGTCTGGACTCAGGGCCAGACTAACACCAGTCAGATCTGAAAAGCTGCGATAACACTATGCTTCGGGTAGCTTATTGAAATTGAGCGTTGATTCAACAAGCCTCAATGAAAAACTACAGCAACAATACCCACCTCTGCAGACATATCTTTGACACATGCATACAAGTAAACAAAGCAGCACAGCAGCGGGAACACTCCATAAAAGAAACACTCCAAATCTATTTTTGTCATTTCTCCAGAAACAGTAGCACCGTAGAATAAAATAATAAAATAAAATATATAATAAGATGTGTTTATCTATATCTCTTTCATGTAGGCAATAATTTATTTTTGTAATATGGCGCTCAGTGGCTCAGGAGGTATAGCGGTCAACCTATTGACGGGTCAATCTCTGCTCTCCCCAGTTCATACTGTCGTTGTGTCCTTGGGCACCCACCTTGACTCCAGTGTATGAATGTGTTTTGTGGTGGTGAGAGAGATGATTATTTCACTTTAGGAAATACTCTGAATTACCTTAAATAAATATTAAAGTTACTGAACTGTATCCTACATTTTGGATACAATTTGTAAAAAGGTATCTTACAATTTTAGTGAAATTTACAGGAAATGACTGTAATATCACATGCCAGTAAGTATAGTTAAAAACATTGGAAGGATTTGCAGCAATATAGCGTTTCAAAACAACATCTAAATTACTATATATTTATGGTAATTTACTGTGAAACCCACAAGACCACAGCCGCTAGTTTTTACAGGACATTCTGTTGTCATTTTTCTAACACTGACTAAAGCAGACAACTGTTTTTGCTCCTCTTTTTTTTATTTTATTTTTTTATTATGCAACGTAAATCTCAATCTTGTGTGTCATTTCTAAAACCCTAATGCAAACCAGCTTTCAACATTGTTTAAGAAATGAAACTCCCCTAGTAAAGAAAGTCAGAGATTGCTTTTACAGAATTGAATGGAAACAGAGTATGACCTCATACTCGAAGGAACCAATCATGAAAGCGTACATGCGTTGTGAGGAAAGTCCGAGGATCAGGAGAAAGACTACATCACACGGAGGATAAAGCAGTGGCTCAAGAGGCTGGACGCTCAATCACTAATTGCAGGGTCAGCAGCGAGGTCCACATTAAAAGTGTCCTTGTGCGTTGTCCTTGAACCCCTTTAACATTTAAAGCATCCCTCCCCCCCTTAACCCCCACAGCACCGTCTTATATCAGAGGCATTACGGATTTATGCTCAGATTACTCACTCACAGCAAAATAAAAAAAACGCGACGGGATAATTTTCTCTCACAGCATGGGAATATTCTTTGACGTTTTTGTAAATGGAATTATCGCAGATATTTTTTTTCTTTTTTAGCTTTACTTTCATTTAGCATTTGGCCTTTTTTTGCCAGGCTCTCTTTTAATTATGCTTTTTAATTAAATTACAAAGTAAAGAAATGTTTTACATGAGGTTGAAAATATTCTTATTTTTCCTACATTTGTTTTCCTACATTTTCCTACATTCCTACATTTTCCTACATTACACTGTTTCTTAAAAAAAACACAAGCTTCACTAATGTGGCTTCCTTGTTGACAACCAGCTGTGTGGTTTTGCCTTTTTTTGCATCACGTCCGCCGTTTCTCTGATTGGTTAACATTCCTCTTGTAAACACCACCCTTGAAAATTAACACAAGTTACAGGGTGCCAGACTAACTTCTTTGTATAGAATAGGAAAAGAGTTAGTCGCAGCTGGCCAGGCTAATGTACACTAACAAAATATGATTTCTTTATATGTATATTTAGAACATACATTTCTGAAGATTTTGTTGTGCCTTGCCATTAGCTAACATTGGCACTGGGTTTGAGAGGCTACACGCATGAAACCAAATGCAATCACCAGTCCATACCTAATCAAAACAATTTGCATTCTGTCGTTGAGACCCCCGCAGACCACTGTGAGCCCTGCTGCCCCTAACACTAATCATTTGTCAGTATGGATTCATACATGAAATACTAATACATTATCAGAAAATTGTGACTTGTGCAGCACATTAACATAGTATTTTGCCCTTGCAGACAGCAGCCAATAGCTTTTTCAGACCTGTCTGGTTTTTACTGAAATATCTTGATTTTAGTAAAAACCCTGTCCTAAACTAAAGACCAACACATTCTCATTGTTTGTAGAGAAAAATATTGTTTTTTTTTTTTTTTTTTTTTTTTTCTCACAGTGCATTTTATCACATTCATTTTGAATTTTGTGGCATGATGAACTTCTCAACAAAAAGTGAGGACTTTTGAAAAGACACGAATCATGCATTTGGTGCAAACCTGGGGTAACAAAGAAAATCTTCAAGCATAAGATAGCACAACAGACAACATCACACAACAGTTTTTGTAGCTTTGTGGTAAATGTACAACACTGACTGAAACTGCCTTGTCTTATTTGACAAATGCAAGAACCACTGTTATGTTGGCCTCAGCACACGGGGGATTAAAGAGCATCACTAATGTCCTCTATCCAGATGCCTGTTTAGTCAAATCAATGTATCTCCCCACAGACGTCAAACTGCTCCACTTGACATCTGTGACTCCTCAAGTCTAGCCTCGTCTCAAAACGAGCCGCGGGAGACTGATTTCAGTGCACCTCTCCACAGCAGTTTATAGGCAGGCATTACTCGAGCAAGGACCACAGGAGCGGGCAGGGAGAGCGGCGCTTCACTCGGACTGTTGACCCCCTGACAACTTGTGCAAAGTGGTCTAATCGCCGTGCTTGTGTTGGCGGGAAACAATGACAGCGTGACCCCAGTTTTGCCTGAGAGAGTCTGCGAGCATGAGGAGGAATAACAAACAGCTACCTGCCTTAGCAACAACAGAAATTACACTTAGCAACCATGTGCCTTTTAGTTATACTGTTGCATTTCAAAAGTGTTAAAGATACAATAATCCAAATTTGCTAAATATTATTCCCATAGGAGATGTTACCTTTCTACTATAATGCAATTTTACCATTTTTTTAAGTTTTGATGGTTAGTAGCCTAGATGTGGCTTTATTAAAGGAGACACACCTCATAGATAGTGAGCACCTTAGCCTTAAACATGATTGGGTTGCTTAAGGTAGTTTTGCCTCTGTCACTACCAGTAGCAGAAGGATAATCATACTTTTGAATAAGACTCTTCCATTTATATTACATGTCAGGTTATGTCTATCCTGGCATTCAGGACAGCCCTTGTTTAACCAGTTGTTTGGGACAACATTTTTACATATATATATATAAATAAATAAAAGGACCTGAAAAGATGGAAGCCACTTTCTCTGTCATTATTGGGCAGAATGTCTATGGCTGTACTTCCTAGATTGTTATATCAATTATATATGGTCCCTTTATTACTATGTTTCTTTTGGTCCCTTGAACTGTGCTGGGCTGTATTTGTTTTTTGTGACATGTAAAGAGAGCACCACTGCTTGAGATGGGGTTAACAGAAAATGCACACAATAGAATTCTTTCTGTACAGCCACCACCTTAAATTATTTGTGCAGGACCTCAATAAAAAAGAGTTTATTCACTGTTGAGACGAGAACTGAAGGCAAGTTCATCTTAAAAGACAGTTGTCATCTTCTATTCTCTCAGTCTGACTGAGTTTGCTGGGTCAAACTAAGGGTGAACTGTTTCTGCAAAAAATAAAGACCATTCACCTGTGGTAGTTTTAGTTTTTTTTTTGAAGGGTTATAAAAAACAGTAATTATATAAGCTCTAGAAAATGACTGTCAGAGCTTCCCTAGTCGTTGTATCAAAAAACAAAAAGACTACTGAAAATTCAGTTTGAAGTTTTCTTGCATTATTCTATGCATTATGCATTATTTGCATTATTTAGCATACTATCAAGATTGCATACTTCTGCCACTCCTGCTATTCACCAGTGCAATTACAAAGGAAAACATACAATTTCCTGTGTTATAACTCCCTGCTTCAGACAGAAAAACAAGGATTGCATTCCAAAGTGCAGAATTTTAAAAACTCTGATACAGCAGAGACGTGTCAAGAGACAAAACAGATCAAGTCATCCTTATGAATGAATGACATTTTACTTTCTGACTCCCAATTGCAAACTCACCACAAATGCTCAAAATGTTCCCCTGTGTTTTCTCTTCTGCCATCTTCTGGTCTGAAGTTTTGAGTGTTTATTCTGGCCAAGAGGACAGATATATTCTGCTCAATTCTTCGATAGAGATTTTTTATACGTCAGATCATTCATACATCTTGAAAAAATATAGATTTACAACTGCATAGAAACCAGTGGAGGTTGTTTACCTGTTCCCATTAGCTGCACATATTCTTTCATGAAGGTTAAACTGAATTGATTTTGTTAAAATTCCAACCAGACCTATTGCAACTGGATTTGTTTAAAATTGTGTCCCTGCAGGGATACCATAGCTCTTCACATACGCTAAAAAGGAGGTGAGAAGTACTGTATGTTATTTTAATCTGCACTATATTTTAATCGGCCATATAAACTTAACACCCCACATGAGATAATAAGCACCTATTTTAGACATGTTTATAATAATTTTTGATTTATTTAAAAAATAAATCAAAAATTTGACTTCAATCCATATATACATACAGTCCAAAAATAAAAGTTTACTTTAAGAGAGTGCCGATAAAGACAGTCCTGTGGTTGTAATGCTCAAAGCAAGTTGTTTATAACAATGGGCTTTGTTGAGAAGAAGAGGAAAGTTTCAGATGTTTGCCGTGTTGTGAGTCCGCCTGTGAAGGCTGCATTTACTGGTAAACACTACGGGCTCATGATGGTGTTATAATGAGAAGTCACGGTGGCGTCTCATTAAGTGAACACTGTGTGAGCCTGGCTTATTAGAAGTGTTCCTGTCTGCTAATGAAACCAGCTCACACACAGTAGTGTGTAAATGGTTCAACAGAAATGGTTCAAATGACCAGTATATACTGTAATTGCTGTGGCCATGCAGTTCCCCCATTGTCAGTAATGGACTAATAAAGTTTAAAGTCACTGTCTTAAGCAGGGAGCCTTTGAAGCTATGCAGGCACAAGTTTCCATATTAAAAATAATATCACTTCTTGAAGCATGAAGCACGGGAGGACCAATGTTTGCTGTTGCTTGCTACTAATGGCCATAAATGTTACTCCATCGTTTATAAAGCATTAGAAGAAGATTTTTGTATTTGGTCTGTTCTGGTCACAGCCAGAGGTTGCGTTAACCAAATATTTTTTGTCATTAATTTTTATTTTTTTTGAAGTGACAGAAAAATCTGAATGCCATTCATTATTTTGACAGATTACTCTGAGGGGGATTTATTGTAATTTCTACTCCTGTCCAGTTGGTGGTGAAAGTATTAATTAGTATTAATATTAATTAGCAATTATCTTTTTCAATCAATTTATCTCATTTTGTCATGCATTGCTGCTTTCAGTTGCAAAAATATCTCTGCTGCAAAATAGTTCTGATATTGTTACTAAAGGTAAAAAAAGACAACGTGATGAAGTGGAGGATGAAGGACAAACAGACATCACTGAACATGGCAGACAGATCTTCAGAACAGCGTTCGAATCCTATTGTGTAAAATACCGCGTTCTATACCTGCCTGTCCCAGCACAAAATATCCTTCCACTGTCATTGCGGTTTCGGTTAATCTGTTGTTCATAAATACAACAAATAAATTGTCTTCTATGCTCGTCTTGTAGCCTAATTTCTTAAAATGTGAGTAAAACAAAAAGCTATAATAAGTATGAAAATTAAAAATGACAGGTAATAGATTATCACAAATTTTATGACTTTTATGACAAAATGACAGAGAGTGAGAAAGACTAACACAACCTCTGGTCACAGTTTTTTAATATAGTCACTTTTATAATTAACAAAAGCTTGAAGGCATCACAGTTTTTTTTTTATGGTGATTTGTCATTGACAATGTTGTGAAAAAGAGACCACCTATAGACTGTGAATTCTATTCCAAAAAATACACCCCTATCATGGCAACAAAAGCAAAGTTATTCCCCATTGATTTATATGAGCAGACAGTAAGTAAAAAAAACAAACAATACAACTAAATTAGACACAAAAATACTTGCCATTATCTTGCCACTATAAGTATTCACTCAGCTATCCAAATAATTGAATTGAGGTGTTCCAATTACTTCCATTGCCACAAATGTATAAAATCAAGCACCTAGGCAAACACACTACTTCTACTTTTAGGAAGCCACCTGTGCAATAAGTCCAGTTGTGAAATTTCCTGAATACTAAATATTCCATAATCAGCTGTTAGTGGTGCATAGTCTGCAGAGGTCGCCGACTTTCTGCGTCCAGAGCCCTAGACCTCCAAACTTTATATATTCTTCAGATTAGCTCAACAACAGTGAGTAGAGCTTTATGGAATGTGTTTCTGGGCTATAAAGACATGGATGAGCGAGTTTGGTGTGGAAGAACTTTACAGGCCTGCACAGAGTCCTAACCTCAACCCGATAGAACACCTTTGGGATGTATTAGAGTGGAGACTGCGAGCCAGGATTACTCGCCAACATCAGTGTCTGACCTCACAAATGCACTTCTGGAATAATGGACAAACATTCTCATAAACACACTCCTTAACCTTGTGGAATGCCTTCCTAGAAGAGATGAAGCTGTGATAGCTTTAAAGAGTGGACCTATGGTTTAAGAATTGAAAGTTACTCAGGCTCATATGCGTGTAAATACTTCCCTGCAATTCAGTTCTACTCTAGCATATTGGCTGTAGTGTTGCTTTGAGCCGACGGAGCAAAAACATAGGTAAATAGCTCTCAGGTGGGATGCATTGTAACAGTGTTCTGCATAAATATGATGATTTAAATAAACATATCCAAACAAAGTCTTGAAAGTAGATTGACAAAGTCCTGTGGATGAGGGACGATGATGGGAGATAAAACCTAAATTTTCATGACATGAACAACAAGAACCTCCAGAGACAACATTCTCTATATTTTCATTGTTTCCAGTAGATTTCTGGAATAACTCAAACCCTATTATATACGTACATCTGTGTTTCCAAATAAATGCCATTTGCATTGCTATTTTCTTCCATCCCTGGCAGTCTGCTTAACTTCGAATACCCAAATCTTCTTTAGGAACAGTAATAAGGCCGATTGGTTTCTTACTTATATATAAGAAACCAATGATTGAAGACAACAGTTTTTTATGAAGATTACCTGTATTGGGGACCACCAGACGGCCTCCATTGTGCCCAAAAACACCCGTTATCCTCTGCTGTTCTTTACAGATGCTCAAGGGTCCGTTTAAGGTGAGCAGGCCCTTCTTGCGCCGGTCCATGGTACTGCTGTAGTCCCGGTTCAAGTCTCGGGGGAAGGTCTCAGAGGGGGCTTTGGAGTGGAACTCGGCTCGCTCTGCCACCCCTAAAGAAACCATGAACGAGCTCTGGACCTTGACCTTGATGTCCGGCAGAGGGTCAAAGAGCTCTTTATCTGCACCATCCTGGAAACAGAGCGGCGTGCTGTAAGTCCGTCCCATCGTCAAGTCGGGCTGCATCGACGAGTTTAAAAGCAGCGGGTTGCCTGAAGAAAGATAAACAGAAAAGCAACACAGGGTTATGCTTTGTTATCGGACGAGAACAGTATGCTGACCTTGGGAACAAATAACACTGCATGACGAAAGACAATGGAGTCAAATTAAACTTTGAAGCAAACAAAGTTATTATAAACAGTAAAAAGGCAGATAACCATGAAACAAAACAGGCTAAAACATTAAATGACATTAAAAACATATGTTATGTACAGCTCAGAAAAATTGCAGCACATCTATGGTTTATTTATTTGCACACAGAAAAAATACAGTAAAGTGTTAAAAACAGTGCAAAGGGATGCTGGAAAAGTAAAAAGTAAATGCTGAAAGCCAAAACAAGTGTTATGCAGTTTAAATAAAAAACAAAAAAAACTTTTTAAACTCGGGGGTATTTTGGTCATTTTGACAAGAATCAGAAACTATCCTAAATGACCCTGACCAAAAATGTAAATACTTTGGTAATTTTGGCCTGGTAACATGTGCAACAACGTTTTTTACTCTAGCTAGCCGATAGATGTTTTTCCGGATTTATTCGGCCCGAAGTCAGCTCCCGCTTGACCAATACAGATTTTTTACCTATAGCTCCAATGGGCCCGATAGTCAGCTGTTCACTAACTTATTTTTTACCCAGCATTGCTTAGGCCTGATGTCAGCATCCTGCTGACTAATGATATCATATTCAGAATATCGTTCGTAACTCGCTATGCTATGAGTTTCTAGAATTCTGACAGTTACAGCGATACAGCATGCTTCAGACACTGATCAGTGGGAGAAAGAGACAACAGGCAACACACTGGTTTGTGATTCAGTCAGTTCTCTCTCTCAAAGCTTTATTTTAGAATAACACAGTTTATATACAGTGGCAGTGTGACTTTACATGGTAATGGTGCATCTACCAATCACAGAATACATTCAGAATATAACTAAAAAAGGCAAAAGGCAGATGTGTGTCTTGTGCAGCAAAAGCAGCGTGTCCATAGATGGAAGGCAGATATGTTTACAGCAGCGCGTCCATATATGAGTAGTCTAAATATAGCCCTTATTACTGCACAGACAGTGAAGTCATAAGCACTCCAACTCATTTACTTCAGAATTAACCTTTACACACACAAGGAAAAGAATATAATTCCAAAATATGATTAAAATAACATTTTATTTATAGCAACATGCACACAAGTTTAAATGGCTTCTAACCATCCTCACCTGTAATCAGTGTGTGTGTATAAAAGGTCAGTGCGTTTCTGGGCTCCTGACAGACCCTTGCATCTCTCATTAATTGCTGGACTGACATTTATGAATTGTAAGTCATGGCAAAAGCAAAAGAATTGTTGAAGGATCTGTGGGAAAAGGTAATTGATTTATGGATATAAAAAAATATCCAAGGAATTGAGAATACCAATCAGCAGTGGTGTGGCTTTTTTAAGATGTGCAATAGGGAGGCACTTAAAGAAAAATGGGCTGCATGGTAGAGTCGTCAGAAGAAAGCCATTAATACACAAATGCCAAGAAGCATCCTGCTTACAATATACACAACAAGCCTTAAAACTTCTGGAACAAAATCATTTGGGGTGATGAGACCAACATTGAACTTTTTGGCCACAACCATAAATGTTACATTGTCTGTGCATTCCTTCATTATACACAATATAAGTTGTACATATGCTAAATAGCATTTAAATAAGTGAAAGAAAGAACATCAATGGGCACAGAGTGACCGACAATGGAATCAATCCCCTGAGCTTCATGCTGGAATGTGTTGTGGCAGTTCTAGATGTGTGCATTTATTTTTATCTGGCCTTGTCAAAAGAGGATCAAGGGAAATTTGATACTGTGATGTTTTAGCCACAGCTAGTGAACCTAATAAACCAATGCCTGCTGAGTACAAATTAACTTTTAAAGAACCAAGGAAAAGTGATTAACATAGATACTAGTATAACATATTTAAATAGCATTTAGCTGAGACAATAGAGAGTATAAGCAACTGTAGATATTTCTAATTCAATGTTACGGGTGCTCCAACCAATCTGCCACCAATCATGATCGGCCAATACTTGCTAAGTATAATGATGATCGACAATCGGCCAGATCGGTCGATCAGCAGCGCTGATCAAATGCAAATGGAAACAGGACAAGCAGCACGAGCATTCTTCTGTGCTCCACAAAAGTGTTGATAGTGAGCACCTTTTTAGCACAGCAGGAAATATTACAGATGAGAAAAGAAACAAACTTTCTCCCAAAAATACAGAGAGGCTCTTGAAGAAAAGCCTGAAATTAATGCTACATTAGTTTGAGGGCTGACTTTGGATGTAGACACAAAAAGGAACACGTTATTGGTTGTTTTCCGGATTTGAGCACCCTTAGTCAAAGTGTTATTAGAAATGTAAGATTCTAAAGTAAATAGACTAATGCCCTACAAACTGTAATGTATTTTCAATAGTTTAAATGAATGAATAAAAACAACCTCTGTGTTTCCTGAATAGCACTCACATGAGATAATGAGACGGCCCAGATACAGTCAAATAAGGTCACATTTGTTTTCTATCCTTCATTTCAGCTATTCACAAGATAACATTTGAAACATTTGAGTTAGAAAAATAAAACACACCAGCAATCCCTTTTATCAGTTAAAAGGATCCGAGTTGCCTCTCAGTTTGAATATCAAAGTTCATATGGGGATTTCAGTCTGCAGCTAATTTTTTCTGAAAGAGTTATTTGCAAAGAGCAGACGTAACTGATAGAAATCCAGTTGAGTCACATAAAAAATCCTCAGTGTCCCAACTAATATGAATCCAGTTCAAATCAGGTCAGCTACTTTTAACTGTCTCACAAAAAAACCTGCAGGAAGAAAAGTGTTTCAGAGATGTAGAGTTAATGTCTTAAATACATTAGGTCCTTTATGTCAGTATATTCTGATATAAAGTAGTGTACAGTTTTAACCTTCCATAAAGAATAGATATTTTACAGTAATGCAGAGGATCAACTTTATGGAGGCTACTTAAACATAAAATGTTGGGAGAATTACTGTTTTTTAAACTATGCATTTGTAGACTGTAATCACATCCATCCAATCTATTTTTTCTTATTATTTTTTAGCCCAGTTTATCACAACAACATTTAAAACTGAGCAGTCACAGGTCTGGACTATGAGCTTACTGTAGACTCCTGTTAGCAATAGTCCTAAGGATTCACCAGAGCTACAGGGGATAATACATAATAAACAGTGATAACCAGCTAATGTTGATGCTAATGTCATAGATTTCTTACTACCTTAATAATAATAATCTTGATTTTTATAGCACGTTTCCACCTACTGTAGTAGGCACTCAAAGCACTTTACATACATTAAACTATTACCAGTGTTACAGAACTTTACTGGAGGCAATGTAGGTTAAGTGTCTTGCACAAGGACACAACAACAGTACGCGGGGGAGAGCGGGATGTTATGATGTTTTGGGATGTTTCGAGCGGGGATCGAACTGGCCACCCGCCGGTTGACGGACAGCCGCTCTACCCACCATGAAGCTGTACTAGCTAATATTACTACAACAAATGCTTGCTTGGAGAGAATGGAGAGTAGTGACCTAATGTTGAGACACAGATAACATTACTAACTGCAAATGCTAACAGTCCTACTGAAATATAGCTAACATTAGATGCAGTGACCTTGAGCTAGCAGTTTCAATCGTCGATGACTGGAGCGCATTGCACACTGGTAAGATTTGTGTCCAACTTCTTACCAACTTGCACTACACTGCCCCCCACTCCCGCACCACCAGCTATTTTTATGTTAAATCCAGACAAACAAATATAGTTTTATAATTGTAAGTGTTTGGGCTGCTGTCAAACATAGAGAATACAATCATGCAACATATTTTACACTATACACAATTACTATATGGGATATTAAACTCATGTAATGTGTAAACTTAAGCACAAATCCACAGACCTCTGCTTATAGCACCATGTCTCCAGTGCCCAGGAAGAGCACCTCATTTACAAAAAGACTGCTGTAGTTTCACACAGAGCCAGTTCCTTTCAATATCAGTTAAATAAATTTATTTGAAATATACAACACACGAAGACATGATCTAAGCCACAAAGTCTGGCTCCACATCAGACTTCACATCTGTTACTAACTTCAAATGTTAACACAGAGAGAAAAGCAAGTGTACCGTCCTGTTGTTGTTAACATTACTAACTACAAATGGTATTTGGTTAAAATCTTGAATGTTACCTATTTTATAAATTTTCTTTTAGAATTGAACTGGATGTAAATGGGTGCCATTACTACAAGTATTTTACACTTCGGTAACTTTTAAACACTGTGCCCAGGCCAAAGACCAGTGCTGACTGGTGCAAAGGGGGTGACAGAGCACAACCTGGACAGAAGGTGCAGGGCTTGGAGCCACGGTCACAGCGTTAGATTTAATTACCAAACACAAACAGCTTGATCCCCATAATCCATCTGCTGGAGTCAGCTCCCGTGGACGCTCACTGTCCTCCTGAAGGACGAGCGGGAGGCAAGGGGAGGGCCGGGCATTTGAGCCGGGAGGGGTCCAGGTGACTGCTTTGTAAATGACGGGAGTCCTACGTCCTGCCGTGGGTCTTCTTCTGTGGTCATTAACAGTGACGCCGCTGCCAAACGGAGCCGTAGAGTCATTGAGTCCTTGTGCCCAGCTGCTGCCTGGCGAGGGGCGCGAGGCGGGAGGCTAATGTTGGTTTATTTTTAGAGGAATCGTTAATTACCCTGGACGGACGACGTGATCACTGGTGAGCATTTTCAGGTGTCTGTTCTGTGTTGACTTGATCTTCAAAAGTCCACTTCTCCTGATGTTTCCTGTCCTTATAATTTATAGCCTTATAAAAAAAGTTTAGCAAAGTTTACTCCCCACCTTTTCATGACATTAAAAAACAGTACCGATGTATGTATTTGATCAAGTCTCTTAGCAAACTGTTTCTAATAGCTAATCAGTTGACTGAGTTAGTGAAGTAGCCTCTGGACAAACTCTTCATTAAATTTACTCATGGTTACCAAATACAACACATATTAATCATATGAATTAATCCTTTCCATGTGTATGACTAATAGCCATGCAGATATTATTGGCTTGCCTTAACAGTCTGCCAGTGACTGAACACTGCAGTCTGCAGTTGTGGCTGTGGTTGTACTGGGCAGTAGCCCTCTCTGCGGAGCCGACATTCGATCAGCCCAACGTTTTCTGCCCCGCGGTCGAGTGGAGACTGATCTGATTATCGCTTGAGTGTGCATCTTTAAGAATGGCGCAGTGAAAATGGAATGGCAGTGGCGAGATGAGAGAAGTTAATGAAATGTACCTGGGCTTGAATACCTTGAGGGATAGGTCTGGAATTGGGCCTATGATTAAAAATCACTCAGAGGGAGACGTAATGTGGAGAGAAAGGGTCAGGACCACAGATGAGTTCAGAGCTCGGGATTACAGCTCCAATATCCTACAGCGGCTAACTACTCTGGCTGTTTAAGCACTTTATCCTGGAGGTTATTAGCCAGCGTTTGCATTTAAAGGTAAATTGTATTTGTTGCTCTGCTTAAGGCACAAAAAAGAACGTTAATAGAAAACACTGGAATTAGCATCTTCCTAATTAAACTATGACTAACGATCATGGTTCCTGCCGTCCATGTCACAAGTACAATAACCGTTCCATTAACCTATTCACATTGGGATCAATGTCCTTGGACTGTCTGGGGAGGAATGTGTTTGAACCTTCTTAGTTGGGTACACTGGAGCGAGTGGGTATGACATCTGAAAACTGATTAATAATGTGAGAGTAATAAGGGCATCTGTTTTAAGACACCAATATTGTCCTGAATGAGCTTTGACATGGTTTAAATAAAAGTTTGTAAACTTTTTCAAGTAAAGATAATGACTGCTGGTCTAGCTTAAAATGTAACTGTCTTTACAGCTAAAGCACTTGCATGGGAGGTTAGTAGCACACAGACTCAGATTAGATCTCAGTGCAATAAAGTGGATGTGTCAATCTATCCTGTTTTAACAACAATACTGGAAAAGAAGGTAATGACATAGTTTAAGGGGATTGAAAAATAAGCTTTTTCCAATGAAAAAGTTTCCAATGATAAGCCAGATGTTCATTTTATCATGGCACTGTCTGTGGCACTGGTGAACTCCAGTCACATTTTATCTGTGCCAGTCCCAAGCCCAGATAAAATGGAGAAGGTTGCGGCAGGAAGAGCATCCGTTGGAAAAAACATTGCAAATTACCTGTGCAGCATAGTCCACTGTTGTGACCCCTGCGGTGCAAAACTGCCCTTGCTAATATAGCAAAGTTAGCGCTCGATGACATCAGGGGAATATAATTTAAACACACTGCATTTCACTACAAATGATTAAAGATGACATTAAGGACATTACAAGTTGCCAATGATGCATTTTCATTCAGAAGCGTCTTAATCCCAGAAGAGCATGTGCAATTTCCTGCTTTGTTTATAAAAATGCTTGTTAAATGTTCCCAGCCGCTGGGGAAGGAGGCTAATACCGAACGCCTTAACGCGTCCTCCCAGAGAAGCCACTGTAAGAGGAGCTGCTCCACATTTGACTGCACTGCTCTGATGAAGAGGAGCGGGAGTGATGGTGGCCGGCCGAGGGCAGGCTGCGCTGAGGACCGCCCTATTTAAGAAAGGATTGATGACCTGCTGGATGTAGACTAGATCTGGGCTCCTCTCATCACAACCTTGTGATCTCTGTTTGAAGGAGGGGTTTAGACAACTCCTCAGGCCTCGTTAGAGCATGGGGGCATTGTGTGGGCTCCCGAAGGTGCTTGTCACAGTTTTAGTGACAATGGATGGCAGGTCGCCACAATAGTTATCACTTGTGCTAACCCAGAACTGTCAGTGATTGCCGTATTGGCCCTGTACGGAGGCCAAACAGTACAGTATCTACTAAATATTATGTATAAGGTGTTTCTAAATATGAGAAATTAGTATAATATACACATTTTAGTGAAACAATCAAACATACTATGTTAAGATTATAAAAACATCATACATCAGACTCAGAATCATATAATATGAGATGTAATAGATGAGTTGTAATAAAAAAGATTATTATATATATATATATATATAAATAAGATGTTTAACAAAACAACTAAATTATGTTACCCTCTTAATTTATACTAGATGTGGAAAAGAATTTACAAAAATATATCTTAAGTCAAGTTATTTTCTATATTTTGTAAACTGTTTTACAGTAAACAAAAACTGTTGAAATCATTAGAGGCATGGTATTTTGTTTTTATTGCAGCATCTGAGCAAATTTACATTTCAGTACAGCATGGACCTGCTGTTGTCGATGAACAAATGAGGGGTTAATAGGTCATGTGATTTTTTTGCATAGATGTCCTTAACCTCTGTGCCAGATTGTACCTCTACAATTTGGGTTTGCCTTGTGAAGATTTTATGTATTTTGTCCCATTCACCAACCCAACCCACCAGTTTATGTAGTTACAGAAAAAAAAATGTATCTAAATAATTTTTAGTAGGACATGTTACTTTTAAAGGTATTTTGTATACTAGCAACCAAAATCATTTTGGATGGCAGACACAGCTGCACATAAGCTCCACCAGTTATTGCTGCCCACAACAAAAACAGAATTGATGTTCACTCTTCCATACCTCTCCATTCATCCATCAGCGACCAGGGCCAGTGTAATCTGATGAAGGAGACATTGGCTGACAGTCAAATGTGTGGTCCGCTGGGGAGGTGTCTATCAGATTGATTATCTCCCGCGCCACAATAACACGGGAGCGCCTCTGTCAAAATAGAAGGACAGGACCCTTTCCCTGATTATGGAGGTATAAATCCTAAGCAGATCAGAGGTGAGTGTGTCACGCTGCCCCATGCAAACAAATGGCATCAATCACAATGCACAATCCTGTCACCCGGGTCTTTGAGTTGGCCTTGTGGCCACTGGCGTGTGATATCCGTGAAGCGTAGAGTGTAAAATACTGGAGGTGATGGCGGCCAGGTTTTTCGTTCATTTGGAGATAAACCAGAAGAATCTAGGCTGTAAATTAATTCATGATGGCAGAACGGATGCATCTTCCAGGAGCTGTCAGTTGTATTGGACGTCTCAGAGGATTTGTTTTTTATTCTGTTTGGCCCCATCCAATATTGGCATCTGTGCACCCTGCTCATGGCTTTTCACTTTTTATTATCATGTCCTTACCAGATTACATAAAAAAATACTCAAATAATAATCGGATGTCGTTAATGCAAGATAATTGATTGGAACTAAAAAAAATAAGCCTGTAATTGAAGTCGAAGTGTGGTACAGTTATTGTACCACATATTGTATTAGGTATTCATATTGGCTGTCTGTAAGAACTCGTACTTGAAGAATGCTGTGAGGGTAGGTGAGGTGTGGCTAATGAATGAGTGGTTCATTGAACTGAGAGGCAAGAAAATGAAGGTATGTGGGCACCTGTCAATCAAAGTCACCATGTGCACAGAACTTGTTTATTAGAGCATAAAGTAAGAATGACAACCCTACATTTGTACACTTCAGTTATTGGCTGCTGTACAGTCACCATCTATAGGATTGTTTTCACTTTTGGTAAAAGGCAAAGATCCGGTAGTGATACAGTTTGATTTATTTATTATTACTTTTTTTTTTTCATAAAAGGATAACCTGCCCTATTCTATGACAATGTGCCATACAACTATACATTTTTCTTGAGATTGTCATGTTTTCCTTGGTACAAACGTTTGTATAAAAGTATTCTGCTACATCTACACACCAATACAGTTGGATTTGCATTTGATTTGTCTTCCTTACACATAGCATTAAACACAACAAATAATGTAAAGACATTCATTGTGACTGTCATGTGTATGTATGCATTAACATACCTTATCTATGGTAAAAATATTATCAACTTTGCTGATCACCTTTCATCATACAGTATAGCAGGAACATGTTAACACAAATAAATATCTTTAATATTAATAAGAAAGTTGTTCTCTGATACCTGTTTTTTTGCCATTTAGTGCTGAAGGACATCATGTGTTGTATTATATAGAGTATGAATGGAAATGTATTGTATATGTATATACGCTTTCTTAGCCCAGACAACAAGTTATGATTTTATCTTTGTTGTTAACACTTACATTTTTCCTTTATATCTCTTGCCCTGTATAAACCACTAGTTCTTGACTTAGTCTTGCTACACTTTATTCTCAGTGATAACTTGGTGTTGTCCAGTGTGCATGTGACTATAACACAACACAAGCTGATGGCACTCTCTTACCTTGTCTAGTAGTCTTGAAGTTGAACGACTGGAAACCCCCGCTGAGCGCAGACGAATCGATGACGTCCACTCCGTATTCGCTGTGATTTTTCCTGTACAGCATGACGGCCACTACCAGGATGGCCACTGCGATGATGCCTGCCCCCAGCCCAGAGTAAAGAGCCACATCATTGGAACTTTCCATGCCTGAAAGCAACAGGAAGCAGAAAACATCCACTGCTTAAAAAAAATGAACATAAAAGAGACTTGTCTTTGCTGCATTAATAAACTCAGAAACTGTTGTGAGTAAGGCATAAAGTAGGAGAGACATTTCTATTATGTCGACTTTGAAGGGCAAAAACAGGCAAGAGATACAATGTTACACTTGCTGCGGCGTGGAAATGAAACAAGAATTATGGGAAGTGGTAAAATGGAGCAGACCATCTGTCTTATGTCTCTATGCAACATTATGCATGGTAGAAAGAAAGAAAGAAATGAACATATCCGGCCGTTACTCTAAACGTTTACATCTCATGCTCAAGCTGCTAACATGACGGGTGATTAGCCTAACAGCCTTTAGAGCCACCCGTCTACATCCAATAGCTTTGATTGATTTCTCACGGTGAAGGCAATGGGAGCACAAGCCGAGCAGCCAGTGGTCACCAGTCAAGGCTACACCAATCTGAGCCAAATTGATTTAGACTATTTCTACCAGGGTGAGCGCCCATCAACCACTGGGCCAGTTTATAGCACTAATTTATTTAAGCTTTCCTTAAAGCAGACGTGCCAAACTCAAAGCCTGTGGGGAGTACGATCCTTTGGAAATCTGTATTAAGCATAGAGACACAGTTGTTACATAATTCAATGGTTGAGTAGTGAAGAATGAAACAGTTGCATTGCTACTTTGTGACTTCTCTGATATTAGCCTGGCCAGTAAGACCGATTCACTCTCTTAGCATGACCAAGTGGGTCTGGAACCTCTCCCATTGAAACCTATTCCTCCAAAATTGATACTACTGGACCAACCATAACCGTGATTCTTAAACAGTCCTTTGTTTCTCTGATTGGTTGTATGTTTTTCAAATTGCAATAGTCCATGAGCAATTGGCCATATTATGTTGGTACTTCCCTAAATTCAAAATGTTTATGTATCCCATAGTAGTAGTAGTAGTAGCAGTAGTAGTAGTAGTAGTAGTAGTAGTAGTAGTAGTAGTAGTAGTAGTAGTAGTAGTAGTAGTATCTAATCAGCATCCACTTGTTTCTTCTGGAGGGAGTGCAGGCATGATGGCAGGTAAAACACTATCAGAGCATTGCCATGTTGTTTACCTGGCAATGCCAGTAAGGGTAATAGGGTCAAACCTAAAACACGAACAAGCATCAGGCAGAAGAAATTGCTTTACGTTGAGCAGGACAGAGATGGATTTCAGTACCTCACAAATCTCAAGAGAATCCAGCAGACATGCAGAGTAAAAATAAACCAAGAAGACAAATTTTTTTTCCATCATATGTGAAAAAACATACGCTGAAACCCTAACCCTGTTGTTGAGCTGCTGTCGTTGAGCATCTCGACGACAGACATGACTGACTTGCAATCCAAATCTAATGATAGATCCATGCCTTGCGCAACCTGCTTTGCCATCTTGGGTAAGGCAACACTGGTTGGACAAAGAAAATCAGGTCACCTCCCAAAGTATATGCAGTAATTAATTCTGTACAAGACACAACTTTGGCTCCAATTGTTGCGTTGCTAAAGCAGATGGACAAGGGTTCATTGTCTTGACCATGACTAATTTTTCCAATGGTGTTTCACCAAATTTTCATGAATAAAAAAGACTTGAAAGTTCACTTAAAGTATTACATTTGGTATTTTAAATCTAAGGTCCTTGACCATGCAGCAAGTTACATACTCTATTTGATGCAGATACTCTTGTGTGGGTTAATTGGTAGCACCATCATTTTCGACAGAAATTTTCATAATTTTTCCAACATTCATGACAAGCATCAGGAAATACTACTTTAAATATTCCACATTTTTCTAAAAATAATTTTCTTCACACCTTTTTTGTTAAAAGATAAATCAGCATTGTTTGTCTTTTGTCAATAACCAGTAGTTGCTACTGCAAGCTGAATAATTGTATTCATTTTTAAGGGTTATGGCAAAAATATTGTCAATATAGTCAATATAGACAATAACATATGGAAAACAATGGTGGTAATAGTGCTTCATTTTAACTAAAGCTTTGCACTTTATGTTTGATGGCCTTTTATTTAAGTCTCATTTACCAGTGTGTCCTTTTCACCTAAGTTGAGTTTGACAAGGCTGCCCTAAAGCCTGCACTGAAAGGGACTCTTTCACTAATCTATCAGGATAATAGTAGTACTCATGCTAGCATCTGACAATCACCTAGCAGGCCGTCCCGAGATTGAAAGGCGACACAGAAATGGACGGACAGCGCTGTAAATTGCTCAAATTAGCTTATTTGCTACAATTACAACCTATTAATCCACCGCAAATGTAGCACATGTTCACTTGTCACAAGCAATACATCGCCTGGCTTGAAGTGGCAACACAGCTGTAATGACATGGTTGTCAGAAAAAGTTGGCCTGCTGAAAAATGACATGAGTGCGTAATGAGCGTTTGTGGGGTCAAATCAGGACTCGCTCACATCCAGGTGAAATAAATGGTGGGAAATTATGATGTTTCTGTTTGGAGAGCACATTTTGAGTGGAGCCATTCACTTCTGACATCTGGTCTAAACTCTGTTGTCTACTGCCATAGGCTTGCGCCCCACGATTAGCTGTGAAAGAGTGGATTTTGGGGTAGTGTTTTATGGGCAGCTTAATAGTGAAAAATGCACTGTGAAAATGTATTATACACTATATTGTTGGGTTAGCGCAATATTGACTCTACTTGAACCTATTTTAACTTTTCACAGCAAGAAGGTCAAACTCTGGACCTTTCTTTCTGTTAGAAGATCCAGAGTTTGACTCCTACATTAAACAAGAATACAACTTGTGACATAAAATAGTAACTCCTTTAAGTGTACAAAAACTGGTTTCTAAAGCTGGACTGGAACAGAAAAGCATTTATTGCAGCAGTAAAAGGCTATACTTCCAGAATCATTGCAAAGGTTGGTTTGCACACTTCTTTATTATAATTGCTTGCAATATATCCAGGTTTTGAAAGTTAGATTTAAATTTGTATCTCAAATAGAAACATGTTGGACACTTGGATGATGCCACTGCTTATGTAGCAGACAAAGTCTTCCCGCACACAGGCACACTGGAAACGCAAACCTCTTCAGGGGTACTGACCCAACCCAGACTGTAGTGAAAATGTGCTTGTAGATCTGGCCACCAATCTGCTATTACTGCACATCTACTTGGAAAAAAAGGTACATGATGTGCTGGCGAAGATATATGTACAACTGCATTATGCTCTATAGTACCCAAATTGACAATTGCCTTTGCAAAGCAAAACTATTTTTATTTCAGTAGACTTTAAAGACCTTTTATTCTTGACTCCAAGTTAGCTTGTTCATCTGCTAACTAGACTGAGAGTGCACTGACAGTTCTCCACAGGTAATACACTACAACCTACATCCTTTCAAAAAAACAGCTATCTCTTTAAGTGGCTCGTGCAAAAGGAAGAGTGGGGTGAGAGATGAAAGAAAGGAGGACTCACTTTGAGGTTTAACGTCATGTAGCAGCTTTCGATCTGCAAAGACAGAGAGATATGGGACAAAGAGGAGAGAAAGTGGTGATTAAAGTCCGAATCTCTGTGAAGTGACTAACAAGTGTGGTCTTAGATCTGACACTGCGAATGGGCAAAGAGCTCTTCTGCTGACTGCGCTCTAGGGCCATATACAATAGGCATCATTACTGTCCTCACATCTCTTCAGATCAAGGTGCAGGCTTTAAAATACTCTCGAGTTGAGTGAAAGCAGAAGCCCAGTATAAATTAGAGCTGGACTCCAAAGTGTTAGTGTGATAAAGCAGAATTTAAATTTCCCTATCTAACACAGCTGTGTGTGCAGAGAAGTCACAGCTTTTCTTCTTTGTTTCGGTGGATTCTTGGCTTAGGTTGAGAGAGTGTAAAGGATGGACTCCAAGAATATTGTGATGTTACATTGAAACAAATGACAAAGCAGGCAAATGTGGTCATTCCCTTGTTTGACTGGTTGATTGCAGGAGTACATTGTGATGTATCAGATGGTTGTGGTACCATTTAGCAGCTGTTGGTATTTCCCCCTGTTTTCTGATTGGTTGTGTCCAATAGTGTTAAGAGGTCTGTCTGCCTTCCTTGGTTTTACCACCTGGAAATTTTACTCAAATCCATAGAAACCAGAGTAATTCACATAGACATCCAGATGCCTTTGACATACTGTATACTCTGCAATATAATGTAAAGTATTATTTACTAATGACAGTTGCATTGCATTGAATGGCTTTTCCAATTGTCCAAATGCTTAGCAAAAAATGTAAATTCAACAGTTAAGTCTTACCCTGGTGGTGCAACTTGGGCGGTAAAGCATTGAAATCCAAAAGTTATTTCATTTGCAATGACATTTCAATCTAAGAGGCAAGCATTACTTGAGAGTGAATGTCTGCACTTCTTACCCTGTAATAAGATCCGGCATGACAGACAATATGTCAAGTGGACACACACAGTGTGAAAAAAGCAGTGACATTATCATGCACAGGATTTTACCTTCCACCTACTGTATACCACCTTTCCAAACATGCTTATGATGATATGCCCTGTTTCCGTGAACGCATGTATGACTGTGGTCATGATTATAGTGTCCAGTGGGGAGAAAGGCCTTACTTTGAGTACATAGGCCATCAGTGCAGTTCTCAATGGCCTCGTTGCTTCCTTCACACATTTTGCCTCGGTGTCTTGGAGCTGGTGAGTTACATTCGCGAACGCGCTGCTTCTCACACTGACTGCTGCATACGGTCCATTCACTCCATTCATCCCAGCCTCCGTCAACTGAGAAGAAAGAAAGAGACACATGCACAGAATGATTATCAGTAATAACACATATGGGTGTGGAGCAACACAAAAACAAGTTGTGAGAAGTAAAAAAATTGCAGCCAAACAAAGATTTTGGCTCACAGCTTTGTGAGACTGAAAGTTTTTGCCAGAACATTGGCTGTTTTTCCATTGTCAGGGCTAATATTATCTTG
Source organism: Neodontobutis hainanensis (assembly GCA_024349245.1). Lineage (NCBI taxonomy): Eukaryota > Metazoa > Chordata > Actinopteri > Gobiiformes > Odontobutidae > Neodontobutis > Neodontobutis hainanensis. The sequence continues at coordinate 1,688,096 of JALDNG010000043.1, read as the reverse complement.
ATGTCCATACTGCCTACTAATTAGACACCATTGGATTTATTTGTAGGCACAAGACGTCTCAGAAAAGATGTCTCATCAGCCTCATTCATAATTTCAACTTATTACTTTTGTTTACCTTTCCACAGTTTTTCAGCAGTTCACATTTAATGACATGATCCCAAATATTCCATTAGCAAAAGCGAATAATTAGCTTCTTTTTTATTAGCTTGTCAAAGTTAGGTAGCTTGTAGAGCTTACTTACATTTCAACATAAAAGGAATGTTTAATTTTTTTCTATACTATTTATAGTTTGCAAACATTAAACTACACTCTCCTAAAGGATAATTAGGAACACCATACTAATACTGTGTTTGACCCCCTTTCACCTTCAGAACTGCCTTAATTCTACGTGGCATTGATTCAACAAGGTGCTGAAAGCATTCTTTAGAAATGTTGGCCCGTATTGATGGATAGCATCTTGCAGTTGATGGAGATTTGTGGGAGGCACATCCAGAGCACAAAGCTTCCATTCCACCACATCCCAAAGATGCTCTATTGGGTTGATATCTGGTGACTGTGGGGGTCATTTTAGTTCAGTGAACTCATTGTCATGTTCAAGAAATTACTTTGAAATTATTCAAGCTTTGTGACATGGTGCATTATCTTGCTGGAAGTAGCCTTCAGAGGATGGGTACATGGTGGTCATAAAGGGATGGACATGGTCAGAAACAATGCTCAGGTAGTCCGTGGCATTTAAACGATGCCCAATTGGCACTAAGGGGCCTAAAGTGTGCCAAGAAAACATCCCCCACACCATTACACCACCACCACCAGCCTGCACAGTGGTAACAAGGCATGATGGATCCATGTTCTCATTCTGTTTACTCCAAATTCTGACTCTACCATCTGAATGTCTCAACAGACTCATCAGACCAGGCAACATTTTTCCAGTCTTTAGCTGTCCAATTTTGGTGAGGTTGTGCAAATTGTAGCCTCTTTTTTCTATTTGTAGTGGAAAAGAGTGGTACCCGATGGGATCTTCTGCTGATGTAGCCCATCCGCCTCAAGGTTGTGCGTGTTGTTACTTCACAAAATGCTTTGCTGCATACCTCGGTTGTAACGAGTGGTTATTTCAGTCAAAGTTGCTCTTCTATCAGCTTGAATCAGTCGGCCCATTCTCCTCTGTCCTCTAGCATCAACAAGGCATTTTCGCCCACAGGACTGCCCCATACTGGATGTTTGTCCCTTTTCACACCATTCTTTGTAAACCCTAGAAATGGTTGTGTGTGAAAATCCCAGTAACTGAGCAGATTGTGAAATACTCGTCTGCCCGTCTGGCACCAACAACCATGCAACGCTCAAAATTGCTTAAATTACCTTTCTTTCCCATTCTGACATTCAGTTTGGAGTTCAGGAGATGCACTGAAGCAACTGCCATGTGATTGTTTGATTAGATTCTTGCATTAATGAGAAACTGAACAAGTGTTCCTAATAATCCTTTAAGTGAGTGTACATTTAAAGTTGTGCTTCTATCGACCAGTGCCCCCTCTTATAACTGTTAAATGGTTTGATCTCAGACTCAATCAGACAAATAAGTAAATCACATTTTCTTGTCATCACAAACAGTGACCATATCACAAGTAAGGCTGAAAACAGAATTATGTGAGACACAGCCACGTATGTGCTCACCTTGTTCTCAATCTCAATAATATTTTTCAAAAAATAATTAACAAACTTAAATATTAGTTCTAGGACAAAGCAAAAGTGGTTACAAGAGACACAAACCTAACTTAGACACAAAATTGTTAATTTCTCTGTTTGACAGAAGACGTATAGCGACTTCATCAGGAAAGATATGCTGCTAAGGCTGAAGCAATGTTTATTCAGGAAAACTGTTAGCAATCCCCACTGATCTGAGGATGTGCAAGCTGACAAAGCTAAGAAGATGTTCTTCCAATCAGTAAAGCGAGTGCACTCTTTTTTTACAGTTAGCGCAGAGGAGGTGGGATCAAGGCTGATCAGGCTAGTAAACTTAAGATGCTAATAATAAAGGTAAAATCTGTTGTTGGACTGGAAATGGACGGACAATGAAAGAAAGGAGGATTGTAAACAAATCAGTGCCTGCCTCAGTAATTACAAGCACCCAAATAATGAACTGTGGCAAATGCTAAGCTTAAACCAAGAATAAATGCAGAAAAAACTGTCCTGCGGTTGCAAGTGAATTTATTTCAGCTTATCTTTTAACTTGACATGGCCAATCTATGCCTATTTATTTCAGATTTTTATGAGTTCAGACTGTAGTTGTAGGTGTAATTGTGCTTGAGCAGATATTGTGGATTTTCTGGATTTCTAAATGGCTATGACTGTCATTCAGTCAGTTATTAACAAGTGGTAAGATAGGAAAATGGGTAAACAACATTGCTGTGTGGTAAAAAAAATAGAATGATTAAAAAAGAAAGGTTCTGACTAACATAATCAATCCAGGTTTTCTTGTCATTAAGTTTAAAAACGACAACAGCTACAGCTATTTTGAGCCCTCACAAAGAGCATGTCCCAAAACACCCAAACTGAACACCTTAAATTTGTCCTAACTTTGACTCAACTTCCCATGCCATATTTAGAAAACAGTTGGGCTAAAAATTTCCTTTGCGGGCAGAGACACACAGGCTTTATGCTCACACATAAATCTCGTCAACACACAAGCCAGAGGGTGATACCATGGTACAGCTTGAGAGACATTTTCTCCCCATTAACCCCCAGGCCTGTTTGTATAATGGGATTTGATGCAAGGCTATGAAACTAGCACAGCCTGGTGAATGCTAATCGCCAGGCTTCTTCTGCCTGGCGTTGTCATCCGATCAAGAAAGAGCTCATCAGGCTTAGCTTTACAAATATTGGGGGACCATATGGCGCCTGAAGATTTTGGCAGCCCTTGCCATTTGTATATTACAGTCTTGTGGGTGTTGCGGAAGGTAATTTTCCTTAGTGATGTTCACTGGGACCATACCTACACCGTTCCATTTGTTTGTGTTTACTTCCTCCCTACTTTAAATGCAAACGACGTGTCGAAGAAAATGTCGAGTGCTGCCTAGTTTGACCGCAGTGAGTGAATGCATATTGTTTTTTTTCCTTACAGTCTGTCTGCTATAACTTGTTGCTCTGGTGAATGAGCTCATCTGCTGATACTGGTAAACAATGGATATGTTTTCCATTGCATTACATTTAACTCCCCATGGATACTTATCATCCACTTTTCATTTTACTGTTAAGGGACGTAGTTAAGACTGAACTGAGTGTTAAATCCACAAATGTTTTTTTTAAAACATTGCAATAGGTTAAACATACAATGCAACTGTTCAACACCAAGCCACCAAGCCCAATGTGGTGCAGTGGGTAGGATCTGACTCCTGACTTGGCTGGGGCCTTTCAGTGTGGAGTTTGAATTCTTGGGTTGGGTTCCTCCAGCTACTCCATATTCTCCAACTAACATCCAAAACATACTGGGCACCCGCTGGTGGTGGCTGCTGAGTAATTTCCCTATGGCGATAATAAAGGAATAATATGGTAATATCCAACACAAATAGTTTGGCCACATGTACACTTGCATTCCTGAATTATTTTGTGCAATGTTGTCACATAACACGGATTAACGTATAGGCTTGCATAGGCTGTAGCTTAGGGGCCCCACAAATGCGTAGATAACTTCCAAGTCCGAGGCCATGGTTCTCAGTTGGAAAAGCATACTTGCCCCCTTCAGGTCCGAGAGCTCCTGCCTCAAGTGAAGGGAGTTAAAGTATCTTGGGGTCTTGTTCACGAATGAGGAGGAAGTGTGAGGTTGACAGACGGAGCAGTGCAGCTCCTGAGTGTTGGAGATTTGGAGAAGTCTGTATTATTCACTCATTAAACTCAAGAGTCTGCCTTAAGTTCAGTGTTAGTTTCTGTGGGAATCCTAAATGCTGATCAAAACTAAGCATATGCATTTTAATTAAAATGTGAAAACACAGTATGGGGTAGCACACAAAAGAAAGGCAACATGGATTTTTCCTTGTGCCTGTGGTCCTCAGAGTAAAGCCATTAGGAAGAGATGAATTAAGATTGCTGTTTCATATTTGTTTAACAAATATGTTTTGGCTTGAATTATTTTTGTATTTATTTAAAATGTTCTTAAGAAGCATTAAAGGCATAATTTGGAGAATTTCAGGCTGATTTTTAATAAACAGACCTGGTCCTGGGCCTTATCTTCTCTGTCAAATCCAGTTTTATTGTGGCTTTTAAGGAACTCTAGCCTCTTTTTATTATGTAGCATTTTCCTTTCTTCTGTGAGCTGTCACTCAGAAAAATCTCTCCTCATGTAAAAAAAGGAAAGAATACAAACAGAGGACAGTGTATACCTTAATGGCTTCTAGGTTGGCCACCCTTAAATTTTCACATGGCCCTACCTGACCTCCCCAATAAAAACATTCTGCAGGCACCACTGCCAAATTAGATGCTTGTAAAATCATTTAAAAATCATTATCCTTTACATCAACGTCACTGGTGTTGCTAGACGGGCCTAACGGTAAAATCAATGTCTGAATGAAAATATGATAGTGGAGCACAAAAACAGAAAATACAACAACAAAGATAATAACAAAGATATACTGAAGAAAGTCTATGAATTTAATGGATATTTCAAGGCTGATGAATCTTCACAAAGTCAAAGAAAAGATCCACAGTAGGACAGCTAGGTTGAGATAGCATCGGCTAACAAGAAACACATGCAGGGGGATCACACAAAGATATAAACAAAGATGTATGGCACTAAATACTTTTCTCAGTAATGTATTATAATTAAGGAGGGAAGGAGAGGGGCCTCACACAAACAGCAGCCTAGGGGCCCCTGACCACCTTAATCCACCTCGGTTGTCACACAGATGATTTGAAAGTGGCAGGGGCATCTTGAATACCAATTTCACCCTCACACTTCATCAGCATAAATCACCAGACAACTTTTCACCTTGACGAGAAATCTTGCCATAATTTGATCTTGAGAGCTTTTGTGGAACAAGATTTTTTTTTTACGCCCATAATTAGCTAGAAATCAAACTATAGAGAAATCTTTGAAACATCTCTATTTGTACCACAATACATTTACCGGCTTCAGGCATAACTTTAAATAAAATGTTTCTTGACTGATATAAACTTTCTGGGATTAAATATTGAGGTCTCTTTTCTTTCCTGCTTTTGCATTGTGCTATATCCCTGTCCTTCTTAAATCTCACCTCATCCAAAATGGTGTGCTGCCAGCACTGACTGTCCTTATCCCACAGCAGGAAGTAGTAAGAGAGAGCTTGAGACAGTGCAAGCATCAAAAAGACTCAGAGCTCAGTGTTACCGGAACATGATGACGTAAGAAGTGTGTGCATAGCAGTGAAAGCAGAAAATTTGTGTCATGCCACATCTGTGTTTTATCTCTGCCAATTATCCATGTGCTTTTTGATTTACTTTGGTTTATTACTTTTGTCCTGTTGTGTGAAGACTTGGCATTGGTATAATACGTCACAGCAGAAGTCATTTGGCTTTTTTGTGAAAGTTCAGATTGCAACATAAAAGGGGAAAGTGTCTCGTCTTCAGCTGTGTTGCCTTTTGAGAAAAAAACAACCTTGGAACACAAGGTGGACTGAGAAAAATAAGAGCGAGAAATTCCCGCATGGAAAGAAGCATAAAGACAATAAAACTCGGCATTTTATTTTAAAAATACCAAATCCTCAGCAATCCTCAATCCTTTATCTGGATCTTAACCTGCTCTGGAGCAGGTTAGCCATTCATTAAGTTTCCACGGAGATCTACCTTGATAAAAACTCAATCAACTTTGTGATACAAAAAAGCTAGCATTGAAGTTTCTTTGTAGTTTACTTTGTAGTTCAGAGTTCAGACAAAGTTCAACATGTTTGTTTCTAAGACAAGGCTGAGATAAAAAAACAAAAACAAAAAAAAATGTCTTGTCTCAAGTTCAAGAACAGCAAATACTTACTTTTTAGCAGATATTTTATGACATATGGTGACCTTTATATTTTTAGTTCAGCTGCCTTTTCCGACACCATCTGACGTCTTGCTCAAAAAAAAAGCAAAAAACACCTCGTGCTTAACGCCAAACAGAACTTGCACATGAACTGTAGTTTTTGCCACCATGTCAAAGAACTGCCCATAGCTGATACTAAATAATGAAATGCTTGTTAAAGTTTACAAAGTTATTTTAATTGGAAGGCTTGTCAAAGGCATGGAACACTAAATTGCTTTGTGTATCCAAGGCTTTGTGGAGAAACCATTCCTACTTTATTTAACAGGGAGATACAAGTTTGTATATAGTTTCAATATAAAGAATGCAACTGATGAGATTCAAAGAGAGATTTTAGCAGACACAGTACCACAACATTCAGTTTGTACCACACTGTTCAAAGTGATGTCTGGCATTATCACTGCTGTTTGGGAGAATGCATAATGGGCAGATGTCTGAGAAAACTAATTTTGATAAAGAATGAAATACTACAAAATCAGAATAGGCTACATTATAAAAATGACATTATATCAGGGTTGGGTAAGTCTGTTTATGACATGCGGGTGTATTCGAAGCAGGGTTGATTAGGTTTTATATGCTGTTTTCTGAATCATCCAGTAGGTACACAATCCATTGGTTGTAGGTCCAATCCCGACACTCGGCCTTTCTATGAGGATCTGCAAGTATTCCCTGTCTTACCATGGGTTCTCTGGCTTCCACTGCACTTTCACCACCAGATGCCAACAAAAAAGGTAAAAAACACACACCACTGTTAATCACCTCTGTATGGTACAGAGCGTAAATAGCTGTCTGTGTACAAAAAACTCTACAAAATACATTTTACATTAACAGAACACACCTTGAACCAAAAAAATCTACTTGTTGGCCTGTCAATATTGTTTATGTCATTTCTGCAGATCTCATTATTCAACTCATTTTAACGCATCCTTGGATAATTATGGCTAATTTAACTGGAGTTATATCAAAATAAAACTCTACTGTCTATAATAGCTCAGTTTTAATTTCCTGTTTCTTGTTATCACCATCCCCATCCCCTTTTTATTGCACCATTCATATCAGCCTAATTAAACCTATATGCGTCTATCCCGGTGCAGCCTCTGACCCCATGTGTCCGTCACTCTAGTTATTGTGTGTGTGCCCATCATTAGGACACTGCTCTGGGCCAGGCCTGTCACAGCGGGATGAGCTTGTCAGTCAGAGCCTCAGACAAACAAGTTTATTACAGTCTATGCTTCGCTTCTTTCTGCATCAGCTTTTCACTCTGACAAGAACTCATAATATGACAACCTTCCTTACCTCCATTGTGCACATGGCTTCCGTCTTTGTCAGTCCAGAGAGAGACTTTTTGACAAATGCATGTATCATGTATTGGTGATATGGGGAATCTAAACTACCCAGAATAAATGATCATTCGTGTGAATGGTCGTCTTTAGTTGGACTAAATTAAGTCAACAAGAGAGCACAAAGATTTAGTAGAATAGAAATGTCATGCATCACAATGTCTCTGTAAAAATTGTATTGTAACCATTTATCTAAATATGGGCAAGCTTTAAGCAATGCTTTGTTTGGCAAATTTGGTTGGTCAGTTAGTGAAACCTCTAAGCCACTAGGGTCACCAGAATCTTTTCATTACCAAGATCTTTATTTTTGAGTGTTATTGTTTACCCTTGTTGCCCACATTCTACGACCTCACTACTTTATCTGATACTGACAGACTATGAACCTCATCTAATGTCAATCACTCTTTTTGTACCCCTTCTTTAAACAAAAACAAGTCACCACCTTGAAAGAGCTGAGTCAGTGTTATTGACCCACCTCCTCGTCAGGGTTTTTCTTACAAAGACAGCTGACACTGTCATTTTCATACATCACAATGTCACCTGCACTTTTAAATATATGCTTTGTATGTGTGTAGATATTACATAGAAATTATTCCTGGGTTCAACATCAAAAGGAGCCACTGGATCTAATAACAACGTAAGACTGTACGACTGGAAGACTTTAAAGTTAATGGAAACTGTGTTCATAAAAGTATATTTTTTTAGAACAGAAGCCAATGAAGAACTGTATTACTTACATGCAATAATGGTTGCAATTAAATTGTTCACCATCATTTAAAAAATATATAAAAAATAAACAATAAAGAAACCTATAAACAAATTCAAAGAATAAAACAAAAAAATATTGAAATAAGCTAAGTGCACTCCTAATATTTGTTTTTTAAGTGGTTGCAATGAAATGCTCTGTGAAAAATTTTAGTCCAAGTTCAGTTCTAACCAGCGTGAAACTAGGTTAGAAGATAAATGTGGTGTTGAAAATGTATCATAATTAAGTAATTTATAGGCAACAGCCTGGTATAGTTTTACACAAATGCCATTATCCAAAATAGTGACTTTAGTGCTTGGCTAAAGAGCTGCTCAGACTCTACATCTCTGACCTAAATACTGTAGTGAGCTATTGTTTTAGGGTTTAATTATTTTACTTTGATACATTATACTGTATATAGTGCTTTATTATGGGCTATACATTTAACGTAAATGTAAATGATTGTAAATGATGTCACAGATGTATCTACAGCTACAATATAATGCTTGTTATTTATGTTTTCTACCTTTTTGTTATTTTATTCATAAAATAGATTTTCGGTAAAAGATTCAATAAGGGCTTGTGTAAAAATTCTAATAAAATTCTAATAAAATTCTCGGGCTGAAAAGTCTCTCCCCGGCCATGAACGGTAGACAGTGGTCTGTGCAGGTGTTTCCCCGCCTCCTTCTCCTGCTCTGTGTGTCATTGTGTCGTCACGTGACTCAGCGGCAGAAGTAACAGAGCAGCGACAAGAGTTATTTTACTGCACTTAATAAATAAACTGCCAGTTGTGATCTGTGTAAAAAGCCTATCTGCTCCTGTAGTAACACAACAAACTCACACAAACTCATAGAATATTGCACCAAAGAAAACAAAAAGCTCCAAAAAAATAAATGGAGGAGAGACAGAGACATGACCCCAGCACAGGAGTCACTAGAGTTCTTTCAGCTGTAAAGAATAACCTAATTATGTTCAATCAGTTGAAATAAAAATATGCTCAAAAGTTAATGAGTATGTGTCCCTGTGAATAAAATCACATTCATTTTGTGGCAAAAGGATACATTCTTAGAAAAGAAATGCCATGTTGTACTAAAGTCAGAAGAAAAATCATAACAAGGAACATAATGTTTAATTTAAGAAAACTGTAATTTGAGTCTTTTGAACAGCTCTTTGAGGGAACAATCCACAAGATCCAGCTCCCTTTAAAGAGCTGTAAATCCCATCTGTACTATATTTACTTTCTCAGGCTTGCTGCTGTTGTTGCGTGTTGTTGTTTGTTGATTGGCCAGTCCACAAATCCTCTAGCTATGGCACAAGGATTTGAACATATTTCCCGTATTTAAATAATTTAAATTTGGATATGTTAATAAGTGTTGTTTTTTATATTTTTAATTTGACGCAGATGTTGTCTTTCCCTTTGTTTTCTTCTTTGAGTACACCAGAATGCTTCATTTACATTTTTTTATATATATAAATTGACCACCTGCATTTAGTTAGTCACTTTTTTCTGCCCATCTGAGTTTGCAGGTATGAAATAGTTAACCGATGCTTTATATATTATAAACAATGAATAAATGCATATAAAGCTAAGGGAAGTTCTTTTAGCAAATAGGAGTCTATGCAATCTCATCAATTCTTCATTTGTGGCTTGAGTGACTAGTTGCCTAACATGAACTGCCAACAACCAGAACTGGAAATCAATCTCATTGCAATGTAAGTAATGGCTGAAACACGCTACTTCTCTTTGATACAATAGTTTATTGATTTGTTCATATTAGATTTGGAAACCTCAATATCATTTGCCTTGTTATCTCAATTTTTTTTCTTTTTTCTTTACCTTTCTGTAAATCAAATGTTAAGAGGTCCCTGAAAGCACGCTAACACAAACAAGCTAACCAAAGTTAGTGTGAAGCTTTGTTGACCGTTTATTTATTACACCATTTACAAGTCTAACAGTAAAATCAATCATTTAAAAATCATGAGTCATGATTGGTGGGTTGTGTCATTTTTTTGTGTTTGTAATGTTTTTTTGGTCAGACACAAGAGTTCTGAGTCTTCTGTTATGGGTATATCTCAAAATGGTGTGTTAGTTTTTAAAATGGCATATACAGTAAAAGCATAACCACTAGTTCTAGAGGAAGTACTCAATTCCTCTACTTAAAAGTACAGAGAAAGAGGTAGAAATGTATCACTTTAAAATAATATTAACATATTTGCTTTCAAAGCAGAACTAAGTAACATTTTTACCTTCATAAACAGTTTACTAAGTCCTTATGATGGTTAATTGAGCTGTAGCATGCACAATCCCCCTCTGGCACATCTGAGCTGAAAACAGCACAAGTTGAGTTGCCAGCGACCCAATGCAAACCTCATGTTCATGATCATGTTCACGTGAGAGTAAAATGACCCACCTCCATCGAGGCTTTTATTTCTTGTACTTTTTTGCCGTTGCTTTTTGCAAAACTAGTGTGCTGGTGAGCGTGACTGTCCAGAGCTGCGCTGGGAGAATTCACGACAGTGTGATTCACTGAAAGAAGCTGTAGGGGGAGCTGCACAAATCTTACTTAGTTCTGCTTTCTACTTAAAGTATAAAAGCAAAAATATTTGACTCAGTGTTAACAACTAATGTATATGAAATGAATTTAATTTATTAATAAAAAAGGTTGGTTGTTCGATTCTCGCTCTCCCCACAGTTCATACTGTCGTTGTGTCCTTGGGCAAGACACTTCACCCCCCTTGCCTCCAGTGGTGTTCCAGCTGTAACTCTGTTAAATCTAAGTTGCTTTGGATAAAAGCGTCTGCTAAATGACTAAATGTAAATGTAAATGTAAATAAGAATGATTAAAAACCTATTAATATCAGAGTCACAAGAGGACTGCATCCTTGTATCTTTGTAACTCATTCCTTAATCAGTCTGATCCATGTTGCTTGCCGTTGAAACTTTACCTCTGTTTATGTTTTAACTGTAAGAGACAAAAACTGCAACAGGGATCTGAATAATTAAAATAAACTGATGGTGGATGATTATAAACTTTGTGCAGTGAAACTGAGATATATTTTTACTGTTCAAAGAGAGACGACTGTGACAGTTTAAAAATTTGGCACAAAGTTCATGTGCAGCTGGTGAGAAGATATCATCTGGAGTATTGTCCAGATTTTCTTGCACTTCCTCCTGTGCCTGTTGACAGTGACACATAAAAAGAACTTGTGCAAAAGCCAAATGCCATGTTATGGTGAAAAGCTGTGGATGTCCTCCACATAGCTCCACACAGGCAGGAGTGAACATTAGTGGTGGGCGGCTCAATCCGAGTATCAATGGTATTGTTGCTAAAGTTAGTTTCAGTGTCACATCAATACCAGCGTAATGAGATTAATATTTTTTCCAGTCCTTTTGTGCAAACAGCGCACACCCCCTGTCTGTCGACCAAGCTAGTGTCCTCATGATGGCGGAGAGGAAAAGGTTCGTCGTTTGGAGCTAGCAACAGACAAAGAAATAAACTACAGCCAAATCTATAAGGTACACTGGAGAAATTGTTAGTATTCTCTAAAAAGAACAAAATAAGATTTCCAGAATCCCCTCTGTAAAACCCTTTTATCAAATATGTCAACAAAACAAACCAAGAATTTGAAACTTGGTCCTTTCCAATTTTCAGATTTTGTTTTTGGAAATGTATGCAAATATAAAAAAATATATATAAAAAAATACAAAAATAAAATAAAATAATACAAAAAAAATACATATATTTATCTTCTAATGTTTATGCCAGTAACAGTGTCTCGCCTTAAATGGACAGATCACAGAGAGAGCAAATCCTATACCAATGATGCAGCATTCATGTGTGTTCGTAAAACTCAGTGCTATAGGTTTAGGTAAACATTTATGTACCACTCTAAATTTAAGGTGTTGCACATTTACAACAATTTACAAACACATTTTATGTGTACTTTTGAAGCTAATGTACAAATGTATTGGAGTCAAAGTACAAATATTTGCTCTAAAATGTAGCGGAGTAAAAGTCAAGTCAAGTTAAATCTCCTTAAGTGAATTACAGATACTTAAAATTGCACTTAAGTACAGTAACAGAGTATTTTTACTTTGTTGCCACTGATAAACAGCCATGTCAGTAAGATAATTATGAACAATGAAAAATTATTTTAGTGTCAGTTGGAACATCAAGGGGTTAAAGGTCACAGAGAGCTGGAACCTATCACGGCTGCTTTATGTGAGGCATGGTACAAACAAACAGTCCAGCCAGTTAATCTTTAAGACAGACACGCACAGACAGCCGTTTATTCTAGGGCAATTCAAGTGTATACAATACATGCATGCAAAGAAAAAACATAGAGACAAGAGACAACCATCCAAAAGACAAATAAACGAAGACCAGAAATGCAACATCGTGCAAAAATACCATAACTGTAATTTAACAGAATGTATATTGGAGAAACAGGAATAGCATAGCACATGTACAAAACAACATTAGACAGAATGCAAGAAAGATGTACACAAGTCACAAAGTAAAAAGAAAATTTGCAATTTCAGACCATATAGCCTTATGAAGGACTAACAGTGGACAATAAACCCAGTCGTTGGATAAAGGAGGCATTTGAGGCTCAGATATGAAGAAATCATTTTGTACCTTTCTCTATTCATTGGTGTATTTCCAGGTCTCGCACGGCTTGCCTTTGCCTCTGTGTTCGAGATTTGTCTGTGTGTTGATGGGCCTGTTGACTTGTACACCATTGCACTACAAGATAATCTCTGCTATGAGAGAATAATCCCCTAACCTTCCCGCCGCCAAGACAGAAGCCCGTTTGTTTGTTCATGTAAGGTGAAAACTCATCTCTGCAAAGACTCTCGCAACACCTTTCTCTAAATCTTATCTGTCTTCTCCATAGTGCTTTTAGTTCCTATAGATTTATATTTCAGCATCTTTTCCTCTTGCATAATGAAGCCAGAATTTAAAGGAGGAGGTCAAAATGGGCTCTTGCAATCCCTTTATTAAAGGCTGTCTGCAATTGTAATGCAGCAGATTGAAGCATAGTCACACAACTGAAGTGATTCTAGGTATGAGACATGATTTAATAGCTTATTTGTTACAGCATGTTAAAGCAAAGAGCATGCACTAAGGCTTGTCTTATTAAAAATTTAAATACAGAGGGGTATAAGAAATCTAACTGAGGAATTGAAAAGAATTCTGGCAGCCTGTCATCACTGTTGACATTTTGTTCTGATTCATTCTTGCACAAATGTCACAAGTAATGACTTCAACATTGTGGAAAAACAACCGCAGTTGAAAAAAACTTTTATGTGTGTGGGAAAAGAGGGACTTACTGGGGCAGACAGCGTTGCAGGTGATCTTTTGTACCGACATGCCCTCGCAGAAGGCCCCGCCGTTAAGAGGAGCCGGGTTTGTGCAGGTCCGGGAGCGCTTCTGGATGCCGCGCCCACACGGGACGTTACAGGCCGACCACTCTGTCCACAGCGACCAGCCGCCGTTCACTGCAGAGAGAGCAACAAGGTTAGTGGACATATACAGTATGTACATCGTCAATATACTGACTCTTCATACAGACATCTTTAGATGTCTGTATGAGCTAAAAAAATATGACGTGTGGTAGTCCAAGCTTCAGATAAATCACACTAATCAAAAAGTTGAGCTCGGCAGTCATAGTTGGGTTATAAGGGGAATAAAATTGCTCTATATTCCAGAGCATAGGCAGAATATTACTGATAGCCACTAGTAAGGCTGGAATAGGGATGACTTTTTTTTATCTCATTTTCCCACAACTGCACAACATTAGCACACATCATGTCCTGCTAGCAGTCGAGCAAAAGCAAAACAATATTTATTTAATTTGTCAGCTTTAATGTGGCCAGCTGAATCCAAGAAGAGAGAATATAATTGATTGTGTATTTAGCGGTGGCCTAGAGCCACATGTTCATGATTGATTCATGATTATAGTTCCATTTTTTATTTATTTTTTATTACATATTTTTCCAGAGCATCCCCCAGAGGAGCATTGTGTTGTTTTATATAAGCTCTCAATTATGTTGGTATATATTATTATTATTATTATTATTATTATTATTATTATTATTATTATTATTAATAATAATAATAATAATAATAATAATAATAATAATAATAATAATAATAATAATAATAATAATAATAATAATAATAATAATAATAATAAATGAATAATAATCATTTCTTTGGCATCAGTGTCAACTCATAATATTTGATTATGTATTAAGCATTGTGCAAAGTAATCACACAAATAACAAGTTGTACTGCACACTTTAAAGGGCTTTTTGCTTTTTACAAGACTATTAGTTTTACAACATGGGACAATGACATCCCTGCCTCACAGCAAGAAGAACTCCTTTCTGTTTGGAGTTTACATGTTCTCCCCGTGTCTGTGTTTCCTCTGGGTTCTCTGGTTTCCCCTACCACTAATAACATGTGCAATACATGTGCGCTTTACTCTAACCCACAACCTAACTCCATTATGCCATTATCCATTATCATAAGCCTTAATAAGTTTTTATTGTAAAGAGGGGAATTATGTTTTATAACCCTTAAAACCTATGGTTAAATAGTGACAAAAAACTTGCTGTATCCCTTATTCCAAATTTAAATCCCAAAGAAAGACAGGTTGGGTTTAAGATTCAGATGCTTTAGTGACATTTGTAAAAACGTAGTAAAAAGAGTGGTGGGGAAAAGGCTGTTAATCACTCAGTAATAATATGTGTAGCTTAGTAAAATCCTGTGTACTGTTTCTTCACAGAACTTTGCATTGTTAAATACTCCAAGAGTTAGAACTAATAATGATTATGCAACCTCTGAGGCACCGCTGGACAACAATGCAAACAGGCCAGAGCCGACAGTGCAGAGCGCATTCACTGCAGAGGATATACAGCTCCCTTTTCCCTAATTGCCAGTTCAGTTCAGCTCCTTGGATTAAGATAAAGGCGGGTAAAGCTTGGAAAACAGCTACTAAAACGTAACACTGAAAACGGCTAGGGCTCATTTTGGTCGACAGGTTGAACTGGACCACTTAGCGCTCTGACTGAGGTAGTTTAGTTTCTGATCTCAAGGTCTGACGTGCGCAGAAGCCGAATGTTCAGCGCCGCTATCAAAGCTGCAGACCGCTGGAAGGCCTGTGGCAAATAAATACTTAATAAGCAACATTCCCTTTAAATGAGATTAAGACACAGTGGCTTATTCCCTTTCATAAAGTACACATTGATTAGAAATGAGGGGCACTAAATAGAGTTCTTGAATAATACATTGATCTAAATAAAGAGGAAACACGGCTTTGGCAGCGCATAGACGGGTTTGTTAATTACGTGTTGAGGGCAGCGAATACGATAAAATCATGTGAAGTAAATGTAAACACAGTGTTGGTACACTGGAGCCAATTGTCTTCTCATTATTGAACATGGCCTTCTTTTATAATTGAAGCAAAGTACTTTTTCAAGAATACAGCCTATAACATCATCAGCTGAACTGTTTCCAGGTAACAGACCCAGCATCCTGAAGCCCTCATCAGATCAGAGAGCAGCCAGTTTGAGATCTGTGGCGGAACGCCACAAGAACTTCCCGACTGCCATAAGACTGTACCATCAATCAGTCTGTGGAAGATACGTCTGAATCAACTATATTTGCTTTTATATTTATTTGAAGGGTTTTAACAGCTAAATTTTCCCTTGGAAGAGAGAGATTTAGCGGAGATGACTGTGGTGGGAGCTGGTATATATTACAATATACAGTAGCATGCTACAATGTGTATATAACATAGCTCTAGTGTTCTATATACTTCATTCTTTGCCTTAATATGCAAAGACAGTGTCTGGCATGTGTTCTATTAATCATATGATAGTCTAATTAATATGGGATCACCCTATTGCTCTTTATTTGTTGACCAAGTGCATTTGTAGTGACAGGTGACATACCAAAGACTATGACAGAGGCTGAAGCACTGCGTCTCTTGGCCACGATGTTGCTGGCCAAACAGGTGTAGTTCCCCGAGTCAGACAGACGCGCCTCGTTGATGATGAGGTTGTGGTCGGCTCGGAGGTCGATGTTGTCATCTGGTCTCACCAGGTCTTCATTTTTTAGCCATTCCACCTGCAGCAGAGAGGTACATCAGACCAGATATGTCATTATACTGACGAATATAAACTAAAATGAACCTGGCATTCAACGCAACAGATAAGATGCAAATGAAAGTACATTGTAATTTAAAGTATGTGCATGTGTGATGTACAGGTGCCTTGTCTAAAATATTGTAGTACATAGTTGAACAAAATGGAACACATCTGTCAAAAAGTGTTTAACCACATCAAAGTAATTGTCAGCATTTTTTATATCTGGGAGAAATAGACAAAACAGAACCTAATGGAAGGAGCCATTTAGGTCCAGTTACTTCCCCTTTTGCACAGAAATGACAAACTAAGCACTCCTGGAGGAGAAGCACACACATTTTTATTTCTGAGCACTCAATCTTGCTCGGGGATTGGGATATTTATAAACTAAACAGTTTTCATTACACCAAAGCATTTCCACTGGAATTGTTTTCAGTATGTCTCTACGGAGCTACCATAGATATTCAAATGCCTTAAAAAAAAGAGAGAGTGAGGTGGTGTTGAAATGCATTCTGCCATTTGACCACTACATGGTATAAAAACTACACACCAATTTGAACTTGTTCATTTATTATTTATTTACTTGGTTACTGAAAAACAGATTTTTATTTTTTACTTGGTGTGGGTAGAATAGAAAATACATAGAATCTGAAAACCAGGGAAAATAGTATGATTGCATACTAGCACATAACATTTCAAGCAATTAAAATGTAAGTAAAAAGGAGCCTAAAACTCCAAAGGCATGAAGTCATCAGAATTGGTAACCAATGAAATCAAAAAGGTTTTGATCTTTGTTCAGTAGTCCCACCGTAAACTCTGACAGGTGTAACAGAATTCCAACAAATGCTGCCTTTCTGCAAGGGTACAACTGTGACAAAAAGGTTTTAGTTGTTCACACTTTGGAGTAAAAGAATAGTATTTTCAGCTGGTGTGCAAAGCTTTTAGGAAAGCTGGAGCGATAATTATTTTATCTTAGAAATGTGCTTTTGATAAGCACACTACTTCACCAAGTCATTTTCAAAAGTCATCTCTTGGGCCCTGTGTAATTTCTTTGTGGTTAAAAGTTCGGGGCAGTGATTGGTTTGGGGGTTTCGAGAGTAAGCGTTGTTATCTCAGAGTGCAATGAGAACCACAAGACAAAAGTCGCAGCAGATGGAGGTGCCATTCTGCATCAAAATGTGGCCAAGAGGTATTTTTCAGCAGGTTATAGTGAATAGTTTGAAGAAAGAGCTGAAAAGAGGCATACTGACATTGAAATTAATCATTGCAGAAAAGCAACTTACTGTTTTTCTCAGCACTTACAAAACATGTATACATTTTACAGTTTTTCCTTCAAATATTATAAAACATTTTAATCTAAATCTAAACGTTTTGTCTAAGGTACTGCTCTATAAAAGCAAGAGATGTTCAAACTGAATACAGGCAATGTCATCATTGTTGTTTCAGAAAAATCTTGGTGTTTAAATAAGCAGTAACTACGTATTAAAAACTTATACAGTGGGAAAGTGCAGTAACTACTGTTTGAATGTTGTAAACACAGTTACTTCCCTCTAGCTTTCAGTATTAGTGGTTGGGTCCCAGCGTTTCCTTTTTTAGCAGTGGTTAAGAAAGCACCTTGGCTTTTTTACACTTTGGCCAACTGTGGTTGTTTTAAATGTGCTGGAGAAATAAAATTTGACTTGACTTAAAATAGAACAAAATTGCATAATTAATAAACTGACTGCATTTGACATAAATGACCACTTACAGACCTCAGTGCAATTTTGCTTAACATAGCACCATTTTACATGAGTTTTTTATAACTATGATCTTCTAATGTCTTCAAATCTAAAACATGCCCAGACCTGTCCAAACTGCCAACTCATTGGTCACAACGAGCCAGGGTTTGGACCGTGAATACTTTGCTTGGAGCAGAGCAAGATGGATTCGTGTGAGTTTGTAAACTCACAAAGCTCGAGAATGCCGAATCCAGCTGCCGCACAAGGTTAAAAATAACATTTTTGTGATTTAGGCAGGATCTTTCGCTGTTTTAATATTCCGTCAATCTGTTGATTTTGCGATGGTCATGATTGATTAAATCAGATATATATTTGTGAGAAATAAACAAGTTTTTTTTTTTTTTTACCAAAAACGGTTCTGGTCTTATGCACAGTATATGGTGCATTGTATAGAATTATGATTGGTGAAAGGGAATAGGCCACTTTACACTTGAAAGTGAAGTTTGATTTTCCTTTATAAACCTGGCTCTGGATGTCCCCATTATTACACGTCAAACTCCTCAGAAAATATTACAGAAATATGGAGCAGAGTAGAAGTAGGCTCAATAAACAGCTGGCAACAGAAGAAAAAGGCACACAAACGGCTGTCAATTAAAGTCACCACAATTACAGTGTAAACAGTATTTCATCCAAGAATTCCCCTTCAATCCAGCTGTCACACAGAACTTAGCTCCAGAGATCAATTCTGTCTTTGGTAGCAAACTGTACGAGTTTCATTTCACCTGTGAAAGCCTCATGTGGTTTTCTGAACCTCTGCCATCTTTTTGAGACTTTCAGAAACATTTCATCTGCTTCAAATGACACTGGAGTTAATGCTTTCTTTTTGACTAGGTGAAAAACAAAATGGTTTTAAATACAGTTTTCAATGCCACAATTTATCAAGAGTCAATTTGGCAAGTTGAACCATAAGAGAACTGTATAAACTATACTACTGTAAGTTGGTTGTGGTTAACGGTTGTATTATCCAACCTGGATCCCAATCTCAGTCATGGGCCGCCATTGATTTTTTTTCTTTTTTAAGTGAGTTCCATGTGATAATTTCTGACCAATGGGCTTGAAGTTGGGACAAATCAGTGACATAATTAAAAATTAAAAGTTGCATATATTTCTTTATCCATATAGATTATTTAATGGAGCAATAGTTCATAATTTTTTTCCTGGTGCACATCCGGTCTTTTTTAACAGTGTGGTTTATAAAGAAAATGTTTTCTGGGCTTTTTTTTGTTGCAGTACCTCAAGTGGCAACTGGTTTGTTTGTTTCTGGTTTGTTTGTTTCTGGTTTGTTTTGTGTTTGGATCTACACGATTAAAAACACAAAATTATTTCTACAAAACTGTATCCCACCCAAAAAAATAAACTCACACTACCGACATAGTAATACATGATCGCTAACAATAAAATATCCTACACACATATAGAACAATAAAAGGCAGTGTAATACACTTTCAGCAGAGGCCTTTATACTGTGTCTTAAAATACTTCCATGCTTGTGTAATGAGCCTTGCTCTGTAAATTCTGGTGACATTTGTGTGGGTTACAGTCATAGGTAGGGCGGGCATGTATCTCCTTCAACCAGAAGGTAGGCGGTTCGATTCTCACTCTCCCCACAGTTCATACTGTCATTGTGTCCTTGGGCAAGACACTTAACCCAGTGGCTATAACACTGGTAATTACTGTAGAACAATGTAAGTCACTTTGAATAAAAGCATCAGCTAAATGAATAAATGTAAAAAAAGAAAAAAGGCAATTAACTAATAAGTAATAAGTAATATGTTAATAAAGAATTTGCACATCTTTTAAAAAGCAGTGGCTTGGTTTTGCTGACAAGGCAAGTGGGGCTATCCTACATCAAAAAGAAATGTAAGCATTTCTTGTCCTACTAATTAGCAGCAAGGCCCTTGTGTTCTTTTTATTGATAAGATGAATAACAACAATTTCCAGATGGAGGATTAACATTATAAGAGTTTTTTGGCAATGCCCAATTTATTTTCTCCATTCATACACGTTATGTCCAGTCAGTTTTTTAATGCCAAGCCTTTTCTGCTGTACTGTCAGGGCTATACTCAATCTCTGACCTGAACTCAATGCACCTTTGTATAAAACCAGAATTTAGCAGCACAAGCGACAATGCTAAAGCTATTAGGAAGTCAAAGTAGTACCGTAACCAATTACCAGCACCATAGAGGAAAACCAATTATGAATTACAAACTTAGTGACGCTTTACTGCATTGAGCCTGGTAAGAGAGCTGCATCGCTGCGTTCGCAAATTACATTGTGGCAGAGCAGCCCAGGCTGATGGATTTATAGGAAGAGTGCAGGCAACCTTAATAATAAACAACACTCAGGCTGGATGCAAATAGGAAGTGCCTGTGGGCATGCAACCGCCAGTAAATGGAAATGACAGCAACCTGAAGGATAATGAATGGCAGGTCTATATTGACACGAATGAAAATGATAATGAACATCGTAACACAGTAATCATTTTTCACATTGGGTAGTTTTTCACCCCTCTTTGAGCCAATTGTGCCCGTGTCGGCATCAGTTGGGAATGGGATTTTTCATTTGCAGAGTGTTTAAAAGCAAACTATGTAGGATTTTTTGAAGATTGTCAACATAGTCAATCTAGCAGCTCATCTTATTGTACTATGAACTTTATTTGTAATTTGCTGTACTTATTGTGCAAGCGCTAGTTGCCTGAGGGCTAAAAATGTCAACAATGGAATGAAACCTTAAAATATTGAGTGGGCAGTGTGTTGACAGAATATGAAATATGTACCCAAATCTATCCCACCAACTTGTGTCCTATTCACATAAAACACTAAAAGACAGCAAAAAGGCTATATAAACTAGTCCTGAGCTTTTGTGTAAATCAGGCACCATACAAAATAGACAAAAGCTTAAAACAAAATAGTTGGATCAAAACTTAACTATACATGACTAATTTGCATACGGAAAGGTTTATATTGAAAGTTTGGAAATACATAACATTGTGATGGGTTGCAGGGTGGCAGACTGGTTAGTGCTCCTGCCTCACAGCAAGAAGGTCAAACCCTGACCGACTCAAACATCCTCCGCCAACTTAGGCCTTTTTTTGAGGAGTCTGTATGTCCTCCCCGGGTTATTGTGGGTTCTCTCCGGGTTCTCCGGCTTCCTCCCACCGTCAAAACACATGCATGTATAGGCTAACTGGCAACTCTAAAGTGTCCCTAATGAATGAATGTGAGAGTGAATGGTTGTATGTCACTGTCTGTCTATAAATGTTAGCCTTGCGACTAACTGGCTATTTACCAGGGTGTACCTCACCTCAGGCTCCAGGCACTCCCAACTAAGCAGAGGTAAATTAATGAATGAATAACATTGATACAAATTAGGTCTGTTAGAGCTCCTGTCCTTTAAAATAAATAAATAAATAAATAAGGTAATTATTTTGGTTGTCCAGTAAATTAAGTGGTAGCACTTTATATTCCAGCTCAGTAATTGCATAGTAATAGCTTGGTAATAATATGATAATATAGTTATACTATGGTAATTATAATTAATTATTAGTTGCATGTCATGCAAGTTCCTAATAGTTATGTGGTTAGGCTATACATGTTGACAATTGTATGGAATTGACTTAATAGCTAACCATAATTACTATATAATTTCCTTAATACCCCATTATTATCATGATATTACCGAGCGGGAATATAAAATCAACCAATTTAGTTTATGTACTTTTGTTCTTTTTGTTCAAAAACCTCAATATATGAAGTTTCACACTGTGTAGCAGACTATTTGCCATTGATTTGAAATGTGACATAAAATGTATTACATCTTAAATGTGTGTTGTTAAATATGTATGTATAACTAACTGAAACTTCTGTAATGATAATGTTTTCAACAGTGATATCAAAATGTGTTAGTCATGGACAAATAAACATTTAAAAGATCCATAAAACCCAGTTTCTACAGCAGCCAGGAAAGGATCAAAGGAGCACTGCTGAACAGAAGCACACACATTCCCTTTTGAGTATACATTTAGTTATACATTAAGTTTATGAACTAATTTCACATACAGCCCAATTCTCAGATTTTTTCACAGACAGCAGCATGTCCCTGCAGGGCTACCATAGCTGTTCACATGCTGTGCAATCTGGACTTTCTCCACCAGATGTCACTGAAAAGATGGGATGTAGGTTTTGGCTCCATTGGTAGGCCACTCACAACACCATATCCTCAACTCACAGGACTTTCCTATCAAAATCAAACCTCTACAACTAGAAACAGATGAGACTATATTCTCATTTGATGTCACATCACTCTTTACCTGTGTTCTCACCAATGAAGCTCTCATGGCTGTAAGGATGAAACGTCTTCAACTTCACTTTTTCACTTTTTTTGAAAATAATAGGACAATCCAATAACATCAGTAAAAACATACCCTAGAAGGCCTAAATCATAAAAGCATGTCTGCTGCTACTTCTTCTTTTAAAAAGAAACCAAAATCCTGTTCCATCCAGGTTAGACACAGTTAAGTTGATGGTAATGTGTAAAAAACACAACATGCTGCAAAGAAAAGTGCAAAACACAGCAGCTTCTAATTGCAGTGTCTGAAGCCTCTACTTCTTGCCATGAAGAAAAAGTTGGATGCTGATCTTCAAAGGTTTCCAGATTCTTCTCCACAATTAAAAGATAGCCTTTAGCGTGGGTTTTCATCAGAGGTAAAGCGCTTAGCATCACTCCAGATAACAGAAAAGAGAGGCAGAGGAACGGAGGGCTAATTTCTAATGATTAAAGTAATCTGTCATTCAATAGAAGACACAAAGTGATATACACACCCCTCCCACCACCTTACTGCGACCCCTTTATGTATTTATTTCAATTTTATCCTGGGAAATTTCCAACTTGAAAAGAGGTAATTAATGTGTGCTTCTCCATTAGCTGACTGTTTACTACATGGGTACATGAGAAATATGCAAGTAACTCTACTTTTTGAAATAGATGCACACACAAGCTCCTCCTTTGCTACTCCACTGAGTGGAGGTCATTTAATGCAGAACTAAGTGACATTTTTACCTTCATAAATAGTTTCCTGAGTCCTTACAATGGTTAACTGTTGTAGCGGTGGGTTTGAAGCGTGCACTATCCCCTTCTGGTGCATCTAAGCCAAAAACAAGACTTGTAAGCTTGAGCTGCCTCTGACCCAATGCAAGCCTCAGGTCATGTTCACAATTATGTTCATGCCATAGTGACAAATTGCTTTACAGTAATTCAATATACACTTAGCAACCTCCTGCAGTATGATGAGCATATGATCTCGCTGAGATCATTTCAAAATGGCATACACTTTATTTCATCATCAGTCATGGCGGAGCTACCAAAAAGACAAATAAAACCTTTGTCTGAAGATTGTAGAAAAAGAAAATGTCAGTTAGATTGAGAGAGAGCTTGTTCTCAAGTCAACCTTGGCCAAGCTTTTACAGAATGCCGTCGGCTCAAACAAAGTGAATGACTCAAAACCAATTCTGATGTGTCTTTTCTGTTGTTGAACTTGTAAGATACTTTTTGTAACATCTCACAACATTCTTCCAATTTCCATTAGGTCAATTGTTATTTTTTGTCCTTCTAGATAAAGCTACTGTTATGTGGCATTTATTTAGCCTATGGGTTGCAGAGATGCAAGCATGCTGTGGAGAGCTGGGTAGTAACGAGTAACATTTACCCAGTTTCATTTACTTGAGTAACTTTTTGAAAAAAAAAAAATTTGAGAAGGAATTATTGCACCATTTTTACTTTTACTTGAGTAGATTTGTAAAGAAGTAGTGCTACTCTTACAAATGCTTATAATTCAGCAGCTGATGTAGTGTATCCAACACAGACCATATAATCTAATGGGTTTGATAAAAAAGACAAGGTTAACAACAGAAGAGAAAGAACTCCACCGGTGGATTAAGGAAGCAACCGAGATCCAGAAATGAGCCTCGATGATGGTGAACCAGGACAATAAGGCGTGTATGGACTGGACTTCGGACTACAGGGGACGTCATCCTACCGCAACAGAAAGGGTGACCACACTTGTATAAACCAACTGGCAAGACACAGTCACGTCACATGTCTCTTCTGAGGAAGACTGCAGAAAGTTTAGCAGTCAACACATGTAAAGGTACACAAACATTGGTCTGATTATAAGAAATTGTCATCAAAATTATTACTTGAGTATGAGTAACAACCATCTTTCATCAGGTGTCTGGGCTTCCTCACAGCATCCAAAGTCATAGGTAAATTTGTAAATCAAATGGCCAATAGTTATTGAATGGCCCTAGCAATCATCAAAGGGATGCGCTTATGCCCCCTGCGAACCAAATCTTCTTTTGGACGCAACTGGATAGAAATACTATCAGAATTCTGGGGCATTGCCAACATATGCAGAACTGCCTCAGAGACCAACACAATTTGAAAAACATACCAGTCAAAGAAACAAGGCATTACATAAATGGGCCCACCCAATCTTAGGTAGGTTTGTTTGGTAAGATCCAATTCAGTTAAAAAGGATGGGGTTCCAGAACGACTTCAAATCACAACAAAAGTGAATAGGTCTGATTGAACAGGCAAGATATGCTGTAGAAAATTAATAAATTAAAGTCATGTCCTAGTGCCAACCACTGGACTCAACTAAAGGAGCAAATAGATCAAGGGCAAATAGCAGGAATCAAATCTGGACCGAATGGTTATGTGTTAATGGCTCTAGTTCAGTGTGAGAGAATGTTTGAGTTACCCTGATAGCTGAGAGGAGTCGCACGAGAAAGACAGACTGGAGGATTTGTGGATGTCTTAGGCAGAAGTTTATTGACCATCAATTTGGGACCTGAAGACAGTGGACATTCAACACAGTGTAGCATTGAATAGCAAGCTTCCGAAACACTACACAAGACTATATAGCCTCGTTTTGCGTCAAGGTTTACACCATGCCATGGTGTTTGACATTTGTGTCTAGACTAAACAGGCTAAGACGCCTTGGAGCTGAAGGAAGACTTCTACTATCTCTTACAGGGTGTGCTGACCTGAATGAATAGACAGCCCCAATTGAGGTTAAGGACACTAACTCTAAAATTCAGTCAGCTAAGTTTTCTGCTTTGTTGGAAATCTTATCTTTGGTGGGGAATTGTAACTTAGTAAAGGTAGCATTTTTCCAATGATAGTATATTTCAGGTAAACTTTAATTTTAATTCAGTAATACAATTAGTGACTATCCTGTTTTGTTTACTATAGGATAAGAATGCATTGTAGCTGTACAAATATACACAGTAGAAGAAAAAGTCTAAGGAGAGACAGGAGGAAGAGTTGAAGGGACAAATACAAATGAGGCCCGGCGAGTGTGTGGCAGAAGATGTGAGAAATGAATAGCCTAATTGGCACATTTGTTTCAATTAGGTTGCGGTCATCGGTGTCAGCATTGACGGAGGGGCTTCCAGGTGGGCCTTACACTCTGTGATTTCATTAACCGTCGTGGCCTCGAAGGTCGCCTCCCTCTGCCACGACCGGCTTCCTCTCATCTGTTTAAGCGGCGGAGAACTCGTTCAGACAACAGCGGATGATGATTAGATGCTGAGAAATGTGTCGGTTGAAGGGGCAATTAGAGGACAAAAGAGCAATGTAACTGGTGACATGACGGCCATCTTAATGACTTATGAAAGGAATGCTGATGAAGACCTTGCAGCTGACATGGCCCTCTCTCGTATTGCTGCACCTCAGCGCCCCAACCCACTGCCTAATGGCCGTTTCATGTCAAGGTGACGCACAACTGTACTCTGGCTTTGGCTCGTCACTTTAAAAAGACAAATCAAAGCTGCTGAGTCATGGTTAGGCATATAACGCAGGAGCTGGATAAAGGCAAAGTTGTAGGTCTCGGAGGTGTCACAGCAGCATTCATAATACAGCATACTTTCAAAGTTGTAGTACTTGGAACAACTCTTTCTTTGGAGATATCCTGTAAGTTACCTTTTTTATTCATTCATCCATCCATCAGTATATTTTCTTATCCTGCTGCTTTGTGACTTCCTCAACAATCAAAAGTTAACTGCAAGATTAACAACATTTGTATAATTAACTAGTTTTATGAATCCCTTTATTGTCACTTTGAATAATTAGCTTGAAATTGTCACCATGCCATTTAATAAAGCGTGGTCTGTCATCCAAAGACTGTATAGGCTGTTTGTGTGGTTCACTTGAATAAATGTGAAGGCTGCCATGCGCACCGGGTCTCGGCCCATTTCCAACTGAACTGTACTTAGTTTGATTAAAATGTGAACACAAAATAATCCACAGACGTCTAAGCAAATTAAAAACAGGAAAAGCATGACAAGATTCGACACTAAGATCAGTGAGGGAGTAAAATGCTTTGTTGGTGTTCAGCACAGGCTCATAAAACTGGCATCATCATGTTATCATTGTTTTGTTTCTTTTACAATTTTATCATCAGTCCAAAAAGATTGACTCTTTATCTACCCATTCTCCTCTGACAGCACCATCTTGTGTTTTTCAGTCTGCTGAGTCATTTGGTCCAGAGCTAAAATGCCATGAATGCCAAGCTGACCAGGAGCTAACTGACATATTCAGAACTGAATATACACTTTATCGCTATTAAAGCTATTAAACTTCGTGGAATGTCACGACAAGCCGGTGTAGACCAATGGGAGCGCTGCTTTTTCAAGCATGTCGTTTTGCAAGTATGTGATTGGCCAAGGTTTTACTTTAATCTAGTACAATCTCTTATTTTTCAACAAATGATTGCTTCTACTTTTTAATATACTATTTGGTGTTTAAACCATTTTCCCCAACTGGAAGAAAAAAAATATTATGTCTGTTTATGTCAGTTGAAAAGTCAGTTTAATTAGTGTTTGTTTAATTCTCATTGGTTTGATCTAGAGGCTGGAGGTATAGCCATGATGTGCCGTAATACACATGATGTGCTGTAATACACAACCAGCGCAAGATGTTATGTTATGTTTGATTCAGTTTAGACAGCAATCATCTTTTTTTTATTTGACAAATTAAGAGCTGTTGCTAATTAACACTATTTTTGATTGAAAGCGCAACATTAGATTTATTTTTTTCTTGCAATATGGCTGTTTATCACAAGAAGACGCTTTATTTTTGAAAACACAGCCATTTCGTCTTTGCTCATTAAATATTTCCTGTTGTCGTCCAATCCACCAACTGCATTGTTTAGCTCCATTTTTTTTTTCAGATTGGAACCAAATTTTATCCATTGTGTTCTAATCTTGAAAAAAACTGGAGCTGAACAGCCCACTAAAGTGGTAAAGTATACTTTTCGGACAGTGTTGTACCTTATGTGACAATGAAAATGCCTCTTAAAACGTGCACTAGTAACACATGTGTAAGTGCAAATGTGCTCTTTCTGACACCCTTAAGAGTAGGTATCACTTTTCTGCATCATCTTCTTCCCTCTATACTAGTTTAATTGCTGCCTATCTCATCAACACAATTACACAAACTGAAGTCTCCATTAGCGTTCCCCGAGGAACGCTATCGAGAACACAGAGCGGCGAGGCACTCCGTAAGTAATACAGCAGAATTAATCCTCTCAGGACAGGGGGGGTAAATTATGATGGACATTTTCCGATGTCCTAAAGTAATTAATATACAAGCTCTTAACACCATACTAATGTGGGTCATTAGCATTAACACATACAGGAGTTAGCAGCAGTGGCAAGTTATGGTGAGGCTGCAGGATTTATGGAGTGGCAAGGCACTTTAAATGTTTTTATACAACATTAGCAGTGTGCACATGTTGGCAACAGAGGTTATGGAAACCACTGTATACAGTATATTTAAATGCAGTAAGTGAGTGGGTAGAGAAGATTAGTGAATGGTTTGATATTAACGTTTATGCAAGCATTTTAGAATACACCGACTAAAGGCTACAAGCAACAAGTCACAGAGCGCTTAACGTGAAAAGTGAAGCACAAATTACCTTAGGTTCTGTGCTTCCTCATTAAAGACTGCATGATGATCTGCTTGATGAGATTATCATACAACTCCCTAAATCTGCAAAACCTTCATAATAAATGCATTTTAGGTGAAGTAACATACATATGGCTTAAGAGCTATGCAAAAATACAGTATGTTAAGCCCCTATGTAATTTAAATATATAGAAGATAAATATAATCATATTTCAACATTTTGTAATTTGACCTAATCCACATTACATAGTAAGAATCAATGTCACTTACACATATAAAAATCTACATTTACATTACAATAAACCAAACAAATTTGACGGAAATACATAATAATAATAATAATGTATTCTACACTTGGTGCCCCTAATCAGCAGGACATGTTAAACCGTTCAGTGCCTGTACATATGCACACACACTGATAATCTGCAGCAGGTGAAGTCATGTGGAGATATCTGCCGCTCTGCTCTGCTCCTCGCGCTGGAGGTTAATCAGAAAAAGATACGGTAAGAACACAAAGTGGGCCTATTTCACCTGTGCGCCTCCCCTGTTGCTTCCAAAATGCCACCTCTGCTTCTTCAAGCACTGTGGCACCGAATTACTATTCCACCTCGATCTGTTTTATCTTAAGGAAATAAATAGAGCGAGCTCCTGGCTTCAGTTCAGGCTGCAGGGGACTGACAAAGTGGTAATTGCTTGGTTTAATAATGAAACACATCATATGCTCTCTAGGAGACTTGGCTGACCTATGAGGAAATAATGAAGTGTATGCAATAGGTCTGAAGGTCAAGGCAAACCACATTATACAACAAAAAGTGTTTTCATTAAGACCGCACTAACAAAGACCAAGTCATGACTGAGACCAGAGTGTGATGACATTATAACCTTGTCTCTATTGGGGTGCTTTAGTATGGGTTGGTTCAGTACAGCTCAGTTTTGTACAGCCAACCCCTAAGACAGTGGTGGGCAAAGCCACGTTTAGGCACTCAAAGCCTAGGAAACAAAATTTTTATTAATATTAATAATTACTAATAATTTATGAAGAATTAAATACAACCTTTCCTAAAGCTGGCATCTCTATTCACAGCGAGAGATAGTTTTCATAATTGCCAACCCTAGCCTTAAAGGATCATGTTTTCACTGTGCAAGGTCCAAACGTGCCAACGATGTGCCTTCTGTTAGAATCAGACTTTCAGAAAACATGGATATTGTGCCAATAATTAATATAAGGAAAAGAGTAAATCCTGATGTGAGGCTAGACTTAATATTACACTGTTTCCAGTTTATAGCTTAATTGCTAATTCAGAAAGTTGAGCCAATATTCTAATTTTTTTCTTTTTTTTATATAGCGCTTTTCCACATAGTAGGCACTCAAAGCGCTTTACCAGTGTTACAGTTGGATCACCACTTGAGGGAAGGTGGGTTAAGTGTCTTGCCCAAGGACACAACAACAGTATGAACTGTGGGGGAGAGCGGGATGTTATGATGTTTTTCCGATGTTTCGAGCGGGGATCAAATCACCCACTCTCCGGTCGAAGGACGTCCGCTCTACCATTGAGCTACTGCCGCCCCTACTTTGTAGGGTAGTACAAAGAATGCAAAGAGAACAGCTCTGTCTAAAACACAGCTGAGGATAATCAGCTTTGTTTCTGAAAAACAACTGTACAACATTTAGCACTTATGTAAGGATTATTTATCATCCAATCTACAGTGCCAAAGTGTTTTTGGAGGACGCTTTGGGCCCCTTTTGATAATAAAAACTTACCCATAGAGTCAGTGCCGGGGTGGGCCCAGGACTCATTCTCAGCCCAGGACATATGGCTCAGACCAGTCCTGGTTTCTATGAGAAATAATTATATGCTGATGTAATGCAATAAGACAACACTTAATGTTCAATGTTGTTACAACTAGTGGCCAGCAGATGGCAAAAAAACATTTGACTGTATCAAATACTATTTTCACGGAACCTTTTGCATTCAAAATATTATTATTTGTCAAAATACCTTGAAAGTTAACAAAACAATAATGTGTGAGTATATTCAAACAAAAATATATATTTTATTTGGATTCAATTCTACAATTGTAATTAATTAATATAATCATGTGAATTGTGGCAATTTAAATTATGTGTCCAGACAAATTTGGAATTGGACAGAACATGCACTACAGACAGTGTAGACTGAACAATGTCTGAATGTTTTTATTTACAACCAAAATTAAGTCTATTGTCAATTCCTAGAACAAGACTTAAGCAGGATATATTCAGCAATACCATTGTTTTAAACCAAGACTGTAAGTCCTGAGCCAGGATTAAGCCAGAACTGAATAAGTACTGAAGACTCAAACAGGACATCAATACGAAAACCTAAACTTGTACAGAACCAATTAGCCTACGCCCTTCATAGAGTACTGCTGCACTGCAAACAAGAACTGTAACCAAGTCAAGACCAGTGCTGAGACACCAAGTTACAGATATAAAAGCCAAGCACTTTAAGTGTAGTCTAGTCTTAGACCAGACCAAGTCTATGCTCATATTTTTCAACATATTACACCAGAGCCAATTATTCTGTGAGAGATGAATATGTGAAACAATAGGTTTTGCTGATCAGATCTTGCAACTGTCTGTCTCAGAGAGTATTTCCTGTCTGATTTAAGTAGATTGCAGTTGACATTAACATGTCAAAATGCCAATGTGCAGAGACTATAACATGTAGCAAAAGGTTTAGTGACAGTGAATACACCTAACATCATAGAACTTGCACCGTGGGATGGCAGAGGCTCAGGTGGTAGAGTGGCCATCCCATAGCTGGAAGGTTGGCAGTTCAATCCCTGCTCTCCCCAGTTCATGCTGTCATGTTGTCCTTGCTGTTGTAAGACACTTCACCCACCTTGCCTCCAGTGTCTATGGTACTAGTGAACTCCAGCCACAGTCTATCTGTTCCATTCCCAAGCCTGGGTAAATAGAGAAGGTTGCAAGAACGGCACTCATATAAAGTGCAACAGGATCTACAATACAACACTGATTTGCTAATTTAATGCTTGTAACAACTGTACTGTAACTTTTGCTGCTGGCGTTTCTTAAACTGTGTTTTTACATCGGTCACACGTCCATAAAACCTTAAAGTGCTGAATAAGTGGCCATCAAAAAATGGCTTTTACACAGACAGCAGTATCCCACTTTCAGCACACACTAAATCCTCATTTGCATAAGGCTGCCTGCACAATATTTGAGGTCAATAATTAACACAATTCTTCATAGTAAATCACACGCAACATACCCAAAAATGTGATATTGTTAAAACTGCCCTCGTAATTCAGCAACGCTACCAGAGCTCTTAGATGATCTGGCCCTTTATGATTTGAATGAAATGCGTTGTTGGAAAAACTCACATCTATTTGCTGATAGAGTAGAATGTTAAAAGTTTTATTAACATACAACAAACAAAAAAATGCAAATCTTAGCTTGCACAGACTTTAACAAAGAACTAAGTTTAGAAACAGTGAAACAACCAATCACTGCATCCATTCATATTAACCTCAACATAAGAGGATATTATACAGTAACTCAGAGCTGCATTTTTAATGTCCTTGTGAATCTTCACACAGAACAGCTTGTATCACAGCACGGAAACATTTAGTTGATTCCCTTTTGTGCCAAGGTTGGGGGTGTCTACCTGAGCCACTGTAGATCAAGGCGGATTCATTTTGGATTAAAGGATTTCATTTGGCAAAGTTGAAATTGGCTTCTAGTTTGACTGCTCATTTTGCACTTTCATTGAAAAAAGAACTCATTGCAGGAGCGTCTCATGAACTTCTTTCTCTCCGAGTTAAAAAAAGATTCCCTTTGCATTTGCACTCCATGATGATTTGTAAGAGCACTGCATCCTATGAAGTAAATTACAAATGAGCTGTTACAGAGTTTTAGTGATAGAAGGAAAATAACATCCTTTGCCTTTTGGATTCAAAATGAAGTTGTTTGTTACTCACATACATTATTAGAACGTTTACATCTTTAATTTAGAATCATTGGAAACACCTATGCATATTTATCTGCTTATGGAATAGATAACATAGATTTAAATTGAGTGTCACTTATACATCCATGGTGACGCTTTTAATACACCACTTTGCTGCCAGGTCAGTAAAGATATCCATATGTTTATGATGTTATTACAACAAACAGATTTATCATGCCATTACAAGTTTTGTTTAAAAGAAATTACAAGATATTATTGTTACAATATTACAAGATAGTAAATACTTAGGTATAGGTTTTTGTTCTCATTTTCACAAGATTTTTATATCATTACAGATGTTTGTTTATTGGGTAAGTCGCAAGAAAGTACAATAATGATGCTTGTTTCTGATGCTTGCCATAGTTGATGATGGACAAAATTTTAAGAACTGTTCGTAGGACTCACACAGCTCACTTATTCCCTGTGATTATTTTTGCTTCTAGAACTTCACAAGTTCTAACAAACTGCCACCATCTTTTCAAATACTCATTACAGGTTTGTATGGGTGATGGCAGATTGTGTTTTTCTTACTGTTCAACACTAAATGCAACAAAACTTGTTTCTGATGCTCATTTTAAAGTATTTCTTTAGATACAACAGTGCAAACGTTTTTTTCAAATGGCATGATCTAACTTGTTTCCAAGGTTATGCAGCGTACAAGTGATATTGTGCCCTCTGACCTGAAAATAAAGACACACTGTGAGAGGCTGTGAGGAGGTTGTGGAAGCTGCTCGGGCATGCATTTGCTGCAGGTATATAAAACTTTACATCTCAGCGTTTCTGTGATCCATGTCACTGAAAAAAATCTCAGTCTCAAAGGGTAGCCCAAGTGCTGCATTGGATATAAAGAAAATATCATTTAGAGATGTATTCTTAAATGCATCCTGGATTAGAGTAGGTCATATGATTAATTACTGTTTATGTTATGCGCTTATTAGTTTTAAAGGAAAAGGATAAAATTTAAGCTATAGCAGAAAATTTATACTTTTTCAGCTTTTATTGCACCTGAGAAATGCCCTCCTTTCGCAGTTCACCTTCAGTGAAGCGTTACGTGAAAACCACAGAAAAAGTCTAATTATTTCCTCTGGCCCTGTGTTTCCAGAGGCACAAAGCTGCTGACTAATTTGCCTGCTTCAAAATGCTGATGTTACATTTGCAAGGCAAGAGGAAAGTAACTGGGGACGTGGCTGTGCTTTAGTTTAGATGTGTGCAGTGAAAAATAAATTAAACACTAGGCAAACGTGCCATTTTATTACTTAAAAATTATAATTGGTTACAAATTGTCAACTTTTAAGACCAATTATGACTGCCTAATTTCAGCAGCAATCCATGTTTAGGACTTATTATATTATGGTTTCTGCAAACTGCACTGTAATTATGTGATGAATTTGACAGTAAATTACTGGAAGGTGAAAATGTTAGTAAGAATTAGTCAGGTCTCTGTGGGCTGCAGTTGGATTTACATTGCCTTGGGAAATAGTTGGACAAACAAACCAATCGAATAGACAAAGGTTTGCATAAATTGCATAATTCTATTTTATATAAATGGTTTTGACTGGTTTGACAACATTTCTACCAAGTGCAAATGACTGGGAAGGGAAGGAACTGCCGAACTTTTTTATTGACCGAATTTTTGCGAAATAAAGTAGTAAAATAAAATAAAAAAAAACCTTAAGAACATGTTTGATTTTGCCGGTGAATGGTTTGAGATTAGCTAGCATGTTAAAAGGTTAACATATTTTTAACTTTGTTAAAGCCACCCTGGTTAACTTTTAGCCAGTAGAGGGCGCAGACCTCATGCCATCCTGGTGGCAGGAAAGTTATATTGGAGGTGTCCAGCTGAGGGTACTGTGTCAGTGAGATGGACATGATTCTGTAGCAGGGCTGCTTAGCTCAGTGGGTAGAGTGGTCGTCCTTCAATCAGAAGGTAGGCGGTTCAATTCTCACTCTCCCCACAGTTCATACTATCTTCGTGTCCTTGGGCAAGACACTTTACCCACCTTGCCTCCAGTGACTGTAACACTGGTAATTACTGTAGAACAATGTAAGTTGCTTTGGATAAAAGCGTCAGATAAATGTAAATGCTTTAAACTGCTATTGGAGATCTTTTATTGGAGAAGACATGACTGTTTCAATGTTACCCTTAATTACTGGAATAACATTGCAGTTGTTTGCCATAATTGATGAAGAACTTGTTATTTGCATCACAAGCTACACAGTATTTGTTATCCCACACTTTGATCTTTTCCCAAATAGCAAGCCACTTTGGGCTTGATGAACTGGCGGCATCTCAAAGTTAAAATGTGTCCACTGTAGCTTCAGGTAACACTGGGTACATCTACAAGTCTTGTTTATTTCAAGATGTTGAGACAAGTGCACACACTTATATAAAGTGTCATTAAGCCCTCGGCTAACATTTACTTCAACAGCAGAGAAGTATGCAACAATAATTTCAGCCTGCCTTCAGCAAAAAAAAGCAGAAAGTAAATTGTGCATTAAAACATGTCAGCTACAAGTTCCGTTTTTCTCTATAATGGAAAAAATAATTGGATTGGTAGTGTTATGAGTTTGTGCTATGTGTTGTGGCACTTTTCCACATGCAAATAAGGACAACAGTGCTCAGTGTCGGCCCTTTACCTTAATGGCCTATTATTAGTCCATGATACAAAGTGATTGGGCGTTGAGTGACTGGAGACTCATTAGACTGACCCTGACATCAGTGCTGACGCAGCGTTTCGAGGCACAGTGTTTACCTTGCACTAGAAACCACAGGCTCAAATCCTACAGCAGCACTCTGAAACCTCACACTAGCTTGCTCACCGCTGCCGTCTCCATATTTCATGGGTGAAGTGCGCTGAAATTGACTGTGCTGTGGATATCTGCCCTGTGCGCTTTACATTATTCACTGGCTTCTCTTGTGACTGGCTTCATTTGTGTTGACAAAGGGCTAGATGGGGGATTGTGATTTGACCCGTACAGCTCCGATTCCACTATTTTTACCCCAGATGAGGTTTTAGCGGTGCTATGACATCACTCAAGCATTTCCATGTTGAATCATTTATAAATGAAAGGAGGCTGGAGCTTGACCTCGGACTGAAAATCTTTTCCCTGCTTACACCAATCACACTGCCATGTTTATCCTGAAAAGCACAATTTTTCCGTCCCTGTCTCAGATTCCATTCTCCCCGAAAAGCAGCCTATGGACCGCTCCGTTTTCTGTCTTATTATCTTCCACAAAATACTAATAAGATTACATCAAACTGAAGTTAGGAGCTTAAACATTACATGATTGAATTGACAATATTTGTCATTTATGTTGCCTCCCTTTTCTGTTAATGCATTTCTTTTTTGAGCTGTTTCACTGTTAAAAGACATATTCAATGATGAAAATACACTTTATTGGCAGCTATTACACTTCCTGGAACGTAGTGTCGACCAATGGGAGTGCTCCCTTTTCAAGCATGTGGTTGTGCCAGCATGTGATTGGCCAATGTTTTCCGTTATCGAGTACAGGGTCTCCTCTGTTATTCCATAAACTAAACAATAGAGGACATCATAAAGCCTGTGTTTTTCACAAAGGTTTCTGTGTGGAGTTTGGAGTTTGAAGTTCCTCCTGTGCTTGGGTGGGTTTTCTCCAGGTACTTCGGTTTCCCCCAACAATATCAAAACATTCTGGGTGCCCCTGGTGGCAGCTATGAATTTGAAACAATGAATTTTCCCACAGTGATAATAATAATAATAATAATAATATAATAATAATAATAATAATAATAATAATAATAATAATAATAATAATAAAATAGCTTCAAAGCCATGTCTTTTGCTCCTTGTTTGTGCTAATATTAAAAGGATACACGTAACACCATATAGCACCATGTGATATGTGACTGGATGTGGTGTCCTCAGGAAACAAAAGCCCCTTTGACAGTACAGATGCGGCTGGAGCTTAGCAGCAGCACAAATTCTCAGAAAAGATGCAATTTTAAGGACAAACACAAACCGGACTTTTGGATTATTGATTATGGACTATTCCCAGCAACAAAGACACCAGATTTAAGGGGCCAATAGGTAGCATTAAAATAACCTCTGTGAGGGCTTCAAGGACTCAGCAGGCAACATTCACACTAATGACTATGAACTGAAAAGAAAATAGGTAATAATGTTTTCCTTTTAACTTTACATGCATTTTTGCCTGTGTTGGGTATAGATAGTTATAAAATGTAAATTAATCACTTTAGTTCATACATTTCCTAAATAAAAAAGGTACACCTCAGTTTTTCAGAAAGAACAGAAATGCAAAAACTGTTATTTATTTATTTACAAAATACTGACTGATGTATCATAATCAACTACACTTTAACAGATTACATAATGCCCCCTTAAACAATCCAACCATCTTTTATCCTTCTGGTCTTCAGGTGACAGGACGTGAAGGAGGGTGCAGCACAGTGAAATCCAGGGTGCTGTATGCCCATCCACCACTCCCACCTATACCCTTTGTCTAATGCAAAAAATCTCATGTGAGAATTGAAAGAGAAATGTAGTATGGCACATTGTATATCTCTGAAGAAGACAATAAAGTGTCAAATAGTTTGAAAACTTCTCTGAGACAAGCCTGGGTGTCAGAACGGGATATAAACACTGACATTTCTTCATGCAGACATTTAAATGCTACATTGGCCCCACAAGTTGGTTTTGCTGCTTGATCACAGTGTGAGAAACATCTGCTTGACGTCTCTCTGGGAGTCGCTGTTGAAGGCGCCGTTGGGCATGATTTAAATACTAAAAGCTCTGGAACGAGTCAGAGTGAGATGTTACTTTAATGAGTAAACAATGTTTAATACGGCACCTGTGGCACCTTAGCCATTCTGTGTAGTCTACTGGAGGTATTCCACAGAGTTTAGCACTTAGAGAGTTCAACCTTGTGTTTTCTGCAAACTATTGGTGCATTTGAAAGCTAAATATACATAGCATTGCACACAGCAGGTACAATCTACATAAGTAGTTCTCAAACTCTTTACGCCACGTTCCAAATATTTGATGCAAATTTGGCACTGTAAGGCTATGTTATATTGTTGACAAATAAGTTTTATAGCTGAAGTGTATTTTGTAACTTTTATTATACATGCTGGACTGAAACGCCTATCAAGTGACTATAGGCTACTCTCAAAGATTGTAAATAAACATGGATGTTATCTGCCCATTGGTCCCCTATTCACCAAAATTGTCATTACGACAAGGCAATAACATGGCAGTTACATCCGGGCTTTTTGGCTTTTACTCAATAGTAAAACAATAGTTTTTAGATAGCATAAACAAACATATTAATCAACCCCCCCCCGAGTTGTCACGTAGGAAAAACTTAGCTCTAGAGACCAGAACCATCTTTTGTACCAGGCTGTAAACATGAATTTTATACTTTTAAAGTCCCCATTGGGATCCCCTTATATTTACGCTTTTGGAGCCTGCCTCTGGTGGATAGCGTTATATCGCTGAATTACTTCGCTGAATACTCCAGGATCGTTTAGGAGGTTTCATGAGAGATGCTTGGCTACTCCCTAATAAAAAAGTCTTTCGTCTTCACTTCTAGCTCTTTATGTTTTTGTTTATTTTTTGCAATAGGCCAGTATTTCAGGATCATGGGGGAAGTCAACCATTGACAACCATCTTTCCCCCTTCCCAGCCACTTCCTCCAGCTCTTCCAGGGGAATACCAAGGTGTTTCTAGGTCAGGTCATATGTGCGCAGTGGCTCAGTGGTACAGTGGTCATCCTTCAGCCGGAAGGTAGGCGGTTCGATTCTCACTCTATCTCATACTGTGGTTGTGTCCTTGGGCAAGACACTTAACCCACCTTGCTTCCAGTGACTGAGAGTGACTGATGTCGGCAGTAATCTCAACTTGTAATGTGGTAAGCCCTCTGCCCATTTAAGATTTTAACAAAAGAAATAAGGAAATAGGGGAGTATAACTTTATTAATTTCCAGTCTTAAGGAAGCAAAGAAAAAAAGAAAAAGAGAGTGGCTAGATGAATTTAATATACTAGTAGAAATTAAATGAACGATATCTGCAGTCTCCAAAATATTCCTAATCCATTTGGAAAAAGAGCATACATTTCTGCTAACCCTCAAAAGCTCCAAATCCCTAATTGGAATGTTCACTTTCTGGCCTGACCTACTTTAAGCCTAGATACTTTATTTCCTCTGTTTGAATCCGCAAGACTTATGCACTAACGTTTAAGACTTAAGTGACACTAAGCAAGTGCTGATATTTTACTTTACAATCTTCAGAGGCTTTTTTACCTTAAAGGTTTCATTTAAATTTAAGTTCCAGTATTGAGGTATCTAACCCGGCTGTATCAATCTGGGAAAGGTCAGAGAAAGCAGAGCTGGATGGAGAATCGACTGAGGAGGAGTACTTCCATCAAATGAGGATGACCTCTCCGCTGTGGATCGTTTTCTGCACAGTGGGAATATATGTAATCCTTCTCCAGCCCAGTGTCCGGCAATTTTTATTATTTCCACTTCCACCGCTCCCCAGGATGCACTAAAGCAATGTTTACAAACCAGAATTATGTTCAGTATATACATTTGAACATATGTGCTGAGACTTTTCATCACAACAGATAAGTTATGTCTTTTTCAATAGACGGAAAGGATTTTTGTGTATCCCGGAAGTTTGACTGGTGGATGTTTACATAAAACCTAGATTTCTCTATTTAAACACAAAATTATTATTGACACAAATTGACCTTTTCCAAATGACATAAACACTGTTGTCTAATGGATCTTTCTATCATCTAAAATGATTAAAAGTGGGAACATTTGCGCTTTGTTATGTACTGTGATAATAAGGCCAGATGGATGCTAAATGTTACACAAATTGACGCAAAAGTAAAATGTTGAATTCCAGTTTGTTAGTGCGAGAAGGACTAATCAATACGGAAATCTTTCAATACGGAAAGACAATATTGACAGGAAGATTAAAGGCTACATCTACCAAGCTGCACAATAATCCTGGGATGCTAATATGTAATTAAGCTGCAGAAGGTGAGGTATTTAGCTGCATATTTATTGAAACTGCAGGGTTTGGGGCACAGCTGACAACTGCTCATTTAAATACCGCTAAGTCACGCAATGCTATTCTACAGTAGGGCGGGTCATTCTACATTGTTTATGCAACTCGTTTAGCACAATTCAGAATCACAAACCTGCTTCATAAACCTGCTTCATAAACATCCACTGTAAACTCCATATCCCATGATGGCTTGTTCGTGCTTGACCTTTGTTTGTATGACATTTAATTTCCTACGTTTAGTAAGTTTTGCATTGTTGGTTTTGATAAAATTAAGAAAATTATTTTAAAAGAAAAAGCTTAGCATCTTTTTGTTTATATTATAGCTATTCGCTAAGTTATCACAATTAGCAACTGCCCTGCTGCGTCTTCCTAAACTATAGCTTGTGTGATTAAGTGAGACTCACACAAGGTTGAGGTTGTTATATTCCTATTCCGTTTCCAAATAAAATGCCATTATTTTCACACTTTACCCACATACCTGGAAATACTGCATATACACAAAAATACAGAACGCTTGTATCTGTCGTAGAGTCATAATGTAATTTTTCTCTGGAAGTGTATGTATTACATATCTACATATCTGGAAACATATAGATAACACGTTACAGTGAAAAACCAATTGCCTTTTCAGTGATGTTGGTCTTACCTCGGCCATGGGCACTCCCTCTGGAGGGCGACAGTGCAGAACGATCATCCCGTTGATTGGCACCTCTTTCCCCTGTGGGTCCTGCTCGAAGTTCTTCCTCAGGTCTGTAAAGGCAGATAAGAGGCAGCTGTCAGGTGTCAAGTGTTACAGTCAGACTGGCTTCAGTTCTCCTCAGCGCCAACATGACCTTCCAAACCATATCCAGCCCCGTTTGAGATAAAGCCAATCCCATGCTCCTGTAAGCTGTGGACAAGGTAGTTTGAAGGACACACTGTGTGTTTGCACCAATGGGAAGATGATTACCACAGCAACTCAAACATTAACAGTATTACATTAATTGCTTTTATTCTTATTTAATTTCTGCCAATGAACAAGTAAAAAAACTACAAAAGCAAAGTGTAGTATGAACAGCAACAGTGACACTGACAAAAATAGCTTGGTTATTATATTGTGCGTCCAAATATTTGAAGTGGTAAGGTACGGTCATTATGTTATACATAATCAGAAAGCCTTTTTTTGGATTGAAACCAACTCCACAAATGTCACCTTAGAAAATATAGATACAGCAAGTTTTTCTTGGTAGTCCTTGAAAGACATTTCTTGTGTGATAGTGCAGCCATGTATTTACTGAGAGGCTTATCCAGAGAAATTAGTTGATAACTTTTGTGGTAATGACTAAAAGCAAAGGCAATATTTATAATTAGTCACAACATTTCCAACACTTTGTCCATGTACACTTGTACAAGTGTTATTTTTTGGCATTTTCAGAGAATATGACCCAAACCAAAATCAAAGCTGTGGTATACAGATGAGCCAAACAGGTGCCCCTAGCTATTACTAATTCAACACCATGTTTCAATTTGGACATAAAACAAATAATGAGAAAACCCCTTTCAATTCTTATCTTGATGATGGAAGATATGGCACTGCTCCCTCTGTACTGACAACAAAGCCCATTTCTCATTCTGTTAAGCGCTATTCACAGGATTAGTATTACCTGGGGACATTTAGTAATTTGTCATAATTGCAGAGCTTGTCTGTGATTTTAAGGATGTGCGAATCGGCCATGTCCGAACTTTGTAAAGTAAAAATTCTACCGCAAATTTACCACTGTATTTTGCCGAATGCAAAAAGGGTCCTGTGGTAAAACTAGTCCTGTGCGAATGCCCACATCTGTGATTCAGTTTATTTTTGCCCACATCTCTTGGTTATTGTGTGGGTTTTTGGACCAAATGCAGGAAGTGACAGTCAAGAAAACATAAGAAGTTGATTGAGTTTATAAGACACACAGATGATATTTTATGCTTCGTTGGGCTCAAATCTTTATCACTATAGCCATTTAGCTAGGCTATTCGCTACAACAGATGCCTCCCGTGCAGCCAACCGTCTCCTAATGAGTGTTACAGCGCCAGTGTTAGTACTTTTAAAAAAAATTCTTCTGTTATTAGTAATAATACTCATAGTCTCTGCATTCTAATTATAGTATTACAGTAATTCTCCAGTTAAAATGTAAAACAAGCAGCTGAAGAGACACATGGACCACAGTAAAGCCATGAACAGGAGAAAACAAGACAACAGTAAACACTCTGCAGTGTGTTAGTATTTAAGAAGTCATAGAGAATGAGCGTCTGTGACAGTTTTCTCTGTCTGTGTTCTGTGTTTGTTCTCCATGGGCTCAGTGTTGGGGGCGGGGCCAGAAGGTGCTGTTCTTAGAGAAAACAGAAGCGTTTCCAATCATCCGTTTGGCTGGTGGTAGATTTATAGTGCAATATTAATCTTAGAGCCAGAAAGCAAGCTCATGGTAAAATAAATTACAGTGGTCTCTTTGTGAGCTTCTCAAATAGCAGCCTCTAAGCAGCAGAGTTAGTGGGACACTACGTTTACATGCAGGTAGAGAAAACCAAATTATTGCTTTAGTCCAATTATAATTGGAGTTTTAAACATGTATACATGTACTGAATGCACTCAGGTTTTGCTTCACTTTAGTTTAATTTAGTTAATATCTACAACATGTCTTCTGCTGTTAGCCTAATACAGGTTATAGCCCTAAAAGAAAAACAAGTCTGATCTTTGCTGTATTGCTGAATTGGGCTTACTGAGAAATAAATAGCCTACCTTAAACATGTTTATTTAATAACTATTTAAAAAACTAAATAGCATTTTGTCTTTGAGTAAAGTGACACATAATAAATATTTTCAAAGGCAGAGGGTGTAGACTGATACATAAGAGCATGTTTTAAAGAACACTGAATATACAGCTTGATAGTTTAGTTATTATTTTGCTTTTGATACAAACTTTGATAAGTATAGATGTCTAAATGTTAGTAAAGTTTATAGTTTATATATATGTCACACCTGGGATGTGGGAATGGCTTCAGTTCCACT
Source organism: Neodontobutis hainanensis (assembly GCA_024349245.1). NCBI lineage: Eukaryota > Metazoa > Chordata > Actinopteri > Gobiiformes > Odontobutidae > Neodontobutis > Neodontobutis hainanensis. Next base: position 1,645,958 of record JALDNG010000043.1, on the reverse strand, counting down.
GAAAATATTTAGGTTTTGACAAGGCCTCAGTCTTAAACAAGAAAGTGATCTTTTTTTTAAATAAAAATTTGCATTTTATTTCAAAATTATCTGGTACAGTTCTTGACCAAAGCAATGACACAATTTCACATCAAATATGAATTATTTTAGTGTTAGCAAAATGAACGTCATAATTAAGGTTGAGTTGAGGTTATAAATGAGCTTCACTTCTGAGCCTAAAGAAAAGGTACTGTTGATGTGAAGTTAGCGCCTACTGCAGGTCTTTTGTGACTGTAGCGTTGTACTGACTTTACTATAAATATATGGAGAGGCCCCCATGACACATCACACTTAGGGCCCTCAGATTAACAAGATTTGAATATTGAATCATTAAAATAAGTGAACTATTTTACTTTCAGAACTGAGTCAAAGATTATAGAAGAACTTTTAGAGTAATAACTTCCTTTGTCGGCCAGATTGGTCAATAGCTTTTAGCCAGTGTCTTGGTGCATATTTGAACCGACAGGCGTTGATTTCAAAGTCTGGCTGCTCTGCCTTCTACAGTTTGCTCCAAACCAATTGAACAGTGACCATATAGTCTGACTTCATTTTATTTACAATTAAAATAACAGCTGGCCATTTTGGCTCTTCTATTGCTAGTTTAATAACCTGTCACTCTGCATAATGATAAAAGCCCTTGAGGGGAGGGGTCAAAGTCAAAGTTCATCTGACTGACAGCATTAGCATAACTTTTCATTTTTAAACTTGCATGGAAAACATTGTCTTTTATATTTTGTGCAGTGGTGTACATGAAAAAGTCAGCAATCATAGCACAGCTGGGATCTTTTAACACTGCAAGATACTGTTGGTAGGTATTCATTTTTTACAACAACACAGGAGCTTAAGTCAAACCAGGCCAACATTTCACTTTAATTGATTCATCAGCACCAGTGTTGTCATGGAAACAGTGAATGAAATGAAATATGAAGGAACACCAACCTCATAGCAGTGTGATAAGAAAACCAAAATCAGGGCCATGTCTCAAAAATTAAACTCATCTTAACCTTTGGATAAGTGATAACTCAAAAACATGGACAAAACGATTTTCTTTTTTACCATTTTGCTGTGAAATGTTTGGTAGGCCTACGCTATACACATTGGTGTATTTAAGAATAGAACAAATTAAAGGTGCAGTGAGTAAAGGTGGCATAGATTCAATAGAAACTATGACACACTTCTCATTTCTAAAGCCTGTGAGCATCGACGGTGGCCTTGCAGGGACCTGCTGTTGCTCCTAAACAAACACAGTTCAACTTTACCCTCTGCACCTTTTTTACATCTTTTTTTACTCATCTACATTTTCTGTCTAAAAGCTTGAAAATCATAATTGCTGTGATGCACAGTAATATTTTATACTTTTTTTGCAGGACAAACCTGACAAACAGAATGTTTGTGCTGTGTCATGGAAAATGTAGGATATAGTAAGAGTGTTTGATGCATAAAACTGTTTCATGTGGGAAATATGCACTATTATTGTAAATCGAGATTCCTAATGCTTAATATATCTATAAGAAAACAAAGAAACTGCTATAATTGGTCAACTACAACTATGGTAATGTCTTTTGTAAAGCATTCTGGGAAACGTAGTCAAAGCTAGTATACAATCCTCATCATAACATTACTGTTTTACAAATTATGATAGAGATTTGATATCTCTATCAGTTGTCCAATTAAAATAAGGATCCCTGGGTGGCACAGAGAACCCTTAAAAACAGACTAAAATGTGTCAAATAGCTTTGATTGTGATGAATAACTCTAGAAAGTCATACACATATCATCTAATGAGCATGACTCAAGCTCATGTAACCTGTGATCGACCCAGCGTCAATAGTTCACAAAACATATCATCGGAGGTAATGTGTAGATATTTGATTAGTATGGACACCACTTTTTATTAACCACTTTTTACAGTGATAAAAGACATCCAGGAGGAAAGAAAACAAGCTGGCAGTCTTGCGTTTTTTGAGAAAAACATAGCGTAGCCTTGTTCTGAGGGTTAAAAATCACTGAAAAGTCACTGACAGTAGGTAATGCAAGCTTGACACACTGAAAACCCAGCAACAATGCACAGGTAGGCTATGATGATGCTCAATTGGTACTAAGGGCCCAAAGTGTACCAAGAAAATATCCCCCACACCATTACACCCCCAGCACCAGCCTGAACTGTTGAGACAAGGCAGGATGGATCTGAATTCTGACCCTACCATCTGAATGTTGCAGCAGAAATCAAGACTCATCAGACCAGGCAACATTTTTCCAATCTTCTATTGTCCAATTTAAGTGAGTCTGTGTGAATTGTAGCCTCTGATTTCCCGTTCTTAGCTGACAGAAGAACCCGGTGTGGTCTTCTGCTGTTCTAGCCCATCTGCTTCAGGGTTTGACGTGTTGTTTGCATATTCTGCAGACCTTGGTTGTAACGAGTAGTTATTTGAGTTACTGTTGCCTTTTTATCATCTCAAACCAGTCTGCCCATTCTCATCTGACCTTTGACATCCACAAGGCATTTTTGTCCAAACAACTGCCGCTCATTGGATATTTTCTTTTTATCGGACCATTCTCTGTAAACCCTAGAGATAGTTGTGTGTTGAAATCCCAGTAGATCAGCAATTTTTGAAATCCTCAGACCGGCTACCAACAATTATTCTACATTCAAAGTCAATTAAATCCACTTTCTTCCCCATTCTGATGCTTGGTTTGAACTCCAGAAAGTCGACTTCACCACATCTAGATGTGTAAATGTAATGAGCTGCTGCCATGTGATTGGTTGATCAGAAATTCATGTTACCAAGCAATTTGAATGGGTGTACCTAATAAAGTGGCAGTTAAGTGTATAAACACATCCATTAATCCCCTTGTTTCTTTGCCGTCTGACAGGTCGGACACTCCCCTTCATTAAAAGGCCATTATTAAGTGGTACAGCGCTGATAGTAGTACTCACAGGCAATACGAACAGTGGCTTTGCGACTCTTTGAGGTCCCCAAGTGACTCCAGGCGACGCACAGGCACCAATAGTCCTCAGGGCCATGGAAATCCTCCACCTGCTGCCGGGAGACATTTATCATCACCTCACGCACCTTCAACCCTGGGAACAAAAACAGAACATAAGATTATAAGGCAACATTACAAAAGGAGGCTGTTGAGATAAACCTGGAAAATAAAGTCTGACGCATGCATGAATGACTGAACTGCATTTCATGTTTCCGTATCTCTATGTAACTTTTCAGAATTTGCATATACCCTGAAGGAGTTTATCTTCAACTGCACTGCTGCAAACTCATGTGGGAATGTTATAGTTCAATATTTATCTCATGTATATCTTGTAATTTGTGAAGTAGTGTATCTGAAAAGATATACAGTTCTCATGAGATGCTGACATGCTCCCTGCAACTTTAAGTGTCTATTCCAGCTGGCTACATGTTCTTACACAAAGAAAAACATTAATAGACAGAAGGGAATTAAAGTCAAACATGGATACATACTACATACATAAGTATTTACAGAATCATAAACAAGGAAGAGATCATTATGCTTTACTTATAGCTTAAATTACAAGAGAAGTGGTCATTTTTTTTATAAATAAACTATAGCTATATTTTCAGTAGTCAGTAACATTTCTGTCCTAGTCCATCTGTTTCATTACTGTATATAGAGAATGCATTCTATGGCACCCCCGAGTTTGAACAATGGCAAAGCAGGTGAAAACTAGGTGGAGGCTTTTTGGTTCTGCTAAGTAGGTTAGGTTTTTCAGTGAACATTTTTTTTAGGATGCACTGCAAGCAACTGCTTTTAATTACTCTTTTGGTTTAAAATGAAACATGACCTGTAAAAACTTTGAAAAAAAAAAGTTTGAGTCACTCTTTTAAATACAACACAGTTCCCTGAAAGAGCTACTTTATTTTTGCAATCGTCTTGGGCGCAGCTTTCCTTTTGTCGAGCATTGGGCAAAAGGCTGCAGACGCTCTGAGCACAGAAACACATATGACAGGCCTTAAGCCGATGAGTAAGATTAAAAATGGGTCTTCTATAGCCATCTCTAGCTTTATGACAGGGCCATGCTCAATTTCTACTGCAGCATGTTGCTTAAGAGGATTTCCAAACAGAAGAGTGGCTTTTTTAATCTTTAACGCCTTCAGTTTAATAAGAGCTTTCTGCAACGTGCCGTGTGTTACATAATACTCTTTATTGTCTCAGTGTCACTTGAACAGCATGCCAACATATGCTCTTTGAAGCAGTTAGTAAGTACAGTCCACATTATTAATGCTAATTCTGCCCCAGCTGATTTAGCGCCTTCTCTTGTTAGCAGCATTGAGCGCTCAAAACCTACAGTACACCCCCACCCACCCCGAGGGAACGTGCCTCTGCCAATTTTCTTAGCAAGGCACTCGGAAGCTTAACTGTGAGCGGGAGAAAGCCTGCGTTGATTTAGGAAGTATGTCAGCCTTTTCCTAAGATCGTATGCATAACTAATCCCCTAAAACCCTATTGATCACTGGTGGAAGCCTGTAGACGGATTGGCGTATTGATTAGGCATTGTTTAAGGACCCCTGCAGAATGCAACTCTCTCTAGTGTATTTTTCTATGGTTTGTATGAAAGAAAAGGTCTTGTAAATAATACATAAACTTGGTGTTATGCCAAAAACAATAACTGCAAAACTCGCTGTAGCTAGGAATGAGATGAGACTGAGCAACATATATCAGAACACATAATCCAAATGTAAAACATATACAGTCACAAAGTCTGTATAAAACAGATAACACATTAACATAACAATGCACAGCACAAAAATACCTCATTTTACATTTAGACTCAAAAGCCTCACAAGGACAAAAAAAATTAAAAAAAACATTAATGAGATTTTAAATGCTAAATTTTACCATAACCCTGTTGTTTTTAAAAATATGTTTACCCTTTTTGGAGATTAAACGGGACCTTTTAGTCACATTTAATAATAACCTTCATGTTTTACCAGCATTTATTTTTTATTTTTAGTTTGGAGCATTTCCAGTCATCCTTTTTAGTATCACAGTTTTGATTTCTCTAATGATATGTAAATGCCCTAATAGTCAATAAGTTTCCTTGGGGCCCGTGCCACTAACCACCAACACATTCTGAATCTATCTGAGAATCATCTGTGACCCTTCCACCTATCAAAAGTTTTTAGAAACACTGTAAAAGTAAATTCATTTCCTTCATTTTCAAAACTGTGGATGTAGCACAAGCTTAAGATGTCAGAGCACCAGTTAGCTGTGTTTATTCCCTCTGCTTGTCGCCCTCCGTTTTTGCCGAGTCCTTTGGCTCTCATGCATCTTTTATGATAAATAACACTTTAATCTGACACGCTCTTACTAAAGTCAAATAGGCTCACACTGTGGCCACACAGTTTATGAAGCGCCAACACGGCAGACGACCCAATGAATACCAATTAAAGCCAGGGCTGCTATTCACAAAAAAAAAAAAAGTTAAGAAATGGATAACATTGCATAGCAGGCAGTCTCCATGGTGCCATCTGTAAATGACAACAGCCCAAAAAAAAGTGTTTTCCTGCTACGTTATTTTCCCACAAGAAACACATGACAAGTTGTGAAATGGAAAATTAGGTAGTTCTCCTTATTGTGCGACGCTGCGGTGTATCTGATTGACCAGGGTGGTTTAAACAGTGATTGACAAGTTGTGAAAAGGAAAAACAGGGCTACATTAGAAAAAAATTGGAATAAATAAAGCAGCGCACAGCCCCTGTAGTGAGTGAGACGCAAGCATATTTCATAATTTGTTGAGCGGCGGCTGAGAGCTGGCAAGTGACAGTCTAGGAACAGGAGACAGTGGAGAAAATAATGACTAATGACTTTCCATGAAGCCCTAAAAAGGGTTGTGTTCCAGAGAAAGCGGAGAAAACGAGAGGCAGTGTAAGAGGCGACACGTTTCTCGCAGCCAGAATTGCCGAAGACAGGTGGTTCGCCTGAAGAACGAGACGAGCACTCCCGTTCCTGTCATCTGTCAGCCATATTTGTTTGTAGGCAGAACGCAGTTGACAGGGCTCATTAGAGTAAAGCACTTGATCTGTTCTCCTCCCTACGAGCTCTCGCACTTTCCCGAGTCGCTTGATAAATACATCTCCAAAAAAGGCTGAATCATTCATGTCAAAAAAAAAAAAAAAAGAAAGTTGGACAGCTTATTTGGTCATGTCAAAAAGTGTCACCAATAGGGCTTGTTATATTTCCTTTTTTAAAAGTACATTGCATAAATTGGTTAGTTGGTGGGATACAGCTTCAAATCACAGAATTTGCAATAGTTCTCTGTATGACCCCTGGATGTATTTCTTCCTTCCTTTAAAAACTGAGTTGCATGTGTGGCTCTTCTGGCTTAGCTTCCCATTAAGCTAGGCCAGCAAGCTAGTTTTCTTTTTTTCTTAGTATGCTAGTAATAACTTTACTTTAAATTAGTATATAAAGTAATATTTCTGAATTGATGGCCTGGCAATACTCTTGCAATGCATTGACATCTTTATAACATTGGAAAAAAAATATTTCATTTTGTGGACTTATTGGAACATTTACATCAAAGTATGAGAAACAAGACTTTTAAATGGCTACATTATTCTAAAAGTTTCAAAGCCCTCCAGCCACAAACTTTTGTCTTGTGTCATCCTTCTCCCTCATGCACATCTACCCCCTCTTTCTTTACCGTTAACCATCCAATAAAAGTAAAATGGCAAAAGGGTGGTGGCTCATAGATCAATATTAAACTTTTCAGAAAATGGCAATATCTGCCCAATGCACTATTGGCCAGAAATTGCAAACCCAATACTGGAACAGAACAAAATGGGAGCATAGAACCGCTTGAGGCCATGCCAACATTTTATCAGATGAAAATTCATTTGTATTTCTGTGGATGTCCTACTGTAAGTCAAAGCAAATAAAAGCTATACAACTGGCACTGGCAAAGGAGGATAACTATTTTTTTTTAAATGCCACATCATTTTCTGCTGACTGATTAGCACCAGCAACACATTAAACCTGCATCTGGAGCCCACAATAATTATAACCAATTGATTAGTAAGACAGTAGGACATCCACCTTCTTCCACTTATCCGGGGCCGGATCATGGGGGCAGCAGTTTAAGCAGAGACACACAGACTTCCACCTCCCAAGACACTTCCTCTAGGGAGGCTTCCAGGAGGCATCCGGATCAGATGATCCGAGCCACCTCAGCTGGCTCCTCTCGATGTGGCGGAGCAGCAGCGCTACTTTGAGCTGCTCCTGAGTGACCGAGCTCCTCCCCCTATCTCGAAGGGAGCACCCGGCCACAAAGCTTATTTTGGCCGCCTGTATCTGGGATCTTGACCCAAAGTTCATGACCATAGGTGAGAGTAGGAACGTAGATCGACAGGTAAATCGAGAGCTTTGCCTTACAGCTCAGATACTTCTTTACCACAACCGACCAGTAGGGAGATACTTAATCTCCTCCACTTGAGGCAGGAACAGTAGGACATATTCAGATAAACAACTCAATAATTGTATATATATATATATTTCTGTAGGCAATTTTCGTATTTAGTTTGTTAAGGTGAAGGAGAGCCAGTTTTTTGCAATTTAGGAGTTTTGAGCATTCTGAGATTGACAATGTACAGTATTTTATTTTAACTAGCTTGAGCAGGTCTGTGGTGGTTCTTAGTCATCATAGATTGAGCAGGTTCTTTTTTTTTCTGCTGGTTGCCACAGTAGACTTGTTGTTTTGTGCAATCTGAATGCTTTTTGACATAGTAAAAAGTTTAACAGATTAAAAAAAAAAACTTTTTCCCGTGCATCTGTGAATTAAAGTTTGTTGCTGTTCTCATTTTCTGCTCTCGTCTACCAGCTGTCCATTCTTCCTCCTTTTAGATTGCTCCTCTGGTACCAAGTTGGTGGGATGAACAGCCTGTTGGAGGATGGAGTGGTATGGGGTTGCAACATAGCGATAATGTAGCGATGTAATAGTATGGGAACACAAAATTTAGAATTAGTAATCCACATCTCTGCTCTTGTGAAAATAATGTATTTTTACATGGTCCCTGATGATCATAATAAATTGTCTCTGAAAATAATAAATAAATAATGGGTAAGGGTAGTGCCTTTATTTTGTGGAGGGGGTTGTCACGACCCCTCCTCAGTCAGGCTCATACATGCACGGCGCACACTTTTCATAACATACTCACATCTCATATATATATTTATAACGGTACACTATTGTACCATTAGGAAAAAATGTCCTGTAGTTAGTGGTGAGTGTACAGAAAGCCAGGTTCTGATCGACATGCTCCACTACTGCTGTTCTAGTAATGAAATACTGCACTCAACAAGGTAATTGCTGGTTTCTGTCTGATCTGTTAGTCTGCTTGCATTTAAAATTGTACCCCCCATTACCTGTCTCAAACCTTGTTTTCTGCAAATGATAGTAAAAACATTTGGCGTAAATAGAGAGCTATCAATCAACATTTTCATTTTCAACAATGTGATGGATTCTTTTTTTTGGTGTTGTCAGATATTGTTTTTCTCAGTACTTCTCATTTAAAGTGTTTTTTATTGTGATTCTCATTACCTGTTTGAACAAGTCTCCTCCCAGTAGCCACAGTTCTTGGAAACTGTGCTTGATTTAATAAAGTCTATTAGAATAATTACATGGTTTTCAAGTATAAAAATAAATTTCTTTCAAAGTGGACGCACGAGGAAGTAATATGTCAGGGGATGTTTAGTCTGTCCACACTAATGGATTTTAATTTTAACATGCATAACTTTAGCAGCAGTGTTTTTTTCTCTGATTGGTTGTCAGAGGAAATCCACACTATATTCCTAAAAAATACATTTATGGAACCAGATTTACTTGCATCCAGATCATTCTCTCTCTGCATGTGTTTTTCTTCCCACACAGACAAACTTAACAATCGCAGTCTGGATTAATGGTAACACAGCAAGTTAATCCTGGGCTGCTCTTGGCAACTGTGTGCATATTTTTGTGAAACAGGCAGAGTTGAGACTATACCACTTATGACGTTGTCAGGTTTGTGATCTATGACATCAAAACTCCTAAAGACTAAACTACACCTAACTCATTTGCAAAATGAACTGCATAACATACTGAAGGAATTGCATGCATGCACCAAGCAACGAATAGACAAGTTTAAAGTCTAATGTTCAAATGGTAAGAGAAAGTCATTACCACAGTCAGTAGAGAACCTAACCCTTTTTTTCTCCTCTAGTATAATAATATATAAACATATGAGACATGTCTTATTGAAAATCATATCACTTTCCAAAGTCAAAGTAAGTTTCTTCTACTGTTAATGGCTTTGCAGCATTTTTTATTTTATTTTTTCTCAACCTCACTGGTTTGTTTTTCATTGCTGATTGGCCAGAGGGCTGTGGGCCTTTTATAGAATATACAAAATATCACTAACCTTCAAATCCATCCTCATTATACTGGGCACAAAGCTTAAAGCCAGATTATTTTGAGAATGCTGTCCATGGTGCTGAACTTAAACTGTACATAACCTTTTGAGTGTTATGTCCTCAACAGTTTTTATTCACTTAAAGAGAAGCCTTGCAAGCATCCTTATTCTTTTTCTATCTCATGCAAAGAATTAGTCTGGTCCCTCTTGTTTCGACTTTGAGTTCTAGGAAGTAAAACAAACAGGCACAGATGAAACTGATGCAATTAAATAAACTTGTAGTCATAATACAAACATACGCAGACTGGCTGACGCAATGTAAAAAATATATGACTGAGCAGAAAAACAGAGCATTGCTTAAAGCCCACTCTATTTTTGATAAACATGTACTAAACTTGGTTCAAGCCATGTTTAATGACAGGAGTTTCAGACCCACTTCAATTTGCTATAAGAAAATGGATGGTTTTCGCTGGCCAGGTTACCCAAATATGGTTTCAGAATTAGAAAATGTGGGCCAGTCATTGTCTAGGTTTTATGGTTGATATTTTCTATTGTCCTAGTAAGCCATACCCAATCAAATCTCAAGTTCAAAATGCTCAAAAGTTGAGAAAATCCACTCAGCAGAAATCCTCTTGGAATAACGGTAACCTAAACAGTCAATATTCTAAGATTTTCTTTTTTGGTAGGGTAGCTTTTTGCATTTATTGATAATAGACAGTGGTTGACAGGATGAGAGAAGGGCAAGAGACAGAGTGATAAATTTAGCCCAATGGCCCACACGAGATATGAACCAGGTTTCCCGTGTTTTTGCGTACTTGCAAGTGCTCTACCAACTTAGCTAGGGTCGCACCCCCAAATGCTTTGTGTTTGATTGGTTAAATGTAGGCCATTTTATTCATTTTTTAAATAGTTTTCAGATCATTTTAATAACCATAAAATCATAAACAAATCATAGTGTGATGCTGTGTGGCTGAAACCCGCAAGGCCACACTCCAGTTTACATACCCTGGCAGAATTTGTAATTTTTGTGATTTGTGAGACTATGAACGATAACACAAAAACCTTTCTTCTACTCATAGTTAGTGGTTGGGTGAAGCAATTTATTGTCTCACAACTGTGTTTACTCATAAGTTTAAACAACTGTGTTTAAATCATAATGACAACAGAAACTACCCAAATGACCCTGATAAAAAGTTTACTTACCCCAGTTCTTAATACTGTGTATTACCACCTTTTTCATCAATGACATCTTGAAGTCTTTTGTGGTAATTGGAGATGAGGCTCTTTATTTTCTCAGATGGTAAAGCTGCCCATTCTTGGCAAAATGCTTTCACTTTGCCTCCATGTTGACTCCACGTCAAATGTATTGTTTATGGTTGTGGCCAAAAAGTTCAATTTTGGTCTCATCACTCCAAATGACAGAAGGTTCGAGGCTTGTCTCTGTGTTGTTTGGCGTATTGTAAGAGGGATGCTTTGTGGCATTTGTGTAGTAATGGCTTTCTCGACCATGCAGCCCATTTTTCTTCAAGTGCCTCCTTATTGTGCATCTTGAAAAAGCCACACTTCATTCTTTCAGAGAGTATTTCAGCTGAAGTTATTTTGTGGGTTCTTCGTAGCATCTCAAACAATTTTTCTGGTAGTTGTGGCGGGAAATCTTTGTTAGTCTACCTGACCTTGGTTTGGTTTTAAAAGAATCCCTCATTTTGAACACTGCTGATTGGCATTCTCAATTACTTAGATATCTTTTATATAATTTTTCTGTGTTATACCTTTTCCTGCAGATCCTTTGACAATTGTTTTGCTTTTATCATGACTCAGTGCAGCACTGGATGAGAGATGCAAGGGTCTGTCAGGAGCCCAAAAACTCACTGACCTTTTATTCACACACACTGATTACAAGCAAACAGATCTCAGGTGAGGATGGTTACCTTTAGTAGCTATTCAAACCTGTTTTTGTCACTTGAGTGCATGTTATCAGGCCAAAATCACCAGGGTATGTAAACTTTTTATCAGGGTCATTTATGTAGTTTATGTTGTCATTATGATTTAAAAAGAGTAAACACAATTGTTTTACAATAAAATGTTTCAGCCAACTATGAGGGAAAAAAGGTTTTTGTTTTATCATTCATATTCTCTAAATAATGGCCAAAAAATTCACAACTTCTGCCAGGTTATTGCTTACTTATAAGCCCAACTGTATATCTGCACATTTGGTTACAGCTCATTTTGAGGAAAAATGATCAATACTTGAAAGTCACATTTAGAATGAATCATTTATTATTTATTTTTAAATATTTCTTATTTTATTAATACACATTTAGGAGTTATTATGACTTAAGTTGTATTCAACATATACTTGAAGAGCAATAGGATTGTAATATTATTTTCACAGTTTGATATTGATGATTTCATATAAAGCATTGGAATGTGACGTCACGCTGACAGAGTCGCAGTGGCTGACGGGATCGATGCATTATTTTGCAACAGCAACAGTAGTTTGCTAAATTTGCATAGTGAACTTACCTTTGTACAAATGACAACATATTTACGATTTGAAGATTTGAAAAAAAAGTCAAAATCATGTACCCAGCTATTTGTAAATTGAATATGTGCCACCAACAACTTTTAATAACAAAATTGATTGGCGGTGTATGCGCTGAGTGACGATAAGAAACTAATGTATGTCCGGAAAGGTTACTGGAGGTGACTTGCCTTATTCCTACACGTGGCTATGATAAGGGTAGACATTTCCGATACACACTATTTTTAGTACTGTTTTCTTTCATCTGGCAGTAATCTGTCTAAATATAGCGCTTCTTTTTTTGCGCTTCTTTTGCAGATGAACAGCAGCACCGCTATCGTTTGTTTCGGCGCCAGTGACCCACAATGCATTGCAGCGTGATTTAGGTTCCAAAGCTCTATAGTCTCCATACTTATTCCATAATTTAGCTCAACAATATCTTAATGAAAATTGTACTTGAGATTTCTCTGTATTAATTCTGTGTCTACTGATACACACAATTTTTGTATAGTATAGTACTATTACAACTAATTCTAGTATTTCTAGTATTCTAGCATTATTGTAATGTGAGTTCATCTGGAGACACATTAGTTTGCTCAATCATATACACATATGGCCAGACTATACATATACTATACTATACTATAGAAAGTAAACTATCTTTACAGTTGCAGAAGGAGCATGTCATCTTGAGATACCAGGCCGATTAGCCTCATTAGCATGCAGATACGCAGCGCGACGGTCACTACAACCCCAGAGATAAGACCACCTGTCCGACGAGTGCTGTGTGCATCAGTAATGGGGATCTTTGAAAGGCATCAAAAAGGACACAAAGAAGATGGTGTTTATCGGAGAAACACAGCGATAAGCTTCCGTATGGTTAAAACCTGTGCAATGAAGAATTTGCAGTGTGGCCACAATGTCATGGCTGCCCACAGAGTCCTTTAGTGAAAGTGACATTTTGAGCTGTAAATTACACCTTGGAATAATTACACTGTACATTTAAAGCTGGCAATAAAAAGAGGCAGTTCAAAGCTCAATCACTTCCGCTTTATTTTGTCTAGACTCACACTTCCATCAAATATAAAGCAAATTTATAACAAAAGTTTGAAATATTGTAAAAAGAACATTGTGTGTTTTCCTTAACTGTTAAGAAGGAAATAAACTTGATGTTAAAGAATGAACCGAGTAGAGACAAGTTCTTGAAGGATTTTGCTAAACCCTGAGGAAGGGCTATACATTTTCAATGGTTTTATGTGGGTAACAAGTACATCAATACTCTCTCTCTCTCTCTCTCTCTCTCTCTCTCTCTCTCTCTCTCTCTCTCTCTCTCTCTCTCTCTCTCTCTCTCTCTCTCTCTCTCTCTCTCTCTCTCTCTCTCTCTCTCTCTCTCTCTCTCTCTCTCTCTCTCTCTCTCTCTCTCTCTCTCTCTCTCTCTCTCTCTCTCTCTCTCTCTATATATATATATATATATATATATATATATATATATATATATATATATATATATATATATTTGAATATATATACAGGAAAAAAAACTTTGTCCTTCACCCTCCGCGGGTGGTCTCATCCTTCGAGCTTGGGTCCTCTACCAGAGGCCTGGGAGCTTGAGGGTTCTGCGCAGTATCTTTGCCGTTCCTAGTACTGCACTTTTCTTAAATTTCGTCGTAATTTTACTTTGTAAACTTTCAAGTTTTCCAACCCGCAGCACACACCGTGCAGACGTGAAATTTTTATCCTTTTTAAAAGACTCAACGCATTCGATTTTTTTGTTTTGTAAACTGCTCACGGAACTACGTAACCACGCGACGGAAGTGGAAGATTTGGTAGTTCTTTAAGTTAAAACGAGTCCGCTAAACAATTTAGCCCTTGTTAAATCCAGAAAAGACGAGTCTTTCAGTGATCCTTCAGTTTTAAAGACTTTAGTCTCAACTGCTGGTAAAGTCTACTTTACCCTCAAGGACAATCACAGGACGCAGCTTTGTTGCTAAGGCGCCGCCTTAAACCAGCTCAACGCATGGACACGTGCCGCCTTCTGTTGCCGGAAACCAGCAGCGAACCCAGGGACCTGAAGCATCTCTTTGGAACCGTTTGGGCCCGCAACGCTGGTACTGACCCACCAGATCAGAGTGAGTTGAGCACGTGACACGAGAAAGCTTGGCGTTATAAAACCTGTGTGATTAAGTCCAACAGCACATTTTTCCCCTTTTACGATCTCCAAATAGCCGTCAATAGTCCCCTTTTAGCTAAGCCATTTAACTGCCCCTTTGCTCCGTAACCACTCCGATTAAATCGTTTAAAACTATGGTCAAACTTACCTTGTTCCACCAAAGGTATAACAAATAAACCATTGTCTCATTGTCAATCTATATGATGTGCATTACTCTCACCCTTTGTCAATAATCTTGTTTTATTTTATGTTATTATTCATATTTTAATCTTGCATAATCTTTAATAAAACCCCATAAAGACATTCTTGTTTCATGGTTCAATTTCAGATTGGGTCGAAAACGAGCAGAACTTCCTTCCTTCAAGATTGAGACTTATCAAACATAATTAGTTTCCTTAGAACTGTTAAAACTAAGGTGGTGCCCCGAAAGAAATTAATATTTTGATATTGAAAATATGAATTATTAATTTTCATAATTCATATTCATATTAATTATTTATTAATGAGGCCATATTCACTACAGTGTGTAGGTGTTGGTCTGGTGATGAGGGGGCGGAGCTCACGGGAGCACAGGCACGTGCACGTAGGTCTGTAAAGGTGTGCACTTTCGGAAGGCCAGGTGGTTGAGAGTCGTGTAGCTGCAATTTTTGTCGACTGCAAAGCCAACAGCAAAGCAACGTAAAGCATACTGAACGGCTGAGATGATATATTTATCTGTTTATGCATTCTGGTTCATATCCATCATCTCTCTGCTGAGCTGTATTATTTATTCTGCAATAAACCTACCAAACGCACATCAGATCTGAGATTATTTGTTAATTATAATCTCTAAGCGCGTCACAACTTTTAGCACCACCAGGACCCAACTCTGACCTTCACCGCGGCTTCAAGGTTCTACACAGACATTTATATTGTTTACATTGTTATAATGTCATGATCGAGGCTCTGGAAATAACTTGTTTTTCTATAACAAACTAAACAAAATATTAATGTCCTGGCAGTGGAAAATAGTTTTGGTTTAATATTTACTTTGAAGAGATTTGAATTTGAGATTTACAAGAAATATTTTACTGCCACTAACTTTTAACTGCTAATCTATGATAAATTTTCCCCCTAATTGTTGTAAGACTTTTTAAATTTAAATTTTTCATACATTTATTGGTCCATTGTCTTAAACATAAATGCACAAAGTCTGTATTAAATTTTGAATTTGGATAATGTCATTGCTTAATTTAATAAAGAACTGGCACCTGAGTTGGTATAGAATGGACACTGAAAACAACAAAGCATTTAGAACACAAAATACAAATAATCTGCACAATCAAGAAGTAGTAGTGTAAAAACAACTTCTCAAGAGCTAAATAAAACCTGTGTGTCTTGGGGATTCCATTTCATGAAGGCGTGCTCACACAGAAAGGGCTTCCTACTGACCATCCATTACAAGATATCTGCTGAACAGAAAACTTTTGGTCATTATAACTCAGCACTGGAATTCTTTGCTTTGTGTACGTTACGAGTTATACTTCAGGATGCTGGACGTATTTACTTTGGTGCATGGCCAGCGTCTCTTAAGTACAGAATGGTGACTTTTGATAAGCGTATCTCCTGCACATCTCTTGTCTTAGCAGAACGGCAAGCACGACCATAATGACCAATTTTTGAAGAAAACTTACATATTGCCTTGAGAGCAGGGCACTGTGGATAGCTTGCCAGGTGTTTTTCTGAGCCACACCTGAAACAACTCTGAGCAGGTGAAGCGATAATGTCTGTAAGCTTACTTGTACGTCTGTTGGACTGACTTTTCTTTTTAGGCACATAAGGATGCTGTTGTACTGCTTGTACTGGTGCTGGTTGGTCTGTTACTATAGTTTTAGCTTGATGAGCATCAGATTCCAGTTGTGTAGCAAGAGTGATTGCTTTATCCAAGGTCAAATCAGGTTCAAGCAAAAGTCTCACTCTGATGCGGGAGGTATTCACGTGTTCGATTAGTTGATCACGGATCATTTTGTCCATCTTATCCTCAAAACCGCATTTTGAAGCAAGATCACGCAACGCAGCCAAATATTGCACAATACTTTCATGTGGTGCTTGTTTTCTTTTTCTGAATGCATGTCTTTCCACCACAACATTTACTTTTGGTAAGTACTTTCCCAAAGCAGTGACAGCTGTCGCCATTGTATCACCTGTGTCTGGCAAGGAGTAGATCAAACGTTGTCCCCCGGCTCCCAAACAGTGTAGTAAAGTGGCTCGTTTGCGCCCTTCAGGCCAGGCATTTCCCGTTGCATTTATTACCAGCAATTAGTAGTTAAACATTCGCATCCACATCTCGAACGGCATGGTCGGCTCTCTCGGACACGGCAAAAAGAAAGACGGCGGTGGTACGTTAGCAGACATGTTGGCTTCAGACTTCTGAAGAAAAACTGAGCAAAACTCACAGCAGGTTCACTCGTTGACAATTTGTGGTGTAGTGTAAAATGAAGAAGCCAAGTCGTTTACGATATCGTTGGGCACTTCGTCAGAACGTGTGCATTCATTTTTAAGTCAGTACAAACATAGACGGCATGAGCACATGAGCATTACATGTCTTGTTCTCTTCAGCATATCAATTACTTTGCGCAGGTGCACCCTCTAGCAGCATGGAGTAAGTATTAACTGAACATAACATATTGTGACACAGCAACAGGCATTTTGGTAATGCTACAAGTAATAGAGAAAATACTGTCCAGCAAGTTAGAATCCCACTATTACTTGTAACATTGTCAAACTGTCTGTATCTTTCCCCAAACTCCATTTTTAAGTATGCTTAGTTATTCTACCCAAATGTTAAAACCATGGAAACGGTTCTAAGCGGTGAGTCCAATCATGAGTCCACTAACGCGACACAGCGAATCCCGGGAGAAAACAGATACTTGTGTTCAGATGCTTGTGCGTTAGATTTGGGAGGCTTTCAGTCAAAATGAGCCGTTGTTCTTACGCATGTGCTTATTTAAAAAACTCACTAACAGTTGTTGGTTTCTCAGTCAAAAACATCCTCTGTAACACCTTTTAACTGTAAGTAAGCTAAAAACTACTGCTTATTGCCATATCGAAAGGACTAACAGATTATACAACATCTGGTGGCCAAAGTGCAAAGTGCAATTCCACACATACCACTTTTGCTTTTTAGAGCATTTGACCAGCTACGGTAGCCCTACAGGGACATGCCATTGTCTATAAACAGTTCCAGTGGAAACAGGTTTGATTATAATTTTATGAAATTAAATCTAGCTAAGTTCATTAATAACCGGACCCTCCATGCAAGAATGTGTGCTCAAAAAGAAACACAAATGTGTTTCTTCTCCAGCAGTGCCCAGCTCCTCAAGATAAATACAGAGGGTTATTTTGATTTGATTACACACTACTGAAAACATTATGTTTCATTTGTGGAACCGCCTGAAGGGAGCAGCCAAAATAAATTGTTTGTACTGCAATATTTTCCACAATTCACTTTTAAACATTGTACATTTTTGGACATGGGACTTTTCATTGGCAAGTACTGTGCTGCTAATTTGCGAAGCACAAAAAGCTTCTTGTGAATAAACTAACACAGTTCTCCAGTATTAGGCAAATGACAGGTTCCATTGATTGACCTATTTGTTTACTATGCCTTGGCACCAATTACCCTCTGTTAGCATTATTATTAACCACTGAACTTCTAATTGTTAGTGTTCAAAATGTCCATCGAGCAATTCAATGATCTGTTGCTAATTGCATTGTGGTGGTTAATTATGGTGCAACTGGCCATTCCAATTTGTTTCCCATTATTTATTGCAACTGTTCACAGTTGTTTCCACGGTTTCTTTCTTCAAAAAGTTTCTTAAAAGGTTTGTTGAAGAGAAAAGAGGTTCTGATCAATGGCAGGTATTTGTCAAAGCCACTAACTCGCCAGGTGCTGCCATAATTTACTTGCAGTTGGCATGAGGTTAGTAGTAATATTACACTGCTTTCCAGACTTGAAAACTAAACCTCCCTTTTACCAAGCAGCCATTCATCAGCACGCACCATCAGGCTGTCAGCGGCAAACTCCTTTACCAACAGTCCATTTTGATATATCAGGTTTTGCTTTATAAGCCTTGGCATAAAACAAACGTGCTCAGAAACAATACGACCAGGAGACAATGGCTGTGTGCAGAAAGATGAAGTTAATTAAGCTCCCAGGCCTTAATGGTATTTCATGGCTTGTGAACATCGCTTAATGCAGCAGACGTTATATGGGTCATTGCAGTTAGACCTACCATTAGGAAGTTTATTCTAAATCATATTCAGACAAGTATATGCAGAGAAGTACCAAACAGATTAGAACTAAGGAACTGAAATCACTCACACTAACTCTGGGATACTTCCCAAGTCATGTAGGTACAGGTGAAATGATGACACCTAACTGTTCAATGTAAATGTATGTTTAATAGTTGAATACTAAGAATGCTTTTGTGTTATTGTGTCTTATGTGTGTAAGGATTTCGGTCCCGTTACTACACAACTGTCTGAATACTTACTCTGGATTAGTGTCAGCTGTCTTTGCTGTGTTGTTTTTTATTCAGTGAACCATGCTACCTTTTCACAAAGATTAGAGGACAGGACAGGAATCTCTGGGACTGGCCTTTTATGGCTTAAGTCCTATAGTAGAAGACCAGAAGTACTTTGTTTTACTTGTTATTGTGTATCAGATCAAAAGGCCCTGATATATGGAGTTGAACAGGGGTCTATTAGAGGTCCCCTTCTGTTCAGTCTTTAAAGCAATGTATCCAACCAGAATTATGCAGGTGACACTCACAGTGGACATATTGACATTAAAAAGATCAATTAAAATCTTATTAAATAGTGTTACAAGCTTTAAAAACTGTGAGGTAAATCATTTTTACTTCTTCTGACATTATCAGCAACCACTAGTTTTTTGAGTCAAAGACAACAGCATGTCCCTGTAGGGCTACCGTACTACCACCATTCCCATGTTTAAAAAGGCGTAATGAAAGGTGTGGCAATGCAGTCTGCTCTTTGCCACAAAAAGCTACTGTTGAGCTAGCTCTTAGCAATCCACATTTTTATGCTCAGACTAGTGGTGCAAGAAACATTAACAGAAGTGAGATCTGACTGCCCATCTCCTGACTACAGGACACTAAACCACAGATGATTTATGGCATGAAATGGGTTTCAGTGAAGATGTGCTTCTATAATGATGTACGTTACCTGTGCTGTCCATTCACTGTTACCAACTCTGACAAAACTCTTCTGATCATAGGCTGCTGTCACGGAATAACTGGCCTTGAGATAGCCAAACCAGTTCCAAAAACATGGATAAAAATACAATTTAAAACAGTAATAGCATTTCCTCTTGGTACTTTTAGGCTGATGTGACATGGTGTGATGCCAGTCCTGCGGGTAGCCTACAGGTGCACTGACAGCATCGCACTGACAGACAACCTGATAATGACTTCTACGGAGCAAGCATACTTTAATTGGAATCCTCATTTCACACAATCGCAGCTTGAACTGATAGCTCACTTCACTGCTAGAACTTTTGTGGATTTTAAACAAGATCAGACCTTTCTTCTGCCAGCTCTTACTGACTATTCAACATACACATCTCACAAAGAAGTAGAACATTTGCAGCAAAAAATAAATCAGTGTTGGTCTGCACATCAGGTTGGTGAGGTTTATTACATGTTTTAATTGGTTATCTGCATAAATGAATTTATAATGCATTTTTATTCTGTGAAAATTAACAACACCAACTAGAACTGTTGATACTCACACATTCCAAATGAAAACCATATACAGCCAACCTAAAAATGAGTTTTATAGTATTGTATTACAAACATCTTTTTTTTTTTTGTTACTGTTACATATCAGGCTGACTTCCTTTTATTTTTACACTACTTCCTGTGAGAGTACTATTTTAGTGCCTAAAATTTACACTTTCTATCACTCTCACCTGTGCCTTGCTTTCTCTGGTCTATATTACCTGCTCGGCCCTTCTCCTCAGTTCCAGATTGTAACTTCCTGTGTGCATTACTCCTGACTCTAGTGATTAGAAAGTGAAGCAATTTTTAGCACAATTACATAAAAAAATGTTTAGGCTCAACCCTTTAACTTGTTTGTGAAGGTTCTCAGTCATCCAGGACATCTTGAAGAAAAGGTTTGAGTAAAAGCATCTGGACTTAGTTTTCAAGGTAAAGACGTTTTGTCTCTAATTCCAAGAGACTTTATCAATTCTGAGTTCAACTGGTAGGAGAGCTGAGCTCATATCTCTAGAGGGAGGAGTTCCCCTGAAACCAAACCTGATGGACCAGGCTGTTCTGAATACAAATTCAATCTAAACACACTGATATTCAAAATGTTCTGTCCACAAGCAGAAAACCATGAATTTAGGTGTCACCAGGATTAGATTAGATTAGATTAGACTTTAATGATTCCACAATGGGAAAATATCTGTGACGGCTGTTCACATATAGTGCAAAAATAGTGTTGGAAAGTATATTGTACTCTTAATCTTTCAGACTTTGCAGTAAAATAAAACATTAACATTATTAGTTTTCACTTCCCATGATGATTGCACAAATGATGTTGAGTTACACTGTATAATTTTTTTTTGAAAAACAGTATTTGATAACATTTTGAATAACTTTTTTTGCAGGCACCAAAACTAACCATTACATCCCTCCATAAACTCTCAAAACTCCAACACAAATTGTGAGATTTATTTGGACTTCAGTACATTGCACTAAAACTCAAACCACTTCCCAAACTGCTTTACGCAGCGAGACTTCAAACGTCATTGGTGATGTCACTAACCGTAAACACCACAAGCCTCAATACAAAACTCGATACTCACTTCATTAAATACTTCCTGGATTACTCGACACGTTCTTTGAAGCCTTGGCACAGAACATCTCATCACTACCTAACTCCAGAGTCACCAGTTTTTGAGTCCAAGTCACTTTTAAGACCTCAGGGTACAAGCCCGAGTCACTAAAGACTAGTCCTAGTCGAGTCATTGTCACTTAAAGTACAAGTCCAAGTTATCTTTAGTTAAACTGCAAGTCCGAGTCACTAATGGAAGGTCCACGTCGAGTCCAAGTATCCAAACTGATACATTGATTGGGATTTTAGTTTCGTATGAGCCTATTTCATTAAACACATTTATTTGGAGTTTTGATTGTGGCATATAAATTAAGGCTGTGCCCTAAATAGGCCTATATTTTAGATTTTTATTTAGGTAGGCTAAATGTCTTGGTCAAATTAGGGCCTGGGAGTTAAAGAAGATCACCATGATCTCATGCAAGAGGCAGAGGTGGTGCAGTATGGTCCCTAAGTGTGACTTGGGGAGTCCTTTTGTGCTCAATTCCGGGTCTAGTCACAAGTTCTTGGGTCTGAGAATAAAGCAGTCCTACTTTGAATTCGAGCCATAAAAAGGCAGGTCCAAGTACAAGTCAAGTCGGAAGGGTCTATTATATCTGATAGTGTCCGTTATTTTTTATTTTTTTCTCTTTCAGGGCAATTTTGACCCCCTAAACATGCACGAAAACTCAGGAAACTTTGCCCAAAATTCAAGCGCAGCAAAAAATTTATTAAAATAAAGGCTGCAAAAAAATATATATAAAAATGACTCAGTGGCGACCCCTGCAAAAAGTTAAAATACATTGGGCCTATGGAAAGTGAAAGTAACTTTTTTTTTCAACTTAGAAAAATGAAACTTGGTACATCCATAGGACACCTCAGAGCAAACAGAAAAGTCTATGACAGCCACAGCCTAAACTCAACAGGAAGTCCGCCATGTGGGGTGGGTGAAATATTTGACCACCTAAATCGCACCCCTCGCGCAAAAACTTTCAACTCATCGTGTTTTTATCTAAAAGGCACCAAATTTGTTGAGTATTATCTAGACACGAGTGCCAACAAAAGTTATTAAATTTTATTTTTATGTTTTATCGGGTGTGGGTGTGGCAAGGCTGTAACGAGGTGGCCATTTTTGTGAAATTAAAATATCTCTTAACTCTCAAACGTCTTCTCGGATCGAGTTGGACCTAAAAAGGCGTTTGTGATATGTAAATAAAAGGGTTATCTTTAGAAATGACCCTCCAGCGCCCCCTACAAACTTATAATGGGACCCAAGAATTTAGTTTGTCATAAAGACATGTAATTTGGTACACACATCTCAACCACCCCTATCTATAAATGTGTTGCCATAGCAACGCCCCAAATAAGTGTAAAAAGTCAATGGTAAGTAAAAATTTTAGTTTGTTGTAGGCAAATGAAACTTAGTACACACATCCAGCATGGGCTTATGAACAAAAAAGACAACCCTATCACACAAGAGAAGGTGGCCATTTTGAATTTCTGAGTCATCTCCAATCTCCTGTCAGTACTTATTTTCAAAAGTTCAGACAGATCCCAGGAAAACCAGGGAATGTGGAGCACGAGGTGTTGAAGCAGGCTGCAGCCAAAAGAAGATTCTAGCAGTAGCACAGGCCCGGTTATTTGACATTATCGTAAAGTTTACGCTTTAAAGCACAAAATGCAGTCCTTCGAAAACATGTGTCCCCGCGGTTGCAAAGGAGGCGAGGGTCTTTATCGCCGCTTGCGGCTTTATTATTATTATTATTATTATTATTATTATTATTTTTATTATACTTTTTTTTTTAACTTGAGAATAATTCTCTTGATAACTGGGTCAAGCTTTTGGGTCCAATTGCTTATACAGCTGACAGTTCCACTGCCATAAGGTAAATGTTGATCTCAATAAGCTTTAAGTGGTGAATCAACAAATGCCTCCCAAGATAAGATTTTCGAACAGTATTTCTACACTTTGTGAAATCTTTAACCTGTGAAGCATCTGGCTCTCACCTGTATAAGGTTTCTAGTTATGGCCTGCCAAAAATTGTAAATGTAAAAATGATTTCAGACTTTAAGCTTTATATACAACATTAGGATTTCCAAATTGTGATTGTGAAAAAAACTAACAGGACTGCCTTTCTTTCTTTATTGATTTATTAGGCATTAAACATGGAAATCTTTACTTCAAAGCTCGAGATAATGTTTATCAAAATTTCTATATAGACATATGGAAAAGATATTAGATTTTATTATTATTTTTTTATTTATTTATTAGTTTTGCTTGGTTTAGGCACATACAACTTAATCTGAAAGTGAGTACGCCCATGATCAGGGTCTAGGTCACTTTGCAGAGGGAAATGCATGGTGAAAAACCGAAACAGCACAGAAGCTTCACACTTCTTTAATTTACAATGCATTTGTATTTTTTTTTGTATTTGATAAATCTATAAAAAGCTCTGCAAAACACAAAATAGCAACCAAGTTAAATGACAATGAATTTTGTTTGTTTTAACCCAAGCACTAAATCTGTTTAACCTTCACAATTAATCTCAGCATTTTGTGGTGAGTACAGTCATCTCCACTGACTCGGCAGGGCTCTTCCCCCTTCACAATGAAGTGGGACAGCTGGGCCCAATCTCATTATGTCTAACGATCCGTCCTGTGCTGAGTTGCAGGGGGCGTCAGTCTATCCCGCATCATACTGTGTGAGAAATGAGATCCGAAACAGAGCTTCCTCAGTCCATTCAAACCTATTTAGAATCCCCCCCCCCCGTTTATACCGCCAATGTCTATCCTCAGTGGGACAAAAAGGCCCACCCTGAAGAAATCCACATGAGCGAGGAGAACATGACAAGCTTCCATGCCGGGACGCTTTTCAATATGAAAAATGGCTAATGTTCTGTCATGTAGCGAGGAAAAAGATGCATGATTCATAAAGTCAAAATGTCTTTACAGCTTTTCACAAAGCTTCTTTATAACAATTTAGCAGTGCATTGTTACATTAGACACAATTAAAAATGTGTCACTTCTAAATGTCACCCTTTTTTTTTGGAGTTTGAAAAAAGATACGGCCTGACTTTTGGTCTTTTTCGCCAGGTTCCTCTTGACTTTAGCAAACACATCATGTGGATGAGTGCCTTTTACTGGACAGTGATAAAACAGTGAGGAAATCAAAGCTTTCATTTTCATTTTTTTACTTTTGTTGTAAAACTAAGGTTCCTGTAAAAATCAATGATGTTATTATTGCTGTTATTGGAAAAGCACTTGTGTTGTATAATGGCCCATAAATTCAAAGAGCTGTCCAGAATCTCTCACTACTCACTAAAGTGCAATTTGCTTCTTGGCCCTTTTGTAAGAATAATAAAGACAAGCTTAAACCTTGAATAAATGTTGTTATTTTCGCAAATGTTTTTGTCAAATTTAAAAAGATAATAATGTTGCAGAAAATCCATGAATGTAGAAAATGTAAAAAATGTCTTGGACCATATGATTTATGCATTATTTTCCATCCCCATTGAAAACATGAGCAACTGACAATGACACAAAAAACGTTTTGTATTGCAGAAGTAAACGAGCAAGCTGCTTGATAAATGTAAGCAAGAGTGTGATTACAAAGTGTGAAGTTTAATTTTTTTATTATTTTATTTGCCCTTTTTATCTAAGCATGGAAGTCCCTGTGAGATTACAAATGTCAGTTCCGACGGTCACAGGCAGGGTGCAAGTGTGGTGGTGAACACAAAAAGGAATCATTTAAAAAAACGAATACCCTTTACATTGTTATACCTGACATTCATCAGTTGACAAAAGGCATGTGTTTTTATTAAATGGCAGCATACTTGTTCTAGGATTTTTCAGATTTTGTAAATCAAGTGTAAACTAGACTATGTACACTTTTTCATATCCTTGTTTAAGGTAATACCAAAAAAAAAAAAAAAAACATAGTGCCATTTAATGAAAATAGAAAATTATCAAATTTCTATTGGTATCCATTTTCCTGAAATCCTTGCATTTTAAGATTTTTTTTTTTTGTTCTAGATACTGTCATTTAAAAGACTAACAATGATGTTGTGCATGTTGCCAATGTGCTGGTTTTCACTGGTGTCCCTCCCACACATTGTGGGAGCGATGACAGTAAAACGCCAAGGCTCTTCGCACCAGATCCCCCAACAGCAGTAGCACATTAGCGTCATGTCCCATCAGGGTCTCATTACGCACTCCTCCGGTTCGGCGCCTCAAGCCGCTTTCCACGTGACGACTTAACGCTGACACAAAAATCCTGCCAGTACCATTCTCCAAAACCTTTCCTGCTGTTTAGTAACCGGAGCACTTAGGGCTACCGAGGCTTTGCTCAAAACCAATCTCCAAATTAGCCTCTGTTTCACTCGTCCCACATTTATATTGCAGCAGTACGGGCTAACACACAAGCGCAGAAATAAAAAGCATGTGTGTAGAGCCATTAGAGGCTGTGTCGCTTCACTTTTGGAAGAAGGATATTGTTCCTTCTAGAAAAAGTATGTAGTTTTATCACGCAGCTGCATTAGCCCATCTGCCAAATGTGTTGCAGTGGAACAAAAAACACTCCACTTATATTCAAAAGGTAGATACTACTACATTCACTCTACGTGTTCAAATGATGAATAAATTGTAAAAGTAAAATCCCTTTTCAATTTTCAAGACAAGTTTAAACATAATAATAGGAGACCATTGCTTTTCCTTTTTGACAGTGGAGGCTTCAAACTAGGAAACTGCCCAAATGTCTGTTTTGTTAATAATGATCCATTAATCAAGGGCTAATGATTAGCAGCTCCTAGCTACAACTTAATCTTTTAAAGTTCTATGAAAAAAGTAGAGGGTACTAGTTTTCTTCAGATGTATTTTATTATTTATTTAATGTTTTTACCTTCACACTGCTCTCTCTTTTGTTGACTCTGTTTGGTTTCAAATGTGAAAGTTAAATTTATCTTGGATCCGTCACATTACCTGGATACTCAAATGTAGTCAATGACAACAAAGAATCTCCACGGAGACCAATATAATGCTGTATTTATATGGTCCTTGTGTGGTTCATGTTTCTGAGACAGAAGGTTCATTGTGTCCATGTGCTTTGATCTCAGAAAAATTGAATATCAACGTTGCTGTTCACACATTGATCCAATATTTGGTTAATATCATTATTTTTTATCGTGATAATGTTAGGTGTGCAATATACAAATTCATTAAAGAATTATTTCACTTTGTGACGATGATGCATATGGCTTCAAGTGTATAGAGCAGAACGCAGAATTAGTTTACAAGCCAAACCCTTAAAATATTGGATATAAGTGTGTACCATGGTGTGTTTTGATATTTTCATTACAAATAGTAATTGTCTACAGACAAAGACTGAGATTTAACATATTTGACCTTTTAAAAATCAATTGACAAGATCCTGGATTATTGAGAACATTCAGCATTTAGAAGAAAAGGTTTAAGCAAAAGCTGGACACATATTTTAAGGTGAGGACGTTTCACTTTGAAGAGACTTAGTCAATTCTGAGCTTAACAGGTGAGAGAGCTGAGCTTAAGAGGGAGGAGTTTAAACTAAAACCAAACCTGATTGGACCAGGATGTTCTGGTCTCATAGTCGTTAGCTATAAAAGGACAGTGTGACTCCTGATGTGAGAGTCGTCAAAAGGCGCTAAGTTTTGGTTTTGATTAAGTAAGTTTGAAATACAGGCTGATTTCCTGCAGTGGTTCAAGGCCCCCAAGTCTTGAGTGGTACAGAACTGGCATGTAGACTTTTCACTGGGAAAGCACTAAAGATGATTCTGACAAGCCAGATAGTCTGCTCCACAGTACCATCTGGGACACCTCCCGTTGAAAGCGTTTGCAAAGGGCAGGTACTTTAATACCTGGTCGGAGATTGGATTAATCAACAGCAGTTTTATTCAATCGAAGCAGCTCCATGTTGTTTACGTTTGTAATGTTAAAATGGTTTCTACATCTTCAAATCTAAAACCCGCCCAGAACTGTTTGTAAACTCACAAATCTTGCAAGAATCCAGCAAGGTAATAAACATGATACAATGATATCAACATAGGCTATGTCTGATTTGGCTGAGCATACCCAAATAAGGAGGGACATAAAGAGTACCATTAAGACAGTTAAGATTTGGCTCTGGATTACCCTATAGCCAGAAGGGTTTTTAATTACTAAATCATAGGAATGCATAATAATCATTGCAAATTAATAGTAAAGTGCATTGAGACCTTAATAATTACATAATTAAAAAAAAAAAAAAAAAAAAAAAAAAACTCAATTACAAATCTCAAGAAAATACTTCAACTCTAGACTGCTTTTATGGTTGTGTGCTTAAATGATGGCTATAGGAAAGAAGCTGTCTTTGTTATTTGTCACAACATAATTAAGATGACTACTTTTACTTCCACTTGAGTCATTTTATAGACACATTCACTTTTAGTTGGCAACAGTTTTTGTCTACTGTACCCACTTCTGCTTAAAATGCAAATCTGAGTCGACCAAAAACTCACCACAAATAACGAGACATCTTGCAATGTTGTGCAAGGCTGGGAACAAAAGTGACCCTGTGCAGGCGATTGTGGTAAACAGCTTCAATTAGGACAACAGTCCCTTGTTAAGAGCTAGGAAAAACAGTTATTTTCTCCACTTGAGCTTGGACCGGAGCTAAATGTAGATTGATACATCACATCTGCCCACTCAAATGAAAAGTCAACCCGAACTTCAGTATTTTCTCTCCTGGCTGGTATTTTCTCAGCCGTTCCCTGTTTGTGCCTCGGGTGGCATCTCTGAAATGTGTTTTACTTCAATATATTGAGCACATTCATTCTAATCATTAGAGCTGCTCCCTTTTGTGTCGCACAGCTAAATTTATCTAAATTAAACCTGTATTAGCTCCATTTTATCCTCAAGTGCAAATCATTTGGTTTTACTTCAAACTGTCTCCCAAATGTGCGGAGAGGAAAACACTGTAGTGAATATAGCTGGTCCTGGATCTTGCATATACTGTCAGATAAAAAGCCCTTTACTGTTTACTGTTATTTTAGTGTATATTGTTTGGCTGTACTACAATAATTACATAAAATATGGTTAGTGTGGGTTCATTAGTTTATTGATGTCTTAACTTCCTTTTCCCTTTTGCAATAAACAGTACAGTAATGCAATGTATGTATACTGTAATATGTCTTTGTAACAAAGAGCAACCAAGCTTTTTGTCATCATTTAATGAAGATAATCCTCCAAAAGTTCTGGTCTTTGTCATTATAACCAACAGTAAAGTAGGATCCAGTTTGTCATGGTCCTGTCACAATTACCCACCTACTTAAATCCTTACTGCATTTATAATTGTACCCAATTCATAATGTGTAAAGATTATGGCATTCCAGTTTCCTAATTGTTATTCCCACCTGGTCTATACATCTGGCATGTGTCAAGAAATGCAAGAACCCACTTTAAATGACCTTATTGTAATTTTAGTGTTAATTCAGTTCAAACTGATTTTTAAAATCTAATTAGCAGAAGCATTTTGTCCATTAGAGTTGTCTTTAAGTTTCTCTGTGGATCAATCATTTTGTTATAAATGAATTTTGTTTATTGATGTACAAATCTCAATCTGTGTTTTACATTGCAAGGGCTGCCTTATGGGAACCTCTGTCATCAGTCACCTGATGTATGCTAATGACCTTTAGAATTAATCCATACAGTGCTGGGATGCAACAGCTATTAAAAGGTAGATCCGAGTACAGCACAGAGTTTGATTTTAAATTTAATTCTAAAAAGAGCAATGATATGGTTGTTAGAAGCATACATGGTAGGACATTAAAAAGTACTGCCTTTTTCCTGTGTGACAACCCTCTTGTTACATTCAAAGAAATCAAACACTTTGGTCACTTATCAGATGGATTGATGACAGAGATATCCACAAACTCAAAGCACAGGCCAAAATGTTGATTAGTTTAGTATGTGCTCTCTTAACGTCAAAATTTCTCTGTTTAGAGCAGAGGTGCCCAATTTTTGCCCACAGAACTCAGTTTGGGCACCCCTGGTTTAGAGCCTTCTGTACACCAAGGTTCTGAGATGTCACAGCGCCTGCCAGACTGAAACACTCTAATAGCCACATACTGTATGAGGCACTGCTAAGTCGGTTGGAGGAGTCAGAAATCTCCATCATAGGAGTTGACTAATGCTGCTACAGATACACATCTGAACGCGGAAAACACTGGACTAAGACTGTATATCAACTTCATATAATGGACTAAACAGTATTTTAAACTTTACATTGTATATATTGTTTTTATATATTGTTTGTAATAGACCAACATTGGGTGCCTGAAATAAAGATTGATTTGAAAAAGTTTGGTGTACCTGTCCTCAAAATGCATGCCGCTTAAAGCCCAGTCTTATCTGATTGGTCATATGGTCCACTCTGACAGGCAACAGGCAAATGACTTGCAATGCAGACCCCACAAGGAAGATGTTTAACAGGGTTTATTCCAAAGCAGAGGTACAAAATCACAATCTCGAAACAAAGCTGAGGTCAGAAAACACTAGAAGACACCCGAGGACATGCTGGAGACCTCACATGGGGGTTGAGACAATCGGAAACAGGACAGGGGAACATACACAGACTATATAGACAATAAGGGAAAGACAACGAGGCACAGGTGGAACACATTAGGGGAGGAACAGGTAATCACAGTGGAGGGAAAACACAAGGGCAGGAACACAGACAGGGGTTAGAGACTTCAAAATAAAACAAGAACCAAGATAAAACACATGGACAAACTGGTAGCCATTTTGGGTTTGCTCTGAGAGGCCTAAGAGCAGATAGAACAATTTAAAACAAAAAGCCATGGTATAATTATGGCTCTATAATCATTTAATCTTTTTTGAGGGCCTCAGTGTTCTTTTTTTAACATGCCTATTTCTTTTCCACTGCACTGAACTCAGCTGTGTTCAGTTCTAGCTTAAATTAATCAGATAAAAAAAATGTATAATTATTTGAAGTAAAATGCTGTAAATAAAAAAAATTAAATGCAACTGTTAAAACAAATTGCCATAGTAAATAGAGAGGTTTAGAATTTCATTTAAAGTTGTAATGTGCACATAGTGTATAATGTCTTTAATAAAGTCCACATCATACAGAATAAAACTAGCAACCACATCCGATGGATTTCTTTAAAGAAAACCATATTGACCACTTATTATTTATTTATTTAGATCGCCAGTAATAAAAACAAAGGACAAGAATTCCCAATATGTATATAGAGGGCTGGTATTGGCAAACCTACCAACACTACCCTCTTCCAGGTGCCCAAAGTACACATATCCAAATAACAAGTGGAATCATTTTTCTTTTCAGCAGTACAATGAATGCAGTTCATAATCCTGAAATATGATAAACCAAAACCGGCCTGAAACTGTTTATCTTTGATAAACAGTGAAGGTGACAGCTTATAGAGTATACCCAGCTAGAGCAGGATACAGTTTTAGTGTGTAATCGAAAAGAAGTGTCGGCATCCTTGTGTTGGAGGGGCCCCTCAAATTGGATATAAAAACAGCTCTGCATACAATGATACCAGTGGCTTAGGTAGCTATTAAAGTGGATGTCCTGACTCAGCAGTTGCAAAAAAGCCTCCTTTCTTTCCCTTCTCATAAAAATAGCACAAAATAAACCTTTACTGCCCTGTTTGGAGTTCTGGCAGCCAACATGCGCTGGGGTTAAACAAAATTATCGCCAAGAAAAAAGAAAAGTTATAAGAGTCTCTACCTCCCAGCAGCGGTGTGTGTTTGTGCGGTGGCGTATTGTCCGGGCCACGTTCGGTTAACAACCCCATTAACTGGATCACAAAGCAACCCCCCGGGCAACGATAACATCAATCCCAGCTTTAGAGGCCATTACGCTTCAAACCCAGATATATACGCAGCCAGCTCCGGACCTGAGCTGAGGCCACAGAGCAGGAGCTGGCATGAGGTGAAGTGTCACTGGCCGTTTGTCAAGTCTCACCTCCGGCCTTTTGCCCACATGGACTACCAAACAGGAACATACAAACACTATCATACACACATTCATACGTACTAAGATGAAAACTGTCTAAGGTACAACAACAACACTGTATTTTGTTGTATTTTCTGCAATCTGTAATTTTTTTGTAGTATAATATTGAACCACATTAATTCAAACAGTATGTTCTTAGTTTATAATGTGTCAAGACAACATTATTTGCATTTGGAAAAAAAGGGTTTGCACTAAAAATTGAGCACTGTTAGAGTCGAAGCACAGAACCTGTATTAAAGTTTTGGACATTTGAAAACTAAGTGTGTTTTGTTCATACATTTCTATTGCAAACTCACCAGCCACTAGAAATTTATGAGTTTTTTAATACACTACAGAATGTCCTCGATAGGTTACCCTAAGTGTTGACAGACTCCAGAAAAGGAAGTGTGATGTGGCTACAATTGCCTTATGCTTAAAATGTAATCCAAATATGTGAGGACTTGATCTGGACTTTTACAGGGCCAGGTCACTCATAATACATGCACCTCAACAAGTAATGTGTTACAAGTACGATGCAGTAACATCAAATTGTTGATCATCACACTGCTACACACTGTACCAGGACCTGGGAATCTCAAACAGCAACTGGCTAGAACATTGCAGAGCTATGCTAGGTCAATGGACACTTTAAAGGTTGCCACTAGATGCCACCAAAGGCTTACACACTGCAGCTTTAAGGAGCTACTTTATTTGTCACAAAATTCTATTATGCAACCCCCTTGATGAAATAATCACCCACAGTCTAGACTACAAACTAAAGGCTACTCAAAATGGAGGTAGGGGCTTGAAAATTAGAGGTACTAAGTGAGGTGAAATAAATGCAAGTAGTGTAGTAGCAGAGAGTATTAATAGATAAGGTTGTGTTATTACAAATTAGGTGAGATTTACAACTGGGCAGAAACAATGCGCAGTTTAGGATTTTAGATCTGGGTTTAGGTCTAGTACATTATTAACAACACAGTGAACATATAAAAGGTTATAATTGTAAGTCTTCTTTTGGGCCAAACATGACTTGACTCATAAATACTAAATCTGCATTAATGGCACATAAGGGATAACTAGAAGGTGAATATGAAAACTGTGTTTTCCTGGTTGCAAAACAGAGATTTGTCCATTATTCATGATAACACAAAAACATTTCTTTCACTCATAGTTAGTGGTTGGGTGAAGCAATTTATTGTCAAACAATTGTGTTTACATAAGGACAATAAACCCCTTTTTTTCTTTTCAAAACCTTAATGGCTAAAAAAACATCAAGGCAGGTTACATTGCCCGGTACGGTGCAACCGGGGCCTGGTACAGAGTGGAGCCGGCTGGCTGGGTGGGCCTGGCCGGGCTCAGCCCAAAGGAGCGTTGTGGGGCCGACCTCCCATGAGCCCACCACCTGCAGGAGGAACCGTAAGGGGCCGTTGCAAAGTGGATTGGGTGGCAGTTGAAGACGGGGAACTCAGGTGTGGAACACTGGACTAGCTCAATACACTATCCAGGATGCTGAAGGATTTATGGGAGTTTCCACAACCAGTCCACATGTGATTTATGGATCTGTTGGGGGGTGCTCTGGGAGTATGGGGTCTATGGCCCTTTAAAGGCTGTTTGGTCCCTGTACGTTTGCAGCAGAAGCTTGGTTCGCATTGCCGGCAGTAAGTCAGACCTGTTCCCGGTGCACAGCCAGGGGCCGGAGGGAGTCTGGTTTGGGGACCACAGGATCTCGTCTCTGCTTTTTCCAGATAACGTTGTCCTGTTGGCTCCATCAAGCCAGGACCTTCAGTGTGCACTGGGACGGTTTACAGCCGAGTTTTCAGCGGCTGGGATGAGGATCAGCACCTCCAAGTCTGAGACCATGGTTCTCAGTCAGAAAAGGGTGGCTTGCCCACTTCAGGTTGGTGGAGAGCTCCTGCCTCAAGTGGAGGAGTTCAAGTATCTTAGGATCTTGTGCACAGGTGAGGAAAGTAGGGAGTGGGAGTTTAACCAGCGGATCGGTGCAGCTTCTGCAGTAATGCGGTCGATGTACCGGTCTGTCGTGGTGAAGAAGGAGCTGAGCTGTAAGGTGAAGCTCTAGATTTACTGGTCGATCTACGTTCCTACTCTTACCTATGGTCAAGAGCTTTGGGTCATGACCAAAAAAACAAGAACACCAGATACATGCGGCTGAAATGAGCTTTCTCCGCAGAGTGGCTGGGTGCTCCTTTAGAGATAGGGTGAGGAGCTCAGTCACTCGGGAGGAACTCAAAGTAGAGCCGCTGCTCCCCCACATTGAGAAGAGCCAGCTGAGGAAGCTCGGGTATCTGTTTCGAATGCCTCCTGGACGCCTCCCTAGGGAGGTGTTCCCGGCATGTCCCACCTGGAGGAGACTCCAGGGAAGACCTAGGACACGCTGGAGTGACTATCACTATCACCTCGGTATCACCCCGGTATCACCCCGGAGTTCTTCCGGGGGTGACACCTCGGTGTCACCCCCGGAAGAACTGTAAGAAGTGTTTGGGCAACTCTGCTTAGACTGCTGCCCCCGCAACCGAGCCCTAGCTAAGCGGTAGAAGATTGATGGATGGAAGGATGGATAAGGACAACAAAAACTACCCAAATTACCCTGATAAAAAGTTTACATATCCTAGTTCTTAATGCCGTGTATTGCCACCTTTAACATCAATGACAGCTTGAAGTCTTTCATGGTAGTAGAGGATAAGGTTCTTTATTTTCTCAGATGGTAAAGCTGCCCATTCTTCTTGGCAAAAAGCCTCCAGTTCCTGTAAATTCTTGGGCTGTCTTGCATGAACTGCACGTTTGAGATCCTCACAGAGTGGCTCAATAATATTGAGGTCAGGAGACTGAGGCCAGTCCAGAACCTTCACTTTATGCTGCTGTAGCCAATGACAGGTCGACTTGGCCTTGTGTTTTGGATCGTTGTCATGTTGGAACATCCAAGTACGTCCCATGCGCTGCTTCAGGGCTGATGAGTGCTACTTTTCCTCCAGTATTTTCTGATAACATGCTGCATTCATCTTTTCCTGTGCCTTTGTAGCTCACACATCAGTGATCCACCTCCATGTTTCACAGTAGGAATGGTGTACCTTTCATCATAGGCCTTGTTGACTCCTCTGCAAATGTAACGTTTATGGTTGTGGCCAAAAAGTTAAATCTTGGTCTCATCACTCCAAATGACTTTGTTCCAGAAGTTCTGAGGCTTGTTTCTGTGCTGTTTGGCATATTGTAAAATATGAAAAAGTAAGTAACCCTTAAGATAATGAAAAAGTAAGTAACCCTTAAGATAATGAACTCAAAAAAGCTAATTGGAGTCAGGTTTTAGCAGACCTAGAGTCTTGTTAAGAGAATATGTTTGGAGGTGTGGACTACAGTTACTTTGACTGATATTTTTATACATAGAGATATTAAATACTGTATGTGTTGATAAAAATATTCTTGCACTTGTAGCCAGAGAATACAAGTCACTATATAATACCTTGGGAAAAAAAATGTGTGAAAACAGCATATTGTACACATTTCTGCATTTTCCATACAGAAACATAAACTACACATAACTACACTAAACATACTATGTGCGAGAATCTGAATTACATGGCTTATTTTGAGCATGTAGCAGCAATAGAAAATAATAGTCCAATTATCCCCATCTGACAGAGCCTCATAGTAAAACATTCATACAAATGAGTGTGCCACATGACAATATGTTCACAGATAAACAGTCAGAGTTTATACGCTGCGAGTGCTGTAGTTGCCTCGCTGTTCACTTCTGATAACATTCACTCTTCAGTTGCCCATAGAAAGGTCACTGTTTTCCTTCAATTTCCTCTCTTTCTGCTCTGTTAACTATTGAACAACGGTGGTCTATATGGAAACGCGCTTGTGTGGAACTTCAAATGTTTAATAGCCAGAATCCTCGGAGAGCGGCTTAACAGCCTCAATTAAAATCACATAAAGGAGAAGGCGCGAGTCCTAACAACATAACCACCTCTTCTTCCCTTTTAGAACAAACAAGGATCAAGAGTTTTCCCAACAGAGCTAGGTGGATGCTGGTTCAGTCTCACAGCCCCACGATGGAGGCGCATTAGGGAAACGATGACTGACGACTCCCCACAGTCCAGAACATATGGGTGGGAGGGGCGTTATTCGCAGCCAAGCCCCCAGGGGACCAGCAGTCTCTCCTGCCGGGGGTCCCGTTGAGCGTCTCGCCCAGATTTAGTGCCACAGTAACTGTTCTAGAAAGGAGTTGGTTAACTGCAGGGGACAGACTCAGAAAAAGCTCACCTCCAATCACTTTAGCAATCTGCTGAATACGACAGGAAGCTGGTTGCGCTAAAACTGTAGCAGTATGATATAGAAATGGGGAGTGAAGGACTGTTGTAATGTTGAAAATATGTTAACTGTTACGTTTGCTCAAAGTTATTCGAGAATAGTATATGATTTCAAAAAAAGTCTGACATACTGTATACAGTGGCAAGAAAAGTATGTAAACCTTTTGGAATTTTATGGTTTTCTGATTAAATTTGTCTTAAAATGTGATTTAACTACATTTAAGTCAACGGTATTGACAAACGTAATGTGTCTAAAAATAATTACATAAAATTCTTAACCACACTCATTACACATTCAAAATGGCAGTGGAAAAAGTAAGTAACCCTTAAGATAATGAACTCAAAAAAGCTAATTGGAGTCAGGTTTTAGCAGACCTGGAGTCTTGTTAAGAGAATATGTTTGGAGGTGTGGACTACAGTTACTTTGACTGATAAAAACTGATAAAATACATATGAAATGAAATATTATATATATATATATATATATATATATATATATATATATATATATATATATATATATAGGGTGGCTTTGCTTCCATATGTTTGGAAACAAATCCACCCCTCAACACCACCAGAACAATACCTTGATCTGCTACCATTGCTAGTAAATTGGATTTTATTTCTTTAAGTTACCCAGTGTATGAATTGTACAATATAAATAAAACCCCACCCACCAATTAGCCCTCTATTCTCTCCTATTCTCTTGCAGCATTCTCTATTATTATACAGTATATTATATATATATATATATATATATATATATATATATATATATATATATATATATATATATATATATATATATATATATATATATATATATATATATATATATATATATATATATATATATATATATATATATATATATATATATATATATATATATATATATATATATATATATATATATATATATATATATATATATATATATATATATATATATATATATATATACACACCACTAGAGTTGCCAGTTGACCTATACATGCATGTGTTTGGTTGGTGGGAGGACGCCAGAGTAATGCTATGCATTATTTATTCAGCATTATGCTCTTTCTTCATTATTACCCAGTAACTATCTCTTGTTAATCATCATATTATAGTCAATAAACAATAATTAATCTTATGTTGTTGTAAAGTTGGTCTTTCACCTACACATCACAGGGACTCCTCACAGAAAGGCCAGAGTTGTTCTAGGGTGTTCGAGTCAGCTGGGGTATGCACTCACGACCTTCTTATTGTGAGACAAGAGCACTAACCACTCCACCATGTGCAAACATGCACATTTAAAAAAAATGTTTGAAGAAAATAAAATGTTCTTTAAAACAGTTCTTATATACAGAATTTGTATGAAATTTGTTTAGTTCAAAATCAAGGTCTCACACTAAACTGGCCTAAGAATTTTTGAATCCTCTGTAGTTTGTGGTTTAATGGCAATTACTGTGGAACTGAGGTCATCTCATATTAAAGCATTCAGCTGAGATCTGAACTGAAAAAACCCAAGTCACGTCTATGCAAGTAAGTCTCGCAAAAACAACTCCACTCGATATGTCAATTATTCCAAATATTCACTTAATGCCACTATGAGACTAATTAGACACAGAGGACCTGAAAATATGCAGAACTGCAGTGGCTGGATTTTAAAGTTGTATGAAATCAATGAAGAAAGTTTTCTGCTAGATGGAGGACTAACACAAGTCACATTTTTATATATGCTTTCTGGTACAGTAAATTAGTATTATCACATTCCTTCAATTCAGTGTTATCTTGATAATATAAGTTTTTCAAAAGTGTTGCCATTTTTCCACATACAGTATGTAACCAGGTACTGTAACTTCAGGTTACACTGATTATATCACTAGTGACCCAAGACATTTATAGCTAGCTTGTTAACTTTAATTCATTTATTCATTCATTTAGCTGAAGCTTTCATCCAAAGCGACTTACATTGTTCTACAGTAATTACCAGTGTTACAGCCACTGGAGGCAGGGTGGTTAAGTGTCTTGCCCAAGGACACAACAACAGAATGAACTGTGGGAATTGAACCACCTACCTTCCAATTGAAGAACAACCGCTCTACCCACTGAGCCACTGCTGCACAGTATGCATCGCCCCGTCACAATTTCAACACAGTCTTATAAGACTATGTTACTGAGTAAAAAATTAAACACAAAATTAAGCATGGGTCACGGATTTAGCCAAATACATTAATCTGTGAACGTCTTCTATAGTGATGCAAATGTTATCATTGTTACAATGTTGACAATTTGGTTATTTCAAGACATATATAAATTAATTTTGGGATATTTTATACCGTCCTCGAACTAGTGTGTGCTGTATATTATTTTCAGGCTCACATGCCGGTCCCTGCTGAATGACAGACTAATGAAATTCTCGGTCTTGCAGCTGTCTATAGCTGTCTGAGGCTGATTCCATTAGGCTTTCCACTCTGACAAACCAAACAGTCCCGTCCTAATCCCATATTGCTCTAACACCCCCCGTAATATTCTTTTCATCTAGTACTATAGCTCCTTTCATATCCCATCATACCCCGATATATCAAAACAGTTATTAGTCTAGTGGAAGTCATGAGAGATCGGGGAAAGACAGCTGGAACGGCGCAACCAAATAACATCAGACAGACTCACTCGGTTTTAAAAATGTTCCCAAACAGCTCTTTGATGAAGCGTCAGGCATACTGCAAATACAAGTGAATATCATTTTAATGACGGCAGCTGTCAATGTTTTTATTCAGCTGTGAAGTAAATGATTCACAAACGAGAAAATATGTGACAAACTTTTACAAATTAACAACTCTGAATTTAAGACTTGGATACTTTTTATAGTGCAGTCTATTTTAAAATAAGTAGCATTAAGGGCATTATTTACTGTCGGACCCTAAACAACATTCTTAAGATTTCTTTTAGCTGGATTTCTTTTTCTATTTTGTGGAACCAAATGGGATATTACAATCAGTGCATGCTCCCTTCATAGTGCCTTGTTGCCTTTATTCCATTAATCTTTAACTAAAGTATAAACATAAATGTTTGAAGAGTTCATTTGCAAAACCAGATCATTAAAATATATATTTTTCTTACTATTTGCTAAAGGTGATATCTGACAAAGTAAACTTGTGTGGCTTTGAACAATTACAACTATTAAAAAGAATTTTGGTTTTGAAAACAGTGCTATGCAAAGAATAAATTCCAAGCCTCAGTTAATTTCCAAAATGGCGTTTATCTGTTTATATAAATGAACTCTTTATTTGCAGCTGCAGTTCTGCACTTCTTTATATATGCGTATTGTGTTTTTATTAAGGAGGAAGCTTTCTCAACATTCATAATATATAATGAACTAAATAATAATGTAAGAAAATGATCTGTGATGTTTGGACTAATCTGAATGGCCTTGTCTATCAATAGTGCTGCTAAATTATATTTGCATGCAATGATTCTCTCTCATTTCTCTGATTGTATCACTGGAGCAGAGATAAACAGGTTCTAATGAAAAGTGTGATGGATCATACGGGCTCAGACCATCCTTTTTCCATATGCTTTGTGAGTGCCCAGGTTTGGGAAAGTTCTGGGAAGTTGTCAAGAACAGCCTGTCTATTCTTTTGCAAATCCCCTAGTCACCTTTGGTTCTGATTCTAAAATGTGTCTCAGCTATTTTGGAGAGGGGGTTTCCTTTGTCAAATTGTAAAAAAACAAAAAACAAAAAAACAATAAA
Source organism: Neodontobutis hainanensis (assembly GCA_024349245.1). Lineage (NCBI taxonomy): Eukaryota > Metazoa > Chordata > Actinopteri > Gobiiformes > Odontobutidae > Neodontobutis > Neodontobutis hainanensis. The sequence continues at coordinate 1,606,806 of JALDNG010000043.1, read as the reverse complement.
AAAAAAACATGCTCACAAAAAAAAGGGATGAATACAAAACCTATGAAATTGTCATTATTGTAAAAAAAAAAAACACAATTTATTTTTAAAACAGATCTTCAAGTGCATTAATGGCCTTACACCAAAAAATATTACAACAGAAAAATGACCACTATGGCTGTCAGCAGAGACTGAAGACCAACAAAGCATAAAACTGCATTTTACTGTTTGTGAAAATTGTGAAAATGTGGTATGCACTTCCTTATATGCTGGGAATATGGGCACTCCACCAGAGGGTTGTCAAAACAAGGGAGGGACAATAACTATTTATTTTAGACGTCTACGTTTTAAAACTGCTCTTTTGGTTTTAACTCAAGAATATGTTTTATATTTGCTGCTTAAAATATTTAAGCAGCCTGTTGCCAATGGACGTAGTGGGGCGTCTGTCTGAGGCAGGATGGTAGAAGGCAAAAAGGTGCCCAAGTTAAGAAAAGAAAAAAAGAAAAGGATATGGCGTTTAAGGGAATGCACCAAAAAATGTTGATGTAGATGAAAGACTGCAGGTATGAACTATGTGTGCAAGCTTGTGTTCAGGGTCAGGGATTAAACTTCACAGAAGACTAGGCTAGATAATGTAGCTGCTGATAATCGGTATAATTCTCGCTGGGCCGGGTGGTTTTTGGGCCGGTCTGTTTAGTGATAACACGACAGTGCCGTCAGGTAATTAATTATATACTTGTTCTGTGCAACCTCGTGGCTTTGTTTATGTCAATTTTGTTAGGCCTATGTTTTAATGCCAAAACAACAATTAAACACATTCAGTTAATGAGTTTTTTCCTTGCACACTATTACCTCTTGCCACGGCGTAAAATAGCGGCTGAACTGACCAACACAGGTCTGTGGCCTGTGCACTGTAAATATTTACTGCAGACGTCCCGTTAACCCCACGCCCTGTCCCTGCGGAGGACAGTGGGCTGTGAGCGCCCGGTGGCTGGTTCTACAGCTCGTGTGTAAGCACCTTAAGCCGGTGCCACTCGTGTCTTTAGTGCACATCTGATCTGAGGTCAGCTGGAGTTCTCCTAAAGCAGCCTACAAGACCAGTTCAAACTGAAGCCCACAAGGTCTACACTACATTAAGGATCAAGTCAAAGGTTAAACCTCTCCTGCAGTTTGAGGTCAGTGTGTTGTCTGAGTGCTTCAGTCTATTTCATGTGGACGAATGGAAAGTATGTTCTGTCAGAAATGTAGCTCATAAATAAATATGAACCATGTTTTGAATGATGGTCTTCAGATTAAAGTATGTGCAGCATAGTTCTATGTGCCTCTAATGTTCTAGTGATGAGTAAACCTGCTTCAGAATGAGAAAACGCTGTTGAGGCCCAGCCGCTCTAAAATGTAAAATGTAGATCTAAGTCCTGACCTCAGTGAGGGGCCACTGCCCTTAACTATCAATATTTCATACAAAGGCCTTTAAAGAGGCTAAAGCTGCCACCTGTTGAAAGGTGTGTCTAAAAACAGAGGCGGATCAATGTGATGGGGTTTCAGGGCAAAAGCCCCCATTTTAGGGGGGTTCCATTCCATAGTCATTAAAAGAGTAAAGAGTGGGTTGTATTTACAGCTTTTGATCTTAAATGGGAAGTCTTCTGTTTCTAAAAGGGAATTACATATGTTTTGTTTATCATTTTCAGGGACCCCAGACGCCCCTGCCTTTCAGTCCCACATACTTATGTCTGACTACACATCCAAAACTGTTAACGTGCTTCTTTTGGTGACCTTAGTGCTTGGCTAATGAGCTGCTCAGCCTCTACATGTCTGACCTAAATATTGTAGTGAGCTATATATATATATATATATATATATAAATTTAACATAAATGTAAATGATGAATGTAAATAACATTTACAAACACCCTCATTCAATTTTTTTTTATATGTGGCATGCATTTATACAGCGCTTTCCTGCACCCTTCTCTGGCACCCAAAGCGCTTTACATCGTGCTTCCACTCACCCCATTCACACACATTCACTCCTGGGGCAGACAGAGAGGGGGGCTGCCACACAAACGGCGCTCAACCTTCTCCTACCACCACCAAACACACCTCCACAGTTACACACATTCATACACCAGTGCTACGGACACTGGAGGCAAGGTGGGTTAAGTGTCTTGCCCAAGGACACAACGACAGTATGAACTGTGGGGAGAGCGGGAATCAAACCTACTACCTTCCGGTTGAAGGACGGCCGCTCTACCACTGAGCCACTGCCGCCTCACTTTTGTTATTTTGTGCATGAAACTGATTAAAATAAATATCTTTAGTAAAAGATTTAATAAGGGCTGGGCTAAGACATAAAGTTCCTGGGTTGAAAATAAGTCCCACTCCGGCCCTGCATTTGAGTGCTCTCATCCTGGTGCTGTCAGTCATCTTGGTCTTGGTCTTGCTTGTGCTTTGGATTTTATTTGGTTCTGGTTTTGGGGATAAGTAGGGTCTTAGCTTCTTACACATTGTGTGCAATCAGATATACTGATTAACAAAGCATCCTTACACTGCAACTACTTACGAGGTCTACCTATGGTGGTCTAATCTATGTTTGTTGGCATACACTAGTGCTTCTCAAACTATTTTTGCCTAGCCTTCCTCTCTGGATGGAAAAAATAATCTTAGCCCCCCGTCCACTCACACGTTATATATTATATATTTTTTAATAAAAGTAACTTTTATTGTGTCACTAAATAATAATGTGCTTTAAATTAGCATTAAAGTAACAACAATAAAACAGTGCAAACAATTATGTCATATATGCGCCTTCCAATAGTGCTTTTACTCAAACCTTTTTTTCCAATAGTTTACTTAGACAGAAGAATGGACTTTAATTTTAGAGTGCCTCTCTAATATTCAGCCAACAGCATTACTACTACAACACACAGCAGTAAAAAGTGATCCCAGTAAACTAATGTACATTGCAACATATGTGTAATTAACTTTCAGTAAGTAAACTGGGCTGGATAAGTGAACTGGATAATTCTAACGCTGAATTCAGAGCTAGAAGTTTAAAATTGGCTCTACTTCAGTTTGATGTAATGCATTATTATTTTGCAGTGACAAACTGCTCCAGGTTTTTAATTTTTTAAAAAGCAGATAACGTAAAGAGTGCAGTAAGTGACTGGGTAGGAAGAATCATTTGGGTAATGCAACATTAACAGGTGAAAATATCCTAATGTTTGATGGCATAATTCACACCTGCAGCATGGTCCATTTGATTATGAGTCCTCCTAATCCATCTCAGGCATCACATCCTTCAGGTTTAGGCGCCCAGACCTAACAAGGATTATGGACAAAGCCCAAGATATGAACTATACCTAAGAACTACTTTTTATAGTCACTGGTGTGTTTCTCTCAACAAAAGCAGTGTTGAGTTTTTGCCATTAGTTTCAATAGTCAATAGTCAACAATATTCAGTGGAAAAATAAGCCTCATCAGACTGTTGTTCTCAGTGTTTTACAATACAAAGCCACGCTTAGGCCTGGGTCAGGCTTGTGAAAGTCTGAACGCAGACCAATGGGAGACAGGCACAGCAAGCGTCAACGTTTTAGTGTAAGTGCACCTACGTAAAACTTCATTTATGCATTGCCAAAAATAATACCTTAGAACTACACAAATCCAGTAGTAGACTGCAAAAATTGTACACAGTTATATTAATTTTGCCAAAACACTAACGTGTATGTCAAATGGCCATGCTGTTGCAGAGAAAGCCAATAGGGTTCTGGTATTCAAACCATGGATTATCCCATAAAATCTGAAGCAACACCAATGTCATTTCATATTTTTATTCACAACAGGCAAAATTTAGAAAAGGTTTTACTGTTTTAGCCATGTCAACATTACATTTAACAAACAATAAAATGTGTTATATGGTTTCAAATATTGCTAATAAATATAGAAAATGCTGAACTGAAATTGTCCTTTATTGTATCTTGTTACATGCATTAAAGGGACTTTGAAACAGATTTTGTGAGCAGCCGTTTTTAAAGCAGACCTAGAGTTAGCTATAAAAAATGCAATCGATATCCATGCGCATAGTTTGCTAGATGAACTATGGTCAGGTGCTGCCTGTAGTGCTGAACGGCCAGGGGAACCCAAGGGCATTGTCAGCTTTATCAGTGGCCAGTGATTCATCAGGCTAGTTGGTAAATAAGAGATGTTATCTGATGCTCCTGGTGGCATTGAGGGCCCATGTCCCAATCGATAACTTTCCAATTCTTCACTGATCTCCCCGTCTGATTAGCTGCACTAATCCAATACAAATGTCCCTGTCTCTTTACAGTGCCAGGACAAAGCCTGCCTGTTAAGACCGGCCTTATCTGGATTTGGTGTTCAGTAAAGATATAAGGCGGGCCAAAGCTAAAGGCTACAGTGAGGACATCCTCTGGCTCTTCTAATTGCTAATCCACTCGGGCCCAGATAGTGAGGGGGATTTCACACGACCACGCTCCCACAGGCAGCAAGGGCTTACCACATCCACTTAATCTATTAATTCAATTCAAAGTATCACTGCATTTAAGTACTGGGTTAAAGGGGTATTCTAAAATAATGCTGTTTATGGAAATTTATACCTTTGGGACACACCAAATTATAAGGACAGTAAAAAGAAACATGCTTTACGTGCTGTTACAGTAGGAAATTGGTAATTTGTAAAAGAGGACTTGCTGAAAATAGGATATAAATGTAATCTAATTATAAAACAGTAAGAAAAAGTTATCTCCAATTTTGAATATTTAATGTGTAATTTTAAATACATTTATATATATATATATATATATATATATATATATATATATATATATATATATATATATATATATATATATATATATATATATATATATATATATTGTATGTAGCCTTTTATTACCATTTGATTTAGGCATATGTCATGTTTTGTGACAATTGTTATATGTTTTGGTAAAAACAACACCCTTTTAATAAATCTTTGTATAGCTTTAAATAAGATAAAAACAATAGGTTTGTACAGTAATAGGACGTCATCATGTAAATTAGTAGTTTAAGATTTGAAAACAGTGACTTGTAAGATTAAAATCCTCCCTTGTTTATTGTAGAAATTTAATAAAACAAGACTCCACTTTTATTTTCCACTTGCACCAAACCACTTTTTTATTTGGTCACAGAACAATATAAGGCACTTATATTTAAATAAAAAAATATTTGGCCCTTTATTTTGACGTTCAGAGCTCAATAGAAAACATTAAAGCTCCACTACCTAAAGCCTAGGGAACTCTCCTGCTTCTCTTTATTAAAAAAATTAAACCGGACCAATTTTTCCTTCACAAAATACTAATACATTGAGTTTAGTGTTCGCACAGTGTTAGCTTATCTCCGGCTTGTTAAACATTACGTAATTTATTTGAAAGTATTAATCTGCGTTTTGCGTTTCGTCCCTTTTTTCTGTTAAGGTTTTTCTTTTTTAAGCTATTTCTCTGTTAAAAGACCTGCCATCGTTTTCCGTTCCTGAGTATTAGTAGTATAGTTAGTATATAGCTAACTTCAATTTAACGAGTTTGTTGCTGTGTACAGCACATTATTTTTTCTTGAAAGTGTAGACTGGGAGAAGGAATGAATAAGAATGGATTAGGCACAGGAAAGGCAATTGCTGGGAGCTGTCAGTCTACAGCGTTGAAATCTCACTGATGCGAGAAAGCTGATGAACAAGCCAAGCCTAATTTGTGTTAATGAAAATGAAATAGGCATCAAATATCCTCTCTCAAAATGATATGCAGTGAGCATAACTGATGGAAGAGGAAATGAATCTGCATTAGCTGCTTAGTATATCACTTGTGGAGACTGATTAGACTACACTATAAATGGCCATGCAATACATATCTCCTCATGTGCCTCCAAATTATACGCTTCACATGCAAAATAAGTTGTTTGTGCTTTAAACTGTGCCATGGTGAATTTGTGACTGGATTTATATCACCTGCATATCAAATGTAATGTGATATAAATATTATTTAACACTAGCAATAGATAGATAGGTACTGCCAACACCTTCTATAAGGCGTATATCTGCAGTATGTATCTCACCAATATCAGAAAATATGAAATAATTATTTTAAATACGGTGACAATTATATGACTTGCAACATTTGGTCCATTTGGCAAAGTTGTCAGTGAAACATATTAATATGGCGACAAACTATCAATTGCAGTTTAGCCGTAATCAGAACATATACTGTCTATCATCTGTTACTTCCTGTAGTTTGTTCAAAAGAATGGTGATGCAGTCAAACTTATACTTTTGTGAAGGATGTGTATCAGATAATGTGTGGTTTTGTTGAATACATTAGATGTAGCCTGGTCAGCCAGCACCATTCAGTTTCTTAGCAAAGTGAAGTGGGTAAGGAACCCATCCTATTCAAACCCTTTTCCAACTAAATCAATCCTACCTGACTTTATTCAATGCTTAGTTTTTCTGATTGATTGTGTTTTTTTAAATCAGTAAAGAGACAGTTTATTCTGTGATTGTTGGTACTGCCCCATAAAATCTGATTGGTTGTATGTCTTCCAATTGCCTTCAGGTAGTTTATTCTGCATCTTTTTTTCTGCTCCTTGGAAATAAAGCTTGAATCAACGAGGACATGTTTTTTTTTTTTTTAATTAGGATGACTTAGGCAAGGTTTGATGAGTAGTTAAAGCGTAGCACAACACTAGAGCACTCATTTTAAGCATCCTGTTACTGTTACTATGTTTGATATGTTTGCTGAAATGTACGTATACAGAAAAAAAAATCAAAGACCTGATAAGAGTTTGGATGCAACAGAAAAGTTAAGTTGCAAATCAATACCAAAACCAGACGGTAAGAGTAAGAGCACTTTTGTTAAACAATGAAATCTTCCATTACTCAAGGTCACAGCACATCATTCGGACACTTTGCAAATTTGTTCGTTCCAGAGACAAGTTGCCATAAAACACAGATGACTGACTGACAGCATTACACCGACAACGACCTTACATCAAAATCTGTGTTAGCTGCGCCGCGACTATGACAAGGCTGCTGCTAGGCTCAGTAGCTATCATCTTTATAGACACAGACCTCTCAGCTACTAAACTTTATAGCCCGACTCATGACATTTATCTCTTGGAGCCGTCTCTGAAAACTGTTCCCTGCCTGAGGTTAAAGTGGCAGACAAATGTACCCCATGGCTTTCAGCGTTTTGGCGCTGGCTCACTACTGTTCATGCCTGCGGTAATTTGTACAGAAAACCTTTGCCCTGAGGCTAGCTTCACAAGTTGCAATTTAAAAAAAAAAGTGTAAGGTAGAGTAATATTGATTCTTTTGTGTCCCACTGGGTAAATAAAATACCAATTTTAGCATATGTCCAATTGAATATATGAAATTAAAGCGTATTCAGTTAATGACAAATGCTGAAGTAATATTTGAGTTTATTCCATGCTTGCTGTTTGTTTAAACCTGATTGGATCTGAAACCAAACACCTGAGGGGAAGTGTGATGATATGTAGGCGGCATCGCAGACATTAATTACACAAATCTTCTCAAGTGCAAGAATATCAATATGAATAGTAATTCACATGTAAACAACCCAGATAGCATTACAACCATACTGTTTACTTGTTTCTGTTTAAAAAATTAATACATTAGTGCATTTCTATTCCAGATGTGTGCATTTTTTGGGCCAGTTTTACAATGGTGACACAATACAAAAACACCAATAGGAATAAATGTTCAGAATTAAATGTTCAGAGCAACGCCACACGACTTCAAATTAAACATGTTGGCAAGAAAATAACTGATCTGTATGCAGATCTGTACTATTGACAATGAACCATTCCACTGAACCATTGACCACATTTTCACGCAGTTACTTGTGGGTTTGTAAGAATGTCTCCATAAAAGCCTTCTTTCCATGTGTCTCAAAGAAATACAGAAAAAAAAGATGATCAATGTGAGCTATTTTTCCTGTCATGAATGAGAGCCGACCGCTGACCGGCAACTAGTGCACTGTATTATAGATGTACTAACAGAGACTCATTTCTACAGTCTTCATGCTGCACAAAGCCTTTGTATAGTGATGCAAAAGAAATACTAAACAGTTCTTTGTGAAATTAAAACCTACGAGCACATGGCTAATTACCATTAATCAACAACAAACATGTCTAATTACGCGCTATTAGTAGTTAACATAATGTCTCATTGTTGTTGTAAAGTGGACTTTAGAAAACAGTGAAAACAGTGAAAAACGGACCATTATTGCTAAAAGCTTAGGTAGAGGCAAATTTAAAGAAAAGAGAGCAAATGGATCCAACCAAAATCACTTTGGTAACGCTACACTTAATGATTCATTCTAACAGTTTGAGATATGCTTGTGCCACACTCAATACATCACAATATAATAATGTATTGTAGAATTAGTAGCTAATTAGATGTTTGTAAAAGTAGTAAAGTCCATAAGTCAAACTTGGCTCAAGGCAGGTAAAAGCACAAGACTGTATCCACAAAGAAAATAAACTGGGAAGGAATGTTACCTCTGAAAATAAATTGTGATCATCTTAGACTATGGTCAAACTAATCGGTTTCAAAAAGCTTAAAGACAGATTTTTTTTATTTCAGTCTGTCTTTGCTTTTTGGCTGACTTGTATCCACACCTGATAGTCACATGCCTCCTCCTAGAGTCTCACTTTCACAAGTCATAAGCAAATCTACAGCTTCGGATTCACTTTATAATTCTCAGCTTAATTAAAACGTAAAACACCGCGCCACTGGTGTAGAAGGTGTTTTGAGGATGCATACCTGTTCACACTTCAATAGAGATCTACAACCGGATACATGTGACCAAGGCCACCTCCAAGAACTTCATCAGATCTGATCTCTCATGAATAAATACATTTAGCACTGGTTACATTACATCCAACCAATGTTGATTGTAATGCCAGTTTGGATTTTTGGTGGAAAACAATAGTGTCCTTGAAAACCAGTGAATTTCAAAGAATATTGCATAAATTTCAGCCTTGTCAGAATGCACAAATCTAGAAATACAACATTGTGATATAATTTGTCTTCCGTATACATAAAACCCATTTGTGCAGACATCTCTTATCAAATCTTTTAATCAACATCCTGTGTGATATCATTTTATGGTTGACAGGTTTCCCAGTTGAATGCCCATGAACTGAACTCAACTCTTCCCCTTGCACTCACAACAACCAAACAATTGACAGTTCCAAATTTCAATTCGGCATTATCAAGCTCACAACAATTTCACAGCACAGCAATCACACTGTAATGAACTTCCAGAAGCAATTAAAGCCCGTTTCCTGCGGAGGGACCTCCATGAATACAAGAAAGAAAGGGCTCTTGTGCAGCCTCTAATCATGGCGTGCTCCTGTTTCATGTGTTGCGTTGGCTTTGTTTTTTTGCACAAGATCCCTTCAGGAGGCCGCAGTCTGGTCTTCTAATCAACACGCTTCCACCTGACTTCCACTAATGACGTCTAATTGGTTCAGCATTAAGTGAGATCCTTCGAGCGATTCACGTCCCTATGACTCCTTAGAACATGTACGAGGCTTCGCTGTTTATCTTGGTTTCCACACGGAGGTGCAAAGTAAAAGCAAGAACATGTCAGCCTTATCGTCTGATTAAGTTTATGATTTATAACCCATGACTAACATATTAATTCAAAAGTTGTGATGCCAAGTGCTATTCTTACTGGCCAGGTTTTTTTCCTCCAATAATTAACATTTCAAATTAACACATCACAGTTGAGTCCTTTGAGGTGAATATTAAAAAGATGTAAGTGTGAGCTTCAGTGAGTAAGCGCTGGTATTCCAATTTTCATCAACAGTTTATAAAAAAAAATTCCTATGGTTTGCTGTTATTAGTGTACGAATGAATACACTGCATATGCCCCTATATATAAATGTTTAATGAGAACTCGGGCTCTTAAAGTTAGACATTAACGGTGCAATGTTTACAGTGCAGAAGCTCTATTAAGTTTAATATAATATTCAATGTAACATTCATAACTGTAAGTGATTTCAAGGGTGACTTCATCTAGACTTTTTTTTTTATCTGAACCTTAAGGTCAGGTGCTGAATGTCCTGTAGATTGTTTGAGAACTTGTGGCCTGGTTATGGATAAATGTCTATTGTCTACTTAATGAAAAAACTAAATTTAAACAATCAGACCAACAGGATGGACCAGTACATTTGGATTTAAAGATACATTTATACTCTATGTTATCTACACAGACAGAAACTTCTGTTCATACTCTGTTTTTATTTGGTACAGACCACCAGAGGAATACCCGCTGCCTTTTGAAGAGCGACTGTGCGCCGTCGTCAGAAGTGTACGATGTGACTTCACTGGCAAGTAAAGTCACATCGTACAAACAATGAGCAGACTTTTGAAAGTGTTGAAAGTTACGTTTGTCTTCAATTTCTTGCATCGGCAGAATGAGAGAAAGAAATTCCCCGCCCTCGAGACACGATGCATTCAAAGTCCGCCCAGACCAATGCCAATCTCACCTCTTTATGAAGATATTTATTATTAAATAACCTCCGCCAGTCTATGTTTGTTGTTACTGTTCTTGTTCGTTTTGTGTGTATTATATACTATAAATAATGACAACCCCCCCTCCTCCCCTCAGATGTTGTTTACTTTAAATTGATGTTTAACATACCATAATTGACATAGATTACACTTGGAAGTGTAAATGCCAGGGACGATAACCATGTTTGTAATAGACGGATCTAATTGTGTACGTAATGGGAGAAAGTTCAGGGGCTCTAGCTCACCTTGGCGTCAATTGAAAGGCCACTGGGGTACTGGACTTGTCAGTACAGGTACATTTCCCAAAGAAGTCAAAACGTGGTAAAATGTTTAATTTGGGCATGTTTAGAAAACTGAAGTTGAACCACATGCCAGGGAAATAACGTTTTCCTCCAAATAATTTATTTTAAACCATTGTACTTATTCATATTTTTTTCTTATATCATATTCTAATGTCATATTTCATTATGTCAAGGCCTTTTTCACAGTTTTTACCGTGCGTCAATATATTCATGCTTCTTAAGCTCCTTTTTTTTTTTCTTTCATTTTCACAGTTTGAATATTTCCAACTTGAGTGAAAATCCTTGACCTCGGCTCGTTGCTGTAAGCACATCTCCATCTGCTCATCTTCACAGTTGCATATTTGTGCACTTCCATTAAGTCATACATCTCAATATATGTTTCCCAACATTTCTACAGGCCACACTACGCTAACATAAATTACTACCTAATCCTTGTCTAATATTCTGTTTTATACGTCCAATGAATATAATTAATATGAGAAGTGTGTTGCGTGTGATGGAGCCACAGAGGACTATCAATCAAGAGCAGTTACCATGGTAACGCAGACAGTTTTACTGCTCTCTCTTTTGGCTTTATGATCCTAAACTTCATGTTTTGTTTTACTCTTACAGCTGCATTCTAATGGCACATCCAGCAGCCGCAGCCGGCAGCTGTTTTTATGCAAATGAAAACCAGACACTGTACATAAGCCGTGAACATAAAAAGTGAAAATAGTAATAGCTGTTTAATTAATGGTTTTGGGTTTCATTTGACTGCAGGCAATTTAAGAGAAACAGGACTAAAGCCCCACATTCTAATTCTATCTGGCCTTATCTGGCTAAAAGTAAAAAGTGTTTTGCAGTATTTTTGACAAATATGATTGATGTCTTTTTGTGTAGATTTCAGCACACCCTCATTTTTTATGTGAATCACTGCGACTTTGACAAATCACTGTCTGTGCCATTGTCTTTGCCAACATCTATAGTCTAGTATTTTAAACTTTGAACCTGAATCAATCAATCTAACAGACAATACATCAAAGCCACACCAGTCAGGTAACATTTCCTAGAAGTCTGTTTCATGTCCCTCTAAAAAAAAAAAAATATTTGCTTGCACATACTGGTAACTAAGAAAACGCAGCCTATAATCAGCACATGTTCAAACTATACCATGCAGTGCACAAGTTAGTATTCAAGAATTTTACTATTACATAGCACAGAATACACTTTGTACAATGGTGCTAAATTTACATTTTTTGACTGTTAGGAACTATATATAGAGTGCCTAAAGTCACAGGGGAAGTTTACTTTGCTCCAGGGCCAAGTTGTGTGGGGTCAACTGCCATTTGTTGCTCACGGTAAAGCTGTAGTAGTAGATCACACACAATACTGCAAACTTATTTCCCAAATTGCCAACAAAATAGCAGCAAAGAATCAGTGCAGGCGGCCATCAACACATTTTCATAAACTACTCAACATCCCATGCTCTGACTTTTTGCTTTTAAAACTATTTCTAGCCATTTGAAAAAAAAAACGAGTGACCTGTAGCAGCACAAATCGAGGGGTGACAATCAGCATTTTGTTCTTTTTATAATCATTAGTATATAACAGTTTGTATTAATTTAATGCACATTAAGATACAACAATCAGAGGTGAGTCAGAGAAACAAAAGTGCATCCCGTGTGTTCTGCAGAAAGTAGGCAGGAGTTTGCGGCAGGACAGTACAGTCTGAAATATTTCTTACCCGTGTTGAGGTCTTTGTACTCGTGGGAGAAGTGCTCATTTTGGTGCACCCATTCCCCGTTGCACTTGAAGAAGATTTGTAAGGCCGGAGCGGCTCGACAGCGCAGTTTAATGGGGTTGCTCTTCACGATGTAGGCGTCCTCTGGCTCCTGAATGAAATGCGGCAGCGTGCTCTGCACTGACGGCAATGAGTCGGACCCTGAATCCCCATTAGGCCCTGCAAGACAACGCCACAGTTTAGGGCACAAAGATATGACCTTACTTGCGCATTTACCTTGAAAAAGAATTGTCCAGGCTAACAACTGAGTCTACCGACAGAACCCATGCAATTACTTACACACTTCTAAATAATGAAAATAATTTGTTCTTCAAGTTCAAGTGTTCAAGTGTTCTTCAAGTATTTTGAATGTTTGTTTTTGATTGCCCATTCATGTCAAACTTAAAAAAAATAAAGCAGATCAAGTAAACAATAGCTAATCTTTATGAGCAAATGCAAAATTTTGTGTTGAACTTAGCCTGAAATGCTTTTGTTTTACCAACAGCTGCATGATGGCAACATAAAAAAAAAAATCTCAGTGGAAAACATTGTGAATTACCTATTCATACCTAGAAGAGAACTTCTTGTTGAAAAGCACATAGGACCACTTTTCCCTATTTTCCTCAGAGTGTTCTCCTCTGAGCAATTCACAGATGAATGGAGTCAAAATGGTACGAGAGGCGCTAAATTAGAAGGGTGCTGATTACTCTAAAGGGGGCTGTGGAGTTTTGAATACGTCTTATCTCAGCCATAAAGCCTTGACACAAATACAGCCTTTGTGCCGTGGCCAACAATCTTTTGCAACAACTCACAGCAGACAGCAGGTTTCCTTTGCCTGTGCACCTGACCCAGTTCACGACCATTGTTCCTCGTGGCACCTCATCGATCTAGACCATTTTGGAAACAGTGATCTGCAAGATTGCCTGAGCGTGGCTTATTATAAAGGATTTTTTTTTTTTTGAAGCAAGGTTGAAGCATCACACAGTGTCCTCCTCTGAGTCAAACGTCCAGCAGGGACAATAAGGGACAGGATGTTTGGGAGCCGTCTCTGAATTACACCTCAGTGCCATCAAAGCAGTTCCAGTTAAGCTATTCAGTGTTGAAAAAGCCCATGAAAGCCATTATGCCCTGGCATCAAATCCAATTCTGTCCCCTGAAATCCAATCGGCCCTCGCGCCACCTCTCTCAATCAATGTTGTCCTTGTTAAATGGCTAAATGAATGGTGCCGCTGTAGCAAGAGGCCACACGTAAAACAAACAGGCAGGACGGGAGTGAACCAGGATAATATGCCAACAATGGCTACAGCTGTGTGTCATTTTTATACGTAAGGCTTGGTCAGCAGAAAAGTGTGTGGTAAATAGCTTTAATTAAATAAATCTGTCTTTTTTGAAATAAAAACATTTAATGTCTTATTGTCAATAAAATGCCAATAAACTATTACCAATAAACTGCTTAATTGGTTCAAATTGTTCTTTCAATTGGTGAATTTCCTTATATCTACTGTATTTCTGTGACCCATGAGTTTGGACTTGGAGACTGGACAAGAAATGATTGGATTTCTATTTTCTGTTTTCTTTTCTAATACTCCATGTTGGCCCATACTTCCATACAGTACATACTCCACAAGAACAGATACATTTGTTCTCTCTTTTAGTACAAATTGAGTTTGTTCTTCCAACCCTAGGGAGTTCTTTCAGATTGTTCTTGACACATCCTCTGGGGAGAACTTTTTATCTTGTGGGTGCCCAAGAACTATTTTGTGATTTGTCAGAAATTTGAAGTGGCCAAGGTGAATGTGGAAAAGTGAGGAGTTCTGTTTCTGGTGAAGTATAAAATGTTTTGGACAGAATTTATTTTCTCTGTTCTTGTTGAGTATGTACCAAGCTTAAATCTCAAACCCTAAAAGTCTTGGTTTAGTCTTGGTCTCATTATAATCTCGGCTTGGTCAAATTAGGTCTTGTTTATAACAATAGTTTAGCATTATTAATGTACAACTTAATAAGAGAATAAAATAATAAACTTCTAGGTGAGCAGTAGTGTATAATCAGAAGAGAAGTGAAGAGCACAAATAGACAAATGGTGTCAGTTATACAGTTATGTGGATTTTTCGCGTGGATCTTGGGTCTTTTCTGGTGTGGTAGATCTTGGCCACTATTGCTCTGGTGTTCACGGCCAGCTCCTGTGCAGCCATAATTAGTGCCTCTGTGCTGTCCTTTAGTCCAGCCCTTACTAGCATTGGTAGGATTACTTGATATCAGCCACTTTCATTATCTGACTGTGGTACATTCCATGTAGGGGCCTTTCCTCCCATGATGGTACCTCCAGCACCTCTTTCTCTTTCGTCCACTGCCTGAGACATTCACTAAGTACTTTGTCCATCAGACACTAGTCTTCTGTCTCCTTCATCTCCTTTATCATTAGTGCACAGTCTCAGTCATTTCAACATACTGTCTGTTCGATATCCATTCATCACAAACACATTTATTTTTAAAGAAACTTGCAGAGTTTGAATCATGGTTTAGACCTCATTTCACCTTTGAACACTTGAAAAATACAAACTGCACTGAGGAACAAGAAAGTACTCTTTACACTTGGATATTTCAGTATAACACCAGCAAATGGAACATACTCCAAACAGAAGGACTAAGATAATGTCCTGCTATTTGCCATTATACATAAGAAGGCTGATATACACAAATGAATTTGTGATACAAGGACCCCTAATGGTTGGCGTTGGATGATAAGAACCTGCCAGATTTTTACCCATCTCCCAAAACAAGGCTTGAGCACACAGTATATGCACAAATTCAAAGATGACAGATGATTAGATGCACTACTGAAACCTTGGTTTTGCCGAGATTAAAGGCAGCACTTCCTTTTGTCTATGTATAAGCCGACCACCACATGTAGAACCCGCAACATTACACTCACCACCACACGCTGTTTCCAAACGCCCTGAACATCTCTTCTCCTCAGATTATGCATCAAAAGCAAGTCTTGGATTTTATTATTCAACTCACAGGACTTTATTACAACACAGCGAGAGTAATTATCTTTCTCATCTCTGGGCAAACACTGGGATTTTTCAGACTGTGTAAGTACTTTGTCTAACTTGGTGCGACCCGTGCCTTGTTGAGACATATCAGTGGGAGATCTCATTTTAAAAGAACACCTCAACCCTCACCCTCGTTTCGCTCCCCAGGTCTGAACACCATGCACTGTCTCAGGCAAACTTTTCTGTGAAAGTTTCTGTAGAAAGTCTGTATAGAAGTCGTCATAAGTCTGCCAAAGCTTATGTAAGATGTACGCCTAGCTTTGTCATGAGTATGTTTGAATATATCATTGAAGTGGTTGTAATGAAGATTACATAAACACTGAATGGACAATTGTGAAATAAAGGAATTTCCTCTTAGATGCAAAAGCACATTAATACTCCAGCCATTTTAGGCAGGGATTCTTGGACTTGTCCAGGGAAATACCAAACTGTTCCCAAGGTGGTTGAGAGACATGGTCCCTCTAGCAAGGTCCTTGGTTGGCCTCGGGTCCTCCCAATAGGACATAACTGGAGCACCTCTCCGGGTAGGCATCCCAAAACAGTTGCAGCAGTGGCTTGCATAAAGGAATCAACCGTAACATTATGACCGCCACTTACTAGGCCCCATTTTGCCCAAAACCTTTAATCGTCAAAACCTGGAATCCTTGGGATTTAAGTTCTAGTTTTTAAGGTTTGGACTTTACCTTTCATGCAAGTCCCCACAAGAACAACCCAGAAGAGTTCTAGTTTGGAGATGCTTTGACCAATCTAGTCATTAAAATGTGCTTTCTGTACCTCAAAGGAAGAATAACATATCTTCCAAAGGCACAGTGTTTCCGAGACACAAGATAATGCATTTGAAACTGTCTACTAGAACCATATAGCATTCTATAGTAATGCAAATCAAGCATGTTTCTCCTGTAACAGTATGCACAGAAAAAAGTGGTACAAAGCACCCAAAATAAAACTCAAATTTAGTATTGTTACTAAAAGTTGAAGCTTAACACTTCTGTCTGTTGATTAGGCAATCGAGATTCTTCAATGGGACCAAGTAGCAACAGCTGTTTCCCATTTTAGCTTAAGTGTGCGTTTTAAGTAGCCTGGTTCTACCAGACTCTCGTACATTTCATTTGTACAGAGAGTCTGGCCTCGCTCCATTGACAAGCGTTTACTTCCTTGAATGCGGGAACTCTGTTGAAGTTTAAAACTATTGGATCTGCCCAGAGTCACTCAGGATCTGCCATAGCCAATCGCTAACGTGTGGTCGTGACGTATGTCATGCGCCGAAACCGACCGGAAACAACAAGTCACTCCCTCTGTTCGCTGATTGGTCCTACAAAAAATAGATTTCTGGAAACCTAAGAATATACAGCGATCCCAGACTAAGTACTAAAGCGAAATGAAATTGAGCGGAAGTACGTAGGAGGGCGGAGCCAGGCTACGTTTTAAGGCTCTTAAGTCATGAATTTAAAACAATGCATTCACTCTACAGATTGCACAGGCTTTACAGTGGTAATCTAGTCACTAAAAATCAGTGGCAAATTGTTAGCTACATTTGAAATATACCAGTAACATATCCCAATGGAGGCCTATAGCGTGTCTAAATCCTAAACACACCTTTGATATCATTATTATTCTTCTGGTAGTCAATTTATTAAAAAAAAAAATTCTTGTTACTTAAAACTGTGTGGATATAATTTCTTCATGTTAATTACAGCTTATGAATGCCTGAAACGCTGGCGGCAAATCAAGCGGAGAGCTTTTAGTGCTTTCACAGATTTAACAAGAGGCCGACTAATAAAAATGAAACTGCCCGCGCGGAGAGAAACATTGCTTCAACATCATTTAAAGCACTAACACATTTAACGGCAAGGGCATGTAATCCTCCTCTACCGGCACCTTTCCTGCCACCGAGCGTCCGGAGCATAATCAACTAATTGCTCCTGAGATGAATAAAAATAGGAGGACACTGCCCAGACGAGCCTCTCCTTTTATATTGTCCCATCTTGCATAACAAGTAATGATGTGCTGTGTCCTTTTCTCTTAAAACATTCAGCACGTTGAAAGGTAGCGGATAATTGGAACAAGGTGACAATGCATGCTCCATAAACCTCTGGTAGCGGCGTTGGTGGTTGACTCGTGATGGAGCCTCGTAAATATCAGCCTTAATGAAGGAAATGACTGCGCCGCCAATACGTCACTTATTCCCTCATTATGCTGCTTAATTTGGACACTGCGCTAAAGTGCTCCCTGGCCCTATTCCGCCGCAGTCATGCGTTTATACCTGACACTACATGAGGCTCATAAATGTCCCAGGTATCAGCGTACAGATGCAACACTGAATAATGCTGTCCTACAATGCCAAGAACCAAGGGACCATGTTAAATTTATATTGCAACCCTCACTACTTCAAATATTATAGTACAGTTCACCCCACCATGTTGCTGTTGGCATTAGGCAATGCTGTAAGGCTGAAAACATCTATGCACCTTTTGTGACAGTGTGTAGCATGAAAAGAAAATGGCAAAAACAAGCAACTAACTCCACACACACGTTTAACATCACTGCTTTTGGTGATGTCTGTCGTCTTACTGTACCACTTTACTGATTGCTACATTGACTTTGACAGTGATGGAGGTTAAGGGGTCATTGTGCCACTATAGTAGAGATGCATTATTATATTGGTATTGAAAATGTTTTGACATAGAATATGTAAATAGATGCATAACTCACCAACTGAAATGTTTTGGTAGAAACAAGGTGATAGTGACATGCTGGGACACAGTATGTTTGGATTAGCTGGGCAATATTAAAATCATACTTTACTTTGTTTAGAGTTCCTGGACAGCTCTTGTATTCTGTTTGCTGTGTTTATTAGGAGTACTCTTATATCTTTCACTTCCTCAGCTCATAAACAGAATCTATTTAATACATCTGTGATTGGTGAAGCACACAAATATTAATAAGAAGAAATAGAAAGGGACAACGCCACAGAGAGTACATCACGTACTGCCATAATAATTTAAGTACAAAAACACACAACATTTGAAACAGTGAACCACTCTTACATCCACTTGATTAAGACTTTTAAATAGAGGCTATGTATGTGTTTCTGAGAAATTACCTAAATTCTGCTTAACACTGAGGAACTTGTGCTGTGGAGTGTTAAATACCTGACAATAGTCTACTGTAGGAAAGGCTAAACACATTTCCAAGTGGTTAAACAGTTTATTCATTTGATCTATATCGCTACGGTGTTAATTTTTGTTTGTTTGTTTTTTTTGCCTTTATTTGGTAGGATAGTTGACAGACAGGGAACACGGGGAGCGAGAGAGGGGAGTGACATCGGGCAGACAACCTGAGCAGGTTCCATCAGGTGAGCCAAGGTGCCCCAGGTGTTGTTTCTTTAATGGTGTATAATTGTGAGAACGCACAAGAAGAGAACACAAACTACTCCTTTGACCCGGAGTTTGATTGCTCAAAGCTGCTCAAAGTCTGTAGAAAATAGGGTTGAGAGGTGTAAAATTGCATCAAGCATTGCTGCCACCACATGATGCAGAAAATCAACATGCTGGCCCTTTAAACTTCAATTAAAGAGCAATTCATTAAAATGTTTGCTAATACTATCATACCGGCTATGTATGAGACCTATGCCTTATTAATGCAAAATATTGTTTGAGCCATAACAAGATTTAAATTGAACGCGACTGTAAAGCCATTTGTTTTTATTATGCACTGCACAAAATCAGAAAAACTCTTCTCATGTCCAAGTAATGCATGACCACTCTCCTCTGCATCATTTCTCGGCAGTAGTCTCTGAAGCTGGTAGTACACAAGAGGGGTTTGTGGAAGATCAAGCAGACAGCGCTGTATGCTTTTCATCGCCAGGCTTCTTGACTGAGTTGGACATTACTATTTTACACAGTCGCTCCGAAGACCAAGTCCTTTAAAACCACACATTCTTGCTTCAACATCCGTGAGATCACTAGGGACTTCCCATGGATTTTTCAAAGAGCGAGCTGGATGCAGGGCGGGGATCAGGAGTGCTGCGAGTATAGCTTCCCTTTTCGGCTTTTCAGCAGGAGCCCTCCTCATTCCAAAGGCACCGAGTCGGGAGATGTCAGACTAATCCTTGACACTAAAGGAGAAAGAGCGGCTCAACGGAAGCGCTGCAAAACTCTAAGTGCACGACACAGGACCAAAGACCGCTGAGTGAACTCTTAATAAATGTGACAGTGACATTGAGAGGACAGACGTGGCTTTTTACGAAAAGTGACACTAGCTAAATGTACTGACATACCTCTTGTGCCAACCCGAAAATGAACTCTGATATAAATGTATTCAAGCCTCGAAGGACCAGCGGCTTTGTGTTCACAGCTCTGTACATTTGCTGCCAGCTATTTTCCAAAGCACAATACAGACCTTTAGATACATTTACCTGTTTGCAGTTGGACTGAAGCATCATTTTATTAAAACTAATGTATTCTAACATCAAGGCACATTATACCAACATTATCTCAATTGCACTTCCAGTCCTTTACTCATGCACAAAGAGTCCATTAGCTTTTAATATTGATGCTCTAGGTTTGCCAAAACAAATGTTCAACAGGTTTTGCGCTTTTTAAAAAAAAACTGAATCAGTTTTTATAAATTTGTAATTATTAGCATTGTTCTTTTATCATACTTATCTTACGTTTATCTGTTTGTTATCATTTTGTCTCTTGATTCCTTTTTATAATTTTACTTCATCAAAAAAAATTGCATAATTGTTTTGTGAATTCTTCTATCTTGGATAAAGAAATCAACTGACATATGACCTTTAAGTCCAGCATCATGAAGTGAAGACATAGAGGTCAGGAGGTTCTTTATAGAGTCAGAAAAGGGGCATCAAATGCAAAATAAAAATAACAACCTTTCTCAATATTGGTATTGGATTCCACCAAGTGCTAAGTTTACATCAATAAAGTCTAGTGCTCTTTTGAATAAAGAGCTCTGTGCAACACAAAAGACCACAGAATAATCAGTCTGAGGTTCTCACTTAAGCCTCTATAACAGCAGACAATGAAATTAACAGCAATGACTCACACTGCACGAAGTCATTACACAGAATAAATGTTCTAAAATTAATCACTCGTTAATAATCATTGTATTTCAACAATATAGATCCTAGTCTGGTCCTTGTCTGGCCAAGTAATCTAACAAGTCAATTTTTTTTTTACCTCATTTATTAACAAGAATTATTGACACACAAATGCTTGTTTATTTGTGTTGTTCTCCATGTTGTTACATGACCATGAAGCTGGTTTCCTTCCTGTGAGGAACGTTAGGAGGTTCCTATGCTAAAGGATATTTGTCATAAGGATTTGAAGATGTTTTTCTGAAAGAGAATTTGGATAGTTCTTGTCATACCATCATTGTTTCCTGACGTTTGTCTTACATTGACAAGTCACAGTCTTGTATTTGCCAAAAGTTTTCACTTTTATTTGTTAATGCATAACACAATCTGTTTTTCCCTCGATAAAAATTGATATGTTGTAAACGAACAGTCATTGTCGTGGTTGTAGTAGTATCCTCCAGTGTCTTATATCTGTGACAAGGACGGAGGAAACAGCAGCTTATACTGTTCAAAATACTCACAATAAACTGTTCAAACACTGTTTTATGATGATGGATGTATTCTTAGACACGTTATATTATGTTATTTATTAAAATAGACATGAAACTATATAAGATTATATATAAGTATATTATAAAATTTGTGCAAGTCTATATAATATATTTATAGACCTTATATTATACAGGTGTGGTGTCCCAATTCTTAGGGGTAGCCTATAATCTTAGCCCTACCCCTTTGGTAGGGTGTAATTTAAAGAATTGGAACTGGGCATTATATTGTTTCAAGTTTCTTAGTAAAAGTCACTAACAAACCTATTTCCACAGTTTGTTCCTACACTCCAGCATTGTTTTGCAAGACACCACAGCTGATCACATGCTCTGAGATAAGTACCACTAAACCACCTTTAAGGCACAATAACAATGAAGTGGTTTAATTCCATAAAGCAAGAGCCATAAACAATTTTCAAATAATAAGGTTTTAAAAGTTGGTGTGTGCTCTATTCCTGTTTATGTGCAGTACATTTAAGGCACTACAACACTTTGTTTTAGTATTTTATTAATAGAATAAGAGTAGAATACTTGACCGCACTCTGCCTCCCACTGTCTTGTACAATAAAAACAGTCTGCGCTTGTTCATGTGATCAACAACAGAAAGACAGCAGAGCCTCTTTTATGAATTACATGAGAATATCATAAGTCTTGGAGCAGCAGTAGAGATTTTTCTTTGACTCACTGGGTCTGTCAAGAGTGGCCCTGAGGGGATTAGACCCTTTGTGGGTGCATCACCACTGTATGTATGAAACACGAGCCTACCGCTTTGTTTACACACACTTTGTTGCATGACATTGTCAAGCAATATTCCCCTCCGCCCCCCTCTCTGCAAAGCCTCTTTCACAGCCTGTAATCAATTTGAAAAGGTTGAACGGTATAAAAAGCAATTACACGGCACATGTGTCCACTGTCAGCAGCTGGAGAGGGGCTCCCCGGTGATTACAGAGCCAAGATCTGGAGCCGTGTCAGTTCTGGCTTGTTTCAGTTAGATCCGCCAGGTCTACAGAGGCTGTACGGCTTGACAGTTATTGACAGGCCCCACACTTCCCAGAAAGGGCAACAGCGAGAGACTGGGAAGCAAAACCACGTCTTAGCGCTGCTCGCATATCCTTCTTCGTATTGTTTGGTGTGCTGGTTTGAAATAGCAAAGAAGGTATTCAAGTCACAACTCGGAGGAGATATGTGAAGTGTTGCAGTCAAGACCACACTAATGGAGACGACGCATGACCAGGACTTTCAGTGCTCAAGACTGACGGACAAAGCTTGTGTTGCGGACTCCCAGAAATGACATAGCAAGAAGGTCTTGAGTTCAAAACCCGGCCGACTCAAATATTCTCAGCCGACTCCGGTCTTTCTGTGAAGAGTCTGCATGTCCTCCGCGTGTTACTGTGGGTTCTCTCCGGGTACTCTGGCTTCCTCCCACCGTCCAAAGACATGCATGTATAAGTTAACTCTAAATTGTCCCTAGTGAATAAATGTGAGTAAGAGGACTCCCTCGAAAACAAGATGATCTCAAGGGATTAATCCTCACAAAAAATGTGAATAAATAAATATGCTAAGACTCTACATCTGTAGTCCATCCAAATCCACAATTTTAATTAGTTTTCATTGAATGGCAAAAATGAGGCACCCTTGACATTTACACATTGTCTTTTATTAAAGGACACACATCCAGAAAAATTAATCAAGAATTGAAATTGAAAAGGCCTTCAAATTTTAGTTGGACATTTATTTAAAGACTTGAAAAGTCAATAAAATATCATTATGAATGATTAGCTGGGAACAACTTATTAAGGAATTTGTGGAAAACAAACAAAAAAAAATTACGTAAATTTTCAGACAAACTAATATAGTAATACAGTACCCGGGATATGCTGTGGTCTGTGGACAAACAAAGAGAAAATACTGCAGGCAATTGTTTAGTTCAATTCAACTTGAACGCGCTTCTCCTATAGCTGTGTCAGTTTGTCTGCTTTGGGTAAATAAAAACAGAAAGAAATAAAACTTCCACTGGGTTCTATAAAGCTTTTAAGTCTATTTGTCCAACTTAGGGAAATGCAGTGCTATTTTGATGGATCTGACATGATGACAAGCTTCCTGTAAATACAACTGCACCATCTGCAAAGTAAGAGCAACAGTACGTTTTTGAGTTAGGAGATTAACCAGAAGCACTTTACTCTTTTTGTCGGTAGACTCCAGTTTTTGGAAATTATGTTGATATTGAAAATATGAATTAAGACTGAAATAGCACAGAGTGGAACATGTGTGCATTAAACTCTAATGAACAATACCAAAGAGCTAGAAACGCAAATTTCCCATTGCTGATTATGCACCAGTCTGTCAGTGCATTGAGTAAGCATTTCCCTGAAAGCTAATGCTATGCCATTAACGCTCTCTCTCTGTAAATGTCACCAACCACACCATTAACATCCCACAATGTTGCAACAAAAAGCAGCAAAGATAACACATTCATTAATTCTTTAAAAACGGAACTATGACACGGGACCAGAAGTGCTGAGGTATTTTGAAAAGCATCTGGAGAAACACAGACTGTCACATACTCCCACTCAGTCCAGCCATCAGAAGAGCTGTCAGCGCCTATTCACCAGTCGCCATCTTCTACCTATCGACACTAGCAGAGGTGAAAAAAACGTGAAATCCTGAAAGATCACAGCCTCCCGTGTAACCTGTCACTTCAACCGACAGCCAGTTAAACTTCCCCATCAGTGAGCACTCAGTCAGCAGCCATTTTAATCATAGTCAATCAAAGCAAACGTCAGTGATTTAAGTGTTGATTACAGGAGTTACAGCCCACAAACTAAACAAATTTGGCACTTGGATTGGTACGTTAATATTTTTGAAGTATAAGGTTGTTTTGGGCTTTTCCAAGGATAATGGAACAAAACTGAACACTATTTATAGTAATATGTCATATGTATGCACATGAATTATTTAAGGTTATAAAAAAGATAACAAAAAGCAGAAGGTTATTCATGTGACCACAAAGGAACACCAAGCAAATGTTGAGGAGATGAAGAGCAAACAACAAAGTGATCATTAGAGTTACAGTCAAGACTACAGTATTCGAACAAGAGTGTGCCATGAGTATGAAGTCTTGGAGAAACCTTTATAAGTGCATTTTACTGAAGAAGAAACATTGCACAAACTGTTTTGACTCTGTTTTCTGTTTCACACTATTTGTGAAACAAGAGTCATTACCGATTTAAGAAAAAAATTATCTTGGAAATAACCTCAAAACGTTCTCCTGACCTGTGCACTGAGACTGAAAATGATGCCAGTCTGTATTTAAACAGCATGCTGACGAAGTGTACAAAAAAACACAGCAGCGGGAAAAAACCTGCTGAGAAAAGTAATTTTACGTAGATAAGAACATTCTAACATTAGTTTACAAATCACTAATTTAATCCATAATTACCTTCAGTATTACATCCTGGTTCAACTTGTTGACAGTCAAGTCCAATGCAAAACTTTCCTGTATAATCAATCAGGCTACCGAAATCACTGGAGCACCTCGTCCCCTCTGTTGGAACTTCATAATAGCTCAGTGCTGAGGAAAGCCACCCAGATCCCTGAGGACCCCTCCCACCCTCTGTATGACTCGGTCCCACTAGCCTGTAAAAACATATACAAAAAGTCATTCATCCAAATATGCAATAACCAGCCTGAACAGTAACAAATGAGAGACTGACTGTCGTTTTATTTTTTATCTTGTCTTTTTAATGTGTTTTCTATGTGTATCATATGTGTTTTAGTCCAAGATTTGGCCTAGAGCTTAAGAAAGTGGTCTTAAGATCAGTCTAAAGTCCATGTCCGGTCTTCAATACAACAACTCAAATGATCGCTGTAAATGGGAGCTAGTTTGGGAAAAAAAGTTAATGTATTTCTATAAAAGTTCACTAAAAAAATGGCTTGTTAGCGATGTTAGCAGTCCTAATGGATAGCGATAGTTGTAGCAGAGCGCCGCGGGCTCATCAGCATCACATTTGGCTCTCATGTTTAAACATGAGGCGTCTGCGGCCCCTAATCCGCACAATACTGCTGAATCAATCTGCCCTTTATTAGACTTAAAGCCACTGTTGGAACGCTGTAACTGAAGACACTGATGACACTGATTTGCATTTTACCACAACATCCATGGCTGCCATGGATCGTCTGGTATCGGAGCTAACCTTGCTTTTTATGTATCACAGGCTCATCAGATTAAACACTAATCCCACAGATGACAATAGTCAGGCCAAGAAAGATGTGTCTTCAGGTTCCAAGGCATGGGCACAATGCAATGTGTTTGTTGTGTTATCTGCAAAAAACAAATCACATTTATTCTGCTGAACTTCATTAGATGCTATGTTTAAAGAGTGTCTGTTACTAAATTCCATTCCTTGTAGTGATTCGTTTATTGAGAAGATCATCACAGGAAAAAATATCCACGGAAAGAGACTTTTAGGCTTTATCTGCTGGGTCCACAATTTTACCACATAACATTGGAAACCTACATAGCCTATAACAAATGTGCAAGCACACTCCATTCACAACTAAAAATCAAATGAACTCTCCTGTGTACTGCTGCACTAGAAATTTGGTTTCTGGTTTTGTCTTCCAAAGCTCCTCTATTATGCTAAAATTGTAAAGAACAATTTTTCATGCTGCATTTTCAAAGATTGCATTATGCATTTTCTACATATTGTATCTATTAAAAATAAATTTCCAATTTTATTTTAATAGAGCTTAATTTGGTGTAGGCAGTATCTGCAGTTACGTAGGGGGCGCTGTGGCTCGGTGGTCCTGAGCCACTGAAAGGTTGGCGATTTGATTCCTGCTCTCCTCAGTTCAATCTGTTGTTGTGTCCTTGGGCAAGACATTTAACCCACCTTGCCTCCAGTGTCCGTAGCACTGGTGGATGAATGTGTGAGAGGTGAGTTTAGTGGTGGTCGGAAAAAGGCGTGAGTGACTTGTATATGGCAGCCCCCCTCTCTGTCTGCCCCAGGTGTGAGTGTGTGTGAATGGGGTGAATAAAAGCTTGGGTGCCCAAGAATGGTACAAGGACTAAATAAAACCAGATCATTTACCATATATATATTTTTTTAGATTTTATAGGTACATACTGTTGCCATTTGACAGTAACTTATGGTAAATATTACAGATTTTTTAACAATGCACTCTCCAGCACAGACCACTGTAAAATGGCTGTAAAAAAAGACATGTATTTCAAGAGTACTCGTATATTAACACTCAAGGGAAACGTGGCTAGCCCACACTTTTATGTCACTAGTTTGTAATAAATCTTACGTTACTGTCAGTCAGTGGTTTTTGGCCAAATACTCATATTTAAATTATTTATATTTTTAATATCTTCTTTTTCATCAATAGATCCTTCTTTTGACCAAAGGGAAGAATGGCTTATATTAGTCCACAGTGCCTAGCATTTTAGATGATCGGGTAATGGCTACATCAGAAGAAGGCTTGCTGTTAATAGAGCAATTTGTGGCTATTACCACAGCAGTGTTCGACCAGCCCTACATGACATTCCCTCGAAACGGCTGTGCTTTTCTCACATTGGAAAATCATGCCGTGAAAAAGTGTCATTTTAGATGCTGATAGAAGTTAATTGCGCTTGACTGTGTATAAGGATCCAGGTCAGCCAGTATCACTCCTACAATAACCTACAATGTTAATAATGTTACTAATAGAGATTATGTTAGTCGCCAATTGTCCAACATCATCAAATCAAGTGCATGGAAATGTTCCTGCTTGCAATTTAACATTTGGCTTGTATGAAAGACCACCAACACAGCAGAGAGATGTGCTGAATTAAAAAAAAAAAATTCAAACAGATCTGCAGCCCTTTTGGAAACAGATGTGAGAAGCCGTCTCAATGGCTTTGATCACTTTTTCAGAGGCGGAGGTTGCTTTAAGCGTTACCTGCACTGTCCCCTGGCACATTTTATTTGAAAGGCCAGAAATTAATTATCTACTGTGACTTCTGAACAAAGTGGCCGTTCGTACTCATTTTCCCTGTCAGATGCAGAAAGATGGCACACTGTGGAATTTAAGGTCATCTTTCCTGTACAACACAATTTGAACATATACGCTAGACCAAATCCCCTACCCCAAATGCTGGGCCATAAATGAGAGAAAATGCATTTGCTGCATTTCACAGACCTTGAATATTATGTAGAGCTCCGAGTCACGCAACCCTTCAGGCCAGGAAGTAACTTACAGGAAGTAAATACATTTAGAGTATTTATAGTGTTAAAGCTACTACTACTATGCCCTCTGTCTGTATCCAGTTTTAATAAAAAAAAGGCTGTTAGCGTTTTTTTTTTTTTTGTTAACCTTTTTGACCGTTGTTAGGGATAAGAGCCGACTGGAGACTAGTGCCCTGCATTATACACATGTTAACAGAGATTAACCTCTAAAGTAAAAAAAAAACAAACAAACAAACAAAAAAACAACAACTAATTAGCACAAATTAAGAGAGCATTTACAGCATGTTACTCACTATTTACATTTAAAGGTAAACAGGGTAATGTCTTTGTCTCCTGTGACGCTCTGTGTAATCAGTCTCATCTATTTTAATAGACATTTGCGTTGCATGATAAATGTTTGAGATAGTGATTGAGGTTTAGTGACATAACGCTCAACCACTGTGGCTTGATGAAGGCAGACAGTTTGAGATTTGGCACTGTTTATTTCTTGCTTTGCTTTTTCCTGCCATAATGACGGATATAAAGCACTGAGTTAAATGTCAGCCTGAGCTGTATATTATGTTACGATTGATCTTTTTATAACCTAATTTTAAACAACACAACTTTTTATTTTTTCTCAAACATTACTATTAACTAAAACATTAATGTAAAAAAAATAAATAAATAAAAGTCTGTAATATAAACATGTTTCTCACAATAAATATATTTTACTTATCGGTACCGTTACTGCTACATATACCACCAGAAGGTTTGGGAGATACTACTTTCACTGTGACCAAATGCACATCGGCTCAGCAGTCAGGAGTTAAAGGTAATCTCCAGGTCGAGAGCTTACGATTGGGGTTGATTTATTTACAAGGCACTGATGGGGGCCACGGAGGGCCACAGTGGGATTCAGGGCAAATGGCCTCTAAACCCGAGCTGAGTCTGCTCTGATAAATCTTATTTAACACTGCTTTATATCTCAAGGTGCTCTCACTGCAGTTAGACTCACACAATCACTGGGCACTAATACAAGCCTCTGGCCACGCTGCATTTGGATGTATTTCTCTTCTCACTGAAGGGGACCAGCTATAACTTAAACATTGTTTTTGGTGTCCACACAACATTTAGTTTTTTAGCGGTCACTGGGATTTGTTAACTGGGCACAGGGGTAAAACCAAAAAAAATAATAATCATAAAAAAGGCAAAATTATTTTAACCCAAACAATATCCTGACACAAGCATCGGATACTGAGAGGAGACCTGAGGGTAGACCCAAGAGACGGAAGTAGAGTCTACACAAGTGCCACAGCTAGGTTCAGGTAACTGCTGAAGAGGCCTGCGTTTCCACTTTGGCTACATTGGGATGAATTATCAATAACTAATATAAAGACGACAGTAAATCAAGGTTTAGTTGTAAACTGCTCCAGTAAACATTGGATTGTTTCCAGTTTCTTCACAGCTTACTGAACATTAAATTCAGAGAGCTGTGCCAATTTCTTAACCTGGCTGTGTGAGATAGAACTGCTCCATAGGGTGACCAGATCGTAACGAACCAAATGTGGGACAAAATGCCTGTTTATGCGGGATAAAAAGCGGCAATGCAGGACACCTTACAAATGCTCTTTTAATTTACAAACGTCCCACAGACAGCGGGAACAGAGAATTTCCTCTGACATATAGTTCACAAAAACGCTATATGCTCATGAGCCATGATGAATAGCCTATATAGTCTTAATAGTCCTCATTGTTGCAGCATCTCCGTTATTTGATGTATTTTGACATGGTTTGTTCAAAACAAGACAAATTCTGTTTCTTCATGCCCGGCTTTTGTGGGCGGAGCTGTTGTTGGCAGGTCGCTGCCAAGCGCTGAAGCTGTCAATCAAACTGCGTATTTCACATGAATACTGCTGACTGATTGGCAGCTCTGCGATGACGGTCTTCTCCGCTTTGTTACTGGACAACAAAGCAAAGCCACGGGTCTTTCATAAATGATCTACAGCAGAGAAAAAGGTGGGACATAGAATTGTATTGTCCTGCACAAAGCGGGACATCTTCTACCATTTATTTCTGGAGCCTATTCTAGCTAATTAGGGCTTTAGGCGGGGTAAACCCTGGACAATGGCCAGTAAACTGCAGGGCTAACACTTTGACAGTCATCATCACATTCATTTACTATGGACAATTTACATTCACCAAAATATGATTGTAAAAAGGCTTCAGCGGGAAAAGTAAAGATACTCCATTGTCCAATCAACCGACTGCAGTGTTTAAGTCCAACTTTTGGAAAGCGGACCACTCTGATGGAACATGGAAGGCCAAAGTGTTACCTTAAGTGGAAACAGCACATGTGTCTCCTCGCTGGCTGGGTAACATCTTGGTATTCTTACTGAGCAGCAGGAGGTGTCTGGGGAGGGGGAACTGATCCTATGACCTGGTCACTGGTAATTTACTGTTTATCCACCATTTTACAAAATTGTTTCCACCATTAGCCTTGCAAACATTTGAAAAAGAAAATGAAATATGAGAAAAGACAATTCATCCTTAATTCCTTTCAGGGCCATAGCCAAAGTTTAGAAACTACCAAGGTTCAGAATTTATTTACATATATGTTTGTTTAATTTTATGATTTTTAGGACTTTACATTGACAGACATTTACTTGTTGTTCTTTGACTTCTCGATTCTGTTCTTTTGCAGTTGATGTTTTTGCTTAAAAGTTATTTTGTTGAGATTTAGGAGCTGATCACCTCATGAGTTTTCTTTCCTGTATTTTGGATTATTTTCAATGATGTCAAAATAATACTAAATGGTTTACATTGAGGGATAATTAAGTGGTTGTTGTTGCTGACAGTTTACTGCTCCTGAGACACTCTCACACTGCTCCACTCAGGCTTTCAGCACAAATTATTTCTTGATTTTTTGCTTTAAATGGTTCAAAAATCCTGGCTTTATTCTGATGTATAGGAATATAGGGTCTACATCTCCAAATTAGTCATATTTAGGGTATGGTGGGAGATATGTTCTATTTTGAATATAAAATGTCAACACAGTTGTCTAACCTGATTTCTAAAGAACATGTAGGAAAGATATGTACAGCACCTTTGAAGCAGAGGCTTTAGTGCTCCTTTACCAGGGCTATATTGGACTTACTATTACTTGTCTCTTTTTATTGGCTTCATTTTTAATTGTGAATCAGTGTCAGCTCCACTGACCTCTCACACTCACATTTGTGTTTAAAACATAAAACTTCAGCGATCTAAGCTCATGAGTAAAAGCTGTGTGTAATTTTAAAATGAGCCATGTTTAGGAGTCAGATTTACACAGACTGTGGATGTAACCTGCTCATGTGGCTCTAGCAGGTGAGATGTCTCTCCTCCTCTGCCTGCTCTGTCTCTGACAAAAATAGTTTGTTAGTGTTGTTATTGTTATAAACGCTGTGGAAATTGTTATAAACGCTGTGGAAAAAGTCTCAGATTTAAGTATTTGCCATATTAGCTATATGTACCTTACTTTCTGCTGTAAATGGAGCTAAAGCCCTATGAGTTTCTTGAGAACAGAGACAGAGGCAGCGCTGAAGCACAAACCAAACAAGCCATTAGAAAGAATTGACAAGTTTGACGGCGTTTGACTCAGAGAGAAACACGTTTAATTAGATTATTAATAATATTTTTTTTTAGTGTTACATTTTTTACCTCATAGCTGGCTACGGCCATGATTCCGTCATTTCTATTTTCTGAAGATCACTGGCTATTTTCATGACAATGCAACAAAACAAAACAAGTGCAAAGCAATGAGCAAATTGATGAACAAATTCTGGTTCACTTTAAAGAGTTTCTGAGAAATTTCTTCTCAGCAGTGATGTAACAAAATACCCTTAGACTTAAGGTAGGTCATATAAACTGAAGAATAAAAACAACAGAAAGGTAGAGAAATAAACAGTTAATATGAGCAACACACTTTGGTATTCACTTGCTAAAATTGCTGTAACAACTAAATGGCTGCACTGTACTTTGATGATCTGTGAAGCTGTTCCACACTAAACGCCTGGCCAGTGTTTTGATGTCGAAGACCTGTTAAAATTTATTGATCTGTTTCTCAAAGCAAAATACTGTTTTATGTTTCATCAAAGCCTCAAGCTGCATATCTCCACTAAAACTAGACAAACCTTTTGAGGAATTACACTACATTATGGTGTACAATGTTAATATGGTAGTGTGCTTTTTTTGAACACATAAACTTCCAGCTCACAGACTATTTGCTCTGTCCGACTCTTTACCTATATCTGCTGCCCTCCAGAATACCTTAAGCAGCAAACCATAAATATTTCTAAAGCTTTGTCTAGAAATGTAAAATAAAGCGATACAAACAAAGGAAGCTGGTCCAATCACAAGACTGTGTAACGTATTTGCTGTATTGATTTATACTAATTAGCCCTGTGCCTTTTGGTTTTGATTTCTGACATAGGTCACTAAATAAAAGTTAACATTAATTGTGTTTTTGCTCTGTATTTCTTTCTGTTCAAATGGGGCACAGTCGGAGGGGTATTAAAGGAACACATTACCACCGGTCAACTGTAAACTGTGTGGACATGAGCTCAATGCTTTTGTACAGTTTTTTTATTTTTATTTTTATTACTAATAGTACAGACTTTACTGCGTTAATTCTGGTTGGGTAACATCATCTCTCAGAGCTCGTTATACATAATTTTATTCAGTCAGAAAATAGAATTTAGGGAGACCATGGTATAATCTAATATGTATGACAATGTGCAAAGAGACTTGTTTATTTACAGTTTACACAACAATTATATAGTTGTCCATTTCTATACTGCCAGAATGCCGCTCTGTTGTAAAATAAATGGATAAAACCCATCAGATATGAATTGGTTCTACTAGAACCATTGCCAAAACTAACAACAAAAGTCTCTTCAAACAAACCACCATCCACATTGTCTGAAAAAGATATGACTGAATTGCTTTCAAAATACAATTTTGAAAGCATTTTTTTCTTTGTTGTGCATTTTTGGACGCGGAATGTAGAAAATAGAGAATGCCAAAATATTGTTATACTAGAACTGGCAGCGTTAAACAAGATTTTAATAAACACGGCAATGCCAAGTTTGCATCTAATCTTTCAGCTGTCGGCTTCGCGCAGGATTTTAAGAATATATCATTTGGAAATTGATTGGGCCGTTTGCTGGAGGCCCTTGTTAATATTTCACTTGACCTCTCGCAGCAGCAGTGTTTATCACGTCTGACAGATGACGAGGCTGTGAAGGAAAAGTGCGATGAGTCAAATGAAAGCTGTTGCCGGCTCCTCCGTTTCATTAAAAATGCAACAGAGACCCTGCCGGAGGTGAGTCGTAATATAATGACCGTCAATGGCTGCTATTCGTGACGGCTACTACAGCACTTTGTCAGGTAAGCCTCAAGGTCTGTGTCACTGGGGGTTAGTAAGGAAGCGGGTTTCTGACACAGTGATGGGAAAAAGATGTGATAACTTAGAGGTTTAATATGCAGGATTTTTATGAAATAATAAATCAATCCTCACACAACGGAAATCTAAAGATGTTATAAGGCGTGATAACAGCCCACAATAATTAAAGGAAATCCAGCAATTCTACATGAAGTTAGCTTATGTCTGGAAGCAAGGCCATGCCTCAAACACACCTTAGCTACCTTAACTACACCTCGACCACACCACTAATTTTTCCAAAATCCCCATTTATACACGTCAGTTTGACTACTTGTCTCTGTTCTCTTGATCCCACCCTTCTTTTCTCCCTACCCATTTTTCTTTCAGCATCCTCTCTGCAATGACTAGACCCAAAGAGGGGGGTGGTGTCACTATTCAGCTTGGTGAACTACATGAGACAGAACCTCCACACTAACTCAATATAGTTGTGTAGTTATGGCTAAAGTTAAATTAACTCTAGACATTTTTTAAATAACTACTTTTACTTTCTTTATATCTTGTTACAGTTTATTTTAATTTATTGATCTGGATGAGTGTTAATCCTGAGCCTTGTTTCCACTGGAGTGGAGTGGTATAGGTCTGATCAGCATGTCTCAGTTTTAAAATTTCCTACATTTTAGAGACGTCTCGTTTGGTTTTTGGACAGAGTACGGATTATATAACGTTCATCAACAGACTGCCGTGTTTAGCCCCGCCCTGTTGCAAGCCGAACACACACAAGGGACAAAACAATTCTGATTTTGGAAACTTAACATCCCATTATCACAGTGACAGACCTGGCCTCCACAGCTTTGTGCACATGTTTTCTGCAGAACATAATTAACATCACTTTGGCAGATGACACTGCATACAGATGAAACGTCTTCCCCGGCCTTTGTGCGAACAAAGGATATTTATGACAACGCTATGTACTCGTTATACGCTGCGTTTATTATGCATATGCAGGGCATCACAAAAACGCAGCAAGAGCCATGGAAATGATATGTTATTATGCAATATGCAGGAAAAATTAGCATGTGATATATAAGCCTCATGCTGCCATCTCCATTAAAACGCAGATAATTCAATCTTCATTTCCATCCATTATGAGCGGCATCACATTATAATTTAGTAAAATGAGATTGTATCACTGTGAAAAAGGGGGAGTGGGGCGGTGATAGATTGGTGGTGAAATGTTTCCCCGCCGGCAGCGATGGGATGCTTACAAGCATCTAGATATGATCTCAGCTGACTCCCATTGTGTAGCCCACTCCCATCGCTCCCTCTGCGCCCCCCTCAAGGAGCCCTGGAAGCCTTGCTGAAACTGATTCAGCAAACAGAGCCCAATCTTTGGACACTTTGCCCCATCGACTGCAGCTCCAAATCAGAAACCTGAAAAGAAATCAGTCGGGATTTAATTAAAACTCAAAAGACGTGAGTGACTGACATGGCAGACAGGGTGGTAGTGAGAAATCAATTGAGCAATGCAAATGAGTTTCAAATCCGCCCTATGCTTCGAGCTTTCTATTCCTCTAAGGTTCTTGGTTGCATTCGTAACTGGGGGCCACCGCTCTATCTTTATTCAGCAGTTAAGATGATAAGCAAATGAGTTTAAGCTCATTACTAAAATATGGGCCATTACGATTGGATTGCCACTCGATTTTTGTGTTTTTCATGGAGGCCTGTCACAAAGCCAATTACAGCCAATAAGAAAAGCAAATCTTTATTCAGCAAACAGCAACGGGTTCATGATTTTTTCATGTTTGTGGATAACAAGCCTCAAAAAAGGGTGAGGGGGGAAGCCACACGGTCTTCCAATATGCACCAATGCAGTATTAGCACCAATATTTTCATTTTCATTACCTGTATGTGATAATATATACTACTAATATACAGTATATATCATGTTAAATTAAAGGGATGGGACAAGCAGTATGAGGTTTTTCTGTAAAATGCTTTGTTTGGATTTGACCAAACATGAACATTACAATACTTTTGGTCTTATCTGCCCGATTGAAGTCTTGTGATTTCTTCAGAAACAGTTTTGTGCTGCCTGCAGTTCTTCCAGACTAACCAGAGTTTTATGCTCTTTAATTAATGTGTGGTCATGTTCAATGAAACATGCAGCATCGAGGATTTAGCGCTTTGGTTGTTTTGTATTTCAATGAGCATTGCACTGGAGAAATTTGCTGAGACTTCCACTTTTGAGGAAGATGCACAACTGACTCAAATATTTAACACTTGCAAAGTGTTACTTTAAATACCAAAGCTGGATACACAATTGGGTGCACTGGATTTCAAGGAAAATAGGTTTTAATGTATGATCTTTTTTAGAAAAAAAGATTGATGTAATTAAAAATGTTTCAGACACATTAGGTTAATATAGTCTTCTACTTATAAACCTACGTTCAGATACCTCCTTTAACGAATACGTCCTGGATGACTGAAAATATCCACAATCTCCACTATTTTTAGACATTTGTACTAATGTCTAAAAACAACATGTGCTTACCTCAATCTCTCTTTACCACATAAACTTGACAAAATTTCCCCATTTCCTAAGCACTGCCACTCAAGATGCCTTATGTTATAGAACATAGTTCAATGGTATCTTACGTACTTGACATTTCTTTCCGCTCAGAGTGCCAAGCTTGTTGCGTTGGTCAATGGCACTTGAAATGGCAGTGTGATATGTAAAAATATTATACAATTGCACAAAAAAAGTTCAATGTAACAGGGGCTTTATTAAATTTGTGCCAATGTAATAATATAAACAGTCATTTGTAAGCAATTAGGCGCAGATCACAAACCTAGCTTACCTTTGCCAAAGGCTTGAAACAGTAATAGTGTTCCAGTAATCCACTTCTGTAGCTTCTTTGTAGAAACAAGTGTAACTCTAGATTAAGGGGATAGGAAGCTTGATTCAGGATGTGTTTGGGGTAGTTAAAACATACTCTGACGTGGTTGCTTTTTAAGTGCGGTTGACTTGGATGAGCTGCTATACAAACCTCAGTGTTCAACAAACATGCTCTGAGACCTCTTTAAAACGGGGGTCTTGGTTCACTTCCTCCTAAACTTAGGTACAGTTTGATAAAAATCTGAACCCCAAGTGGACCACAGACATCAAAACAAGCCACAAAATGATGAGTGTCATAAATTGGCAAAAAAATGCCACAAACCTTTCCTGAGAATTGAGAAAATAAATGTTGAGCACTGACATTTGGTCAAACAGCACCATCTAGTGTGTTTCTTGAGAAAGGCTTTGTTTTTTTTTTGTCTGCTAAAAAGGGGCTTTTATTGCAACAGGACTGAACTATATAGACTGTTTTTTTGTTTTTGTGCAGACTAAATGAAACGGACTACAAGTGTGAACACACCCTCAGATACACTGCAAAAGTTTAGGGACCAATACTTATTACATAGACTGTTTGCTAGCTCTTGGTAACAAAGTTTGGAAATAAACAATGCTTAAATTCTGGGGGATTAAAAAAAAAAATAATAAAAAAAAATAAATATATATATATATATATATATATATATATATATATATATATATATAAATATTTCATCTAAATCACAACAATACTACAATAATAATAATAATACATACATAAGTTGTGGTCTTAGTCTCTGTGTCCAAGACAGTGTACAAACTAAAATGAATGCTTTTGACTTTAAACGAGCCTGAGACAAATGGTCTGAAGACTGATCTCACACTAAAGATCAGTTTTATATAACATTCCACTTTTAACCGTATGAATTAAACAGCTCTTGGCTTAAATAAAACAAGGTTCTTTTTCTCTTAGCTTTCTGTTGATAACACTCACTCATTAATAACTCACTTGGTTTTCCAGAGTCCCTACCCATGAGCCCTAATTATTGTTTCATAATGTGCTTTATATTAATGTGAATATTGATACTGCATGCATGCTTTATTCTCCTGGTCATGCATCACAGTGCTGCTAAATATAAAATTATTTGAATGCAATAACAAAGTATTATTAATCGCTGAGATGATGATTTAATCCCTTCATGTATTATAAAAATCTGAGCTTTATTAATCAAATTATAATAGCTTTTCTAAATGTATTTGAAGTAATTAAAACCGTAGAAAAATTAATATCTTTTGATTTATTAATGGTTGCTGATGCAAAATCAGAAGCTATGAGAAAGTGTGTTGACGTTGTAATTTAATGAGCTGCTGCTTGATTATGCTAAATTTAAACATGATCGTTAAACACAAATAGAATTAAAAGACTGATGTGACGAAATGCTTCAGACATGTTTTCTCTAATAAAGTGAGTTTACACCTAACTCAGTCGGCTATCAACTACTCGCTTAAACCTATAGTATGTGACATTTATCTAACCCCAAATTGACTGCTTCTTATGTCGAGAAGTTCATAAATACTTACAAACACAAAGAATAACAGCAAGCCAAAAGCAACTGCACTTCACTGAATTGCCATTGATTTCATTCCCAGACGGCAGACTAATAAATATTCATGTTAACATTCATCCTCTTTACAATTGGGGACTTCTGAAAGCCCTGTGTTAGTTTGAAAACAGCAAAAACTTGTAGTGGGTTGACTTTATCAGCCTCTCACATTTTCTCACATTACAATTCTGTGAGGTTTTTGGACATTTACTTGTGCATAGCTCTCTTAAGGGCCTACCATAAGATTAAAGTTAGGCTGAAGTCTAGACTTTTTTGTTCATGCCAACCGGATGTACATCTGATGCTGTGCTTGGATTTACTGTCCTGCTGCATGACCCGTTCTGACTGTGGGGCAGATGGCCTCACATTTGTCTCTAGAATACTCTGGTTTACTGAGAATTTCATTGTTGACTTGACAACTTTAGCTCAGCCCTCCACCAACATGCACATACAGAGCACATATGAGTTTTTTTCTGTAAAATGTTTTGTGTGGATTTAGCCAAACATGACACTTAGCATTAGCCCAAACTTCCACTTAATTTTAGTCTCATCCGTCCATAGGTGACGGAAGTCTTGTGATTTGTTTAGATACAGTTTTGTGCCTCTCAGCCATGTTTTTCAGTGTTATTTTTAAAACAGCACTGTCTACTTGCAACATTTCCAAACTAACCAGACTTGTATGCTCTTTGACTCACTGTGTGGTCATCCACTTAAACATTTAACATACTTTGTGAGGACTATAAGCTCTAAGATTAAGCTTTTGGGTTTGCATTTGTGTGAGCATTGCATTAGACGTTCACTATTGAGGAAGATGGGCACTTTCCTGTTATAAATAATTACCCTTTTTGTAAAATTATGCAGTCTAAATTGTGCTTTCAAAAAAGGGTCTGTAGTGTGACTCGACAGAGTGTCTGTTACACAAGGCAGGTACTACAAAGTGTAGCTGGTGATTGGACAAATTACTCAGTGTTTGCAATTATATCCAATTTACATTTAATAATTTAGCTGACGCTTTTATCCAAAGCAACGTAAGCTTCAATTCACCAGTGTGACAGCTGGAACACCACTGGAGGAAAGGAGGGTAAGGGTCTTGCCCTAGGAGACAACGACAGCATGAACTTTGGGGAGAGTGGGAATCGAACCACCAACCTTCCGGTTAAGGGACAACTGCTCCACCACTGAGCCATTGCACCCCATTTGGTGTAACATGTTAATAACTGTAAAACTATAACTCTATCATAAAAAATAAATAGATCCAAATTGTCTCTTTAAAGGGGCACTTTGCAGGTCTGGCGGTTTCTTTGCTGTTTTTGTTTGTATTTTTCCTGACAGAGTCGCTTTGGTGTAATGTTAAAAAACACTGTCATAAAAAGTCACTGGTGACGAGTGTCTCTCTGTTCTCCTCTTTTCCCGTTTGAACATGAGCAACGATTTTCTCTGCTTTAGCTTGTTTTTGCCAGCTCTGGCATTGTGAATGTCTGAGACTGGGGCGAGTGTTAATGTGTGTAGAGTCATTAAGCAATTTGTTTCTCGTGAGACCTGAGACTCCCACACGACTTCTTGACTTGAAAGGACGGCAGGTCCCCGCTCTAAACTTCCCAAAACATCATAACCCCCCCCCCATACTGTTGTTGTGTTCTTTGAGTGCCTATAGGTGGAAAAGAGCTATAAAAAAATAAAATAAAAAATAAAAATAATAATAATAATAATAATAATAATAATTATTATTATTATTATTATTATTATTATTATTATTATTATTATTATTATTATTATTATTATTATTATAACATATCTAGTGCATACTTAACAAATGTTATTAGTCCTTGCTGTTTAAATAGAAGTCTAATTAAATCACGTGCCAGTTGTTTTTATTGTAAATGTCTCAAACCTAACAACCATCCAATTGGGGTCACTGCTGGTGGCAAATTTGTTGCTAAATATCCATTATGGTAATCTTCGTTGTGATAGGGAGGGCAAAGTGGTTCCATTGCTATTAACACAGATTTCTTCTAAAAAAAGTGTCCAGAGAAAGTGTGGCCCCATGTCACCTTCCCAGCAGCCATCAGTGCGTAATCACTAATAATTGGCAGCCGGCAGCATTTACAAAAGAACCAGTGATTAATGCTAATTAAAAATGGAAAATGTGAGTATTTTGTCACACACCACTGGATACTTGAACATCTGACCTTGGCCATTGTGTGAAGCCATTTGATTCATTTTTACCCCAGAAATGAAAGGTTCTAAATTAAGCATGCAATTTTATGAAATAACCCATTACTGCTTTGTTATGTATTAATGGAAAAAAAATATAATAATAAAACTCATAGCATTTTAACTAAGCTGAGTATGGCTTTTTACTCAAGGAATTTTATTTTTGTAAAAAAATAATACAAATTTTCATATACAGCAGAATTGAACAACAAACTGATTTTTTTGAAAAAACATTGAGAGCTACCATCTAGAGAAACACTGACAGACTGAATTTGTTCATTAGGTCAGATATGTCTAACGCTCCATGTTTAGCCTTTGCTTACAGTTGTGTTCATAAGTTTACATACCCTGGCAGACTTTATGAGCACAACTGTATTTTAATGTAGTTGCAGACAAACATTTTTCTACTCTTGGAATGGCGACGAGTCAACAGATTTGAGTGTCACATTTAGTCACGTATGTTCAGTTTTATGTGCTTTGCTCTGTGAGGTTTTCAAACTTTCCTTGAACCATACCAGAGGCCCATGTTTTCTAGCAAGCTTAATCCACTTGCTTTAAAGCTTAAAGCTTTAAATGGCAGTGCAGCAATTAAGATATTTTTAAATAAAACAAACATGACAAGTGTGAAAACAACCTAAAACGCCAAATTAAAATGTGGTGTTTCTTAAAGCTGCATTACCCAAATATTGCCACGGTGCCGACTGTATTCTTAAAACCAAACATATATATATATATGTATATATATATATACATATACATATGTATATATATATATATATATATACATATATATATATATATATATATATATATATATATATATATATATGTATATATATATATACATATACATATGTATATATATATATATATATATATACATATGTATATGTATATATATATATACATATATATATATATATATATATATATATATATATATATATATATATATATATATATACCATTTTGACCTCACAAAATGCTAAGACAGATACAGAAAAGAGTTTTACCCCAGAACAACAACACCTGAATGAAACAGTGTCACTAACGACTCTCATGTACCTTTAACGACTCTCACATCAGGAGTCACACTATCCTTTCATAACTGAGACCAGAACAGCCTGGTCCAATCAGATTTCCCTCCCTCGAGAGATATAAGCTCAGCTCTCTTGATGCCCAGATGATCTCAAAATTGACAAAGTCAATTAGAAACAAAGCATCTTCACCTTAGTCCAGATGCTTTTGCTTTAACCTTTTTCTCAAGATGACCTGGATGACTGAGAACCTTCACAGACTTGTATTTCATTTGTTTTATTCTTTCTATTTCTTCTGTTACTAAAGGTTCAGTTTTCGTGAGTTTGTAAATTGCTTTCTGGCAATAGCCAAAGAAATACACAAGAGTAGTAGCTCATAAATCCGAACAAGTCCAAATAAAAAACAAAACAGAAAAAATAAAACATACTGTATATACCCATCCTTTCAGCAAACCGCCACACAAAATAGTCATAATGCTAGGGATAAGAAAAAGATAATCTGAGCAAAAACATCTATATGGTGATTGTAGAATTGTATTCCTGAGTCCTTTCTGCTCATTGGGATAAAATGGACAGGATACAAGAAAATGTATTATAAACAGGTATGGCATAATGCTGCTTCAACACTTTTTTAAACGTGACCAGTGGGATTGAACAGGTTAAGCCTCACTGAAGCCTACTACAGTGTCGTTTCTAAAACTGAAATAAGACAAAGATAGAGCGGTAGTGGAAGGGGTGGGGGGGTCGGTAATGTGTTGATGTCTCCACTTTCCGAGGCAGAGCGCCGAGTCAGCAGTGCGTTGAGTGACAGTCGGAGACGCAGAAGTGAAGAGTGAGATCTGGTAAGGAGTGTCGGGGAGTGCATCTCAAAGAGGAGCTGGCGGACAGGGCTTTTTGTTATGCTGCAGCTGTCAGAGCAACGAGATGAAGAGGAAAGCACAGTTCGCCTCTCTTCACTGGCACTGACCATACAATTGGGACCGTTTCATTTTAAAAAACACTTCCTAAAATGCCCAGCACAGTTTTAAAATGGCATCAAATGACTGCTGTCCTGTGTATACTGCACACTAATGGAAGCATCTCGTGTCTTCTGTCATTACTCTTTGTGTCTATAAATAAACACCACTGTTTATGAATGAATGACTTTACAATTCAAGACAGGACTTGTATAATTTACATCTGATCCAGTTTCATTCCCTTAGCTTTAAATACCCATGCTTTTTTGGCAGCCTTCACCTTGAACTATTCTCCTCTGTCATTGCCTCAAAGGGTCAAAACTCAAACTTTGAATTACAAATGGCTTTACTGAAGGACAACTATAAAATAAAATGTGGGAGGGGTTTAAAAAACAATTTCCACCTCAGCATACACTTCAAAAAAGTACATTTGGGTCACTCTCTAGATTTTGTGTGACATTTGCACACCAGGCCAATGTTATTTACCCCTAATGTAATTCATATCTAAAGTATCTAAGTTATTATATATATATTATATTATAAGTTATTATATATTAGATGTTATATCATATCTAAGTTATTAGACTGTTCTTCATTCAGGTACCAAAATGAGCCCTGGGAAACCTGAGAATTTAGACAGTAATTTTCCAGTCATGCAAAAAAAAAAAAAAAAAAATCAAAATGTCCAGGAAAGAGTATAGATTGTCATGGACTTTGAAATAGCATTTTAGCCTTGGTTGCTGTGCTACACATGCACACTCGTGTAAATCACATGTATGTCCTTCTGTAAAGATCATTGGAATTTTAAAGTTAGAGTTTTGACCCTCTGAGACTGCTGTAGTCTGTGATGTGGACTGGCACAAAGTCAGAATAATTAATAAGTAATGGGTACACTTGAACTATT
Organism: Neodontobutis hainanensis; assembly: GCA_024349245.1. Taxonomy (NCBI): domain Eukaryota; kingdom Metazoa; phylum Chordata; class Actinopteri; order Gobiiformes; family Odontobutidae; genus Neodontobutis; species Neodontobutis hainanensis. The sequence goes on along the minus strand of JALDNG010000043.1, from coordinate 1,564,268 downwards.
CATTATGAATGAGGAACAAAATGGTGTCTGATAATGTTTTGACCATTAATGTCAAAATGCTTTTCTGAACTGTCAAGAAAATGTCCTAGAAAGTGATTTCTTCAAAAGAGCAGCAACCCTCAAAAATAAAATCTAGCTACAAGGGAATGTCACTCTTTTAATATCACCATTGTGTTTTTACCCCAGCCTTTCATACACTATTGTACTTTCTCTGCAGACTCTCAAGCTTCAAGTTGTCGTCTCTGACCTTCACGCCAGGTCAGCTTCCCACTTAACGTCACCCAGACTGGCAGCCATGCGGTGATGAACAATCTATGTCTCAAACCGTCTTTTAAGGCGGGTTAAGATCCCGATAGGATTTCTCTTCCATGACAGACAAAGATGTTCTCTAGACAGGGCTTTTAAAGGCCTTAATAAAAATATGCTCACCCTCGCGTTGGGGTGGACAGTTTTGGCAAAGGTTTTACTTCATTTAACTGACAGCTAACAAGAGCCAGAGAGGAGCCCATTTATTAACATTATCTCTCCAGTGTCGGCCTCATTATCTTTTGTAGAGGTCCCTGGAAAGCTTCAGCAACCAGTCTCCGAGAACTCTAATACCATTTTACCTTTCCATTGCTTCCTGGAATATAAAGAAGTAATGTTTCCAAAAAAACCTTCTACCTCTGAAAATAAATTGGTGACAGAACACAGTTTTTTATTGTTATGCTATATAAAGAACCTTTTTTATTTTTATTGTCGTATTCTACAATACAAATGAGATATGTTGGGGTGCTGGATACAAAAATCTCGTTCCAACTGTAGCTTTTAACTTGTGTCACATCTGACATATGTTAAAAAAACAATAGGCTCTGATTTGAATTCTTACATAATTATACATCATGTGTTTTTTCATAAATAATTGATTTTACACTACAAAGTGCAAAGAACCTCTGCCTTTTACATAGATTTTAGTTCAATACACAGCAATACAATTTAAATGAGCAGAATCCCAAATTCAGACACCACATGTGTGAACATGAGCAAGCCTCTGCTCAAAATTCAGCTGTGTCATGATCCACCCTTGTCTCTGTTTGTGTATGTAATGTATTTAATTTCTTGTGTCTTAATGTGCCGAGTCCTTCCATGGTCTGTCTTTCAGAGTGACCTCCTGCCCTTGTGTCTTTTCCTCCTTTGTGATTGCATGCTCCGCCCAAATGTGTTCCATCTGTCCCTCGTTGTGTTCCTTTATAACCTGTGTGCGGTCCCTTGTTCAGGGCCCGTTGTCTTAAACCCCTGCTGTGAGTCTGCTTTACCCCATGTGGTCCGTGTTTTGTATTCCTAGTGTAAGTCTTCTTTAATTCTAAGTAAGTAAGTAATTTATTTATATAGCACCTTTCTCATATAATTATCACAAAGTGCTTTACAACAGTGTTTTTACATGAAGTTTCCACTCACCTAGTTCTAGTTTATTCCGTGTGTTATCCTGGTCAAGTGTTTTCCATTCCTAAATACTCTGGATACTATTCTGTACCTTTTTTCTGAAAAGAAATAAAACCTGGAACTACCTATGCTATTGTTGGGTTCTGCATTGGAGTCTCTTGCCCATTCCGGACAGAAGGTACCTGACAAGCTGAACTGTTTATACAAGCATTTAAGCTACACTATTTAAAGGATACAACCTACAAGTTGGAGACCTGCAGCAAGTGGGACCTGAGGCTAGTCTTTCGGGACTGAGTGGGGCTCAGGCAGGAGCACGCGGCAACGAAGCCGAGATTTTTTTTTTTTTTTTTTTTTTTTTTTCTTTCTCTGAGTTAGTTGGAGCGACACAGAAAAGATCAGCAGAGCATGAAAGAGAATGGTAAGGACATAATATCTGTCCTATAGCCAGAACTACACTGTTCAAATTGGGAAAAGTATTAAGCCTGTAGCTCAATAAACAAACACCATAGCTTATAAGCAATTAACTTATTTTTTCTGCTAATGATAATAAACTGTTCTCTCTACAAGGGATGAGTTCAGGCTTCATTTTAAAATTTGTTTTTACTCGGGACCTGACGGGCAGAAAAGTCAAGGTTGTCTTTGGGCAGGACTGTAAAGAGAAGCTTCAGGAACAGGTGGGACAGTTATGGAAATGGAAAGTCAGTCCCATACAGGTGTCTACAAGTCACCAAATCCTTAGGGCTGCTTTATGACCAAATAACACCACAAAGAAGACCCAGAGACATAAACAGTTTTAGGGCCTGTGCTTCCTTTTAAAATGAGTTCTGCCTAACAGGATTGGCACTGTGCATCACTAAAGCCACAAAAATGACCATTAAGGTAAAAATACATATCACCATTACAAACACATACACAAAGAGTTTATTTACAAAAGTAGCTCTATTTTTATAAATTTGTTTAAAATTATTTTATTTACTATACTGTAGATAATGTCAGTCAACCAAAATTGAAATGCTTATCTGTTTTTGCAAACAAACTCTTCAATTGTATATTAGAAAAACTATCACAAATAAATCATGAGTTATGCAGAAAAATGGAACATGTATGGCTTTTTTCTTCAACTAATGGTAAACAACATGATTAAAAATGATATCTATCAATTAACTGCTAAACACTTTAAACATGTTATGCATTTATTTATCCACATTTTGTAGTGACGCGTGACTTTAAGGAGGAATGCTGTAGGAATACTTTTATAAATATCAGCAAAAAAGCAATACTATCATTGCCATCCTAATTCCCTTCCCTATATACAAAGAATTAGTCTAGTCTGCAGATTTCCAGGAGGCAGTACCAATGGATGCAAAATAAACTGCCTGAAAGTAAGCATTGTATATAGAACAACTCATTTTAGATAAACTAAGCTATTGATCTGACAGGTTTTCAAATGATTTGTCACTGTGACAAAAGGGATTCCAGACCCGCTTCACAGAAATAGATTTTTTTTTGCAGACAAATGCTATCACCTTGGACAACTCTAAATTAAAAATCCACAAAATCTCCCCTCCAGACAGACAGTGTGTGAGCCAGGATGATTCCCCCAGTGTCCAAGAACAAGCCTTTGGTGGACTGTGCTGAAGAAACAAGAAAGTCTACACGGATGTTTGGCACAGTGAGGCTTGTCTCAGCCCGGTGGAGCCTGTTTGAAGTAGCTACTGATGTGCTGTTATTTATGCAGAGCAAGACCACAGAGACCACAAGCGGAGCGCTGGGTGACCCACATTCGGCAGACTTGAAAGCGCTGCTCATTGCCAAGTTTAACAGAGGGCAAAAGTACACAAAGGGCACAACTGTTTCAACTCTAGGCTGCTCGGGCTGCGCAGTATTAATCTGAATACGCACAGGTCTGTTTTGAAAAGGAATAGATTGTAGTCATTTTAGAAATGTTAGATCATATAAGGACACGGTGATACCAGCTGTGTGTGAGTTCAAATGCAGTGTGTTGTGTTGAATAAACAGTGAGTTGGATAATTGTTGTTGGTGTTGTTTGTGGAAAATAGATTTACAAAGTTATGTCAGGAAAAAAGATTAGGGATCATTCAGAGAAATGCAATTAAAATTGAAAAATGTATTAATATTGTAGTCTTTCTAGCTTAGAGGTTCAATCTTTTCATTTTTGTAACATTCTTTTTAACACCCAAGTGTCATTTTTCTACCCACAAGCCCACATACGATCCTCTTGACTTTTTCAGGGCCTGGATGAGTAAGCACAATCCACTCAAATTAATTTCACCCAAAGGATATTGTGCGAAGACCCTGGTACAATCTCTAGACTGCTGTGATGTGTAAACAATATCAGGAGATTTCCCGTGTCACAGATGCAGCTGGTACTGTAAGTGGAGTGCTCAGATTGCGGAAGCCTCATACTTTCTGCATTTCTTTTCTTTCCACTGTTTGGTTATGTTGTTTATATACAAAAATACCCATTGTAGCATTAGCCATTAAACCGGCATCACTGCAAAGAAGTGAAAGCCTTTTAATTAAGTCAGTCTAGGGTGTACCCTGCCTCAGGCCCAAAGCTGCTGGGATAGGCTCCAGTCTCCCGCAACCCCTAACGGGACAAAGCGGTAGAAAATGAATGAATGATTTAGGTAATGAATAGGAAGACTTATAGTAAGTATTTTAACAATAAATTACTGTTAATTTTGTACTCTGACACCTGACCGGGGACTGCAGATGGAAAATAGTTTGTATCTAAATCTGGTTAAAAGCTCTTTCCCTGTGAGATCAATGTATTTGTACATGGTCCCATAAAAAAAGAAGAAAGAATAAACTAAACAAATTTGTCTGTCCCACTCTAAAACCCTGGATTGCCCATTCCCACCCTTCAGTAAAACCATTCATCTGCACTACCTCCTGACACAGAAGTGGTACATATATGAATATGTTCCCCTCAGGAGAACATCCATAGAGAATTTACCTGAGTTTTGTGCAAAAATGTCTATACCCCACGCTTGTTAAAAAAACCTCTTTGTGTGAAATAGGCTGGATCCCTTCCCCATACAACTATTTTTGTTCTGTAAAATCAAGTCCTAAACAATTCTTTCACATGATGCATTTTAACGAATTTTTTCCAGGGGTTGTCAGGAGACTTGTGTCCTGACTTCCTCCTCTCTTTTTTTCTACATACATGCAATATACAGTAAATGTCACCCCAAGATCTGCAGATGAGGATCATATATGATGCCCATCTAGACGATGAACTAAGCCCAGGAATTACCTCTAGACAAAGGATAGTGCATGTCTAACAGGGGCTGTACATTATCAGTGTGAATGGAGTATGGTACTGGGTGGGCTTTTCCATTTCCTAAATTAGGATTTTAACGACCCTTGTGGGGACTAAATGCAATTCAAATCATTACAGCCCACCAGTAATAGGGCTCTGGCCGACCATCATGGTTTCTTAATGATCATGACAAGTGATGGCTGGTGAGAACAGATCCACGGTAACAGGACACAGTGGTGCAAATCTACATCTAATGAAGATTCAGATGCAGGTCATTGCAGACAGTTCAACCTTCTTACAAAAAATATGGAAGACACTGATCAGATATTGCAACAAGACATTAGGCTCAGAATTAATTGCATGCTTCTCAACCACACATCTTTGGTTGGTCTCAAATATGTCTGTGGAGGTTCTCAGTCATCAAGGACCTAATAAAGAATAGGTTTAACAACCAGATGCCTTTTGGTTTAGCCATTTCTTGGTCTCTAATACTAAGCACTTATCTGATTAATTCTACGGAGCGGCAAACAAGGGACTCATATAAATTTTATGTTACACTTTTACTATATCAGATCAAAAACCACAAATACCTTTTCAATATATTGATTTATCTGTGGGATAGTTATGAGATTGCACTAAATAACTTGCATTTTTCGATGCTTTCTTTGGACTGATCCACTCATTTTATCATGTTATTTAAAGCAATGTCAATAAAGTATTGAATTGAATTGATTTGTGGACAGACTAGGCCTAGGCTTTAAGGTCCTCTCCCACTAATGAGACTAAAGACAGAACTATATAATCACTAAACCAATTCAATGCATGTCACTCAATACAATTCAAGACCCTTAAATCCAGCCTGAGATTCATTGTACAAACAACCGGCAAGCTAACACTGAGGAAATGAACAATTGTACTTCATATTTTATAGCCTGGTGAACAGTCACAGCTGGTGCCAAACAGGGAGGATATTTCTCCAGTCTGCTTTTATCGGAAATTTGTTCTTTCAGAGGGAACTTGGGACAATCGTTCTCTGCAAGGACACACCATCAACTTCCTTGGATGTGATATTTAGCCGAGGTTTTGGGAGCTGACAATTGGTAGTTGGGAAGATAAAGTTTTGTCTTCGTGAGGAAATGAACAGACGTGGCACACAGAGGATTTGTTGCACAAAAGAAGAGCAGAAAAACTGTATGTTCAGACTGTTAACCTGAAGCATTGTTTCTTCATTCACTGACTTCAAATGGTCTCAGTTTGGAAGAGAATCGTGAGAAAAGTTTTTTTTTCTTTTTTTTTACAAACACAGCACATTTTAAATTAGGTACCACAGTCTAACAAAAACTGGCTCACCACAACCACATAGATAAGATTTCAAACTACACGAGAGAGCAATGTAATGAGGAGTGCAGTGAGGACTGTAACGCTTTGAGACAAACAGTCAGTATACACATATGAGTCAAGCACACAGAGAATGACCCCTGTGGATTAAAACCTGCATATTGGACAGAATGGGGGACGATGGTTGGTATGGATGAAAACTAAAAAGAGCCATCTTTGTCAAAATTGACCAACGCAGTCTAGGTCAAAAATCAACAAGAGGTCATTGAACTATAGTAAGGGCAGGAAACACTGACCAAGATTCATTCAACACCAAGAATGGACAGACTTTAACAGTATGAGCTTGTACGCTACATTGGGCAGCAAATTTAAATCATATAATTTCGCAGACTTCCTCGGAGTACGTCAGCTGCCGACGCTGGCTGACAGTCAGGAGGGAATTAATTACACATTCACAGTTCTGACAAACACAGTGAATTCAACACAAACAAACAGTGGTCAGCGTTCATTGTGGAAGTACAACAACACCAGTCATTATCTCTGGCTCTCATCTCCGCTTGATCTCAGCTCTCACCAGGAATCTGCTGACGGACGCTACTGCGCAGCTCAGTATCAAACAGAAAATGAATCTGACTCCTTCCTCTCAATGATTTCCCTGCCAAAAGACGCTCAACTTCCGTTTAACTCCCTTTCGCTAATGAATGAATACATAATGCATTACTGTATAGACAGTATTTCCCCCCTGAATAGGAGCGTGTTGTTTGTTGTTAAACCTATAAATTGCTTCTTTGTTAAGCTTTTCTCTCCGTAAGACTAAATGCTTGTTGATTAGCAAATTAAATAACCGGCAGATGCTCACAACATAAAGAAAAGAGAACAATTACAGCTGTACATTTATCTGGCCCTGTTTCAAACAAAAAAGCCTCTTTGTGTGACTAAGTCAGTGGTGTTATAAGAATAATTATGACAGATATTCACTCAATTATGTCAAAACAGACTGTTTGAATACACTGATGGGTGTTTTTATTTAAACTGTAAAAGAATCACAATGGGCAACTTTGAACGTGAAGATTTATTTGGATATTAGCATTCAGTATTTGACAGTTTTGCCAGTCCTTGATGGAGAAATAATGTCATATCTTTTACTAAAACATTAGCAAATGAAAATCACGTCTGTGTTGATTCATTTTGAGAATTTTATTTTCTCAGAAATAAGCCCTGAAGCATAATTCATGTCAAAAATCTGACACATCTTTCTTGTATTTGAGGAAACTCACATTGGCTGTATGGTTTATGTTGCTTGAACAGCAATAAAATGTTTATCAAGGCAGAGATCTATTTTTTTTTTTTTTTATCAAATTAAATTAGGCAGGTTGGCATGTTTTTGTGGGAAGTGGGGGTTGGAAGCATAATGGAAGGAGTTTTGGGTTACAACAGTATTTCAATTAAAAAACTAAAGGGGTTTGGTGGAGTTTAGCAAAGTGTGCTTTGGTTCAAATATCAGTTTAAGTGTATAATATTTGGAAAACTTTATTAATTAATTTTTTAATGCCTATCCTTAAAAGGTTATCGTTGGCTAAAGCCTACCCCAGCTGCAACATCCAACCTTAACACAAACACAAGAGTTAACACTTTTTTAACATTGACCATTAAACATTAACACTTAAATCCATTCAATATTCAGGTAATTCACTGTCTTTGGACAAAAATACTTTTTTTAAAGGCTCTTAACTAACTGTTGTTCTGCCTAAACATAACCAATATTGCCATTTTTATTCTGTTTTCCATCTTGAATGCTAAGGTTATCTCATTATAATCATAGTATCAAAATAAACACTGAAAAAACTGAAAAACTGAACACTGAAAACCTTAATATGTAACTTGTGTCAAAAATGGAAAAAGCAATGAATACAGAAGAAGGAAGGAAGATGTTTACTATTGCATATTATCTCACTATGACACTGGTTGAAAACTTACAAAAATGAATGTACAAAGGAACTACTTTTATGTGTTACAATAGTAACACAAAGGTGTAACATTTTTCTTAATCTTTTAACAGCGTCTATCCCCACACACCCAGAGCCGAGCCCCTGTTCACAGACTCTCTCCTGGCAGCCGTACTGCTACATACAGTGAGTGATACGAGGTTAACAATGCTTCAGTGTCTGGCCTCGGCACACAGCCTGCAGTTTGAGCTCACGCAGCTGCATCTCACTGCGTGACTCACGACAAAGAGGCAGACTGTCTCAACGTCTCCCTGGGTCTAATGCGGTGCACCGTGTCGACTGAACCACATCATTTATATACCTCAGAATGGAAAACTGCTGACAATAAAAAAGAAAGAGCAGTCAGTCAACAGTTACATATGTTAAATCATCATTTGTGCAATAGAGACAGAAGTGCATTGACAAACTGCACAGAATAATTTGTATACGTCAGACTGGCAGGTTTAATATGGTGGGCTGTGGTGAGTAGTGAAATCTTGTTATGAGGTTTCAAAGTAATGTTTATTTGTAAGAATATATCTGAAGGATGCTGCGAAACTCTCAAATTAGTATAGTAGAGAAGTGCTGCGTGGGTACGAGAATGAGCTAATTATTTTCAACAGACAGGTGCTCTTAGGAAAAACAGTGTGGTGTCTTAATGATACAAAAAGGATATTGTCTGCTTTGAGTAAAAATGTAAACAATAATCAAACAACCATTCTCAGGGGCCCTCTGTTGATAAGTATGGCCCTCTGTATGTTAAGTGCATATATCCAGCCTGGTCAGTCAGACTGATCACTACATGACAGTTCTCACATCTCCATAAAACAGGACAATCCTTCCCTTGCACTCGAGATCCTGTCTGACCACTTGTGACTGTTTGACAGATTTTGTTACAGATGTTGAATTCTATCCAAATGTACCCAGAGACTGCTTATTGTGTGTCGAATGGTACATCCAATTTGAATCCACAAAGACTATAATAATTTATGCTATAGAATAGAAAAAATAGGATGGCTGGCAAGGCTATGATATATCAAAAGTATAAAAATATTATTATATGACAGTTTTGAACTGACTGTAGCAAAAGCACTCTTACTCACCTGTCAACTCTTCAATAATAAAAAAATAAATAACGGTTGCCTAGAAGCCAGATGAGAACCTAAATGTCAATTTTTAATATTTCTTTTTCTTCCAAGTACCCATTCATAGAATCATTTTCTGTAAGACATGTCGTGGATGTCACAAAGAATCTTTCTACTGTCCATAAAAGAGCAGAGGACAAAATGGGTGACAAGTTCTCACTGTGCCTGTCTGTCCCCAAAAATGTGGAGAGGGCAGAATCGGAGACAGAGCCGAGCCTGTGATCCTGGGCTGAAGGAGCTTTCCTCTCCATGGACTTGCTTCCTGCTCACACAGCAATACTGGGAAACTCAAGCTTGATTGGAGCGGACAGGCTGCTCGACGTTGCCAGCGCAGTGCTCAGAACTCGGCATATGCAACATCGGCCTGGCAGGGACACAGGTCCGCTGGGCTCTGATTGGCAGCGCGAGTCGTACAGCGTGGCCAGTGGTCCAGACAGATAAGGCCACGGTGATGCTGCCCACATGTCAGCCAGCTATAATCACACAGTCTTTTCAAACACGCCGGAGGAAGCACAAGGCCCGACACGGCTCTCTACAGCTCATTGCTGTGACGGACAGTACCTCCCAAATCTAGCCCCCGTTTCCACAAATGTAATTATGTCAAATATAAAAAAAAAATATATAGTTATGTTACAGTTAAGGTTATATTTACCAACCTTATCTTTTGTGCCTTTATTAAAAATAAAATACTAGAAAATGAAGTTGGAACAAAATAAAAACTTGGATGGGTGTGTTTTGGAAGAAGCATATTTGATTACCATTTATATTTTTTTAAAACATGAAATATATTTATGCTCTTAATGAAAAACCAATTTCTGTAGATGTACAGAAATACGCAGACCAAAGGAATCAATGAATGCATTGCTGTTATTTTAGACAAAATTTTATTTAATTGCATTTTACTTTTTAGGAACCTATGAAAAAGCCTTTAGTGTAGGGGTTTTGAAGAGTGAAAGTGAATTATTTTCTTTTTATGTTTTGTATTTTGGAAAGCAATGTCATCTAATCAACTTTCAACTTTTCAACAACATTGCGTCTCAATAGAAACTCCTGTCTTCAAGGCAAAGCAATTTTATTTCTATAGCCCAATTCATGCACTGGGTCATTCAAAGTGTTTTACAGGAATAAAATGCACATTTAAACTACACAGACAAGAGTAAGAAACATAAGAAAAATAATATAGTTTAAGTTGCAGGTAAAAAAACACTTTCAGTTGTCTTTACTAAATGTAGGCGGAGCTAAAGAGGAAGGTTTTTAAATTCCTCAAGAATATTGTCAAATTTGAGGCTGTCCCAGGTTTTTGCTGCATGAAACTTAAACACTGCTTCACCAGGTTTAGTTCTAACTCTGGGCACGAGCAGAAGGCCTGTCCCAGATGTTCTCAGAGTCCGGAGGCTCATACTAGCATTTCAGACATATATTCTGGTGCTAAACCTTTAACAGACTTAAAGTCTATTCTCTGAGCAACAGGAAGCCAGTGCAGAGATTTTAAAACTGGACTGATGTGGTTGTACTTCCTGGTTTTAGTTAGAACCCGAGCAGCAGTGTTCTGAATATACCGTGTTATAGTAATCTAACCTACTGGTTAAGTACTAGGTTTTGTGCACCCTTTGGCCCAACCTATTTCTTGCTGAGAAAAATCACATTTAAGAAAAAAAGAAAGATGTTTTTTGGTATTTAATTTTTTCTGAATAGTTCATTTTGAGGGTGCACGTGGCAGAGTGGTTAGCACTTCTGCCTTACAGCAAGAAGGTCGTGAGTTCAAAACCCGGCCGACTCAAATATTCTCGGCCGACTCCGGTCTTTCTGTGAGGAGTCTGCATGTCCTCCACCTCCACGTGTTACCGTGGGTTCTCTCTGGGTACTCCGGCTTCCTCCCACCGTCCAAAGACATGCATGTACAGGTTAATCGGCAACTCTAAAGTGTCCCTAGTGACTGAATGTGAGAGTGAATGGTTGTCTGTCAATGTCTGTCTCTATATGTCAGCCCTGCGACTAACTGGCCACTGTCCAGGGTGTACCCCGCCTCAGGCCCAAAGCTGCTGGGATAGGCTCCAGCCACCCGCGACCCCTAACGAGACAAAGCGGTAGAAAATGAATGAAAAAATGAATGAGTTCATTTTGAGTAGCTGATGGTTTGCAACTAAACTATACGTACAGCATGCAATTAAATATTGATCCACTACAGCAACAGTTGAAGGGATAAACTAACAGCATGGTAAGCTAACAGGTAAGCAGGCATGTGGTTTATATTTTTAATTTTCAATATTCAACAAAACATTGCACATTCAGTGTCTCCATATGTCAAGTATTTTATTCAATAGAGCATTTTCGCCTTAGCCTTCTTCATATCATTGTGATATATTTTTAATTTCACTTTGCCTTGGGTGAAGCGACTGTTCCTGCACACTTTCTTCTTGTTCATGTACACCTCATATATAATTTTGGTCAGCAAACACTAAAAACATGAATTCTTTCTCAGAGACTGGATTACCAACCTGGGCAAAGAATAACTTGTGTTTCAATGTTCTTTGGCAGGAGAGCGCTCGTGTCAAAAGCAATGCTCGACACCACAGCGTTTGAAGTCTAATGGCATTAGGCTTGTGAGCAGACAGCTGCTTAGAGAGGGCTGCATGGATCCTGGAGTGCATTATTAAGTGTAATGAATATCAGCGTACAGCGCCCATCCAACACATCAGATGCCAATTATAGAGGTGGGCCCTAAACTCAATGCACCAAGGACCGACTCCTTTGGCCTAACTGACATCTGCCTCATTAACTTGGAGAAAGCTAGCGACCATCTTCGCCCCCAGGCCTCTTTGGGCACCTTGACGGGGCACTGGGACGCTCTTTCTCCCTGCTGTGCTCCATCGAGTTCACCCCTTACCTATTATTGATGAGGTGGAGGTGAATGGAATATGAATGGAAAAGTCAGAGCGACATTTGGAGGTTATTAGATAGTCTTGTTCACCCAAGCTGGAGTGTTTGGCAGAGCAGTTCATTCATTAGTCAATGCTGAATAGTGCTTCAAATCTCCACGCATAAAGAGGTAAATAAAGCATGCATGGGTATCATTGCCTCAGGCAGCCCAGAGCAAACACTATTGATTTTTCTGGAGTGTTCTAAAATAATGGTCACAGATGTGTCAAGACATTCATCAAACCGTCTCTATGAGCCAAATCCTCGGCGCAGTGAAAAGCCAATTCGCTGCTATGTTCTTTCAAAGTAATCGGAAATTTGTGCCAGTGTTAGCTCTGACAGTTTAGCTACTCTGCTCAATATACTCCCCACCAATCACACACAGACACTGCAGCTCGAGAAAAGCTGGAAAAATAGCTATTTAAACTGTACATTTCAAGCTCCAGGGGGAGGCTTTGTCACAAATATATTGGACACAGAGCAGACGGTGCATTGTATTTTCAGATCAGAATTCAATATGCTCACGTCAAACAACAGCAAAGACCTCTAATGCTGAAAAATGTTGTCCACCGCCGCAAACCAGCAACCCTCTAGGTGCGTGCCGTCGACTCTCTCAATAATAAGTAATGTGCTTACCACTATAAAGTATATTCTCCCAAGGCTAAACCAATGGCTCACAATATAAAGTGTATTTTAAGTTAGCTCGGTGCCACTGATTATTAGGACAATACATCATGTCCTGCAACAACAACAGGGAGACTGTGAGCCCCTTGAGAGGATTTGATAATGTCTGCAGTGAGCTTTAGTGGAGCGAAGCGAAGCAGGTAAACTAAAAGGTGAGCAGATAATGTGACCCCAGCTGACCACAGGGAATACCAGGGGAAGGGCAGTAATGGAGTGAGCTGGCCCTGATTTCCAATGCACAACATACACAAGGCTGATCAAATAACCCACTGTCGACAAGGAACAGGAGACAGACATTCTTAGTGGCTTTTCTTCAAAGCTTTTGTTTTGACAAGTAAGAACGTTCTTCTGTGGTATTTATCATCCACAGTCAGTGTTTTTGCAAAAGTAAAAAATATGAGTATGAGTGTAAGAAAATATGAAAAAAGGTTGACATACTTTTGCTTTTATTTTGGATTCAAGAAGTGGACAGCTAAAAAGGAAATGGTCAAGATAGGATGCAAAAAGCTCAAGAATTATCAACCTTTTCTAAACCTTTCTAAAGCCTTTTAAAAACTTTACCTTAACCAACGGTAATCCCATTGGGTAAACTGGTTTTAGGAGAGTCAGTGTGCATTATGAAAATTAATGAAGCAACAACTTTTGTTCTTGATATGTGTGATGTAAATCCATACCCTTACCCTTAATCTGCATTTTTAAACTCTTAACTTTCTTTTCTTCCCATTTCCAAACACCGACCAATGCAGCAGTAGAACAGTATGGTAGTATCCCAGAGTGAGTATTTGCAGTAAAACAATAAATCGATTTTCCTTAAAAACATTTAAACCTGATTACCCAAGTCTATTTATTTGTGTTGGATATATCTCATTCGGCTGTCATGAATGACTAAATAAATGTGTGATCACTCACCTAATTGAAGAGTCAAAAGAAGACCGTGTCCAGAAGACAGCATGAAATAAAAAGAGCAAACAAAGAAAGTACATTAGATCAGAGTTATGTACACATTATTGTTTATTTACAAAACCTATCATATGATTTCATTGCATGTCTGAGCCTGAGGCGCATGTGGGACTTGGCACCAAGATCCTTGCAATGTACCTAACGAAAACAAGCAACCTTTTGAAAACCCTGGCTGCTCCATCTTGCCCTGTTCAGAGCAACATTTGTACCATCAGCGCTCGACCGAGGTGTGACACGGCCTCAGGAGGGCTACAAACGCTGGCCTCTCTGCCGCTGAGCCAATTAGACGGCCTCAACTGCCCAGCATGGAACGGACTCAAAGGTCGTCCATCTGTCAGACCTGTGCTCTTCCACTGTCATATCCGTCTTCAGAAACAGCTGATGCTCCCAGACACTGTCTAAAAGCCTTATGTTTCAATGGCCTCTGTGGTCTTGTTGGAAATGTTTGGTGCCCCCCTGACAGGCTGCTGCTCTCACTGCTTCAAGGAAAACTCCTGGTCTGTAAATATCGAATGTCACCGTCTCTAGCAGCTGGAAATCAAGGTCTCGAGAGAATGTGCTTATATACCCTGACAAGTCAAGAGCAGTGATGATGGACAGTATTTTGCAATGTGTGACATTCACTCTGAGAACTGTACTTCAACTTTTATGGTAGTCTTGGCATGTCGTGTTATTTTCTTGACAAACAGACTCCCCAACTCTTTACAGGAAACTTTTGACTAACATTGATGAGTGGGGTGTGTAACAGCCAATAAGTTCAGAGATTGGTGTTAAATATGCTCACAAGTTAAGTACCATGATAACAGAGTTAGGACTGTAATTCATCTAAAAGTATTTCTTTTTATACTTGAGAAATAACAAGTAAGTACATTGTGAAAGCAAGTGAAGCAAAATAACTGCTAGTCTTTACAGAAGACTATTTTTTACTGTTAGCCAAGTCAGGAATAGGATAATAGGCCTTAGAGTTGAGTCACGCCAGATGCAAGAAAATCGTCTCTGCTTAAGGCACTCACATTGTGCTCATTCTACAATTGCATGGAGTTGAGCTCAACTTCAAATCAGTGCATGCGCTGCTAAATTTGTGACAATGGAGTTTTTTTGTCCTGTAATATGGATTTTGTTGAGTCTTTAAGTATAACATAAACCATAAACACCTTTTTCTTTCAAGTGAAGGGCACAGCACACAGTTTCCGCCGTTAAAAAAAAGGGGGTGCAACGAGTTAATGGCTACCAGCAATACAAAAAAACAAAACGGCAAAAAACATCAAAATAAAAATATAAAAAAAGGAAGCTAAAAGAGCATAAGCCAATGTGAAAGTCTCTCCATGAAAACTAAAATAAAATATTGTCCAAAGCAGAGTCCAACTCATGACTGAGTGCAAAGGTTGTTTTCAAAACAGTATGATGCCAGCTCACTCTGGAGTGGGGCTTTGGGTGGGTCCACGGTTGTGACCTCGCTGTGGGGGCCTGCTCCCTTGGCCCTGCTGGACAGTCCTGGCCGGTGACACATTGATGTATGAGCTCTAGTTTTTTGCTCCCACTTGCCCGAGCGCGGAGAGGCAGGTGTGCTGATCAGTGCCACTTGATCTGTCAGTCGGATGGATAAAAATAGCCTTGGAGATTGAGCTGGGAACTGGACTCGCCAAAGTCTTCGCTGGAAACTCGATTGACTTTGAAAGGCTCCCGCAATGTTCTTGACCACAGTAAATGAGCCAAAGACTTCTCAAGGACAACGATCTTAAATGGATCTTGCCTCTTATTGGAGAATGGGTTTTGTCTATTTAGATCTGTGAGAGAATTGAGCTTCAATTAATGGTAGTGCCTAACCTAGATTTATGTGGTTAGTGCTCGCAATTTATGGCCAATAATTGTTTTTAGCATTAAATTGCCATAAATGAATCCCAATGAATTGCCTGAATGACAATAATACAATGTTTTTTCATGTTTAAGACTTTCCACAGTTTGCATATCAAAATAAAATTCTGAAGACACTTCTGTGGTGCATTCAAATGTTAGATAGTAAGATAAGTGAATCAAGAAACCTACACAAGTTATTCCTGAGATTGTAATTTGAATAAAATTTTAGACCAAATCTAATGCACCAAATGAAATACTCAATATGCACACATATTTTCAGTTAGTTATCTTAAAACCATGCAGCTAGGGCTGGGCAATATAGAAAAAAATGTAAATAAAATTATATATATATATATATATATATATATATATATATATATATATATATATATATATATATATATATATATATATATATATATATATAATCTGAATATGATTTATAATTTAAATTTTTTTTCACTCTTGAATTTAAATTTATTTTCTTAGTAATATATTTTTTTATTATTTTCTGTTTAATGTCAACACAGATCAACAACGACAAAGCAGAGTGCATTAGCCTCACAGTAAGAATAAAGCAGTTTAGGGTGGATTCCTTTTAGTCCCCTCTCATAGACCATAATGTACATGCCTGACAAAGTATAGATAATTTGCCATACCAAAAGTTTTCTGAGGACCCTACACTTTTACTGTTTAACAATTTCTGGCACTTCACCAAACCAAGGCATTACCAAGGCCATATGACATTATTCAGATTATAAACATCCAATTTACAAAATTAATTTGATTTATTGTCCAGCCTTATACAGTATGCAGCCCAATTATAATGATATTAAATATTCTGATATGGTCAGGACTAATGTCACATAATTTGAAGTTAACTTAAGGGAACCATATTTCCTATTCATAATATGTGTATTTGTATAGACATAGCAATATTGATGCATTTTCACAATCTGATTGTCTGCCTGCATTTTTCTATTACTGGTGTATTTAAAAATAATTCCACTGGAATGTGTTTCAGAGGTAATACAATGTTGCCTCCGACTGGTGAAACACATTAACATTCTTGCCTTTCAATGCTCACATTAAAATATCTGAAAGGAGCTTGTATTTCAAAAAGAACAGTATTAGGAAAATGCACAATGATATTTTATTATTAAATGAAGAAATAAATTCCACAGGGCCCATGAGACTAGAGACTATTCATTTTAACTGTGCAGCAGGAGGAATTACAACAGTATGAAAATGGTCCTTGGAAAATGTAAGTGTCTGAACCTTGTGTACAAAGAGGACCGACACATTTATTTAACTTAAAACCCCAATATAAAGCATATACTACACCCCAAATTATAGTGTTTAACGCCGCCTAGTTTAGATTTTACCTCATCATTATAAAGTCAGATTTGTTTCACTCATTCTTTTTAAGGCCTGTCCCTGCTGTACTCATTCAGGTTTCCCCGGCATGTCCCGAGCTACACTTCTCGCCTCTAGGCTTTCAGAAATTGCATAAGTTTGCAGGTTGGCTGTGAAATTCTTGATCAAGAGAGATTGAGGGCAGAGACTAGATAAGATGGACCTGAACCTGCAGCGTCAGCAGCTTTCATTGTGGGGAGTTTTGAAGGGTCTCTACCAGGGGCTATTACACTGCGTACTGGAGATTCTCAGCGTAATTAAATGTGAGATGCTCATGGTCAGGTAACTTATTCTCTTCAGTTATGCCTTAAATACCAAGTTTAAAGAAGCAGCAATATCAGTGTTGTTTTCTGCAAAAACACAAATAAATAAAATGTGGCTTTGCACTTTAAAACCAGGTTGTAATAGATAGACATGAAAAATCAGTTTGTCTATGCACAATTATTATCCACTGAATGGCTTGTGTTGCAGCTACACTCCATTCATCCGGCTTCACGTTTAATGAGCAATTCTACATTTCCCATTTCCACTTGACACGCTCCTATCTGACTTCGTTGAAAGTACAAAATGAGGTGCTAAGACTAATTAGCTAGCCACTTGTGGAAGTCCCTGCAGCCAACGTCATTTTAAATATTAAAGTTGTTATTATGATTGTTCACGCTATTGCCATAAAAGCAAGCCAAAGGGTCATTTCAAGTGGCTCCTTAAGTAAACACTTCATTTGAAAATATATCACGGGAAAAGCAAGTGGCCATGGTTACGTGTCAAAAGTGACGGCTTTGAAGGGCACAAACATTTGAGTGATCGTATTTACAGACAAAGTTGTAGTTGTATTAGTATGCCTGTGCAGATGGGGAAAATAACGCTAAAACATTGCTTAATCTGTGAATATTAGCTTCCTGTACATATTGTAGCAGTATTTTGGGTCATGTAAAATGCACCTAGTATTTCCTAAGAGAGATGACGTCTAAGATTTCTTCATGCTTTTCGTTGTTGTTTTGTGTAATGAGTAAATCACTGGTAGCTGCATTTAAGATAATGGAGGCCGATGTACTACGCTTTAGGTCAAATAAGAAAAAAAGCTTACAGTTTTTGTTTCTTTGTTATGTAGGATAGTGCTAATAATAATTAAACCTCTATTGCAGTCTGTACAAACGAGTAACTTAAATGAATCAGAACGTTGTTCTCTGGTACATGGCGTATTGTTTCTTGCTACCTAATTGTCAAGCAATGATATTTTGTAAAACCTTTCTAGAAAGCCTTTTTTTTAACAACTTAATTTGTACGGAGATAGTCTGGCTTCATATTTTTCAATTGTTTGAGATAATTGCCAGCTGTTTGTTTTTTATAATAACAAATAATAATCCTGTTCTTAAGATCAGCTGGCTCCACATTAACAGCTCTTCGCTTGCTCTGGGCAGTTGGGGTAGTTTTCTCTAAATGTCTCAATTATCAAGGGCCTACTGACGTAGCCAAAGTTGAAGTCTGTTCAGAGTGGGATGTTTAGGCCTTAAGAGTATGATTGTGATTTAAAACAAAGATAGCCAAACCCTTTGCTAAACTCTGAACGCTGAAATGAAACTTCGGTTTGTGTCCAGCAGAGAACAGGGCTGTAGACTATAGTTTGTTGAATAAAAGTTAGCAAAGCAGCTTTATTTTCCTCGAGGCTATGTTGATTCAGAAGCAGCGTTGTGTGACAGATACACTGAGCTTGAGTGTCATGCAGACAGAGCCGGAACAGGTAATGTGGGGCCCAGGGGCAAAAACTGTTCTGGGCCCCTATGGGGAGTGGGTTCTGGGGGGCCCAATCACAAGTGCCTAGTATAATGCCTAGTAATTGGTATTGCCTAGCATATAGTAGATGAAACATATACAATCCTTAGGGCTCGTTTTAGTTTCAGATGCCAAACATGTTACCTTCTTCATCTGCTGTTTCCACTTCCTCTTCCAGAAGTTTGTTTTGTTTCCCAAATATATGCATTGCTTGGGTTAAAACCCCACAATTGAATGTATATGTTGCATTAAACAATGCATAGAGAAATATGGGTGTCATAGAGAGAAAAATATTATCTCTTTACAAAGCCTGCTTACTTATATTTGTCTGTGAAGGTTCTCAGTCATCCAGGTCATCTTGAAGAAGAGATGCTTTAGCTTTGACCTTTTCTTCATGCTTTATATCAGACACTTTATGACATAGGTTAGCTAATCTTGTAAATGAGACTAATTTGCATGATCAAAGTCAACCTTCTACTGAAAACTGTTACTGTTACTTTATTTTGAACCTAAAATCCAGCACTGATCCCAGAGTTTTACAGTTTTAGCAGTTAAGATACAGCCCAAGCAGCGGTCTGTCTGTTTCCGATTGGAGAAGACAAGGATGTCTCAGATGTCAAAAGCAAAATCACTGGGTATTTGAGGATTCTTAAAACATTTGAAACGGTGGGTCAAACTACTGAGCATTTCAGTGAGCATTGACAAAAGAGATTTAATTATATGCATATGTAAAATTGTTAAGCTGTAATTTGAGTCTAGCCAAGAGCTGCTAAATGAATAGGCAGAAAATCTGTGTTCCACCCCCATTTCTGTGAATGACTTCATTGCAATGGCGTGGTCTTTATGAAGTCGTTTCTATTTTCACTACATCAACAGATGCTAAAAATGGCATGAAGAACAGAAATAGGAATTAACAGTAAATAAAGCCAAATGAAATTACAAGCCAAAGCCCCAAACCGTAGCCCTCCCTCTATTCAACAATGCATGACAAAAGGAAGAAAGATGGCACCGAAATGGAGAGTACTTAATCTCCAAAGGGTTCTGGAAAAAGTCAGGGCTTTTGTCCATGACGTGTTGGCAAGAGGTTACCTATATCACATCCAAAAGCGTCTGCGTGTTGGAAAATGGCCTCCCGCCTTCTGTAAGTCAACATGTTACTACCCCTGCAAGAATGCTGGTGTTTTAAAGATGATAAATAGGTTGAGCAAGATATTTTACACACATCATCTGAGTAAGTTCTGGAGAACTGCCGCTGGGGATGGGAGAATGTGACGGATGCCTGCAGTAATCTCTACGGGAAATAAATAAACCAAGCATGGCTGTTTAATTGCTCCCTCCGACTTGACCTCATAGCGATCTTTGGAGAGATGAGCTGTCGCAGCGCTGGACAGTCCCCGGAGAGGAATAAAAGGGGAAAAAACAGACGAGATGAGTAAAACTTAAAACAAAAGTATTAAAGGCAAACATAATTTTAATTGTTCAACAACAAATGCAGGTTTAAAAATGCATTCACCTTCATTTCTCTAGAGAGCCCTATGAGGGAATTAAAAGGGATTTCCATTTTATTAAGTTTGATTCTATATTATGCCTTTAGTTTATGTTTGGTTAGTTTAGTGATGCTAATTTAAACTCAACATAATTCTCTGGGTGGAAGCAAACATAAACTGAATGCCATATTTTTTGTATGCTATAGGCATATAGTAGGTTGGAAAACAATAACTTTGATTCAAAGCTTTTAGTAGCTATTGACAAATGAAAGCGTGTTTGGTGTGTCAGGTTAGTATTATTTGACTGAATCACAGCAGAAAAGTCTTGAGAAAAATGAATAAAAAAAGATAAATGCATACTAAGGAGATAAACCAATATCTGTAGAAATAAACGTATTTTGAAAACTATTTTACTATAATAATTGGCAGTATATATTTTGAAAAAATAAATTGAGTTTAAAAGACGGAGTAAATAGTTGCTATAGCCTTCTGTTTTGAGTCGCCTATATTACCTTTTACTGTTGAGCTGTGTGCACTGTTTTTCAGTGGTTGTTAAATTCTGCATAAACAAGATGATTTTAACCAATGACAACTAAAGTCTCTGCTGTCAGTGAACGGGCAGAAAACATTAGCTCAAACTTCAGACCAGCTCACCCAGCAAGAGGACTCACCCAGCTAAAGGCTATAAACTACTAAGTTTATGGATGCTATATATATATATGCTGGACCAACACCGACTGAGTCTCAGAAGCGTCACGCTATCGATAGGTTGGACTTCTATTTTATAAGCGGCTTTGCGTCAATCTGCGAGCTACACTGGGAAAACACAAGAAGTAGGCACCATGTTTCAAAATAAAATTCCGCTACGTTATCAAAATAAAAGTTCACTAAAACATAGTGTGATATAGTAGTTTGTGTTTTCTGATCATCGAGTAAGCTTAATTGTTGCAAAAACTACCGTAAACATGCCATAACTTTTTATTTGAACTAAAGGATAAAAAATTTAATATAGTGCAACAAACATAATATAGGAGTAGATAATGTAGCTTAGCCTATCAGCTTAGAAAATCACAAAAGTATTGATGAAGTTGGCAAAATAGAGGAAGATCCACACGATCAAAGCAGACTCAAGTAACACGCAACTCCATTCTCCATTTGCTAATGGTTAACAACACAGCAGGCAACATACTCGAGTAAAACTGTCCATCAGTGCAATACTGACTTAAACACAGCAGCAACCATTTTTTCACTGATTTGTTTTTGAACTTGCATACTCATAAATGAATGGGAAATGCTTTTGCTACTGCAGTGGGCCAATCATTTTGATGTCACTTCTAGATAGGTTTATAGACCATCTTTAACTGTCCAACATTCAGTGGATAGAGATCTGTCAATGCTTTGATCCAATAGAAGTGGGCGTTGAACGAACAAAACAGATGAGATATTGATTCAACGAGGACAACAACCGCACAGATGAATGTCAAAATATTGTTGCTGCCTCATTATTCTTTCTATTACCACTGCAGGGACAAAAGGATGTTCAGTAAAAGGACAATTCCACTGGGAGAAATCACTAGCAGCAGTTTTTATGTCAAGGTTAGCTAAAGTGACTTGAGTGTACATGATGATAGAGTTGGTATCAAATTCAATTAAGAGGTACAAGCTCGCACAATGGAGAGGGTCTGCAGCGGCATGAATAGAGCACAGCGCTTACATTGTTGGGGTTAGGGGTTCATCCTCTGAAGGGAATACCTTACTTAAATATGTAGCTGCACTTATCATGCTGCATCAGTACAAAAACAGACAGCAGATGTCAGATGTCATGACGAATCACGTTAGGCTAATATACAGTAGTTTGTGTTGTTTTACTTTGAAGACTGAAAGACTTTTGGATGGGTTGTGCTGTTCACTATTAATAATTGTTCAAAGATGTGTGTCATCAAGACAAGACTTTTGCCTAAATTTCCGTCTAGTTTTGCAGTTTTCAATGTGTTTCACTTTAAACCAAATAATTAATCAGAGCAATGGCTTTTTTAAATCAAGTGTGTTCAATTAAACCAACCACTCATGGCAACCCTATTTTACTGAGCAAACAAATTCACATTCTTTTGGCTTCTGTAGAGTCCAATATAGTGCACAGGCTCTGTTTTTTTCACTAGCTCTACCATTGTTTGAACCCTGTGAATTACCCAAACCTTTTAAGGAGGTCTCTTTTTTTATTGGATAAAAGAGTTGGGATACAAGGAAAAGTATACTCCTTGTAAATTGCAACACAGAAGTACAAGGACAACCATGTTAGTGAGTTGACATTATATACAGTGATGTCTGTTTGTATATAATGCTACTGGCAAATAAAGCCTCAAAACTGGCAAATAAAGCCTCAAATTTATTGCCTTTCTAGCCATGATAGGTTACAAGCAGATGAGACTTTTAGTTTTCACTACACTGTTGTACAAAAATAATGCCTCACTCATAACAGAGACAGTAGCTGCGTTTCATAGATTTTAGCCGCTGCTGACACAACGTGCTTCTGACACAACGTGCTTCTGACAGCGTCTCTGTCTCCGCTGGCATTAGCTTTGTAGTAAACCAAGCATTCATACGTCGTTAAATCTGTTTTTGAGCAGCTAGGGGCCACAGTTCAGAAGTGTCTTTTTGAATGTCTCGGTGTGCAGTGAGAGAGTAGGATGTGAATCACAGATCTTGTTCAGGACTGTTTTTTTGACTTGTTGTATGGATGTGTCCTAAACTTTTGATATTGAGATTAGACTTTTTTTATTGCCAGAAAAATGCATTACTGTGGATTATATGTTATGACACAGATCAGAATAAAAAACAAAAACACAAAAAAACAACTCCGTACTTTAATTTTGTGGTGAGGTATTACAGCCACTTTGCATTCACTAAGGAACAGCTTTTATTTTAAACCAGTAACACTGCCTTTTGAATTAAATATATTTTTTGGGTGGAAAGAATTATTCTATTATTAGAATTGGTTGGAGTCCTTAATATGCAATAATATTTAACAGCACAAAGTAATTATAAAGTTTGTACCTCTCTTTCTCTCTTTGCAGAAATTTGTTGAGAATAAATAGGAAAGTGGAAACCATTTCAAAACTAATTAAATTAAATTTCGATTCTCTTAGTGTTGTATTTACATGGTTTGGAAATTTGTGCTGAGATAAAAAAAAAAAAAAAAAAAAAAACGAGCATGTGTGGCATGCAAATATGAATGAACCGCTTGTTGAATCCGACCTGCTCCATCCTGAAGAAAGATAATCAATAAACATTAATTTGAAGAAGCTAATGAATAAAAGTGACTGCAGATTAGTACGGTATGAATGACCTCAGTACACTACCCTACACACAGACTTTATTTAATGTAAACCAATCCAAGAACATTTGGATTTCAACTTTTCAGCTTTATTGTTCTAAGATGTTTGCAGTAAACCTTTTACACTGGAGAAGCCAGGTTTTGTATAAAGCAATAACAATGGGAAGTATGTGGAGAATAATAGTTATAGTCCTATATGTTATACATGATATAAAACTACAATTTGTTTGATATCTGACACTTTATTGTTAAAGTATAACATTTTTTATTGATTTTTGATTAGTTTGTGACAGGGAGCTAACACTCCAGCTACAAGGGGTCACAAGCCAGTGTACATTTGTGCCTGTCCCAAACCTGGATAAATGGAGATGTTTGCATCAGAAAGGGCAGTCAGCGTAAAAGCTTTACCAGACTTAACAACTACTACATGATTCACTGTGCAACCCCTGAAGGCTGCAGTTAAAAAAAATGTATTTGTTTTGCTTTAACCAACCTTTGTGATTTGATACAGCCAATATAACTGAACCTGTGGTTTCTGTGACAAGAAATAGTTTACTTGATTTCACATTGATTTATTTGTTTTCTATTTGACACCACTTTCTTTTTATTTCATAGCAACAAATGCCTTAAGCTCCTGTCACAAAGTGCAATTTTTGCTGTTGCTAAGGAGCGAATAATCAGTCTCTGTGGCAAAATTGTCTATTGTTTCTTTGTATTGGGGATTGTTTTTTGCACATTGTGCTTATCAATCTCACAGTCTTACGAGAAGTCTGTCTGTGACAAATATCTGACACCATCAGAAATTCAAGACACATGTAAATATTGTATAATATTGTATAATTGCTCTTTGCAACACTGGCTCCAAGTTTTCTTTTGTTCCCCAAATAATCAAACACTTCATTAACCATGCAACTCAAACTAAACCGGCCTGTTGTTAAATTGCACTCTTTGACCCACTCAACATCTCCAGTTGCACATTGTTATCACACTGCTGATTGTAGCTGGTTCAAGTTGCACAGTGTAACATGTCATAATTGTATGATTGCAAAAGGAAATGTACAGTGTGACAGGGGCTTTAGCATATAAATAGCCAACAAAAAGCCCATTACAAATAAAGGACTATTCTATGTGCAGCTAACCTATAACCCCATACATGTTGGCTTCGTGGTGAGAATAATATATTAAAGTTCTAATTCACCATGATGGGTTGCATCGATGATAACTATGAAACAAAAGCCAACCAGCTGTCTTGATATACTTTTTGGCTCGCAATACCAGCCCTTCCGCAGTATCAGAGATGAGGTGTTTCTAGGGCTTATTAGTTATCCATTGCCTGTAATTTCTAAACATCTGGCCAGTGACCAGCAGTGAACGCTGTATAAGCTCCACTGCCCCCATCACCCTGACCACAGGCAATAAAAAAACTCCATTCAGGCTGAAATCTAGGATCCTGCAGGGCATCCCCTTAAGCCATTCAACATCTTATAGCTGATCACCAACTATTCAAGATCAGACCTCACGTCTGTAGCTTGAGGACCAGAAATCAGAGGAATCACACAAACGGGAAATCAATCCAATCTGTATGCTAATTTCAGACTCTCGTCTGGGATTTGGTATTATGGTCCAGGCCAGTGGCTAAAGAGTGTCAAATTGGTCTGTGATTAGCTTTAAATAATACAGTTGGACTAGTCTACATGTAGTGTTGAAAAATCAGTCTATAGATTGCTTTGAAGTAGGTTCTGTTCAGTGTGCACATACATCAGATTGCCTCATTTGAGTACTTCAGCTTGAAATACATCCTGCCTTTTTGTGGAAGCAAACACAACTCAGGCCTTTATACAGGCTTTTGTTGTTGAGCTGGATGAATCTGATAGTAGCTCTAAAAGTACAAAAAGAGCTAGAGTCACTTAAGAGGTAGCTATTGTGTTATTAGTTTATGGCCTATATAACTATTGAAATACAGCTTAAACAGCAAGCATTTATGAAGGAGAAATTGTGATCAGGTATCCATTCACACCATTGGTTCTGTACATGTTCTTCTCTGCAGTCTTATAGTATAAATGAGGCTTAGTGTTAACCCAGAACTTTATTTGTTAAGTACTTTTGGTACTTTTCTGCAGCAGCAGCTTTCTGCTCAGCTAACCAACCGCTGATTTAGTTCAACAACTCCCCACTTACAGTCCTAGAGTTTCTCTTTTCAGGTCAAAAAAGACCCTTGTCTAGAGATCAATTTGAGACCTAAAGGTTTGTCCTGATCATAATTGTCTCTTTATTTTGGCATTTGGACAAAATCAAAGAGTTCATTTTCTTGTAGTACTTGCATGGATTGTTTGCCCCTTTGAATGGCATTGGGTGGAGGGCTTCTCAAGCTAATACCATGTCACCATACCAGTTTACAGTATAAAAAAACAAAGTTGCAAGATAGGATACAATTCTAGAAAACAAAATTAAGTGGACTATTTGTGGTCTCAAGACCTAAATCAATTCCAAGTACAACACTTCTGGAATTAAGTGCTGTAATTAGAATTTAAATAAACAAAAAATTAACAATGTTCATGAAGCCACTGAAGATAAAAGTTTTCTATTCAGTTACCAATATGTCAAATAAATCTGTTGTCTTGACTGTTCTTGATTAAACAAGTAGCTTAGGAGCACTTTTGGGGGCAAATATTGTAGTAAATAGAGATATACCTCAGGTTGAAATGTGGTAATGTACACCACTAGAAGCTACCTAAAGAGCTAAGAGTTGTGACTTGTCTTGAGCACTACAACAATACATGTGCATACGACATAAACCATAAGTCGGAAGGCACAAGCCAGAACTTGCCAAAAGAAAAAATACAAAGGTTTCTGCAAGCAAAGCAGTCACACAGAAAGTACCAATATATTAGACCTGTTCATCACAGCGAATCCCCAAAAATCGCTCCAAAGCCGAGGCACCTAAGAGCCGCGGAATTTTTAGGAAACAAGAAAAGCCCATTTGGACTATCACACAGTGGCTCTTTCCTGAGAAGAGCTCTCAGGCGGCTCATGAGCAGGTTGCATGCTGGGAATGAAACTTTAATTATCTTGATGCTCCCTTCAGTTTGACTGGCAATCGGGGCTTCACACCTCCTCCACCGGGAGTGGCAGGAAGGCAGGTTAATAGGGGTGCATGTTTGACTGCCAAGTGAAGCGCGAGTGTTTCAGTGGGGTATAAAAAATAAAAACCTTCGTTCCGAAAAATATGTTGCAGTGGAGAGAAAAGTGCAGTAAAATCAGCTGACATTGAAAGCCTTGGCGGATACTGCCTGCTCTGTCTGTGCCTCAAATTAAAAGTCTCTAGAACAAGTCAATTAAAGAGTTTTGTTAGTAACTGTAGCTTGACATTTACAAAGAAACCAATCCTGTGTAAGCAGAAAATAGTCATGTCACTAATCGCAAGCTGGATGGGTGCTCAATGAAATAACCTATTGTTCTTCATTTAAGGCTGAATGAACCCGAATGAACAGAAGTAATCTAGGTAATAATGCCGTATGGACAAGCAAACTGAGCATGTACAATTACCACTACAGTTTTATAGGTCAAAGCCAAACTATGGGATTAGCTTAGTTGGATATAAAGTAAGATTAATTAAACAAACCTCCAGATATTTTTGTCACAGAGATAGAGGCAGGTTTGAGAACAGACATGTGACTAGATGCTAATGCAACTAGGAAAAACAAAGAAAAGGTATTGTATATCTTGAAACAATATGAAAAGACTGACAGTTACAGGGTGGTTAGAATGCTCTGGGTGCAATCTACAGACAGGGTGGGGCCTTTCTGTTTTCTAAAGATTGATATGTTCAGCAAGGCTTTTTTGCAAGGGACATAAAACGCCATCCCTTAGAGCAAACTCGTTCAAGATGAAGGATATGGACATAGGTTTGAAAAGACTTCACCCACCTTGCCTCCAGCTGTGACACTGGTGTATGAATGTGCGTACAAATTTTGGTGGTGGAAGTATAATTCAAAATAACTGTATTATGGTATAAAAGTGTTTGTTGTGTACTTTGATATGTATTTACTCAGGAAAAACTTTTTGGTGACACTTTATTTGACACTACGCTTGATAGATTGTACCTACCTCCTTGTGTAACAAACTGTAATAACATGTAACTACATAGTACAAACAGAATTATGTGTACTTACATATTTTAGGTATGGGTCAGAGCTACATGTTACATGTTATCCAGTAATTAATAAGGTAGTAATCCTGGCTGTAAAGACCTCTTCTACACTGCTTCTCTGAGCATGCCCACACTATTAACAACACATACAACTCTATAAAACAAAAAAATAAAAAAAAAAGTAGAATATCACCATACGTTTGAAATTCACACAGATCAGGCAACCTTTGCTTTACCCCCTATACGCAGTCCATGAAACATGTAACCACTATGGATTTTTTATTCAGGACTTTGACTGCATTCAGCTCTCTGGCCCACTTTTCTGCCGAGTGCAGCTTGCTTTGAAAGGCTTTGTTACGATCGTCAGTTCTGGTGCCTTCAGCAATGAATATCCTGCATTGCCTTCGCTTTATCATGTCCATCCCCATTACACAAAGCATATCCAATGGTAATTAAGACCAGACAATTAGATCCAGGCAACCGGGGTCCTGTCTCCTAATAAGTGAAGACAATTATCAGAAATTAATATGATAGACGCCATTGTCTCTGTGCAGTCACATCTTGGCACAGCTTCTGGCTATTATTCCCAAGTATGAATTAGTTTGAGCAATGATAGTCTCCATGCAATTGTTGCCATTTCATTTTTTCCGTCTATTATAGAATATGATTGTTGGGTAATGGTCCTGTGTTATCAGTTAAAATGCACTCAGTAGACTCATAAGAACAAAGCTGGGGAGCAGAAAGTGCTTTGCGATGAAGAGTTTCAAGATGATGTAAAACAAAAAATTCTAAATATTAAAATATGAATGTATGAATATGAATGAAAGGATGAATGAATGAATGTTGTTTACAAAAATCTAAATGGAATACTACACAAAATATATGCTGTTACCTTGTCATAGCTATGTTTTAAGAATTTTAGAATTGTATGTTAAGAATCCTTATTTTATGTAATGGTCTAAATTGCAAATTTTTTTTGGGATGATAAAAACTTTATTATCCAAAAATAAGAGTAAGAAGTGTTGGCTTTCCAAAAAAAACAAAGGACTAGACAAACAATGAGGTTCATTAAAAAAAATTTAAATAAAAAGAAGGATGT
This sequence comes from Neodontobutis hainanensis, assembly GCA_024349245.1. Taxonomy (NCBI): domain Eukaryota; kingdom Metazoa; phylum Chordata; class Actinopteri; order Gobiiformes; family Odontobutidae; genus Neodontobutis; species Neodontobutis hainanensis. The sequence continues at coordinate 1,535,413 of JALDNG010000043.1, read as the reverse complement.
GCAAGGACTATTAGATTGTTCGAACGTGCTGCCCCTTTGTCAATTTGGAGAGCTTGCGGTGCACTTCTATTTGTTCGAGTTCAAGAGTGATGAGATAATAAAAATAGTCACAGTGAACTGGCCTCAGTCACATCTCATTTTAACAAAGAAAACAAAAGGGTAATCAATCTTAACTTTTATCCAGCAACCTGCTTCAGTAATAAGAGCCGGCTGGCAACTAGTGAGCTGAATTAACCGAGATTAATTAGTACAATCGATGCATAATATACGCGACACATGTGGTCTTCATATACTGTTGAAACATGAATTAAAACAGCACAGTCAAATCAAATCTCCCTCCAAAAAACAAAAAAAACACATGGCTAACTAGTGTAAATAAATTCAGCATATTTAGTATTTGTGCTAAAGAGGCTGTCTTTGCCTAGCCTGACAAGCCAGAATCCTCGCTGTATCAGCAAGGAGTCTGGAAAAGTTCAATGCCAGCTCATTTTCCTCAAGGCAGGTCAAAGCTACTTGGGGCCAACCAATTCAGAATCAGAATAAGAATTACTTTTATTCCTCCCCAAGGGGAAATTACTTTTGTTACGCATATGCAACCAACCAGTAGAAGCCAAAAGAAGTTTATCTTAACAATAAACTATGATATCCCTAACATTCTATTTACATATGAATTGCAACAGACATGATGTTGTTTATGCTTTAAAAGCCTAGGATTATTTAAAACTGACTGAAAAGCAGAGGTGAACAAACTCTCGTCAGTCCTGTGCGCCATCTTAAATGTTTTAAACAAGGGTCGCTTAAATGTGAAGCAAACATTATTGGTCTGTACCGGAACACATCTGGTAGGATATTCAGAGAGCTTTCAGGCTGTGCCAGGCTAGTCTTTGCCACTTGTGACATTGGTGATAGTAGGTGTTGTTGTGAACTTCAGAACCGGTCCAGAGAAAAACTATTCTTACAATGTTGCAAAAAAAAACAAACCAAAGAAAAATGGAAATTGGACTGTAATGACAGCTTCAGACAAGATAGCCATACCCTAACCTAAAAGCGTAAATATATATATATATATATATATATATATATATATATATATACACATATATAATGATAAATATTTGACTATCTTGCGGCTTTAGTAGCTCTGTGTGTGGCAAAAAAAAGAGCTAAGAATCAATGCCAGTGTGCACGATTGTCACAGCTCTTTTAATTAACATTTGTCTTGTGCATGAGAACAGTCTGGATATTGATTAAGCTCTGTGAGAAATAACTAAATAACTGTGAAATCAAAGTGTTTAATGAAGTCCAACAGTTTAAGATTAACACAATACAAACGCTCTTAAACTGAACTAAAAATATTAAAACCTGTAGAGATCTACATATCAACCTGCACAGATCGAGATATGACAATGTTTTGCATAAACTCAAAAGCCTTAACAATTTGAACCCACTGTGAGCAAAGTTCCCCAGCTGCGTAGATTTTACCTTTGAAGCAATAGTAGAAAATGGAATTCTTTATTATTTTTTTTGTACCGGTGCTGTATCCTTTTAGAAGCTAAGCACCTGGGGATTTTGCAGAACACAGTGTCTTTCCTTCAAGTAGTTAAATCTCTGAGGAAATCACCTGCAGGAGAGCCATTATAGATTCAGGTTTGGGGTTTTGTCGAGCAATTTGCACTACAGACTAAACTGTTTTCCGGCAGCTTTAACTCCCTGACACCTGTTGTCAATGTGGCTTTTACCATCTGCCACACAACAACATTTTAAAAGCAATTCCTTGAAGACTGCCACAAACGGGACCGGGGGACGTTATGCTGCAGCCGGCTTGGTCTTATAATGAGTGCTGTCACGGATTTGCACAGCTGAACTTTTGTGCCCTGGGTCATCGTTGAGTTCACATCAATAATGCATCTCGCAACACAACTCCCTGGCTGTCATAAAACAAATCTTGTTGGAAACTTTTGCCAACACTGATTCCATTGTGCTACTATGATTTAATAAAAGTTGTCACATTATGGCTGCCATACAGAGCTGGAGTAAATGTGTCCAAGAATATTCCTCATTAATCCGAGTTTGCCAGGATGCACAGCACACAAGGAAAATGAGCACAATAAATACGCCATTTTTCTATCAGAGTTATTTGGGGTGGGTAGATAACTTTCCAACAGGAGGCTAGAATCATTGCTTTATTGCTTTATTTGTTTTTTTATTTTTTGTGTGTAGTTTAGTTATTTTGGTCTAAGGAAAAAACAAAACAAAGAAAAGGAAAAAAAATAAATATAAAACACAATAATCAAAACAAAGCTTTCCCCAATCAAAAGGGCATAGGCTGAAGTCAAGAGAATTGTTTTGCCTACCCCTCCTAACCATCAACAAAAGAACACAAGACAAATACAACTAATTACATTTACAAAACTAAAGAAAATGCAAAGAGAGCTTTCGGATTTAGTACGCATCTACATCAAACCATTTTAGTGCTGCTTTTAGCCACTTTGGAGCAAATATTAGTTATTGTTGGTTTTCAAATAATATTGTTACTGAGGATCACTCCCAGAAATGTATGCTCACTTTGTCAATTAGTATCTCTATTTGTTAATTTTTCTAACACATTTTCCAAATATTTATTTGCTTAGCAAATTGCTTAGCAGTTTATTACTGCTAAGCAATCCCTTAATTTTGTCTAGTTCTATAATCTCAGTTACTGGTAGGTCACCATCTGAATACAATATAGTGGTATTGTCTGCAAATCGGATACATTTTTGTTTGGTCGATACAGGACATAAATCATTTATATAGATCAGAAATAGCTTTGGCCCCAGTACTAATCCCTGGGGGACCCCACTTGTAATACTCATCTGTACATACTGCTATCTTTCAGTTAAATATGATTGTACTCAGTTATGTTTAATTCCCCTTATCCAATTTCTTTCTACTTTCTTAAGACATTACAAATATGACTTAGAGGTTTTGCAATGTTAGCTATTACACTTTTAATTATGATCTGGTCAAGGCCATTTTCAATCAGTAGACTTTTTATTCTTAGATACAGTAGATCAACAATTTTTATTATTATGTTTTTGTTTGTTGGTGTCAGAAAAAAATAGTATTATGTTTTTCCATAATACTATTAAGAACATTTGTGTCTTTTCTTGTTACAATCTTAGTTGCCACTTTAGGTCCAATATTGACAAAGTAGTCATTAAATGAACTGTCTGATTTTGTACATTACATAAACTTTTTTATATTGTTTTTCATTTATTTCAATTCAATTTCTATAGAAGGCTTTTTTCAGTGTTTTGATAATAGTTGTTAGTTTGTTTTTGTTTGATGTATAATTTGTTTCAGACTATTGTTTTTTTCCTTATAAGTATTCTATATAGTATAATTTAAATTTTATGTTTAGTTTTTTTTTTTTTTTTTCATAATAATCTAAACCATAACACATTCAAACAGATTATCAATTGCTAAAGTCATGTTGTCCACCAATTTGGCTTTCAGATTTTTTTCCACAAAGTGCAAAACACCAACAACTCTTCTGTTTTGTGTTTCTGTTAAACATTTAGTAGCCATCAAGTGTAAAATTAACTGTTTTCTCCTTATTTATCCATGTTTCTGAATTAGCAATTATTTAAAATTTAAATCCTGGTAAGATTATTGTACAGATATTGTTTAATATAGTCAAAGTTTGCATGCATAAGCTACGACAATTTAAATGAATTATGGATATATTTTTGGTTTGTTTAGTGCAATTAGTTGTTCATCATTTAATTACTTACAAATAAGACGTTTGCCTTTGTAGAAGTGGTCAACATTATTTAACATATCATCTACTAAATTCATATTCATCACATGAAAATATTTCCATTTCATTCAGTTGTAATGAGTACATGTGATGAGTGTCAGTCATTATAAGTAGAGGATGTCAATGTCATTAGTTACCTTGTTCATTCATTTAAATCCGTCCAGTTTGTGTCCCTCCTTGACCCGAGGTATTTTTGCCTGCTCAGCTGTCCCCTTAAGTTTGATAAAATTTGACCTCCTCGTCGTATGCCATCTGCTCATTTCATTTTGTTGATGGAGAACATTGTTTTGGTTTGCCTCTGGTTTGGGCTTGTTTAAACATATAAATGAATTTATATAAATATATATTATATTATATTTATATTAATGAATTTGAGTTCATTTAAAAGCAAACCGAGACAGATAATGTTTGCTGCAACTGCGTTCATATGGCCTAACCCTAACCAACCACACCAAAGTTAGTTTTAACCACACACTCCAAATATAAGGTCTAAGATTAACAGTTGTCCGGGGCCAAAGCAGCTGGAACATGCTCCAGCCCCTGACGTTTAGACAATTAATAAATGTAGGTCATAATGTAAGCAAAATACATAATCATGCTCAATCATTTCTAGAAATATTACATTGAAGGATACAGATAGAATTTTGGACATAGGGTTGTGAAAATGATATGTGATGAAGCTATTTAGTTTTACTTTGTCCTAATCAAATTATTTTAGCTCTTTACTTTCAGAAATAACAAACAGGGGTAATAGAGTTTTAATTGAGCAACTTAAACTCGTAATCATCACATGTATAAGATGAGGTTATTACATTTTCTCCTCTCTCAAGTAAAAGAGTCTGAAGCATTAAACCCATCTTATCAATGCATATGCATCAGCAGATTATAAAAATACAACTGAGCACTGGTTTTATAAAATTGGATTGGGGCCATTTGAGTCCAGTTCAGTTTGCAGTTTTTAAAAGTATAGTCAGTGTTTTTGTAGAATGATATATGGGACACTGAGATTTAGGTTGCATATTCCTACAGTAGGTAATTGTCAGCACAGCCCCAGCTTGGAGAAGCAGACAGGAGCAATGATTTCATCATTGCAACATGAGTACTTGTGCTGGTTTTCCTGTCTGAACCAACATATGGGCATTCCTCAACAGCATGCATTGTAGAGATATTATGTATTGACAGTAAAATAGTTCAATGTTTATTTGTTCTTTGACCTCTAATTCTTTGCCTACAGTCACCTTAAAGAGTAAGTCACAAAAATAAATCACAAAGCACAACTACAAAGAGTAAAACACATACCCAAATCGAAGAACACAAAAACAATCACAATAAGCAGGACTTTAGAGCTGGATTGTGATTGGACACAACAGGGCCCTGCTAGTATAATAACTAGTATAATTACAATATCTGCTTTTGTTTAAACTCTGTAGCTACTTTCTGTTTCCTTTAAGGACATCTGTTCTGTCCTTCAATATTCTGACTTTGTCTTTTGTGATTTGTTTTGAATTGCTCAGTCAGTCTAAATGAAAAAGAGAAGCAGGCAGATTCAAAGACACCAAACGTCTGCACTAAAGGGGATGTTGTATAACTCTTTCCACTGCTTCATACAAAAGCATAGACAGTAACGATATTCTTAAACATGATCAGTTTAACCCCAGTAAGCACCAGAACATAATTTACAAAAAGAGCCTCAGTCTGTCAGATTCAACTGCATGAACTTAAAGTCTCCTTAAAGTAATGCTGTTCAATTCAGATGGAAAGTTTGTACAAAGTTATGGGTGTGTAATTGAAATGACAACAGGCTGCAGAGAGTGTTGTTCACATCAGCCCTACTTAACCATTCATCCGTAGACGTGTTGACATGGAACATGGCTTTCCACGCTGATTGGAGCTCAGTCATATGGGACCAGAGGGCCACATGTCTAATTTAGTCCAAATCCCAGATGGTAACGCACAAACAGACCCTGATGTTCAGATTAGGAAAGAGGCCTGTCACACCTGCACAATAATAGAAAATGTGATATAGGGAAATGAAATTACGTTACTAGAAAATTCAATTTTCGACTTTAAGATAATCTGAGACAGAGTTTTGTAGTATTTGGCTTGTGCACTGTTAGCTTCTTTCCATAACTGGGTAAAATCTGACTTCAGGCACCATCTTCAATGTGATTTCTGAATATTATGACCATAAGTGGCATTTGTAGAACCAGTTGGTTGATCATTGGTGGTTTATTAAACTAGTATAAACCAATAAGCCATGTAAATCACTTTGGGGCGATGTCCTTTTTTAATGAATATATTCATCATAACAATGTTTTCAAAATGGTTCTTTTTTCAAAATTTGCTTCACTTGAGTATACCACATACTCAACCGAGTAACCCAGGACCAATTCTGGCTCAGGTCCTTTGCTCAATGTCAATCCCTTCTCTGTCACCCTGTTTCCTGTCTATCTACTGTCTACTATAAAATAAATAAAAAAATGAAGGTGCTGAAACAAAATTTGTAATAATTTATAAAAATTCCTTTGAATAGGCAACATTTATATAAAATAACACACACACACACACACACACACAGATATTCTCTCTATGAAACGGGTCTGGAATCCATTTCTTTAACAGCAATTTCCAACCTGACTTGCCAGATCTGGAGGGCTTTCATAAAACATGGAAGGTACTAAACTGGTAATTGGATGAATCCCAGTAACTAACGTTTTACCCGATTAGAGCAACACCATGTTGCATACTTTATAGTCAAGCAGTTGCTTTGTCATCAAACTTGTACAGCCAGTACAGCCACACCATTGGTCATAGAGCAAGTTGTATGATATCACTTTGCCCAGAGCAGTACAAGATGGATTTTAGCAGGAGCTGGATTCTCACAAAATCCAGCTGTACCTGTTACAAGGTAAAGCAATTTCCACTTAAAATTCCTGTCAGACCATTTGTAATTATTTCTGCTGGAGTGGTTGAGTGTGAATTGAGTTGTGCACTTGAACTATAATTGTATGATCTTGAGCAACAGAAACATTAATGTAACTCAAAATCACATTGACTAGACTAATTCTTTGTAGAAATTACAAAAAAAAATAGTATTGGTTGGCAAGGCTAACTAAAAACAAATTGTAAAACATGACTAAACAGTTGCACAATTTGTATGTGTAACTTTAAATACTTTAAAATCACTTAATTGTACTGCACTAATATTGTAGCTGAAATTGCTACAGGGTGTGTTATTGTAATACATCTGCTCAATAGAAAAATAAGAGACACCTTCACACTACACTTTATTTTACACTATACTTGATATGTTGCATCTAACTCAGTAAGAACAATGTAACACACTGAACACACTGTGAAACAAACTGTAATAACATATAACAACATAATTCCATTATTTATGTACTATGTAGTTACATGTTATTACAGTTTGTTTCACTGTGTGTTCAGTGTGTTACATTGTTCTTACTGAGTTAGATGCAACATATCAAGTATAGTGTAAAATAAAGTGTTACCGAATATAGACTATAGAGAATAGCACAAGCAGATTTAAATAGTCCCTGACAGTGCTGTGTGTCAGTAAACCACCTTCTACCACTGACTCCGGGCAATATTTATTTCCCCGCACCTTATTTATTTCATTCATCTATTTATTATAGTCCCCCAGCTGAGGCCTTATTGCTGGTTTTTCTTTTTACCCCAGGATCTCAGCCCGACTGGTGGCTCGCAGGCAGCTACAGAACAATAAGGCCCTGACACGTCTGAGTCCACGAGTGACAGCCACACATTTCACCACATTCAGCTTATCTCAATGTGAGAGATGTATGATGTCTGGCCTGGCAAGTCAAGGTCACTCCGATTGGTTGACAGGAGAAATGTGGCAGTGGGGTTTGGATTTTAGCTGGACAGTGTGGGGCTGTCATATTCAACTGAGCTGGGAGCCAACGTACCATCTGCTCCAAGTATATAGAGTGTGAAAGTGGAGTAAGTAACAGTATTTTATTGTTAGAACTAAGGTTGCACCATTTTGCAAGGTTAATGTAATAAACGGTAAAGTGAGAATACAGACACACTTTGGACATTTTTACTCTAACTAGTAAGAGAAGATACAGAAGCATAAAAAGACCACTTTACTTTTAATACATGGAATAATAGACCATCTTCTCATGAGTTCTATATGTTTTTGAAGGTCATTATGTTTAGTGAGGCTATGTATTCAAACATGTGCTCTCATCAGCTTATGGTGCTTTCACTCACTATGGTCGTAGTCCCTTAAACTCTCTTTCATGTGAAATATGCTCAGTTACAGTAGTTTCCTCTTTTAAAAAACCTTGTTCACTAAAACTTAAAACATACCTTTTTTTCTCAAACTTTTTTGTCAGTGATGGGGTACGTACTTTTCTGTTTAAAACCATAAAGCCATTTTTTTTGTAAAAGTCAAAAAGTGATATGTGAATCTCAAAAAAGGCAATAGATATTCAATGGTAAGTGTTGAGGCTGAAAGCAGTTCCACTTGAACTATAATTGTACAGTCTTGTGCAACAGTAAAATGATTAGGTAAACAAAGCATGATCATAGTAATAGTTCACACACATTGAAGGAAAAAGAGCCACTGTTCAGTTCCCTTTCTTGAGATAAAAACATTATAAGCTGACTTGGAATGGTGGGAAATATAATTTGCTGTTTATTTTGGAGGTACAACAGTGTGAATCACTGTGTGCCAGAGACTACAGCATGATGGATGTGTCACTCGGCCGGTTTGACGAGTTAATTGAAAGCCACGCTCTGTCCTCAGCTAGATTAAGTTCTGCAAATGACAGGTTTCTGTCAGCGAACACCAGACAGTCACCGAACTGGAAGCAGATGCATATGGAAAACTTCTCTGTCTCATTGATGCTTTTTACAAGAATTTGCTTAATTTGATTCACAGCTATGTAATTTATTAAAATGAGTAGCAGCCTGGAGTTAGTGAATATTCAGCAACAGAAAAAACATCAATTACTAATAATGGTCATTTTCACTGACTTCTTTTCAGGGAACATCTCTTGCAAATATTGAGCAAAGCCGAAAATCTATACGAGCACGTCTTTGTGAGGTAGACATCAATTCTAAAAAGATATCAAGACGTTGTTCTCTCTGCCTACAGGAGATGTTTCATTCTCTTGTTTTGTTGAGCGCTTCAGAAGTCAATTTAGTTTGTGGTCTCCTAAGAGCAGATATAAGGAGCCTCTGGCAAATGTACGGAGCGCTCCGTGGAGAGCCGGTGAAGCTGACAGACTTCCGATAGGCAACCGGCATAGAAACCCATTACGGCCGTCACTCCAGTACTGTTGAAATCCATTATATGATCACAAAGATCAATCCATAAGGTAGGTTTTTTATGTCTGCATTTGAAGCAGCCCAGGGTGATGGATGATTGTAGCCTCCGGTTTTCGGGAACCTGTTTGAAATTTGGTCTCTTTTCTTTTTTCCTCAGATTGGCCCAGTCAATATTTTCTCAGATGCCGTTGTTACACATCAGTGCGTCTAGGTAAAAGGTACAGCACGACAGGGAGGAAGAGAAATGGGAACGGCACCGACCACTGAAGTTTGGAAGTCATTAGAGTCCACCACAGCTTCAGACACACACCGTTTTTTTAATTGAATTACACATAAACATATTTTCTTTCCCTGGATGTATTGACATGACATGATAGATTGCCAATGAAAAGCTGCCATCCATCAAGCCCGTACGAGCCTGCATTGCTGTAGGGAATGTGAGCGTTGACAATTTTTCTCAGTCTAAATGAGCATGCTCATTGGAGGCAGTATGGGTCGTTAGTTTCCCCAAATATCTAAGACATTTTCCCCAGACTCCAATTCTATTTTTGGGCTTAATGCATTTGGCTCTAGTCTAAGGTAATTCACAGACATCAACCCTAATGTAATTGAGCGTTGATAGTGATTTTGACTGATTTAATGAGCTGTCACACTCCCAAGTGCATTCAAGAAAGTCCTTCTCGATGTGAGTACTTCTAAATCAGACACAGCCATTAGTTCAATCCCTGACATTCATATTGTTCAACAACCTGGGAAGAAGCCTTTTCTGACATCATGGTCCAGTTTCAGTGCCGGAAATTGCTCACTGGAGATTACACGAGAATCCGGCAAGCATAGCTTCGCTCTTCTAATGGTTTTTTTGCAAGAATTGCTTCACGCCATAATCATTAACATTGAAATATCCCCACTGCTACCCAGTCCTCTTTGCAAACAACTGGTGTGTCTCCCGTCGCTCGCTGTCTAATGACCCTATGCAAATGGACTAATGGGGATCCGGCATGATACCTCTGTCCTACCTCCCGGCTTCATCGTGCAGAGCTAATTGTCACAAGGCTTAATGATGAGCTAAATGAGGAAAATAGAATTTCGACATGTGTGTATGCAAAGCCAGAGAGCAGAACATGACATCAGACAGAGTTGGGTAGTGACTGATTATATTTACACTCGTACATTGCTCTATCTTTATGAATACTGATTTCTTAACTCACATTAAATTTTACCATGCACACTTTTTTTTTACTATATATTTGCACATTTGTGATGAAACTTTAGACTAAAGTTGGACTTTAGTCCAACCATCAATTTTTGTTCTTTTAAAAGTTTTCTAGCAAACAAGCTGAATTGTTATAGCACTTTGGTGGTGCTGCCATAAGGACAACAAGGGTGCAGGGTGTGGATTCCCGCTCTCCCCAGTTCATACTGTTGTTGTGTCCTTGAGCAATACACTTGCCTCCAGTGTCTGTGGCATAAATGTGTATGAACATGTGAATATGTTTGGTAAGGAGAGTCCATAGTCATAAAATGTCTGCCACATCTCCACCACCAGTGTGTGACTGTGGAGTGAATGAATAATGGAACTTGTAAAGTGGTTTGAAATCCTTGAAAAGCACTATTTAAATCCAATCCAATATTAGTACTGGACTTTATCAAACTTGTTAGTGGTGTTTTAAATCACCTTTTCACCTCAGTTTAGTCACAAACATAATCTGATGTGATTGAATATACCATAAAACACTGGAACCTTTAAAACAGAACCAGTTAGAGCTTAAGAATTAAATCAACTGCACCTTACAGTAACAGTGATGTATTGTGGGTAGTCCTCAGTAAACAAGGTCTGTCTGTGAATGTTTGTGGACAGAAATGATTTTATTGTTATAGAAAAGCACTTAAGAGCTAAGCTAGTTAACTCGTGTTATGTGGTATTTGTCATTTATTTATTTTGCTATGTTTACTGTATGTTTTACTTAATTTTGGTGTATTTTACTGTTCGAGTGAGCTCTAGCCCAGGCAAGACCGGGCACATCCACAAGGTATCCATTCAGTCATTTCTTTGTTATATTGTGCATACTATGTTATTGTATGTTGCCTGTGGTACCTGGTAATGTTGAATTATGCACTTTTATGCAGTTTATTTCAGTAAGTGGTGTGTTACATGTAAAACTAGATTGAACTAGATTGTTATTACATGCCCATTAGTAACAGACATAAAGATATTTGGTTGATAATTGATTTTATTTTATTCTTCTTCTTGTAACATTCACTATACAATCACAAAATAGTAAGAATATTATAAATCAGTTTTTAGTACTATATAATTATTATTGTATTGTTTCTCTCGGTGTAACCAGGACTGTAGACAAGGCGAGACAGAGCACATGGTGATTGTCCACGAGGTGTCCATTCACTCATCACTAATTTTTATGTTCCTAGATTATGTGGATATAATAAACTTGCTGTCACAACACCAAGCAGGTCCGCGTGGATCATTACAGAGTGAGAAGACGTACCACAGAGTTCACACAAGCACGGCTGGTTCAAGGAAAAGAAGAGTGCATGAAAAATGTATTACATTTTATCACAATAGCTGGCCTAAGAAGTTAGTGAAGATCTGAAAATCAGTGGTCTAAATATCCAACCAGTATGTGACATTGTTAAGACAAGGGTGTTAATTTGATTTGGAGCAATGTATGGGTTGAAAAAAGTAAAATCAAGATTAAAATCTGAGCACTCATTGGCAATTCCCTAAACTCCCGGTTTTAAATAAAGCTAACTTTTACTAGCTGAAAGCTCTCTGCGTCAAAGCAAATTTTGTCTGAAAGTCATGTTACTGAGTCTTTTTTTCTTTTTTAATAGGATAAATTTATAACTTACAGTGAAGGCGTTTGATGCATGTCACACCACAAGAAATGACAAGTGCATTGTAGGTAACAATTGAACTACAGGCAACGGGCAACTACTACTTGAGCGACGTTCATGCGCTTAGAAAAAAAGAGAACAGAAGAATGGAGTTTAGAAAAGTTTGTGTTGTAATGAATTGTTTTTAGAATAGATTTTTTTTTTTACACGGCCATCTAATTAACCACTCTAAAAGGCATTATAGAAGTGTACTATTTTAATTTCAATTATATGAGTTATAAGATTCTCTATTAGACACTGTTATAATAATAATAATTGTTTCAGGCCCACCTTCTAAATAAAAAAACAACCAAAAAAACAATTAAAGATGCAGGTCGGCATCTCTCTAACACAATATATACAGCATAAACCCTGCTTTATTTCCAGCCCAGTGCCATAACAAGAACAATCTTGATGTTGCATTTCGCTCCAGATAGCAGCCTTCTTCATGTTTACCTGCTGACTGTTGCCTTTGTGTTACGCACTGAACCAGAACCTGTTGGTGGTATATTCCGTTTGCAGAGCTGGTCAGCCCCCGGTCTTCAAAGCAATAGCAGTTATTTGTATGTGTTTGAGGTCCCTGTCCCATTTTCTGGCACACTGAACCAGAACTGAACCAATACGGTCCGCTGCCAGGTGCCACCCAGTGTTTTCTTGTGCTTTGAACGTAACTCGATACAATGCTATTCATCAGGGTAGATTCTTTCTCACATCAATGGGGTCTTTGCCGAATGTGGTCTCCACCCTATTTCATACCTCACAGCACCAGGGGCAGCAAATGAGGATAATGGGAAAATATTGCAAAAAGAATTTGTCACACTTGGCTTATCAAGACCACCGCAGACAGAGTGAGATACAGCGATCGAAACAATAATCATTCTTTGGTTTGACGGGAGCACTATTAAACCTGTGTGTGCTTTTCCTTTTGAATTTTGCTTTCAGTATAAATCATCTTTAATGGTTATATTTAGTCAAATACCAAGACCTGGTTAACATGAGAACCACTAATGTTGCAAATACTATGTTAGGACATTTTAAGAATGCCAGCATTTGTTGTAGTGAGTATATTAGGGTTGGTTTTACAGTTTCATAAAATAGACCTATGTTTTAATTTCTAGCTGCCAGTTGGTATAATTTTTTTCTAATAGGCAACAACATTCTTCAGAAAATGAGGTAAGAGATGACATGAAATAAAATGTGAGTGTTACGAATAACCACAATTTTCCCTCTTTTTCTTTCATAAAGCTCAGATTTTGGTCTCTAAAGTTTTGAAAAGTCTGCTTTTAGCATTGGCTTCTACTGATTCTTTATGTCTCTAGCATACCTGTGATGAAGTCTATTACCTGCTGCTGGATCTAGGATCTGGTTTCCTCCGGTGATTAGTAACAGATATAAACATTCTTTTATTCCTGCAGCCATCACCATTTTTAATGCTGACCAGGGAAGGTGACTGCAGGCTGCAGCCTGTGAGCAGTTTGGCAAATACTCTTGTCTATGCAGATGATGACAGTGGTACCTTCATTTTGAGTTACAGTTGTGTGTTTTTATGTATATTCTCTTATTTTGCTAAATTAATTGCTCCTCTGGGGACACTAATAAATAAATAAAATAAAATGAAACTAGGGTTATAGCAGTAGGTTTTTATGGACTACACGGACTGATTCATTCACAGTCAACATTTACTTAGCTTCAGATTATAGTTGCTTGGAGAAATAAAGGTAAATTAGGAAGTAACTTGTATGCAGCCAAAGTTACCGTTTGCTGCTGCAGTAAGGAAGCAATGTTGCTGGATAAAGTTTCACTCTAGTTGTGTAAACACCTGGAAGTGCATACTGAACAACATGGACCATCCCCTGCATTTTTCTAATAATCAGATTTTAGTATCCAAATAAAATTATGTCTACAAAAAACATGCTGGGTAGGAAAAAACATGGAAACCTTTAAACTAGAAAATGCCTCGAATATTACTTTTTTTTTTACTCCTGGAAACTTTAATGACTTGCATCCTGGGTGATATTGTAAAATTCTATAAGATTGGGTTGTTTCTTAATCTTGTAGAATGAAGTATTCAATGTGTGTCTCATTCCTGTGATAAATTTAGCCAAAATAAAGAAGATTATGTACTTTGTAGCTTGGATGAGAGAGCTCCTTGACGGTGGATCGGACCAATTACATATTAAAGACGGAGGATTTAGGAAACTTTCTGCTACAAGGAAGAAACAGTAGTGCTTCCAAACGCCGGACTCATTTTGCAATAAGCATTTTAACTGCGAGACAGATTAAAGTAGGAGTTGATAAAGCAGAAGAAATTAACCCTTTGGGCCTAATTAACATTTTCTAGATTAGCATAATTTTTTCCACTGGGATGTCACTTTCTCTTTTCGGCTTTTTCTTTAAGTGAAACATCAAAGCTGGATTGGGCTTGGCAAGATCCCAGTCCACCCAATTTAGTGAGGAGGATGCAGAACCCGCAGACCACCACCAGAGAGTCATTGAGGGGATAATGAGACGGCCGTCAAAGGCAGAAGGTTCTGCATTGGGAGATTATTACTCTAACGTCTTAAACAGCTCAGTCGTTTGTGTGACCAGGGAGAGTTATGTTTTGGATGTCATTGTTTTCTCAGACAGCAAGCTCTCATTTTACAAATCTATTTGACTTTGCGCAGCCTTAAACTTTTTCAGCACCTTGGATTGCATATAGTACATATGAAAAGTAAGTGATATACTTTTACAAAATATTAAGTGAGAGTGTTCAATCAGTAACATGACTGTCTCACTTTCTAGACTCTCAGAGAGAATGCTGATTTCTCATCTCCCATCTTTTTCTTTTTACCAAAGTTGCATGTGGGAATACATCGAATAGGCTTTGTATGCATGGTTTCAAACAATATTGGATCATGTCTGTGGAGGTTCTCAGTCATCCAGGGCATCTTGAAAAAAAGGTTTGAGTAAAAGCATCTGGACTTCGTTTTCAAGGTGAAGACGTTTCGTCTTTAATTCCAAGAGACTTTATCAATTCTGAGTTCAACTGGTAAGCGACCTGAGCTTATATCTCTAAAGGGAGGAGTTTCCCCTGAAACCAAACCTGATGGACCAGGTTGTTGTGTTGTTAGTCATGAAAGGGAGGTGTGACTCCATATGTGAAAGTCATTAAGGCTCCGAGTCGTTGGTGACATTGCTCCATTCAGGCGCAAGGTGGTAAGTGTCACTGAGCCATACATATGTATCCCTTTAGAGATATAAGCTCAGCTCTCTTACCAGTTGAACTCAGAATTGACAAAGTCTCTTGGAATAGAAACGAAAAGTCTTCACCTTCAAAACGAAGTCCAGATGCTTTTACTCAAACCTTTTTCTCAATAGTGGAGCAGGCAAAATGTACCAGCAGGTACTGAGCTGTATTTGATTCAACAGTGGCCATATTCTTCACCGGTGACTGATTGCTAAGATTCCTTGTTTTAAATACACCTCTGCTCACCTTTACTTATGCTTTGACTGATGCCAGGATTGAGAAAAAATGTATTGTGGTTTACAGTAGAGAGGTGCTTGTGAAGTAAAACAAACTGATATCCTCACAGCTGCTAAAACTATTTTTTTTTTGCATGTTCTCCAAGCGTCATCAAGCGCCTACTAGATCTAATATGTTTCTGAACAAAGTAGAGATGTAGTTTCTGAATTCAAATATCTTGGCGTAATCTTGGATTCAGCATAATTGTTTGCAAGTCATATAAAAAAGTGGCACACTTCACAGGTGTGCCACGTTCGGTCAGACTGTACTGCCAGTTCGAGGTGGGAACCTGTGGAACAGTTTAGCACTGACATTGAGAGAATGCCTCAATACTTTAAAGCCCAATTGAAATAAAACTGACTTTGGTCAAATCAGAACTGTACTCACTTGTAATTATTGTGCAGGTATTTTAGTTTGAATCTTAGAAAGTATGAGGGTCGTTAGCCTAAGAATGAATACTTGAATGCTTTTGATGTGTCTGTATGAGCAGGTTTTAAAAGGGTAGGCTGTGCACCATTGTGAGCACTGTGTGCAAATGGGTGCATTTCTTTATGGAGCTGCGTGTTAACATTCATGTAATTATGTCTCATTTTTGTTCATTAAAATATATTGTCCTGATCAAATGAATAATTATTATTATAAGTTATTGGAGGTGGAAGTGACTGCGGTAACACCTACTTAATGGACAAAAAGCTTGTTGAGTGGCAGCTTTATGTTGAAAACCTGCTGTTGTGCACGAGACTGTATGAATAGATTCAACTAGAAATCCAAGATATAGTTTTAAAAAACTGCAGCATTGAAAGAGAGAAGAAGCAATTGCTGCAATTCACAGAAACAACTATAATTGAAACCATGGTCAAATTGCTGCTGTGTCAACTTATCACCTATGAAATGTTTATCTGCTGTCAAGTATGTATTGAGAAAAAAAATGTATATGATAAAATGTTATCTGTTATCATTATATAGGCACATATAATATATAAGTTGTATTCTTTCAGGTTTTGCTTTGTGGATTTTACAGGCGTCAATATAAGATGTATACAATATTATAAGATGTATACAAAAGAGATTTGATTTCTGACCGCTTGTGACTGTTGATAGACCAGTGGTATGTTTAAAGGACCACAGGAAAGTTGTACTTAAAAATTTTGTAGGTTTGTGTTTTTACCGTTTTTCTGACAACCATTTTAGTGGTTGTTGTGCCTTTTAGCCCTGGTAAGGAAAGCTCAACTGACAACTATTATTATTTTTTTTCCTTCGATGAGAGACTAGGACAGACATGTTACTGGCTAAACCTTTATGTCAACTACCCTTATTTTATCCAAAGCTATAATTTACTTAAGCACCACACAGCATGATGTTGTGCACAGAAACAAATGGATACCCAATTTAGTTTCTCAAACTATTAGACCCAATTAACTGAAATAACATCCATTTTTATTTCCCTGTGGCCCTAGGACTCCATTGCTGATTTTGACAGTGAGCTCAGATGTCCACACATCAGATGACATTACTGACCGCCAGATTGGTCCTGACACAGAGCATATATAGATGAAGTGCCATTTGCCTATCAGTAAATCTAGCTCTGCCTACTGGGGCTGCACTGATGCGTTTGCCAATACATCTGTCCATTCCCAGCTGGTCGTCCTGCTCGGAGATGATGGATCTGAGGCATTTGGACTAGATCATCGATACAACACCGCTGCCCGCTCAGAAGCTCTTCCTCAACTGATCAGATTTGCATGTGTCTGATTAGGCAGCTCTGGGTTCCCCAAGGGTCTGTATTAGTACTTTATTTCAATTCCTTTTTCTGCCACAAACATGCCTTCTTCCCCTTACTACAATGTGTTGGCCACTGCATTGGCTTTCAGTGCAGTGGCCAGCAGTAACTGAAAAGACAAGCTCAGTTTATTATATGGTAATGAGAGTAAGTTAGCCACATTTTGAAAGCCTTGTCACTTTGGTGTAATAACTAAAATGGTGACATTTGAGCTGGTGATTCCACAGTGCTTTGTCTTTACACTCCTAATTGGTTGTGATTGCAGGAAAGACGTTGCCTAGCAACGGATTTACTAAAGTCTTCATGAGCCATGACATTCTTCATATTTTAATGAGCTAAACTGATTAGGTAAATCACTGCAGCATGTTTGGAAGTAGCAGAAGTTTTCACAATGGCTTTTTGTGGCTCAAACCAGTACATAACGTATAATTACACCAGACCTTTCCCGGTCAGACAATAATAACAGAGGCATTCAATTCTTAAACTCTTAAATATTCTTTTCATGTGCTTTCAACATCACATTAGGCCGCTATTTAACCACGTGTTAAGAACTCAAATAAAAACATTGTGGTCACTGTGCATTAAGGTAATTATTGATAAATAACCATTCTTTTGTGACATCAAACACTTTCCCGAGGATTTATGAGCCTCAATGGAAAAAAAAATGTACTCACTAAGATTTTGCTTTCTATGACACACAAATCAGATCCTTAACTTTGTATTGAAATGCATGTTGCAAGCTATAGTTGTAAATTTTAAATGGCTGTATAAGCTCTATATTAAAGACAAATGTATGCATTTGTTGTTTCCTTTGCCTGTATACCAGCTACTCCAGTTCTTTTGTAATTCAATTACATTTCATTGTTATTCGGCCTTTGCCCATCTCGCCCAGTATTCATTCTTAAATAGAACAATAGAAACCAAGTCCTAGGATCCCAGAATTTTATCATCAAGTTGGCCTCCAGCTTTCCAATTAAGTTTATTTGTTAACATGGCATTGCAGTTTCCGGTTGGCGGCTTGCTCTTGAGTCCTGCTACTGGTTGCCTGACTGGTCACCCCAGTCCCCCCTTGCCCTACCTGCAGCTGTGACACTTTTTGAAAGATTACTCCAAGCTGCATGTCCCTTGGAGTGCTGGGATATAACAGCATGCCTTGTACTGTTTGTGTCCCGCTAGTCACTTGTGTGACAGTCACTCACTCGTTATCCTTTTTGTGACTTTGTCAAACATTGTTGTTTATGTTTTTATGGAGATTGAACAAGCATTAGAACTTGACCCACAGCACACTCACTTCAGAAAAAGAAAACTAATAAACATGGCTGGTTTTAACATTCAGAATAAGTTCGGAGACTCTGGTTGAAGTAGTAAGGCAACAGACACACAGCAGTATGGATGCTATACGGAACAAGAGCAGCCAGTGGCAGTAAGAGCTGAATTTCCCCTGGGAGATTAGTAAAGTGATTTGAATCAGTTAATTTTAGCACACATACCACTTGTATTTTTTCATCTTGGATTATGACAACATCACAAGACAATAAAATAGGCCTGTATCTCTAGTAAACCCACATTTTTGTATTTGTATGAAAGATGCTTGGTGTTATTGCGACACATCCTGCAGCTGTCAAAGGCTCAGTGGAGACCGGGGAGAGCAGGGCAAAGAAGTGGAACGCCGAACTGGACGGGCTGAGCTGATAAGATCCGAGGAGACTCCAGGCAGCAGTCCCCCCCTCCCCCCATCTCCACAGCTGGCAGCCGGCGACACTAACCTTTCCCAGCTTTGACAGGTGCTAAAGGCGGCCAGGGATTTGCAAGCATTATGTTTGACTTCTTTCAAATTAGCACCTCTTTTTCTGTGTCTTCTCCTGCATATCAAGGTGGCCGCAATCAATCATTCCACCGTGAATAATTACACGCTTGGGGAGCACAAAACAATCTGTAAACACTTTGCATAACTCTCAGGTATTTGTGAAGTAAAAAAAGAAAAAAAAAAAAGACATGAAGGAATCAAATGTACCACTTGACACTCCTTTCACATGACTTGAGTGATGCCGGCCTTGAGAGCCCTGCAGCAGTTTAAACGGTGCCCATTCACAAGAGAAAAGCAGGTTGAACAGTTCTCCTTATATTAGCCTGCTAATGAGATCCCAGTGTGATACTTTTTTTTAATGAAACCATCCAGGAGGCCAATTGTCCATAAGTAATTATCATATGCTAATTGGCACAGCAAAGTACAGCGAGAGGCTTTTGTTTTTCTGCACCTCGTGTTTTTTCTTTATTGCTCCCCTTATATGCTTTGTATCAGAATTGTTTAATGACTGTAATTTTCGCCAAAAAGAGGCCGAGACTCAAAAGTGTCATACACATGTTTAGTGTCACATTGAAAAAACAGCACCGACTAAAAATGTAGAAATGCACACAACAATAGCATTCCGCTAATCGTATTAACTAGATTAGACAATTAAACAAAACAATATATAAGACATTGCCATTTATGAGGTTTTCTCTAAAGAGAGAAACGATTAGGTTGTGATCTTAGATAAAAAAAAAAAAACAGTTTTTAGTTATTAAAAGTTACGGCCCAGCTTCGATATTGCCTTAAACAGCAAAATGAAACCTGGTTCGGTTGAGTGAGGGGACCCAACTCAAACCAAGTGTCAGGGACTTTTTGGAGTCTAAGTCTAACTTTATCTAAATTCACTTATACATGTGACTGTAATTACAAGTCTATGAAGAAACAAATAGTATTTATTTATTTATTTGTTTTAAAGCAAAAAAATGTCAATTGTACACATGAAGCCTTAGGCGGTAGCCTGGTTCTACCAGACTCTCGTACATTTCATTTGTACAGAGAGTCTGGCCTCGCTCCATTGACAAGCGTTTACTTCCTTGTATGCGGGAACTCTGTTGAAGTTTAAAACTATTGGATCTGCCCAGAGTCACAGGATCTGCCAATCGCTAACGTGTGGTTGTGACGTATGTCATGCGCCGAAACCGACCGGAAACAACAAGTCACTTCCTCTGTTCGCTGATTGGTCCTACAAAAAATTGATTTCTGGAAACCTAAGAATATACAGCGATCCCAGACTAAGTACTAAAGCGAAATGAAATTGAGCGGAAGTACGTAGGAGGGCGGAGCCAGGCTATTAGGCGGGACACAAAAGCCATGAATTTTCCCTGGGAGTCCCAAACAGCACATTACCATCCATTTCTCTAACCTAGAACTAGCTGGTAGGTGGCACATAGATGTATTATATAGGACCTAAATCTATCTGAACTTGTGACTTTAGGCGAATATAAATCTATTTTAAAGAAGCGTGAACTCAATGAGCTTAGAAAATGTAACTGTTTTTAAACCTGCACACATTGACTTTGATTTTGTAACTTTTGATTGTAAATATTATTTGTGTTTTTGTTAATGTGTGTATTTGTCTGAAACATTGTGTAATGCTGTCGTCTTGGCAAGGTCAATCTTGGAAAAGAGATTTTTAATCTCAATGAGGTTTCACCTGGTTAAATAAAATATATAATAAAATAAATTAAAAATATTACCCCTGGAGTCAGTCAGGTTAGCCCTTTATTTTTGGGACATTCTCCCAAAAACCTTTTGACTTCTAGGTTTATTGCTGTGTATTGTGGCACTATGGCCGATTCACATGCGGTTTCCCCCACTGTCATATTCAGCATGATTTTTAGTAATTTTGATGATTAACAGAGAAAAACAAATGAACTAAACTAAATAATTTTTCAGACTTTTTCTATTACTAATACTTAAACCAGGTGTGACTCCTGTTTCAACATAAGCTTTGCAGTTGGAAAAGCTCTGGACCCAAATATCCACTAAAACAGCTGTAGATGTTAACAAATTAATTGCATTTGGTGAATTGCTTCTAAAGAGATGTTGCAAACAATACCTGAAAGATATGATAATTACTGTAATACCAAGGGTCTAATTGTTATCTTGCAATTTTTTTTTCTCAACACTAAACCCACATAATGAATGGGAGTCTCCTCAGTACAGCGTCAACAGCAAACCGACGTGTACCTGTGGAGTCAACGAGGGCTATGTTTCATGTGAAACGCTTGATTTGACACATGGCACAGTGAGCACTTCAGGGCAAATTTGCCTCAGAGCTCGTTTTGAAGAAAACCACAGAGCGCTTGCCGACAAAAACATATCGTCCCCTTCAGGCTTTTTCACACGCTGGAGCTTTTACTGCAAAGCCAGTGTCAAAAAGCCTTTTCCCTGCAATTTCATTAGCATTAATTCCCCCCAGCCTCAGGTACAAGGGAGGAATGACAGCCAGAGGAGGGACTAACTCGTCAAATCAACTTAACTTTTGGAATACAGCACACCTTTACAAGACTGCCTTTGTAAAGGGGTTATCATTATGTTGTTTATAATCATTTTAGAAAGCGTTTGTGGTGGAATCATTGTTAAGTGGTTCCATATATTAAAAAAAAATCCAAAAGCGTTTTTATTACATTGAGCTAACACCATTTAGTTATGTTTTCCATTATTTAGGAACGGTTTCTCATATTAATAGTGTAACTTTCTCTGTTATTGTGCAATTTCTTTCACATTTCTTAGCCTTTAAACTTCAAATAACGTTGGGGCTATATACGGAATGAGCCTTATTAGTGTTTGGTGCCCAGATTACTACGGTGGCCCAGTAGTGCACAACACAGCAACATTAAAAAAAGCCACAACACAAAGGAAATGTTCCAGACCACCAGGGAGGGGTGTTGATATTGAAAACATTATCATTTCAATCATTGTTCAATCAGACACACTGCCCCCTAGTGGTCCGGAGCATTTCCGTTGTGTTGTGAACTTATGTTTGTTTTGTTTTTTTTTATTTTGTGAGCTTGTGTTTGCATTTTTTTTAGAAACCCCCTCAGAAACAGGGTCTTGCTCTAATTACATGTAATGAGACTATTTATCTGAATACTTATTGTCTTTGTCGCTGTAGTAATAGTTTTGTTGAGTAATTTTACTTCTATTTGTTGCATCTATTTAAGTAAAAGGTCTTTTTTTTTAAGCACAGACTTCCTTCCGCATCCCTGGCCACAGCCCAGACTGCCTTTAGAATGCAGTGCGAGAACGAGCAGCTCATATGAGATGAACAATGTCCTGACATGGCAGGTAACGGTTATGCATCATCCTTCGTCCCAGATGTGACACATTGAAATGATGGGCGTTACAGCAGCCAGTGATGGATTTTGCACTGCGGCCGGCGCTGACGTGCAAAGCCTAAATCGTACTCAGGGAAAATTCAACTCAAGGTCCTTTTAAAAGTAAAATTAAAGGAGTGTGGAGCACGGCTGCCTCAAGGTTATAATGTTTGCATAAATTCATTTGCCAGGGTCTTGTTTTAAATGTGGTAAATGGCACTGTTCAAGCAAAGCAGAATGAAAGGACAAAATAATTACCTTTACAACTGGTTTAAGTCTGCTGTGCCTGTGTGTAGTGCATAACAGTAAAATACTGCACAGATTCTAGATTAGTCCTTTTTAGTATTTTGTTAATTATAAAAAAAATACAAAAAAAAGCAGCATGAATTGGGCATGTGCAGCATTGCATGCCACACTGCGCGATAAAAGATAGTGGCAAAGGAATTGAATTGCTACAAATCAACCACTATCAACCACACAGCAGCATTATGTGTCATCTTAAGAGGCGTCATTAGAAAAAACGTCAACGACAAAAAATAGGAATAGTAAAAGTGTGGATAATTTGGCAGGTTGCAAAGTGGATACTAGCTAAAGGCAACAAAAATACATATTCTAGAACAGTGGTTCTCAAACTTTTTAAAGTGATGTACCTCCTTTAACCATTACATTATCATAATGGACCATTATCAACCTGGGTATGCATCAGAACGCTCGTGTTTTGCCGTACTTTCCTCGCGTACCCACAGCGCATCAGCGCATCCAGGTTAGACGATTAACACACCGCTCTCTCTTTCAGGACAAGGGTAGCGCTGTCTCCCAGTGTGGAGGGACACAGGCGGCACCAGGCCTAATAAGGCACCGCGATGAAGGATTGATTAAGAATAATGAAATGAAAAGTATTAGGCTGTAAATTCATGTTAAAATGTAGTTTGTTTTTTTTAAGACATTTTTGCATGGAGGCTATTTTTTGTTATTGTTAGGCTACTTTTTCTTACATCTCGCGTACCCCTGAGATCTCTTCCTAAGGGGTACGCATGCCCCCATGTAAGAAATGCTGTTCTAGAGAATGTAAAGCATTTGATAACACAGATAAAATAAAATTATGTTTGTACAACTGTGAGATATAGTGTTATTGATCCTTTCATTATGTGACATAAAACAATGCACTGTTCAAATGTTGTACAGTATGTATTTATAACTCATCATTTGACACTATATTCCCAATTATGTATAATCATATCAAACACTGCACACATTGCATTTGTGTAAGTTGATAGAATATATGCGAAAAGCGCTGTCGCAATGGAGTCTTTACACAGAACAGAATCTGCTATTCTAAGCTGGCTCAGGTGGTGGAGCGGTTGTCCTATAATTTGAAGGTTGGCGGTTTGATTCCTGCTCTCCCCAGTTGGGCAAGACACTTAACCCACTGTGCCACAGCTCTGGTAAATGAATGTGTGTAACTTTAGAGGTGTGTTCAAGCATCATGTAAAGCACTTTGGTGTAGCCAGGTACAAAAAGCGCTATATAAATGCACACCATTTACCATTTTGTAATCTGCTCATATGAAATAAATAGGGCATATCCGATGGTAATTTACACACGTGACTAATGTGCTCATGATTTTATTATGTTTATGTTTATGTGTATAAGTTGTCACAGTACGCACACAGTTGTCTTTGAAAGATGGATAAAACAAAAAAAAAGAAAGAGGGAATGGGAGATGGCGTGTCAAGGTATGGGACAGCTGATAAACAAGTGGATGGTAATATTTAACAGGTAGGACTTAAAGTGTGACGTCTGTGTTTGGAGGCTCTCAATATTTCGTTAACAGACTTGGCGTTAGCGTTTGCTAACATTGGGAATGTAGCAGCCAAATGGGGTTTAAATTAAGGCTAGCTTTATATGCAAAACTGAGGTTACAGAGCTGAAAACTGGAAAATTTAAGACAGCATTCTATGATCAATAAATTGCTATGATTAGAACTAGAAAATAAATTATTCACACTTCTTAGTTCACAGCGTCAAAATGGAGTTTCCAACTTGGGTACTTATATTGTAAAACCCTGTTCTTTCCATCTGAGCTAACCAGCCACGGTTTAACATGGCTCATGATACAGGTTAGAATGAACTAAACAGCGCTCTACATTGTTTACTTCCTTACTTTCTGTTCCTACAGCTGCCCAGAGGGGACAAACTACTAGAAAAGAAGAGCACTCCTGTTTCCTTAACAAAGAATGTTTTTGCAAAGCTCCTCACTGAACATATATATACGCTGTGCAGCGGCGCAGGAGGTATGACATGGTGTGATAAAAGCCACTGATAAAGACGTGCGGGACCAAAATATTTTTTTTTTAGAAAAGGAAGGACCAGAAAACAAGTTTAGTTTGAGATCAATTTGTTATTCAAATTAACATTACTTGTTTTTTTTTATTGTTACAATGGGTACAAAAAAGTTTCGATTTTGCAGATCTTATTGCATTTATTACACCGGTCTGGTACAATTACAATGTGATCAGAGCAGATTGACGCGAATTGGCAGTGCCGTTGGAGAAAAAATAGAACTGTATCTGGCGGCACTTCGCAAACATTGCAGCCTTTATGAAAGAAAAGGAATGTGCCTTGAAGTATACATAGTGGTTGCTCTTTCTTTGCCGCAGCATGAAACCTACAAAAGCCTGAGCTGAGGCGCACTTCTTATGCCTTTTATTCCAAATACAGTAAAATTTCATCCATTAGAGAGGACGGCTGGGAGAACCAAACAGGCCTATTTGCACGGCTGCTGCCTTACACTGTAATATGGTTAAGTGAGCATAATTTGCACCTGTCTATTCCTGTCAGTTTTAGTCAGAGACCACCCACCCGACTGCTCTGCACTGCAATTCTCAAAGCACAGAGAAGGATTTTTTAAAACCACAATGGCAACAATGGAGCCACAAATACTGCTTCTAAAATGTCAGGTGTAATTACTTGACTTGGCCAGTCCTCAGACCCTCCTGTTGTACATCTTTATTCCACCAATATTATTCATTTTCTGACCCGCAGCTGAGATAATTAGACTGATCCGTACACAGAGATGTCCTTTTATTCCTGCCAAGCCTTAGAGACCGGACAGTAGTCTTTTAGGTAAAGAGATCCCTATCCCGCTAATTGATTCCCCTTAAATTCTTTAGATAGAGAGCCAGGGACACTGTAACAGAGAAAAAGAGGCTGACAGAGTTCATTAGCAGCGGCTGTTCCTAGATTAGTGGTAAAAGCAGAGGATAAGCTAATACCCCACAGCACTTCCAAACTTTATTTAAATGGACTGTCCCAATTTATTTATAATCTTTATTATAATTTTGACATTTAGTTTTTTGTTGAAATGGATAATTTTTTTCATAGTAACATTTTTGTTCATAGCTGAAGACACAAAGAGACACAAAGAGACACAAAGGTTGCAGGTTAAAAAGCCTATAGTCTAAACAAACACCTACATTTCTAAGTGTACGCTCACTACACTATACTGTGCTACATTTTACTGCACAATTTGAATAGGATTAGCATTCAATTCATATTATCCATATAGTAGTTAAATTGCTGTATTGTTAAATATACTTTAAGATGGTACGGACATTTTTCTGAGGTACTTGGTGGTAATAATTCTCAGTTTTCTCTGAGTCTGAGCTAAATTTCTGTATTTTTGTTTTTAGCAAAAACAAAAATGTGAACTTGAATGTCGCTAAAGAATTCTATCCCAAAGTTTACCAAAAAAAAAAAAAAAAAAAAAAAAAAAAAGAAGCCTAATAGTTAAATTTGTGCATCATAGTGAAAACTATGATTTTTTTACATAATAACAATAAGGTTTATGGGGAAAACATGCTTGAAGCATCAACCTTTAACTACATTATCTGTCTTGAAGACTGCTGAGGTGTGAGGTAATGGGTAAGTGCAAACTAATGGAGATGATGGGTAACTAAATATGCACTGCTGGATCGTAATTCCGCCTCATTTTTCTTCACTGGGCACCGTGTGCAGAGAGCGGTGGAATCTTTCAACAACCACAGCCCAATTTACTCACCACAAATACCATTAGGACAACTCTGCTTTCATCATTTGTAACCCACCACATGACAGCCCAGTTATTAGAGTGACTTTGCACAAGCCTTACACTACGGATTTTGTATTTTATCTTTAACCAATCATATTAAAATGGTATTCAGTACATAAGGCCGGAGCTTGTGAAAAAGGCTATTTAAAAGTGTTTCATCTTGTGGGCTACAAATGGCACAGTAATAAATCCATGTCATTTCATCACAGCACCTCGGGACCATTTCATATAATTTAAAAAGCAAGGTCAAGAGGTTCCCCCATCACTGGCCCGTCATGTGCCTCTGCAGTAAGAGAAGAGACTGCATAATAGAGCAGGCAATGCACAGGAGAAATATTAGACTAATGAAAAGCTCTTCCCTGCGTTGGCTGCAAGCCCATCGCGTGTTGCGTTTCACAGCATGGAGCACCAAAATGGGATTCGGTTAGCAAAACACCACCCCATCCCAAGAATATGCATCAGGCTCTTTAGCTGCACAAAGGAACTAACAGTGATGACTCAGAGAGGTGTAATATTGAAAGTGTATAGAGTCTTGCTCTAATAACTGTTTTCGTCTGAGGTAGAGTTGTGCACAGGGCTGAGTGTTATGTACTGTAAATGTACAGTTGGGACAGGAAAATGATCAGACATGTAAATGCAGAAGAATAAATCTTATTCAATGTAAAAAGCATTTGAATGAAAATACAACAACACACAAGGAAATGAAATTAAATACAAAATAGGCTAAACTTGTCTGCAGTCTCACAAAAGGTAGAGTTTCCTTTTTGTGTCTGCAGTGAAGTTTATTGTTCAGTGCACGCTGCCGTATCTTCTTGAAGGTGACTTGGTTAAAGACAGACGCAAAGGGTTAGGACATGCTTTTTTTCATTGGAACTTCAGAAGTAGCAGCAGGTTCACACTGCATTTTCTTAGTACAAGACCTCCGCTCCTGTATACTGCTCTATCAGCTACATTCGCCTGTCCCCATTTAATCCACAGCAGACCCCAATAATCCTCAAAGTGAAGAGCAAAATAAACTGTGGCCATCGTAAAGTGCACCGTGGGTCTGGGGCACTGGAGCCATAGACATGGCTGTCCTGCCATTCTGCTTCACAGCCACAGTTTTAGCTCTGGGGTTGGTGTAGCCACGAGGTTAAACACTGCTACATTTCACAATAGTAAATATCCAGGCGTATTTAATTTTTTATAAAAATGTAAAAATATGTTTCGGTTTTCTCACATCAAGACCATTAACACAATTCAACAAGTCTCCATTCACTGCAGACACAGCTGTGCCACAGAGCATACAATATTGAGCCAATAAAATGACCAAATAAAAAATATATTAAATATAATTCTTGGACTCACCACCAACAAAACTATTTTTTGAACATAAAGTCCATCCGCTTGTCTTTCTACAAGAAAAGTTTAATTACTGCTGCACAGTTCATCTGTGAGTTTCAGTTCCAACAGTAAATCCTTCTATTTCTATGGAGGCTAATGCTGAAAGTCCAGTCTGTCTCCTCGTATTTCAGGCATAAATTTTCATTTATAAGTATGTCCACTCTTTAAAATAGGCTACGCTCTCTAACCAGCCAATCAAAAGACGTAAAAATGCTGACATTATTGTACGCCTGTTAGCTGGCCCTTGGCACTTGGCGGGCTACCCAACCCTAAATCTGATTGGTTAAAGCACAGTTTCATTACAATTTATTTTAAGCTACAGGTGCCCGCAGTGTTGATTGAAGGCCTTACGACAAATTTAATTTATCCTGTTAACAAATGTCTGAAATCGGATTGGATAAAAGCTCCATCAAAAACATACACTGATGGAACCAAGAAAGAAGCTCTAAACTGAAGAGAATAAAAGACTGGGAATAATTTAATACAAATTAATGGAAAAAAATATCTAACATAAGTCAATGATTCTAATATTGTTTAGGCCAGCAGAAAAGGCGGCCCTCAAGACCCACCACTGGTGCAACAGTACAAAAGGCTTTATTTCTGTCTTGCCGTTAGATGCTCGGGTACATCCTGACATTGCAGATGATAGCAAAAATGGTAAGTGGTGGTCCTGCCTGTTTGGAAATATGATCTAAAGTACCCCCCACTGATCTAAAGCCAAAGCTGACAGAGTGGCCCCTGTGGTGGCTCATGGCACGCTGGAGGGAGGTACGCTTTGACAGACACATTAGCAACAGAACAACACTGGCCCCCAGCTAGCTTCTGCTAAAGGTGAGATGAAGCAAAAAGCTACAGGCTAAAGGCAACACCATGACATGTATCACCATGCCTGAAGCTGTCACTGCACACAGACTACCCTAAACCAACTTTAATCATCTGCTCTTGAAGGAGAAATAAAGGACAAAGAATGTATAAAAAATGTATAATGCACCACAGTCACTTTACATGAGACATGACATTTCCACAGTCGCACAGTGGATATTAACCACAGCCAACAACAAAAGGGCAGCTCATTGAATATCCCCTGCAGATTATAAGAAAATGGCAATCCCATTTATGGACCAGGACAATGGTAGGTAAAAATGACTATTCGTGTAACTAACGCTATATACAGCAATTTGTATCTGACAACAGCCAAGCTTTTGTCATTGTTATGCATTTTTTTATAATACCAATACATGCATAGCATTATAGTAATAGCATACAATTACATCAAACATCTTTATTGCAAGCATAAAGGGTATTTCACAAGAAATTCTAATCAAACTGGGTCTAAAACCAGGCCAGAAATCCTCAAGAGTGCAGCTAGTCTAATCTGACCAGTTCTGAAAAGTCATGCTCCCAGAGGTGCACTACAGACGTCTACTTTTCATCTGCGATGTGCCACGTCAGAGGCAAAAAGCACCAGACTTGCACTCTTTGGGTTAATAATAGTTTCTTGTCAGGAGAAAAGCATTGGCACAGTAATGCATCATGTCACTCCCAATGCATGCCACTACGCATCTCAGGAGTGCATCCTTGGCACTTGTGCTGTATTATTAGGAATTATCTGCAGTCGCTTAATAAATGTCCTACTGCTGGGTCCCACCGGACATGGGGCAGAGAAGCAAACCCCGATAATGGAGGGGTATCCATCATAGCTGCCAGTCAGAACACCGCCAGAGCCACTGCCACCCAGGCTCCTGCTGCAGACCAGAAAAGCAACAGCGGCTCATAAGAACGGCACTGAGAACACCTGGAAATGATCCGATGATAGATGAATGGGACACTTTGATTACTCGGCCCATTATGGCACAAAAAACATTGCATTAATCACGTCTAGGCTTCATTTATTACAAATATTATGAACAAGAGACAACACATCGAAAGTGATTTCCATTTACAGTCAAGGGATATTTAGATTGCTAATGTATTACGAGTCGACAGACAAGAAGAAGATTTGTCAGAATGCGGAGTCACTCCCTGTAACAAAATCACCAGCCAAAAAACCTGGATGCAATTCATATATGGAAGAGCTGACAATCGGACAGTTACTTCAAGAATCAAGAATATTTTTCAGGCAGCTGCAATACAATCACTCAACAATCATCAATTTCAACAATTAGAAGTTGTCTCAAGTTTTTTTCTCTTTAAGAAGGGTAAAAAAAAGATAGGATATGGGACAAAATGAATGCAAATGATGGCACATGGTATAAACATATTAAGACTAAGCTTGTAACTGCCGGCATGACATCTTTTTCTAGTGCGAGTGACCTACTCCCTCATCTAAAGAAGGCATCTCTGGTGAGTGCTTATAACAACTGTGCTAAAGTCAGCCCTCACTCTGAGTGAGCGTTCTTGTTGTTGCTGATTAGCTGTTAGGGTCGTACTGTTTTATAGCAATACCTACCCAAAGTGGTGCCTTTCAAACTATAGTTATAGTTTGACACACAAAGTGTTTCCCTCTGAGACCTCTTACAGTCTTTGTGAGTTTGTGAAGGCCCAGGTTGGATGGAAACAGTTCACCACGGCCACTCAGTCATTGTGCATTTTTAATTGATTCAACTCATTATAACATATGTAATGTACATCTGCTACTTTATGATGAGATGCTTTAATCCAAGATTTAAATATTAAGCATAGAGAGTATGTATCTCAATAAAGGACTACTAAAACAAGTAAAAACTCTCAAAGGACAGGGTTAAAACAAGCTGTTTTTCTGATGTGTCATGAATTTTAAAAATGCCTGTGGGCTCCAATGCCTGTGGCCGACTGCGAAAACCGGCAGCTCAGCGCTCGTTTTCCCCCAGTGCTTCCGTAATGGGCCGATGGAAATAAATGTAATCAGTGCATTTTGTTCTCACTACTGATATCATTTCTCCTTATTACTTCTCACCTCCTCCGCCTCTCGGGCTACCGTCAGAATCTCATTTGATGGTATTTACATTCACTCCACTTCTGAAGCATGGTGATGGTAAAAAGCAATTACTAGTGTTGTAGTCAAGGCCATACTACCTGAGAACAGAGTGCACCAAGAATTTGAGGGACTGAGTCAAGACCAAGACCAGTGCACCATCCAATGGAAGTGCAGGGAACAGTTTAGATACATCTATTATGACACCCCTGGGGGATTTAAATAGTGGATGGAGTAGAACTTAGACTGTAAATTGGTGATCATACAAGATACAAATTGGAGGTGCTATGAGGATAGCTATATTAAAACAGTCACAATACTTATGTCAGACATGGTCAATCTATGCCTCTATGTTTGAGACTGAGAAGATGGGGTCAGACTGGTTTAGGCATTAGGAACATTCTCCAAGACCAAGAGCAGTCTTAAGTACTTGGACACTTGATGTTACTATAAGTTTCTGTTAAAAAGATGACCTAACTTAACCCCTAACCCCTAACTTGGAAATTTAAAAGTCAAATAGGGGGAGTAACAAACTACTTTTTATTCATTTTGTGTCATGCTGTGATTTTCACACGTTTATAACATTTTAGACATGGTTTCACCAACAAGGTTAAATTGTAAACCAGTTAAATCACAGTTTACATTTCTTTCAATATTGTTTCACCAAACCAAACACAGTTAAGCGTAGCTGGGTCAGATTGTTATCTGCTATGACAAATGAGAGCATTAGTGCTTTTTTGACTGGGCTCTCTATTGCCAAGGATTGAGTGACCTTACCTTTAGATACCACTTTTCTCTGCATTTGAATTGTTTTCCTTTAGATACACACTAGTAAGAGCTAAAAACTTTTGGTTTCTGACTAACTGAAATATGTGAATATTTTAGAATGCCGTTCTTAATGTTACAGGATATTGAATAAGAAACATGTACTGCCACTGCACCTACAGCTCAAATTTGGGCCACAAAATTACCAGATTTTATCACAGCATATTACCAACCAAAATGTATTTTAGCTATCAGATTGCAAGATCAAAAATCTCAGTAATAGTTTGTGAGCTGTCATCACCCGTTTGAGATAGGCCTAAATGTCTGACCAATGCATTTTAACTAAAAACCTAGTTCCTCGCCTGAAATGCAGTGATTACACTTTTAGCCCATTTCCTATCAAACTTTACATCAATCACAGCATCAAAGTTATGATAACTGACTGACTTTAAAGGCTTTATGGAAATTGAACATTTCGTTCAGTAACACTTTGATATTTAAATGAAATCATTAATGGCTCCACTGCTTTTGTATGTCAGTGTAATTCTGCATTAATAGATAACATTTCTTAATCAAGGACAAGTTTAGAAACTAGTAACCCACAATGTTATAAGGTAAGGTTTAAATAAATACATCTCCAGAGTCCTTATTATGGTAAGTATCTGACCTTGTTTTTCTGAATAAAGCCTCTATGCATTCACTTTAACAAACATTTGACATTAGAAGACGATAATTATTCCAGACCAAAGTATTTGCTATTTTATTTGTCAGTGGTCCTCATAGGCAGCTATCTTGGTTCTCAACAATAATCGGCACATTTTTATTTGAACAATGTCTGAATAACCTTGGTTCCTTTCTCCTTTCCCATGTAATTTATTTCTAAACCAATACACATAACTTTTTTTTTATTTATTTAAAGCAATAGTCTTGGTTTGGATAAATCTGAACTAGGGATAGTCACTTTGCAGTTCATTGGAAGTAAATTTTTCAAGTAAATTTTCCAATAATAGCACTGAAAACATTGTGAGTGATGATGACCAAATTGGTGTTACTTTGCCTTGTAACGACTAGCAACAAATAAAAACATTTCAGGTTTTCATTAAAATAGGATTTTGTCTGTAGTAGTGGTTTTGTTTCTTCTCTGCTCTCATTTAACATGGATGTATGTAGCATGCACCCCTCTTCCTATTCTTGTTCCTTTTTAAATTCTGTGTTTTACGTAGGTGTCTGATTGCAAATTTTGTCTATGTACTTTGTACTATGGAACTAAATCACTTTGACTTACCCAGTGTATGGATTGTGCTATACAAATAAAGCTCTGTTGGTATGAGCTTAAAAATCAATGGCAATAGATAATATGGACAGTGACGGCTTAGCTATAATGTGCTAATATTGATATTAAGATTTATTTGAATATTTAAGCAGCATAACCAAACAGTGCAAAAAAAGCAAAAAAAAAAAACATGTCCTGTGCAACCCGCCTACCGTACCAGCCACACAGCATATGCACAATCAGCTCATTGCATCTTCAGCATGCCCATTTTGAAGATCATCTGGAGGTTCTATAGTGCATGTGAAAGGGGGATGGGGGCTACTGCCTGAAGATTTAAACCTGTAGAACTTTGAAGAGCACCTCTGGTGACACTGAGGCCCTAAAAATACATCATAAAAAGCACGGTGCTAAGTAAGATTTTTCTGCCATGAGTAGCATTTTTGCCTGCTGTCTTAATGCCTGTACACTCTATGGCTTTTCTTTGCTATTTATGACTCACCATTTCCCATACTCCAAACATGCTGATGCATAAAAACACAGCCTCTCTTTTCTAAGCCTTAGTGACTCGATGCTGGTGCCTTTGCTGTTCGAGGACAAAAGCATAACAGATTGCAAAAGCTTTATTGTATTTCCCCTAATGAAATGTGTGGTTGTCCATACCATTAAATGTAAACCATAAGCAAACCTATTCCCAATTGATTGTGTTGCTTTGCAAATGGAGCTTCAATTACGCCATTCTTCCAAGTGAGCGCCGAGCAAATGACACAGAACTATCAATAATAGGCTGCTGGGGACAGATGCTGCCGAGGATAAGCCGGAGAGTTGGACCTCCTTCGCTCTTCACTCTTTGTTAAATTACCCAAGGTTAGTGCAGCATACTAAAGGCAGCTAAAGTAATTAGTTTTCCACCAGTTGGTCAATTGTCAGAGTCTGCAGGAGGAAGAACTTACTGTGTACACAGAAGCAGATGGCAGCAAACAAGACTCACATCTGAGCATGAGCAGTCATGTTCAAGACAGTTTATAAAGCCTTTTTACAATACAGTGCAGTTAATGTGCTGTGTAAACTGGCATTTGAACAGCACTTGTGCATCTAAAGACCTCTTAAGGTTAAAATCGTATACACCATATTTAATTTATCAATGCAAGGTTCACAGAATGGGCTCTGTTTAAACACTTTAATTGTGCATGGTATTATTTTAATTTTATTTATGTCATCTTTTCTGTTACTCCAGAGAAAGGTCAAAAGAAAAAAAGAACATTTTGGTTGCTAGCCTCAAATGAACAATCCCTCATGAAGCTGTGGTAAATATTAAATTGCTGGTGTGAGAATAATTACATGGCTGCCGAAGTTACAAGACCTTCCCTCGGTCTTAGAAAAACGGCGGCTGAATGTCACGTCTCCGGCATTCGGACACACGCTGGGATAAGAGTGGACTCAGTTCAGGTGAAACCCACTTCTACTATGCAAGCCCCCAGATACGCACCAAATTGTAAAAACATCACAAAAGCTTTTAAAGCCAGCTACAGCAGGTGGAAAGCTGTTATTAGAGGGAGTATGGTTATGCGGTGTGTAAGGGAATGAACATTGCAACATGATTAATAGGCAACATCACTTTTTCATTAACTGAATCACTGATGTTTTGCAGCCATATGAATTTTGAATAAAGCTTAATTAATACAGAAAAGCATTGATTAAAGCTGCCAAATCCATCAAATAAATGGAACCACATTGTTTGAACAAGCATAGTGGGTTTTGTACTCAACATGAAAGTAAGGCCACAGAATTTGAATTAGAAGTTGAATAGTTTGAGGATAAAGTGGCAAATAATAAAAGGAGAGTGGTCAAATGTCACCAGCAGACAATTTTCAGCTCCTCTGGAATATTTGTAATAATTTGTCAAAGCAAAACTGCCAGTCCATATTATCAAGTGGCATCTATTTATGTGGCAAGAAATATTGCTGTATTCATGTTCTTTTGGGACAGATCCAGTTTCTGTTAAATTGTTATTTTGTAGGAGTTTAATTGCGAATATTAGAGCGATAGAAATATTAAAAAGGACAGATTAGTTTTAATAATTTCACATGACAGTCAGGTTTATTTTCTTGTCCCTGTATAATTGAAGGTATTGATTGTACATTGTGTAAAATTATACAAATACAGTTGAATGATAAACCAGTCATCAATGTTATCAGTGCATAATTACATTAAAATAACTTTCTGTGTTTGCCTATAATGGAAATAACTGGACATTAAAAGTGACATTTAAACTTGGATGAATGCTTATATAATTTAAGAACTAATCAATTGACCTACTTTCACTTGGTCTGTTCTTGTAGAGGACCGCAAACCTACATATCAACCCATCCAACCACATCACAGCCCCCACGTTCCAGTAAGTACCATGTACAGAACAGAACACGCCAGTGAATTTCCAGTAGCAATGTCCCAGCGTCTCAGTGAAGCTGTAACTCACGAGACGCTGCTGCCTTACAGCGCAGACTGTAGAATAAATAGAAGTAGTCCATCACAATGTTAAGTCCTTGAGTAATGAGTGGCCTACGGGCTCTAATGGAAAACAGAATGGTAATTGCAAACAAAAGCTTCCTACATCCATTTTTAGATTTTACATTCCACCTGTACTCCACATTTTCTTGACTGCCTTTTTGTAAAATATGAATCGAGGAAGTTGCTGGTATACACTGGCTTTCTCAATCAAGTTATATAAATATACTCTAAAAACATGGCAAAGGACTATGTGTGTGCTGGCAGTGAGTGGGGAGTGGACATTGGTGTAAGAATTAATATTTGGATGTAATATTGATCCATACAGATAAGCATACATTGCTATTGCTGCAAATATTGTTGCTGCATGTATCTTTTTGATGCTGCCATTTTAAATGCACGTTTAATGCTTAACATGACCAAAATGATTCAATTTCCGGAAATATCTGGGGTCAAAGAACAGTTCCTCTACTCAACCTGCTATACACTATTAATATTATAACAGAATTTATGTGGGAAGAATACTGAATCTGAACATGTCAACTTATTTTACTGCTTCCCAACAAAATGATTAGCTCATAAATTAAGATAGTTTCATGGTTGAACTATCACGGACCCCTGTTTTAGCCACAGGGGAGGACCAGAATAGAGGAGCATGACTCTCAATGAAAAATAAAAAAGAGACAGATATCGCAGTAAGAAATAAGTGGCATAATGGATTACATCAAATCTACTGTTTAAACCCCTAAATCCATGTCATTTTGTATAATCCCCATGAGCTGCTTGTGCTTAAGACACATCAAGTGCCTCAGACTCCAGTATTAGACTGTAAGAGCAGCATTGATTACACGTTAAAAGATTTGTACTTCACTTGCAATTCACTTTTGTTGTTACTATGTACATATAACTATGCACATTTATTCCATTCCATTACCATTATAATTATTCATTCATTCATTTTTTCTATTCTATATTAGAATTATTATGTGATTTTTTTGCAGATTTAAGCTGGATTTTCAGAGGCATTATCAATGCAACAGACAATTGGATAGACAGAACTTATCATGAAAATTAAGCAATAAATAAAGCCCGCCGCCATTTTTGATGAATGTCAATTTCCGGTATGGGGCAAAGTGTATAGGAAAGGGAAGAACATACAAACTGCACACAGGTCCTGCCCGGCTCGGGAGTCAAACCATGAACCATCATCAACACATGCTAACACTTGTTTGCCTCCTACGTTACACTCACTGGTTTAGTTGTTAGATGAGAGAAGTATTTTATTATAGATTAATGTATTTTTCCTTTTCACTAAGAATGAACAACATGTTAATCTACAGAGAGAGTTGGATTGTGTTCTGTTTATTGTACAATAATTTACCGTCAGAGAGACTTAATGATCAGATCTTCCTTTGTTTCTTTTTACACAAGTTTTCATTTGTGTGACTTAATTTTGCCCTTGAATTTTATTTTCAATATTTATTTTTTATTTGTTTTTATTCCTATACATATCATATGGCAGACTGCAATCTATTGACTTCAAATAAATACCAAATGTTCTAAAATACTGTATATAGTGTTTTTATTATTCAATCAGTTAATTTAAACATCTTTAAATATTTAAGCTGTTATAGAACGTAATACCGTTATAGAACATAAAAAAATAACTTCAGTTACTTTGCTGAGTATCTAATTACTTTTACATTGTGATAACTGAGTTACTAACTCAATTATTTTTTGGGAGAAGTAATGTGTAACTGTAACTAATTACTTTTTTAAAGTAAGATGACCAACACTGACAACACCGCACAACCAGTTGCATGTGATCATGTGATCGAGTCGCTATCATTTAACTACCAGACCCAGAAGTTAAGTTTATATAAATATATAGGCTGATACAAAACTAAAATCCCACAGTTTTCAGATTTGTAACTCACTTTGGTGACTTGGACTCAACCTGGACCTTTCTTTAGTGACTCAGTTTAACAAAAAATGACTCGACTCCGACTAGCTTTGGTGACTTGGACTCGGACTTGAATACCAAGAAATATTTCAAGTCTGTGGCCGTCTGTAAAAGTGACACACATACAACTCTTCCTTGAAAAGATTTGTGTCTATATTATTTGTCATTACTTTGTTTTCCTGTCACAAAATTAAAAATGCTTATCTACCTGCCTACTTACATAGTGCCATATTTGCCCATTTGTTTAGCTGTTGTTTATTGAAATTCATTGTAAAGATAGTATGGGCTACACTGTTAATTTTTACTCAAAATTGTCCAATGTAATTGTATTTTTCTGTGACAAATCACAATTGAAAATGACTTGAGGCTGTTTCCCAAAGTCTTTATTGAAGAAATGAACCATAGAGAAAGCTGTCAAACGGCCAAGAATTACAGCTGTCACAAATGATGAGCTCAAAAAGACGGTGTGGAGATGCCAACTGTCAGTGGAAATAAATGGGACGTGAGAGAGGGATAGTTGTGAAATAGCCTCCTGAAAACAAAGCCTGTTTAGACAATGGCACTTTGTTGATGCCACACTCCGCTCTTTAGCATTTTCATTTCTACTATATCCCTTCATAATGTGTGTAATTGAATATGACATATACAGTACTGTATGTCCACATATAGTCAAATGTTACATATGAAAGACTGATGAGAGAAGATGAAAGACTGATGAGAGAAGATGTATAGGTGTGAAAGATAATGCAATATATTCTGTGATCTCAGATAAAAAAGCATTTTATGCTTTATAGTTTCAAATTTATGTTATTGCATTTTTTCTATAGCTACACAATATATGAAAAGTGTATTGTTGTAACATTATAAAAAAAATGTCTTGAATTGTAATAATATAAAGCTCTTCATTGGAAAATGTCTAATAAGTCACAATATATAAGTGATTCAAAAATTGAAGGGGAACACCTCAATATTACATATTGTTTTGTAAATCATTATACATCAAAAGGTTAATATGAAAGTTAACAAAATCCCTTGGATGAGGAACCAAACATATTTTACTTTAAAACTATGTTTACGAGCTTTTGTAATTATTTTATCAGAGATAAAAAGTGAGAAATGCAAAATAGGAAAACCTGGCCTTTATATTCTTTGATCATGTATGTCACTGTTAACAGCAAAGCCTATTGTTCACTTGACATAGCCCCAGTCCATTGTAAAACTAAGAATTTCACTGCATACTACAGTAACTGCTGAAAGCCACCCCAGAGAACCATGTTGTTTCTGTTTTATGAAATATATACTGTACCCTGAACAATATAACCATGGCTTGGCATGGTTGCTTTACTGCTATTTACTCAGTACAAGTCAGATTAATGGAGTTAGCTTTGATATTAAAATTTGTAGCAACAATATATATGAGCTGAAGATGTGTTAATGTGCATGTTCTCCTTGTGCCCGTAATAAAAAAATAAATAAAAAAAAGAACATATGTCAACTTCAGCTAACACTAAATTGTTTTCTAAAGGGGTTTCCAATGTTAATGTTTCAAAATGTTTAGTGCCATTCAAACTGGTTTCTCCATACTGAAGAATCCATCCATATTTCCTTAAAATAACAATAAGTAGAGACAGGTAACATAAAAATCCAACATTTGTTGAACTATGGCTAATTTTTGTCAAAATATTTTAACCTTTCTTATCCAACATGAGTCAAATGGGCAGAGGTTTTGCCTGCTCTAACATTCCCATAAACTGACATGAGTATGTATGAGGTCTAGTCACCCCATTAGCCAGGAAATATCTTCAGACAGCGGTCATCTGGATGCATCTTTATGTAATCAAGTGCATAGAAGAGGCAGAGTGAATCACTGGGCACCAGCGGCTGACATGTCATGTTCCCAAACAAGCAGCAACAGCAGCTCGAGGCCAGTGCATGCCACACTCAAAATGGCTTAACGTAATGTAGCGTTAGAGCAGCTTGAAAGACAAAAAAATATAAGGGCAACAAAACAACAGAGGAGTTGTTAGCATCCTGTGTGGGCATGAGTAAATCAGCAAAGATGCAACATGGCCCACAAGGTTGAGAAGAATCCATGGCGGTTTTACATGGAGGGGGTTGAGTAATCCACAATGGTGATGACCCGGTGACCGCTGAGATTGCATCAAAAGCCAAAATCTGTTTCAAAAGAGAACATTTTTCAACATTAAAAGGAGGAAGTAGGAGGATGCCCGAGGCACAGCATGAGCCGTAGACTGAGCAGCAGCAAGACAAAGACAGTGGAGTACAATGTAATATTCATATTGTAAAGCAGAGTTTATACTGTCAGGACATCTAAGATCAAAAGAAGGCCAACACACCAGCGGACCACAGTGTTCTGGATTTTACTTTTTTTGTGTTGTAACGTCTTTAGGATGTGGTCTCCTGATGACAAGATATATAAATTGAACTTGTAACATGTGCTAGCAAATATCTCCAGTCCGAAAGAACAGAATAGAAGGCAGTGCCCCTGAAAGTGTGGGGCACACTTGTGTGGGGGGGGCACAGAGAGCCGACAGGGGGGGAGGGGGCTCAAAAAATGTGTGGAACTAATGTTTAGTGGTGCTGCAACACGGACACTTTTGAGGTGACACCAATCATACTGCGTTTTCATGGATGACTGCCATGCTCCGGGCAATGACACCACGACATGGAGAATACACTGCTGGAGCAAAATGAAAAGCAAGTGAAGAAAATACAAATCCAGACATACTTTAAAGACGTATCTTATCTTGCGCTCGGCTTAAGTGTGTATTATGTCTAAAAACACTGGCTGCAGATAGTATGAAACCTTCTAAGTTAAGAAGTCCAATAGAAACATGTATTTTCTCTCATGTCAACAAACCATTTGAGTTTTTCCAAAGGAAATGAGAAGAATATAACAAGCAGCAAAGTACTTTTACAAAGGTGGCTACCATAAACAACGCGGCAAAGTTGGCGTTCTATAAAGTGACATAAAGCATTGCTGCTAAAACCCACATACGATCACTGAAGAGCTCATACTCCCCACAGCCATCGCTATGGTGTCATCTGTGAGAGACGAGAGAGGTGCTCTGAAATTAAAGTCCATTCTTCTGTCTAAGTACACTATTGGAAGGCACCTATATGACATATTGAATGACACTCCTATAAGAATGTTTATATATAAAATATATATAATTATACAATTTGTGAGTGGAGGGAGAGGGGATGAGTTTATCCATCCATGGCAAAAAAGTTTGAGAAGCACTGGGGTAAGGTAAAGGTCTAATAAGGGTCAGCTTTCTGCACAGGCTTAAAGATGATATTTAAAGAAAAAGAGTGTGTGAAACATCAGCTACAATTTAGATTTTCTTAAATTCTCTGTTAACACATTTTATAGATGCAAAGTAAAGTTTAGTTTCTGTCAGTGTGACAGCAGTGTATAAATTAGCACACATATTGAGAAACCTTTATCAAATAAGTGTTAAAAAGTTCACCTGTTTTTGAACACCTTTTCACTTTTTTTGATATGCCCATCTTTTGGATGGAAAACAAAATTTAAGTCGAGACTTTTTAATAAAAGTAACTTTTATTGTGTCACTAAATTAATAATGTGCTTAGCATTAAAGTGACATAACAATAAAACAGAGCAAACTGCAAACTTTAAAAAAATTCTTATTGTAGCATCATTAGATATGTCAAGTATGTGCCTGCCAAAAGTCATCAGACTGTTGTTTATGGTAGCCACCCTTGTAAAAGTACTTTGCTGCTTGTTATATTCTTCTCATTTTTTTCGGTTCATACTATCTGCAGCGAGTGTTTTTAGACATAACACACACAGTAAGGCCGAAAGCAAGATAAGCGGTGTCATATTTGAGTAACTTAGTCTTTGATGTATGTCTGCTTTTTTTACCATCTGGATTTGTATTTTCTTCGCTTGCTTTTTGTTTTGCTCCTGCAGTGTGTTTCTCCATGTCGTAGTGCCTTTGCCCGGAGCATGGCAGTCACCATAGAAGTGCGGTATATCTTAAAAGAGTGTTGCAGCATCCCTCGACATTAGTTCTGTGCACTTCCCCCCTCAAACGGGCACAGCCCACACTTTGAGAAGCACTGCCATCCTCTAAGGACTTTAATGTTTGAACTTGTAAACTTGAACTTGTACATCCTTAAATTGTGATATAATATTTTTTGCCCCAAACAAAGCCTAATAATCAAAAGGAAACCATGCCAGGTGATTTATCACATTGTAGCAAAGAAACCCAGAAAGGCAGATAGGAGCAGCTGTCTGTTATCATCAAAACATGGCTACCTCATTTTCCCGTCCAGAAGTCTATCGTGAAATATGTCGAAACCCATCACTGCGTGCGGCAAACTAATGCCTGATGTCTCTGCCATTCTGACAGCCTTTAAATGTATTTCCATATTACCCTTCGCTGCACAGTGGCCACGACTGTCGAGAGGCCCCTTTTGATCATTCGTCAATCCAGGTTGATAGTTGAAGTGAGTAATGTTACTATAGGAAAGGCGGCCCGTGTGGCTGTGTAGTGAGCGAACTGTTTGGCAGAAAACAGATCGAGCATAAAGACAGAGGCCGGTCAAGAAGGTGCCTTTGAGGACTAAAGCTGAGAGCCATCTGAAATATTAAAGATGCTGGGGGGTACTTTGGAAGCATCAAAAGACCTCTGTCCAATTCACTGTGATAGCTTTGTTTGGACGAGTAAAGAACCACAATGGGTGTGACTGTAGCAGTGAGGATTTCTATTTGAAATGACTATTCAGAAAACACCAGAGCTTCTCATAATCATATCTTTCGTCAGAACATCACATTTCCTGAAAGGTTTAATACAGGGCGATAATGTGAATATTGCATGAGTAATGAGTTGAGATATAAATTAACTTTTTTGTACAAGAGGCTAAAAGTTCATGGTGATTAATATGCAGTATTGAAAATGTTAGCTGAATGTTAATTATTGCCTTTAACACCCACAATACAGATGAGGCTATGACTGATTAACTTCTTGGAATAAGCAAATAATTTAAGTAAAATTTCTTATACAAGACCAGATGATTTGGAAAATACAGCCAAGACGAAAACATTTTCAAGTGAATTGGAGGAAACCAGTAGTAAATAATAGTAAATATTGCCCTCTAAAGTGGCTAATTTACTGTTCTTCACTTGCGCTGCTGCCTTTATTGCCTTTATTGTTAAAATACTGTCAGGGTCTATAGACTGTTGATATCATAAACAAATTAGCAATTATTCTCACATGAAAAGGAGCAAATAATCTTATTTCATATGAACAGAGTGCATTAACCCATCTCAAACCACCTCAGATACATTGAGATGTCCCATGTGAGTGACAAGTATGACAATATGTTACAAACCTCAAATACAAGTTGTAAGATTAAAAATGATGGGCTAGGTGGGATAAGCCCTCTTTCATTGAAAAAAAAAAAAATTATTATTATTATTTAGTCAATAAAAGTAATAAAGTATAATTTGGTTCTGGCCACAGTCAATGTCTTCTCCAGAGATGGCAGGTGTATCGACAACTGTCTCAGTCGTGTATCTTTTTGAGATTTTGTGCAGGATGAGATAAATCATTAGAAGTGTTTCTCATGACCAGCCAAACGTTTTCAAACTAATCATTGTAGCTGAGTGTTGTTGACTGATTACAGCAGCTGATATTCTGATCGGAAATACAGTATATCAGTTACATTTATTATTCAGTCTATTGATTATTAATTATTATTATTATTATTATTATTATTATTATTATTATTACATACATTTTATATAGCGCTTTTCTAGGGACGCAAAGACGCTTTACGTATCAATTATTCATTCACTCCACAGTCACACACTGGTGGTAGTAAGCTACATCTGTAACCACAGCTGCCCTGGGGCAGACTGACATCCCGCTCCTACGGCCTCTCCGGCCATCACCACATACATTCACATTCTCACACAATCATACAAGGCAAGGTGGGTTAAGTGTCTTGCCCAAGGACACAACAACAGTATGAACTGTGGGGAGCGCGGGAATTGAACTGCCTACCTTCCGGTTGAAGGACGGCCGCTCTACCACTGAGCCACTGCTGCCCCTATTAATTGTTAATTATTATTATTATTAATTAATATTAAATGTGAATATATATTTTTTTATCAAAGCCAAGGAAAGCAGCACTCCTAGTTTCCAATCATGTCTAAAGTTGTATGTGACAATTTGTCATTAAATCATTTGAAATATGATGCTGCTGTTGCTGTAGTCTGCACTGCTAAATATAACAATGTATATTATAATAATAACAATAATGTATAATATAACAATAACACCTATTACCCCCTCCGCCCAATATCACCATCAGCTGCCACTGGTGCAGACCCTAATATTTTGCTTCGGTCAAAAGCCTTGAAACACTCCATGTACACCTCCAGGTCCTCCGTGTGGTGTTATTTCACATTCTAAGTTTAGAACTATGCAATTCTAATCCAGTTAATTCAGTGTTAATTTCATTGCAGAAAAAATATATTTGCGGATGAAAACGAAACAAAAACTAAATAAAAAAGACTTCATAATGACTAAAACAATAACTAAATAGACTGACAATTTCGGCAACAAATAAAAGACGTGACAAAAAGTACTTGTGACCAAAACCAGTAAAGAGAAGGGAAAGGTTAAGTGGAACGGGCGGGACGAGTCAAGTCAGCCAATCAGAGAGCGTTTTGTTGTTACGCTGCGGTGGCGGTGCCGACAAGCTCACCGGAGATGACAAAGCAACAAACTCAGTCTGTCAACTCGTCAGTCTACCATAGTAGGGAAGACTCACTCAGACCTTGCTTGTATTTTTTCCATCCTTGGAAATCTCTTTGTATACTTATCCTTTGTCTTTGTTCTCCTTGATCTTCGTGCCAGCCAGTCAGCCAGTCAGCCAGTCAGCCAACCATTATTGCTCCTCCACTCCAGACCACTTACCTCCAGTCCAGCCAGCCCACCTGCTCTGCCCACCTGCTACCAGCCACCACCGCTTGTATCCCTTTTTTTCATTAATGAAAGTATTGTTACACTTATCAGCTTTCGGTTTAGTCTGCTCTGAG
Organism: Neodontobutis hainanensis; assembly: GCA_024349245.1. Lineage (NCBI taxonomy): Eukaryota > Metazoa > Chordata > Actinopteri > Gobiiformes > Odontobutidae > Neodontobutis > Neodontobutis hainanensis. The sequence goes on along the minus strand of JALDNG010000043.1, from coordinate 1,490,916 downwards.
CCGTAACAAAGTCAGTTTCCATTTGCCCAAATTATTGTGTTTGAGCAAGGATTTCTACATATCAAAAGGATATGTAGAAAAAGCGGAGAAACAGAGAAAGGGTCTACTAAAAAAGTTTTTCCAAAGATTGTGGTGAATAAGTGGAGTAACAATATAAGACCCACCTGAGGATTTGGGCAAATGACAACTGAGTGACTATGTGTGTGCTGTCAGTGAGTGAGTAGAGAACATTAGCAAAGCCTGTACTAACGTCTAGACCTATTTGTTTCTGACACCAAGTTCATGGACGTGTATTTAAATACACGTGTATTTAAATTTTTGCGGCACTGAATTATCACATCTGAAAGTATTAGTTCAAATTTGTTTAGTGACTCAATGCAATTGGTCCGCAAATAGTGGGCAGCAGTGTATACAAATTGTAACTCCATGGTCAAGATGGAGGTCAACTGAGCGTCACAGCCAGAAGACTGTTGACTGTTGAATAATGTACAGTAGGTATATCAGACATTTATATTTATTTTTTTCACCCGGACAGGCTTTTTTTTGCACAAACATTGATACAATTTCAAACAAACACAAGAAAATACATTCCATATTACCTTCCATCTTAATAAATATAATATATTCACTGCAATATTTATAGAGAATTTTACAACTGAAGTTTTATTATACTGTCTCTGTTTTTAAATTACAAAGTCATGAAAAATGGGCCACCATATTAAAAATGAACTGTGAAGAAAATCAGCACTTTCCTCCATCACATATGTGCTGAGGAATAGCATATAGATGACAGGCCACACACATGTTGACTTGTTGTGATATGAAAACTCCCGGCTCATCACATCATCTTTTCCATCTCACCAGCAACGCGTAACTTCATCGAATCTAAAATGTAATTAATCTCTGCCGCTGCCGTTGGCTGATTGATCCAAGTGGAACACGCCACTTCCTGCAAATTAAGAATTCACTTAGCGCTCAAGAACCATTCATGTGGAGTCGGATATCTGATGAAGTCCTTTGGCTGTCTAGAGCTTAGTCTGTAGGGGTTTTCATACTTGAAGGGGTCCCACCGATCCTGGAAACGTAGTAGTTGTACTTTGGAATAAAAATGTATCTAAATGTGGGGGAAATAATGTAACACTTAAGCAACAGTTGCACTTTTTTATTTTTTATTATGGTTGTATGCCAGAAGCAGAAAGAGTGGTCTTTAATAAACCAAAGAGTGTACACGTAACTCCTCTCTTCACTAGGTTCACTAGGTGACGCCTGCATCAAGCTCAAAGCTATGCTCTTGGCCTACAAGACCACCACTAGATCTGGTAGGAACATACATCTAATACAGACCTATGTTCCAGATCCTTGCTCTCTGCAAATGAACGTCTGGTGGTACCATCCCAAAAAGGAAAAGATTGACTCTCACGTACTTTCTCTACCTGCTGCTACAAGATCAGCAGTTTCTGTAGCCATCTAATAAAGCCATGTAATAAAAACAAAACAAATTATATGACATTCAAAATCACTTTTAACTGTTTTGCAGATGAAGTGTGTATGTCTTAATGTGTTAGCCCAGCAAATAAAGGGCATTGTCTATGTACCCCACCCCACCCCACATTTAAATAACCTGGAATTGACTCCAGCTCCTCACAACCTAAAAAGGATTTTAATTTTATTTTATTTTTTAAACAATACATTTTTTGTAACATAAGTTGATGAATTATGATGGGTAAATGTTTAAAATGTTAATTTAACTGTGACTTATTTGAAGTCATGCGGCCCTGCACTTTCCCTGCAATGAACCAGTTTTGTCATTACAAGGGCTTTTGCAAATTACAAATGCGCTTGTAATGAACCTCTTGTCAGTGGAGATGGATAAACATTTACTATCTGCTGATGAAATAGCATACTGAATAGTCAAGGCATATTTTAAACTGGCAAAATTGCTGGAATCTTTACTGAAATGTAATGATATTGTGTATAATTCAGTAATATGTTGGCATATTGTGCATGTTTCATATCTGATGCTAAGAGTTTGTGATGTTCATTTTTGCATTATAAATTTCCAATGCAGATGGAGTTATGGATGGTTAACATAACATACATAAATACATAAAAAAAAAAAACAATTGTAAGACACCCACTTAGTTTTGTGATAACATCAACGGCATACAAATAGTTTTATTGCACATCCTACTAACACAATGGAAAATTTGAATGAAAAACTTGAATGAAATGTTTTTGTCTGCCGCTGCATGATTTGTCTGTAGATAATGCGAGTGAGGCTTATGATTTGATTGGCCTGTCACTGTCAATGCCTTTCATAATAAGCCTTTTCTGAATGACTCCTCTCTGCTGCAATCAGAAGAAGTAGTCACATAAAAAAGCAGCATCATAAATTGCACTGATACACATTTTTCCTATGGCAGAATATTTACATTGAGTTCAGGCCAGGTTGGGTATCTATAAAACATATAACATACTGCCGGTTCTTTTTCATTGCACAGACTAATCCATGCGTGACAAATACTGTTATGTTAGCGATAATTTAGGCTGAGTCGACTTAGTCAAGTAATTATATTTGGAAATCTGATTGGACTTTGGAAAGCTGCTCAGTGACAATGACATTGCGCTTAGTCATGCCCTTGTGTTGTGTCTAGTGAAGAATTAGGCTGTTGAAACTGACAACAACAAAACAGCAGGTGAATGATTCAGCGAATGAGGATCTCCTCTAAATCTAGTTTAATTTAGAGGAAGGACAAACTGTGAGGGCATTGTGTTTAATTTTCAAGCAATTACTGTACAGGAATATAGATAGGCATGAATTGTCGTGGATAGATTGTATGGTATGCACACAACTCATTGGAATGTTGAAATGTTTGCTATAATGTTTGAAACTAAGCCACACCTTTGGTACACTTTTCTGATTGTTTAAAAAAAAATCCCTTTCTCTAATGCTACCAATGACTTTAAAGTTCATTACTTAGACAGGACATTGCTTTATCACAGTAGCTCAGTTGCAAACAAACACACATGAACAACACAATACAATGAGTAGTAAGTAAATATAAATAACAATACAATAACATAAAGCAAAAGTGAATATATGTGAAATTATAAATGCACAAGAATAAGGAACATACAAGCATCTAGTGACCTGTCCCCACCTGTAGGTGGTGGGGCGGCAGTGGCTCAGTGGTAGAGCGGTCGTCTTTCAACCGGAAGGCAGTGGGTTCGATTCCCGCTCTCCCCACAGTTCATACTGTCGTTGTGTCCTTGGGCAAGCCACTTAACCCACCTTGCCTCGTATGAATGTGTGAGAATGTTTAGTGAATGTATGTGGTGTTGGTCGGAGAGGCCGTAGGCGCAAAATGGCTGCCACGTCTCTGTCAGTCTGCCCAAGGACATCTGTGGCTACAGTTGTAGCTTACCAGTGTGTGACTGTGTATGACTGAATAATGGACGACCTGTAAGCACTTTGAGTCCCTTAGAAAAGCACAATATAAATCCAATCCATTATTATTGTAAGTTGTAGTCTTTAGCTGGCATTAGTAAAAGGTTCATTTAAATAAAGCAGCTCAATATCACACTACGCACTAATGATCTACCTACTCACTAACAGCACACATGAGGAAAACGTCTTTTCACTGCCTGTTTCAAATGATATTCACACTGACATGTTTGTCTAAAGAAAATAATGATTTTTTTTTTAACAAAAAAAAAAAAAAAGCAAAACATTCAAAACTAATCAACTTCTGAACTTATGAATGTACAAAATAAATATTAAACACCGTTGCTAGTGAATGGTGTAGTATGTAAAGTTTAGAATCAGTAATTTAGGTCTCTTAAAAGGTTAAGAAGAGGGCATCTGGACATATTCTTTATTTGCTTTAATGTTGTTTGTATTGTTTTATTGCTGGAATGGTCTTGCATGCATGCATATTTGATGATTGCACTACAACTGCAAAATATGTCATTTATAACTGATGCTAGTTTGACTGCAAATGTTATTACTATTTTTACACATTTTATGTCTCTGATCCACAATCTAAACGCTAAATGCAATAATAATAATGTCAGCGATAATCAAAAAACAAACCCAAGCAAACAGCCAATCATCCAAACAATTTGCCTCATATTAAATGCCGTTGAAAGCTATAAATATATCTTAAGTTTGCGTTTTGTTGTCTGTATATTGTGAACTCTTAGAAGTGTTACTGCATGTCAAATTTGCTTCACAAGGCTGAATTATTTTGATATTCCATTGGCTGCCATGGACCTTGGAGCATCAACAAAGAAAAGTAAGCCATCATTTTCCAGTTTATACAGTACAAATATGAATGGCTAAATCTTAATGTAAATTAAACGTTTTATGATTTCTGTAATTTTTCTGAAGCTCAATGAATTGAGATTTGTCTTAAACTCAATACAGATTTTTATATATGTCCTATGTTGTTATTCTTGGCATCTCCTAATATCTTTGAATAAAGCATCTCCCGTATGTGTTAGAAGGCCAGCAGTGGTCAAAAACACTGTGCTCCAATGAGTAGCATATGCCTAACAGTGGTGCTGAGCTCTCCTCAGGGCAGGACAGGACACAGCGAGCTGAACCCGGCGCTAGGCACTTCATTCATCACCACTTGTCCTTCAGCGCTGCTCCGTCCCGGTAGGCATGCTGCTGCTCCATGGATCAACGGAGGACATGTTTGAACAGCTGACCCAAGGCCATGAAAGTGGGTACAGAAACACAGAGAACCATCAGGGTTGGCATATCAAAAGCCATACATCAAGCCTGCCAGAAAAATACCTGTGATCTATGAAATGGACAGGCTTGCCACTACTTCTGGCCTGGTTCCCCGGTTACAGTGCAGCCCGCTTTGATTTACTGCACTGCCAACTGTCCTTCAGCAACAACTAACAGAGACCTGGAAGCACTTTTATTTCTCAAGTGCATATGGTGAATAACAAGTTTAAAGGCAAAGGGAATTTGTAAACAAGAGAATTTCTAAAGCGCCATATGACTCTAGCCAAGTCCAAGGCTACAATCATAGTGATCCACTTCTATTTAAACAGACATGAAAACCTTCTCTAAACTATTTCTGTCCGAATTTGCTTTTAATAAAGGATGACAGTTCATTCTGAAAGGATTAAGTTCATGTCAAATTATTTAGAAATAAACTGGAGAATGCTAAATTGTTTTCCATCAGTTTGGCAGCGCAAAGACAAGTCAGCCTTTACAGCCTCCGCTTTCCACCAAAACATAACCCTGGAGTCAAACTAACACAGGGTCAGAAGTGTTTATTAAAATGAGCTTTCTTAAATTGCAAGAGCACTGTGGATGCTCCATTAAAACTACATTAAAAGATGCTTTTCTAAGCACAAAGATTTGTATGGAAGTCTCAAATTAAAAATGATCTATGACCAAACTTGTACTAAAATCATGCAGCACATTTGAGAAAAGATAAAGGTTGTCCAAATAAGTAGTTGTTGAGGATATACTACTCTTTTGTTCAGTGAAACTTGATCCAAATTGATGCAGATGTCTGTGTTAGGGTTAATGTGTGTCCATGTTACATGTGTTCTAACCAATATCAGGTCCGCAGTGTTTCAAATGTCTACGGTTTTAGCTTTAGCTTTTCCTAAAACTGGGACAATTTTTAACAATTTGTATCGCCGAGATTTTTCCGACTTATGAAGCTTGTGATACTTGTTTTAAGCTCAATACATCTTTTATAGCCTAGCCAGCCAGACCCACCAATTTTCTTAGCTTTGGCAAGTGGGTCTGGAACCCCACCCATTGAGCTTGTCTTCCACCTGATCTCAACAACATCAACCAATTAGAATGGTTTATCTAGAACAGGGCGGGCTTTATGAGATAAAAAGGTTCTTCATTTCTCTGAATGGTTTATTCTTAATCAATCTGTCCTGATCCTTTGTTTGAGAGGGACCAAACTGAATATTTGTATGGAATGATAAATCAATAAGTTTTTTGTTTATTAGGTCAGTCAGAATATATATACTTTTGCCAATGTCACTTGAAATAAATGTTCTGTAACCAAACCCTAACAAATACAAAGAGTTTTCATTGCTGGGTACAAACGTAACATTTTCAGTGCATACATTTTTAATCTAAGAAAGATTTAAGTAGACGAGTAAAACTGCGCTTTCCATTTCCACGCTGGCATCATGGCTCATTGTTCTTCTGTGTGTACATTTATGGTAACTGTTTAAGCTTTTGAAGTGACATTTTTGTAGCCAAGGCTTAAATTTTAGCTATAGAGCCTAAAATTCTGGGGTAGTGTGGATGCTGCACAAAAAAAACAACAAAGGTTATAATATCTAAAGTGAAAATACATTTGTATAGATGTAGCATAAAGAGATTCATTCTCGACTTTCAAAGGGCCATTTGCTTGAGATGGGGCTGACACAGATTTCAGCCATGACCCATACATCACTGCGACATGTTTTTCGATAACAATATTGAATTCTCTCAAACTTGATAAGAGACGGGGCCTCTCCTTTCACATGACTCTGTAGAAGATGACCAAGAGATGCTATCAAATATGACCGACTGCGCAATAAAACAAAATGCTCCCTGCTTTGTTTGGGGGGGTTGTAATTACAACGTGCATTGGATGTGTATTTCTGTGGTCCAGCCTGATGGCTGTTTGGAGGATGGCTAAACAGGGTGCTATCATAAAGCAGCCTTGTAAAAAGCTCATCTGGTGCACACCATCTGTAAACACCGATATGAAGAAGTTCACAGAGTCTGCGCAACCTGACACCTCTAAATTTGGAGTTTATGATCGCGCCGATGTAATGCCAGCGTTTGCTCTGCAGCAAATGCCAAATGAATGTGAAGAAAACACACATTAGAGCTGCTTTTTTGCATAAAGACCAGGCTCGGCTGCTGTGTGTATGCTCCGCAGTAATTGCTACAGCATACAAGTCTGATTAATTACAGTTTGCAGTGATAGATTTTGTTTATTTAGAGCACATGTAAGCATCTTCAAAGCTGACATAAATGAAGATGATGTTCAATTAATAGTATTTAGAATATTCATGAAGTGTACTGTGTATCCTGTTACACAATGTATAGTTGCCTGGGAGAACACCTTTCTCTGTTATTTTGACAGAAAACACTGCTTTATTATTCAAGATGGATACATTTTCAATGCATATTTGTTGCACAATATATATTAAACCCATATTTTTTCCTGTTATTAAAAGTGCATCTGACATGTCTTCTTTATGTAATAATACACAATTCCCAGACAAATATGCATTGTTAATAGTTAATTTTTTTGCATATTGTCTTTATTAAATGTGTGTAGTGCGAGTTTGAAGAGCTGACAGTGTAGCTGGAGTGAATTGACTCTACACTACAGACCAATAATACTGCAAAACACACAGAATGCAATATCTTGAATATTGCAGATACAATATGACCCCATTCGGAAGATGCGTTCAAACAGACAAATTATTTGGAGAAGTGTGAATGTCTGGCACTTTAGAGACAGTGGCTTAAAAATAATAATTTGTTTGGTTGGGACAATGCATGTTAATGGACATACATGAATGAACATGCCGGATTATAGCCTCAGGCTGGTTTCCATCCCTTGTCCCACAGGATCAAAGCAAGTAGCGGTAGAGCGGGCCTTTGGTTTCTGAGATGAATAAATGACTGTGATTTGTCAGCAAAAAAAGGTGCCGTATAAATGCAAGCATTTCCAACCTATAATATTCCATTTATGGTGGTACTGTATTGTGCATGGTCATATATCGATAACTACTTGCTATATATGCCCCACTATGTTGCATTATTGACTGTGAAGCAATATTGTGTTTTGTGGCTTTACTTACTATAATTTTCATCTGATCCACAATCATATCAGTGTGACAGTGAAAGGATACATGGGCACAGGAATGCATAAAGCCTAAGAAGTAACAACGTCTTTCTAATCTCGATGAATAGTTTCTTCAGAATGGACTGTTCTGCTTTAAACTCACTCAATATCAAGAAAATATATTTATTTTATTTGTCATATTCATCAGCCAAAATCACAACAATGCTGTGTAAAATGGCTTTATGAACTAAAACCTGTTCTTTCTTTAGACCCTCCATTCGGCCAGGAAAAAGAAACCTCAAGGAGAACCACAAATAAAGAGATCCACTCTCAGGAAGCAGGAATGTTTCAACAGTATAAGCTCCAAGAGAAGGAACACCCCAAAGAACTATTACTTTTTTGATCTTATGGTTACACTTTTCATTCTGTATGACTAACAGTTGGATTTACAACAGTTGTTTCAATAATCATTGATGTTAATTTAAGTATCATGTAACCAGTTCAGTATGTGTTGTCCCCAGGTACCTCCTGCCAGAAAAGACCAGAGGTGGGTAGAGTAGCCTGAAATTGTACTCAGGTAATAGTAAGTAAAAAAAAAAGAAACAGGAGAAGAAAATTTTGTATCTTTACAAATTAACAAATTAATTTGTTAACTTTTTCACAAAATAAAGCCTTTGAAACCAATCCCTACAGAAGGTCTCTGTGTTTGAACAGTACAGCTGTTGTTTGCTCTGTGTGTGAGACAAACATGCTTTGTTCATAAGGTTATGGTTGTTCATCCTCTTCAGTTTCAACACTGGAGACTGCAACCCATGACATTTTGAATGTTTTTAATCCTGCTGCATTTGAAGAGTCTGTGCCGCTATGCCCTCACAGTTTATGTCGGTCATGTGACTGCAGGGCTACGTCCGATTGGTGAAACACAGTCATGTGGCAGATCCACTGGCAGCGTCTCTCTTGCAAAAATAAAGTATAGAATGTGTAGAATAAATGGTAAAAAAAAAAAAAAAAAAGTAACTGGTTGAGTGTAGACAAATGTAACTAATTTTCAAAAAATCTACTCTAGTAAAAGTTAAAAGTATTGTGGAGTAAAACTACTTAAGTAAATGTAACTGAGTAAATGTAACCCACCTCTGGAAAAAACATATGTAGAAAGTTTAAAAAAATTTAGACTGCAACCTTAGTATTGAACAGCATGAGTGAGACCAGTCTCACACACTATACAAGTTCTGTTTAACTATTTACAAATAAAATGCACATAAAAAAATGCTATACAGTATGTCCATTTATATTTCCTCTACGCACAGTGCATCTCACATCTTTCAATCCAAATAGGCACTTTTCTCAGCTGAAGCCATTTTTCTCTCACCATTATACAGTACAATGAATCCTCCGCCCACCATATTCAAATCCCCAGTGTTTCTCACTAACCCCTCAGGGAGTCCTTTCACAACTGCTGAAAAACAGAAAAGACCTGGAAAAAGCAGTGTCCAAAGCACTCGCATTAAGATTGCAGTATTTAAAAGACAGTCTGTTGGAGAGACTGAAGCAAAGACAAGGCTGTGCAAGGAAGACTTGTGAACAAAGCAGATTTAATCTCCTCGCTCACATCAGCAAGTTTGTCACTAACAGCAATAACATATTACTTGCTGCATATTTAGCTAATAGTTACCAACTGCTAACACCATTTCCATCCCAACAATTTGGAATTCATTTATCCATAATGTGCAATTGCCAATCAGCAGCTAATTAACTCGGAGGCCGCGCAAATGCTTCAGCATGTAATACTTTCACAGCTAATATTACCTGTAGGTCTTTTTCAGTTTGGAATTGTGGAGTGTGTGGAAAATCTGCTACTCTGACAAATAGGGAGATGTCCCAGGTATGTCCCACCACCAGGAGGAGGCCCCTGGGCCGACCCAGGATGGAGGACTATATCTTTCAGCGCATCCTGGGTCTACCTCCTTGCCTAAAATCTCAGCTATTACAAAGATAAAGAAAAGCCTGTATTGTACTCAGCCTAAACACAGTTTAAAGAGAAATATACAAACAGAACATCACCCCAAATGATTCCTACTACAACAATTTTCTGCTTTTATGACAGTAGATATAAGAAATTACCTTGTTCTCCAGATATCCTTCAGCACAACAACAAATGGAAGCCTATAAAAGTATTGAGGTACACAATTTTTTATTGGTGTTTAGGTTCTAGACCTGTAGTTTTTGGTGAGTGAAGTGAGTTTATTCATAATCATTTATTATTTATCATTATCCAAACATACTCCTCCTGGCCATGTACATATTTTAAAAAGCTGTATGGGGAAAAAAATCTTACAAACAGCAATCCGTAATTAATCATTTAAATAAAAATTATGTTTTTACAACCAGTTTTTTGATGTGAAATAATTTAGTTTTAATTTTAATTTAATTTTAATTTAATTTTGATATGTAATGTATTAAAGTACCGTTTGTGGAGGTTGTCAGTCATCCAGGTCATCTTGAAGAAAAGATTAAAGCAAAAGCATTTGGACCCAAAGGTTTCCAAGTTAAAGATGTTTCATCTCTAATCCTAAGACTAACTATAATTCTGATATTAACAGGTAAGAGAGCTGAGCTTATATTTCTAGAGGGAGGGGTTTGACCTGAAACTAACTCAGGCTGTTCTGGTCTCATAGTCGTTACTATGAAAGGGAAGTGTGACTCCTGATGTGAGAGTCGTTAAGGCTCAGGAGAGTCGTTAGTGTTGCCTTTTCTCTTTGAGATGGAGATGGACTGCCAATTGCATCCATCTCCATCTCAAAGAGAAACTACCTCCAGGGTTCACTCTTCTGTGCTGATACATCCTCTTATGAAGCTGTTGTTTAGTTTCTCCAACATAACTGTCTCTACACTCTTCACTGAAATGCATAGATCACAATACTCTGTTTGTGCGAGGGGATCCTGTCTTTAGGATGGACCAGCTTTTGGTCGCAGAGTGTTCCCAGGTTTATAGTGGACTGGAATGTTGTGTTTGTAGAAAATCCATGTTTTATAGATAAACAAAACACATGCTTTATTTGAAAAAAGATGTGTCACCTCCACCTCAAAGAGAAAGGGCATTCCTTTGTGGACAGCAATGGCTGAATTTTGGCCATAGAGAGAGGGGTGAAGGAAGCCATTTTTGTAAAAATGGAAAAGCCCTCTCTGAACAGAGGAGGTGACCTCATGTTGCCTAGTATTTACAGTGTTCTGAAACCTAAAACAAAACAGTTTGACTCTAGAACAACACCTAACGACTCACCTGAGCCATTAACAACTCCCACATCAGGAGTCACACTGTGCTTTCATAGTTATCAACAATGAGACCAGAACAGCCTGGTCCAATCAGGTTTAGTTTCAGGGGAATCTCCTCCCTCTAGAGATATAAGCTCAGCTCTCTTACCAGTTGAACTCAGAATTGATAAAGTCTCTTGGAATTAGAGACGAAATGTCTTCACCTTAAAAACTGAGTCCAGATGCTTTTACTTTAACCTTTTCTTTGTATAAAGAACTGTTTGTTTGTTCCTGTTTTAAAAAAGTAGGGCATAGAACATGAATCATGTCAGTGACTATAGCCAGTTTACCAATATTCTGTTTGAAATATGGTACATTACTTCTCCTTTAACAGATAGCTGCTGTGTGCTGACAGGGCCCTACAATGAAGACGTGTGGCCCTAAGAGCAGTGCTGATTGAATCTCCTGACTGAGATGGATGGACGGCATCCGCAGCTTTGTTCCTTGATTTAGCACTGTGACTGTGTGGGCCTCCTAACCCTGCCCTGATTGCTGTCCCCTCAGATTAAGTCAGATGGCAGCTACAGCCTTCATCCAGGACAGATTGGGCCATCATGACTCAAACATTTTCCTCAGCAATTTTGAATTTAAGCCAAATCTCAAAATTCCAGAAGAAAACTGACACTATTAAAATGTCATCATTTACACTGTAGACTCTTATGCATGGGATACAATGTGCAATCTGGAATATTTTTCTGTATTTAGTTAAAAATCAGAGAGTGTGAATAAATGTGTATGAGTCATTGGAAGCTATTCCGACCAATAGTGTATTCGATGCAGGAAAAAGAGCTACTCAACAGAAATGATATGACATTTGTGTAACCCAAACTCTATATTCTCCTCTAAATTATATCATATCAGGAAAAGGGTGGTGGGAAAATGTCTCATTGTGAGCATTGACATGTAAGCTATAACTCTGTCTATCAGTCATGCTAGAGGAAAATATACAATTATACAGATTTTTTTTAAACTTTCACTTTATTTCTGTGATGTTAAAAATTATCACAGAATACTGTTAGGAACATTTTTTTTGTCTTTTGTGCTGTAAAATAAGACTTTATTTAAGCATATTGAAAAGTCAGCTCAAATAAAATACTCAAATAGTATGGAATTAAACTTTTATTTTTTTAAACTATGTACATATTTACTAACCTTGTGCTGCTGCTGGATTCTCGCCAGATCTGTGAGTTTAGAAACCCGCAAAAATCAATCTGGACCTGTTTCAAGCAAAGGATCCACAGTCCAAATCACAGCCTTACCGGCTCGTTGTGTCCAATGATGTGGCAGCACTGACAGGTCTGGCCGTGTTTTATGTTTGAAGATGTAGTGACCATTTAACCGTTACCAACATAAACAGCCCGCTGCTCTGATTTGATAAAACTGCGATCAATAAATCCAATCACTGACCAGGTATTTGTTACTAAATTCTCCTGTGGAACAAACTGATGTTCTGTGGAGCAGTTCTACCAGCCAAAGTCAGGATATTTATAATGTCCTACAAATAAAGTAAACTGTACAACAACATCTAGCAACAATTCAGACATCCACAATCCCCAGCTGGGTTAATGTGTAATCTGTGCACAGAAAAGTACACTTCTCAGGCATAACTTCTGACCACTGACAGGTCAAGCCAATAAAACAAATAATTGTATAACAATGGCACATGTCAGACAGTTGGAATACTGTATATAAGACCGTGAACATTAGCTGTCAAGTAAGCAGGGGCATGTTGAGTGAAAATGAATGAATACTATGAAGTTGTAAAAATAAAAAAAATAAAAAAACTGAGTTGTAAATAGGAGTGTAATAAGTGTAAAGATTTAGACTGACTTAGATAAGGGCCACATTGTGATGGCTAAACACCCATCCGAGTCATTTGAGTTCAGTAATAAAAGTGTTGCATAGAATACAAAGGGGCATTTGGTATTATAACTGGTTGATGATTTGTATATGGCCTAAATGCATTTTTAATTGCAGAAAATGCATTATCCATCACGTTTTCACCCATTTAATAGCTAAAGGTTACACCAACTCCTGACACTAAGTACCATTAGCATCTAAACAACGCTATTTGGCTAATGAACCCAAGACAATTACTCATCCGCCTTCACCAACTAGCAGCTAATTAGCTCTGTGGCTGCCAGACACTCTGGTACATTATTAGCTAACATTATATACCTGTTTCTGGATTTGAAACAGGATCCTAAACCGTGCATTTCTGGAATGGTTTGGCTTTTTGAGTGAGATGAATAAATGTCACCATAAATAAGATCATCAGAGTGAGTGGGAAGATTGTGTGTGTGTGTGTGTGTGTGTGGGGGGGGGGGTCTCTCAAAACCAAGAGCCATGTCCTCATTTGTGCCAGCGTCCATTAAACTCCTAAATAAGCATTCATATACAACAAGAATTTTAACCTCGATTTATCACTATTAACCCTATGTGTCCTTTTCAAATTAATGTGACTATGCCTGCCTTTATCTTGTTATACTTATTGAATGAATGCTATTTGTGTGGACTTATTTTCATTGTTTCTTGTGTGTGTATGAACTTGCCTGACCAAATGAAGTTGCCTAACAGGAAAAATAAAGTTATTTGAATTGATTTAATTGAAATGAATCTGCTATTGCTGCAAACTTAAATTATGATATCCAATGAAAGAGAGCCTGCAAACTAAACTGAGAGCTGTGAAACGGTAATAAAGAAATGTGCTAATTCAAGTTTTGGCACAGTTTAATATGAAGAGGATTGAATACAAGTGACCTCCATTATGTTACCAAGAGCTAGTCATCCGCTGGTGAAATAAAAATGGAATTGACTGTGTTGAATATTTGTCATTTTGATGAATGAAAATTTGAGCCTCTTTTGAGCTTCTTTGCTAATGGCACAGCTGTGTCACTTTAACTCACACTTTTTGTCATTTTTGTTGGCATTTTATATGTCTCTATTTGACATGCTGAATACATCAAGGCCTTTTCATTATAAAGTGACAGATACTGATGACACACTCCGGCAAAAAGGTGTAATAGGTAAGAACCATTGAGGCACATAGCGGACGGGAGCAGCCAATGAGCTGCGGGGCTGATTGCTGACTACATTAAGCCTGTTAGGCAGCAAGTTGATGAATCCACTCGCTGAAATGTGAAGGTAATAGTCTTGACATAGCAGAAACATTACTCACAGACTGTACCTGCAAAGTCCCCCGAATGACAGCAATCCCAAGTTAGAGCCGGTCCAATATGAAGGAGGACTTTGCTTTTATTACCATCATCATTACTGTATATCATTTCCGAATGTTCAGTCATTTGGTTTCATTTAAATGTAAATCTGGCCACTGAACTGCACACGCCATCTCCCACAGCCACCGTGCTGTGATGATTCATTCTCGGATCTGTGGGGGAAATATAAGCCCCCTTTACATTTCTCTGAGGGAAAATAACACGTTTGACCTTTGTTTTCAGGAAAGCCCTTTACACAGCAAAATAATACAAAAAAGTCTTGAGATTTCTTCCTCTAGGAAACAAAGTAACTGCAGTTTAGTGCATCTTATGTGGTCTACTGTGGCTGCGATCTACAGTGGTACAGTGCAGTCCGCAGAAAAAAAGCGATGAGCCCATATGTCAACTACTCATCACACCATGTGGTAAGGGTTCCTTCAGCAAGAGAGGGCACAATCTGTGGAGCTGCAACACTTTCCTTGGTCTTCTTGTAATGTTGAACGGATGGGCTGACCAACCAGAGCAGGGATATTCATTCATTTCAGCACTGTATAGAACATTGCAAGTCTCAATGAAAAGAATGCTAAAGGCTAACCAATATATTAATAAATAAAAATGATAATACTAAATTATATTAGTAAGTGCTGATGTTCATCATTGTCAATATACTGCCAGCATTTAGTGATGTCAATCTGCACATGTGGAAAAGCTTAATAGATTTCTTGAAAATGACTCAAAAAGGTTAAGCATTGATAGTGAAACTTTCAATCAAAGCAATGTTCTGCATCCCTATGATATGATCTGTTCCAATCAAGTATGAGCCCGTAATAACCTAAGTCTATCCGTGGACATGTTTCATGCACCATGAATAAGAAGCTCTTCAATCAATAAAGCACAGCAAGAATTTTAGAAATTTAACACCCATCCAAGCATCTCCTGTTTAATGCACCCTATTTTTCAGTTCTCTGTACAGAGAATATGCCGTATTGCATTTCCTTATATTATATGTAAAACTGTATTATTGTAAGGCATTGCATTTATGATTTAATTTCACTTCATATTCATATTTCTATTTTTAATTTATTTTATCTTACTGTTAGTAGGCGTGTTTGTGTGCAGTATTTTGCCTTGTGGATTAATTAAGTTTATGTAAGTCTATGTAGAAAATAATTGACATAAAATAATTAATTTAAAGTGTATTGTTTTTGGAGTTCCAAATCAAGTGTTTAGGTGTCCCATTGCTGAACGCGCAAAGTTCCACTTCTCTCTCGCCCCGTTTCCTGTCTAACTACACTGACTCTATGTATAAAAATGTATTTTTTATATATTTTGTAAAACATACGGCCATAGTACAAATGTTAATATAAAACAATGACATGATACAAATGTTCACATGGATGCATTATTTTACTT
This sequence comes from Neodontobutis hainanensis, assembly GCA_024349245.1. Classification (NCBI taxonomy): domain Eukaryota; kingdom Metazoa; phylum Chordata; class Actinopteri; order Gobiiformes; family Odontobutidae; genus Neodontobutis; species Neodontobutis hainanensis. The sequence continues at coordinate 1,475,135 of JALDNG010000043.1, read as the reverse complement.
TGAAGTACCTTATAAATGTTGTTATCGAACCCTGGCCAGACATATCTATTCCCTACCTGAAAATTCCCTACATGAAATGGGTCTGGAATCCCTACCCTTCATATCCATTTCCACTTGAATAACCCGTCAGTCAATTCTAGACTTTATGAGATGCTTTGTATCTATATTTGTATTTGTTGTATGTCAGTCGAACTTAAATTTACAGAGACCAGACTTTGTAAAGAACAGAAAAAGCTTGGACTATTTCTCTCTCTGTGCCAAACAGATAGATTATTCCTTCTTAATGTCATCTAAAATAAAATAGAAAGGTAAATTATTTTTGTCATTTTTAATTAGTAACCTTAAAAACTTTTTTTTAAACAAATATTTCTGTAATAATTGAATTGTCTTAAAAAATGGAAATTAAAACCTGTTTTTCATATCATATCTAAAAATGTATTTACCTACGGTGCGCAAAGGATCTGAGCTCATACTTCTATTGGGTATTATATGAGAGTTAATGCACATAAATTAAAAGATACTCTACACATTATGGCCATGGCACACATTCATATACTGTACATGCATGGGGAATCTCTTTGCAGCAGGCAAACATTAGCAGCGCCAAACCCTAATCTCATAACATTTTTATGAAATATAGAATTAGAGAAGCGCATGTTGAATTGCATGACAATGAACTTGGTGCCTTCAACAATCCTCAGTCAAACACTGGCTAATCCCCATCCTGATTATTTGTCTCGCGCTCTCCTGCTAAAACACACACATCAGATAAATTAATCACTAGCTCCTAAATAAATTCACCTGCACGTCTGACCAAATCAACAAGCACCTCATCAAAAGCCCAGTTAGAGCAGATATTACATTTCAGAGCTTAGCCTTTGTGCATCTCTGAGTAATGGCTTCATTATGAAATCAAAAGATCATTCCTTACTTATTAGAGTCAGATCTAACAAAGCTATGAGATGGTTGATACTAGATTGGAACTGCCAGAGGGACTAGTCTCTGATTGGATGTTACAAACTGGTAATGTTGTAGCCGGTGTCACAACCCATGTGTACAGTGATTGTATAATTAAAGTATATAGTGCTATCTGAGGGTGACAGTATAAACCTTGAAGTCACTTTAGTAAAGAGGTTAAGACAAAAACATCCTGAGATTTTTATGCTTAAACTGTCCATATTCTCTGTATTTTTGTCAGCCATTGATTCAATGTTGACAAGCAATGTTGACCAACTGAGAGCCTTTATAACCTGAGACCCCCTTAAATGTGATTCAGGTGTGTTTGTTTTTTTTCCTATTTCAGTATGCTATTGTTAATTAAACAGTTTTCCTCAAATACAAGAAAAGAAAATGCATATCCTCCGTTTAATGGAAGATGTTTAGATCCTGATTTAAAGGACTATGTAAAGATGTTTGCATCCTAATCATTTCATTTTAGGAGGACCCTGATGACTAAGAATCTCAACAGACAAGTCACTGTTTGAGTGATATGTGTGCAGCAGATGGCATCACATTAGCAATAATGATATCAATCAAATGGTTATTTTGAAGATAGACAACTTCATTGAACTTGTGCTTATTTGCATTACAATTAATTGCGTCCCTAGGAGTTAGCATGCTAATTACTGTTTCATCACGATCTCCCTCATCGAACACACCAGTAGGGGTTAAAATAATAAGCATCTAAATTTTAGCAAATCGTTTGACAGCAAATCAATAATTGTCGTGCATCACTATATACACTAAACTTCGAACCCTTCTGGGAGAACGGATGGCCGAACAAAGACAAGAGCTTCATAAACAAGTCAGTGAGGAGGAGAAAACTGTTTTATTCTTATTTTTTTAAGATTTTTTAAGATGTCTGTTGTAAATGACACTTTATTGTGTGTGACTGTTCTCCGTAAACGGCTTACAACATAGCCAAGCAACAACAGTGAATTGCTAACATTCCTTGTTCCTTTTTAATGCATTTAGACAGACAGACAGACAGACAGACAGACAGACAGACAGACAGACAGATAGACAGATAGATAGATAGATAGATAGATAGATAGATAGATAGATAGATAGATAGATAGATAGATAGATAGATAGTGTATTGTTTATACACATATTCCTATAATCTGTCTTTATCAAAAGTTGAAGTTCCAGATCATCCATAAATGTGCGTATTTTAAAAATCTTCTGGCTTTAAAGATTTGACAATCGGACATCAAAAAAATTTCGATGCTTTCCTCTGACTTCAGTTCAAACATTTTCCCACTTGGGAAACCATCGAGTCTCCCACAAGGGGTCTGACTAAGGATCTTTGTAGTTTTGTCCCTATGGCTGTCCCACACCAGCATTGGCCCTCCAAAATCCCACACTGTCTGGCCATGTTTTCCTACTGTGACTGAAAAGCCTTTTAAAGTATCTCCAAGGACCACACTGTATTCACTCATGGCAGTGTTACATCGGAAGGTCCCCAGCTCGTGACCCCTCGTGTGAGTCTCATTCTCAGTCCGCCAGGCCTGCAAGCATCACCATTGATTCTTAAGAGCTTAAGCATTGGCTAAGTGCAATCGAGGACAGCCGAGACCCACTAGAGCCTGAGTGCTTTGGCTGTTTAGTTTGTACGGTCGACTTTGTGGGGAAATGTCGTGACACGGGTTGTTACGTTTTACAGCCTTTAAGACGGTTGCGCAACAAAGAGAAGTGGCAACAGACTTGGAAGGTGTTGTACATAAAAGAGCTGAAGGCATCACAAAATGTCATGCTGAGATGTGACAGAGTTGAAGACACAACATGGAAGCATTTTAAGTCTAAAATAGGAAGTGACAGTCAAGTATAAAGTCAGAATTTAAGTGATCAAGCTCAGAGAACCCATACTCGTTAAGCAATGTTAATGTTATTGTAATCTACAGAATAAATAATGCTTTCAGCTTTTCAAAAAAGATGTACAATTTGAGGGCTTTGCTTTTCAACAACCACCTCTCATCACAACATTTAATAGAGTCAAGGCAATGTCAGAAAACATACCTTTGTTGCAAGGTTATTTAAAATGTTTTGCACACAAAAAATGGTGCAGCATTTGCTAATCTAACCAGCCAAAACCATTCCCCATGGAAAGATTCTCTCATCTCCATGAAAGAGGTATGGAATCCCTTCTCTTTACAGCCACGTGATAGACATTCTGTCAGATTAACTACCATTGTCAAAAATGGGGCAGGCTTTATGCAATACTTCATCCCTCTGATTGGTTTTATGTCTATTTTATTGCTTGCAGAGTCAGTTTATAATGCTTCCATTGGTGCTGCCTCCAAGAAATTCCACTTGAATCCACAAACACCTAATTCTTTTTATACATTTTCATCATATACTGTATATCCACAATAACATACAAATGGAAATGGTATCTTAAAGTTTTGTAAATCCAAAGTACTGTGACACCAAAAATAAGAGAATGCGGTGATTTGATAGCGCTATGTAAAAGATGCGTCACAATGTCTCATTTTTGTGTTTTAGGTTTTTTCCATCTTTCACACTATATACTCTAATTCCCTAATCCTCACCAAAGATCTGACACATCACAAGATATCCTCACATCTACATGTTTATTATGTCCGCTTAACTAAATCAAGATCAAATGTATTCAAAAGAAAAAACAGCATTATTTTTGTTGGCTGATTCAATTTGATCATTTTAAATGCTTACATCTGAAGCTTTGGTATGACACAGCACCTACCAAACAGCCTTTGATTAGGAGAAAAGGCAAAATTAAAACACTTTAAATCTACATATGACAGCTGTTTACCACATTCCGCCTCCAAAAAATACAGTGGAATAAAAATAAAGCTGGCTGTGGACTGCTCAAATGGACCTGTCCAGCAGTGGCTCTTGTGGCCAGTGGAGTCCGGATGACCTCAATCTGTTACTGCACTGAGCTGCAAATACACTGTGAAGGTGGGTACAGTAATATCATATGAAATTCACTGCTGCCTCACTTTTAGTCAGCATTCCAGCCAGTAAAAGAAAAATCCAGCAATTTTCCGTAAAGATGATTTGAAATTGCATCAGCAAAGATAAGATGAAACTGATTATATTTAACAGATAATTCACTAAACAAAAAAAAACAATTTGAGTCATCTAAACCTGCCATTCCTGCTTCATTATCTACCATCAAATTGAACCAAGCACCAATCCTCAACAGGCTGCTTCTCCCCACAGCACAGCCATCTCATAATGAACCAATTTCCCAACCTATAAAATATGTATAAAGCCAATTCGTGATCTCTGTTAAACACACCAACAGATGGCTTTGTACAAATAAGCAAAACGCTGCTAAAACTAAGCACATGGCTCACTCCAGGTCTCACACGGTCCTTTTCCTTTTCTCCTATTTTACGCTTCAATTCCGTGCGTAAATTTGTGTTTTTTAACGGATGTATGACATGTTCCCTTCACAGACAGAGGAAAAGAGCTACCATTCAGGATTTGGACATGCCTGTTGCTCTTCACAGGCGTGCCTGCACAAACGCCTCTGTGTCCAACGCAGAGGCGATAAGACAGTGATATAAATTAGACGGTTCGAATCAATGCGAGAAGCTGAGGCTGGTGCACTTCACACACAGCATGGTGAACTTACAGCAAGAGCTACGGCTGTTTAAAATGAGTCAATACCGTGAGAAACAGTCACACTAAGTGCAAGGAAAACGCACAGTGGGGCTCGTGTGAAAGTGGTGCGTAACGAGAATGGTGGTGGTAACTAAGAGAAGAGCGTTTACTCTTCTTGGATGAAACGACTCGGAAGTGATGCCTTACCTTTGGAGAGGACTGACGCCGCGCAGTAAACAAGCAGCACGAGGACCGTCACGGCGAGGTAACGTCCCTTTGTCAGCGCTGCCATCCTGACGCGTGTAGCTCTCCACGGCTGAGCAGAAGCGGAGAAGTGTCCTCGGTCTCTCCTCGGCTCGGAGTCCCGTCCGGACGCGCCACTTGCTGCTGCTGCTGCTGCTGCTGCTGCCGCCGCCGCTGCTGTAGTGTTCGCTGTAAACCCGGGAGCACAGTTTGGAGAAGCTCGGGTGAGACGACGAAACGGTGCGCGGACTGGACTGCCGCTCGGAGAGGAAGAAGCATCTTCACTACACTTTGGCGGTGCGTGTGTGCGCGCAGAGGAGACGTGCGCTCGGAGTTTACCCCCCTCTCCACACGAGCCTGCCGCGTGCAGCGAACCAATGGCAGCGCAAGGAGGAAACATGCACAGGACTACACCTTAAACACGCGCTACACATCACAGCAGCGTGATGGATACACAAGTGACCAGAAGTACAATAAAGGAAACATTTTGTACAGGATTATTTCAAGTATTATTTTATGCAAAAAGTATAGTTTTTCTTTCATTTCACAGTTTTACCTAAAAGAAGAAGACGCTGGTGGAGAAACTATTATCTTATTGCTTCCTAGGCACCAATTTACCAGTCTTTTATTAAAATGACAAAACCACTATGAACGAATGTGATGACTTCTTCCATTTAACAAAAGAAGGAGGAGGAAGTTAAACTCCAGGAATAAGCTTATAGCAAACAATTAATTTTGTTCAAGTTTAAATTCCAGAGCTAGCTTATTAAAAGTCTTGTATTATTTAAATCATAGCTCAAGACTATTTTACATTTGAATTGAGGCCTTTGAATACTAAAAGCTATGCATGTTGATGTGCACTCTTTCAGTCAACTTGTGTGAAACCTTTCTCAAATTATGCCACTTTTGTTAAAATTTTGGAGATTTGTAGAATATTGTGATATATATTCTCTTGGCATCACAATATTGTTGGATTGTTGGCTGTTTTTGTCTGATAATTCTTCATTTGTGGTTGTTTGGGGAAAATCTTTATAAGCATGTGCTTAGAAAGTCTGGCTTTTTTGTTTGGAACAAGGAGGTGCACAATTTGTAATTTCAGGATGTTACCAAATACGTACAAGTGTAACTTTTCTATACAGTTGTACAAAATGGAACACACCAGTCAAACAACATTTTCAGTATTGTAATAACACTCTTTGCATTGGCCTATCTTAAAAATGTAAAACCCAGTTCCTCCAGTTTCACCAAAAATATTATTTTCTTATACAAGACATTTAAACCCTGTGGACTGGCTTTCACTTTAGATGCAGTTGCCCACCTTATTGTGGACAATATTGTATTTGGTCTCAGGTCTCAACTACCCAGTGCTAGAGAGGTATGCAACAACAATTTTGGCGCTCCCCCCAAAAAAAAAAATTACGTGAGCTGGATATCATTATGTAGGCTATGGGTGGTAAATAATAAATGTTTATTTTAGGCTTTACTTAATTATACGGTATTATTAACAAGTAAAAAAAAAAAACAGTCACAAATTGTCAAGCATTAACGTTATGATCAGATTCTAATAAAGAAACAAAAAGAAGGAAAACAATCAGTTTTTATAATAATTCCAGGGTGGAGCCAGTTCTCATTCCCAATACTAGTCATGGTGTTGCTCCCAGCTGGACGACGCCGACTGCAAGATCTGTGATTGGTCGGCTTAGTAGTATCACGTTTCCTCCTACGCATTTCCGGAATGATCTTCTGCACTCTAGATTGCCCGCCATTTTTAAATTCCAAAATTCAGTGAAGAGCCAACATGGAAATGGACCAAGTGACTGAGCGATTAATTGAAGAAGTGAGGAAATACATCTGCTCTCTTTCAGTCGCCATTGTTCGTAGAAGCCCGCGAGGATCGAGGAATGTAAACACAGTGGAACCCGCTCGCGTCAACTAGCGTTTCAGCGGTGTAACTGCAGAGCAAAACAGACATACGCAGAAGTTTAAATGCTCACGACGGCGTCGCCTACGTGCGTAGCCTACGATGTACACTACGGCGTACACTCGACGCAGAAGTATAAATTGGACTTTAATTTAAACCCCATCTGGCTGCTACATTCCCAGTGCTAGTAAACGCGCTATCTAGTCTGTTAACATGAATATTATTTATGGAATCTAATGAGGGGCCTACTGTAGCCTGTTAGTCCTCTAAATAGTTTTTTAGCATTGAGGAAATACTGATACGATTTAACACAAAAGCAGCTAAGCTACATTTAGGAAATACCACAAAAAAAAAAAAAGGTAATTATTTGATTTTATTTTTATACCCTTGCTTTTGTGCCCCCAAGGTGCTGCTGCGCCCCTATGCGCGGTATATGCCACATACACCCTTTTTGCGCCCCTGAGAAAACTTCTTGTTGTGCCTTGAAACTCAGAAAGTAAAAAACACACAGTCATTTCTAAATACCTGTGATGAAATAAAAATATTTTAAGCCTCCACCTCTAGTGGTTAAATATTTTTGGATAATTTTTATTGTATTGTGATCTAATCTTGTGCCTTGTATGTGTCTACATCAGCTCACATTACTGAATGTTTGTCAATTTGTCCTTTTTCCTTTCAGAAAAGTTCCTTTATTTCATGTTTGTGCCCAGAGCGGACAAACTGACCACTTCTAAAGGAGAAGTACACCCATGTTTCTTTTGATCACATACCTTTGCAAGTTTTTTTTTCAAAAAGAGCATCTCCCTGCAGGACGCCATTTCTGTTCACATGCTTTTAAAATTAGATATGTGAAATGCATTTGCACATTCTCCACCAGATCTTGCCAAAAATCTATAAACTGCACCTATAAAGGAAATAACTTACATATATATATATATATATATATATATATATATATATATATATATATATATATATATATATATATATATATATATATATATATATATAATGGCATTACTAACAGTAACCTGTGAGCCATTAGACATGGACTGTTGCCAGAACTAAATCTGACAATTATATCAAGTGACAGTTGGAGATTTGAAGGATTATTAAGTACATCATTCCCAGACTTAATCGCTTCCTCAGGCTAAGGCCATTTGGGGAATGTCATCCCTATGGACACTGCCTCGGACCATTCTGACAAAAATATTCTAAAACTGACACTTTTGGGAGCTAAAGACTGTGCATTACATTTGTTTTTAGGGATTTATGCTGGTTATTGTTTGCTGTATAAGCTTATTATTTGAAACTGCATCTGTCAGAAGTGTTGTTATTGCAATGTTGGAAGAAAAAGCACCTCTATCTTTAAATACAGCCCATTATAAACAGTTCCCCCCAAAAAAGCAATAAATATGTGCACATTTTTTACTGATAAACCATTTTTCTGCAGTTAGCTAAAATGGGACAGTAAACACTTTCCATAAGCCAGTACTTTATTTTCTTGTCATAATCTTTGCTTTTCTGTCAAATTTTCCCCACAACTCTGCTGCTGATGTGTGGAATATCTCTGGTGCGTTTTCCCTCCCGTCGGCACTGACTCGGAGTGGGTTTTCGTCGGGAAGTTCCTGACCTGATTCTGTGTCGAAGATATTCTGCATTCAGTTAACACTTCCGTCTGACACAGATGTGATGTTCTGTAATCGGTGTGACCAGCCCAAAGCTTTACATTTGAATTTGTGTTGAAAATATTGGGCAAACTGCAATCTCCACACCCAACTTTTTTGGCATCATGAATATATACATACAATTATTTTGAATTAATCTTCCAGGGCAACTATCAAATTGATGGCAGCTTGCCTGGGCACTGATTGGCAGTTGGCACAAAGTAAAATTGGCCACCAATTATGTTTAAAGCCTTGTAAAACCTGTTGTTTTCTTAGTAATTTGACCACCTACAACAAACAAAACAAGATGCCAACAACAACAACACAATTTTCTTTGCAGCTTCCTACAGGGGTCGCCACTGCGTGTCAACCAGCAGTTCACATATTTAGTCTGGCATCGGTTTTACACTGGATGCCCTTCCTTGGCGCAACTTTCTCGATTTATCCAGGCTTGGGATCGGCACCACAATGGCCCCTTGTGGCTGGAGTGTGTAGGTGCTCGACACTATACTAATGAGGGGTCTGCAAAACCGGTAAAATAAATGGGTGGAAATCAGATTATTAATGTTGTGTCTCAAATATATATTTACAAGTGCTGGGCAAGTTAACATGTTATTTTTTAATGAATTGACATTTTTTTTATTGCGCATTAACGTCGACCAATTAAAATTGTGAAAGATGTCGGTCTGAAGAACATTCTTAGGATTGCAAGGAATGACTGCACGTTTGAGCCGTTCTCATGATGCACCCTCACAAGAAGAATACACGAGTTATATTAAAAGGAGAGGACTAGAAAAGCGATGGCGTTACAACTATTGCCCTCAACGGAGGCTACTAGCTGGCGGCGTTACAATTGATGAACAGCGGGAACTGCACTCATATGCTCTGACTGTAATGAAAACACAAAACAGACTGTAGGAGACAGAACATGGGTGCACTGTGTGTGTGTTGGTCTGGTGATGAGGGGGCGGAGCTCACGGGAGCACAGGCACGTGCACGTAGGTCTGTAAAGGTGTGCACTTTCAGGAGGCCAGGTGGTTGAGAGTCAGGTACGGGTAACCGCAATTTTTGTTGACCGCAAAGCCAACAGCAAAGCAACGTAAAGCATACTGAACGGCTGAGATTATATATTTATCTGTTTATGCATTCTGGTTCATATCCATCATCTCTCTGCTGAGCTGTATTATTTATTCTGCAATAAACCTACCAAACGCACATCAGATCTGAGATTATTTGTTAATTATAGTCTCTAAGCGAGCCACAACTTTTAGCACCACCAGGACCCAACTCTGACCTTCACCGCGGCTTCAAGGTTCTGTTTGCACTTGTTTATATAGCAGTACGTTCAAAATAAAAGTATGCATTACACAAATTTTAAATTCATTATTAAATTTTTTGTATGATGCGATTAAATTCTTTAATCGTTGCCCATCACTAATATTTACAGTAATAACATACACTTAAAGATGCATTACCGGGAATAATCCTCTCCAAAAATATCATAGCTCTCTTTTATGCAGACAGTTTTCTGTAGTTTTGGCAGCCATTGATAAAATATTGACAAACAAGGCTGCTTGTCAATATTTTATCAATGGCGTTCCAACAGCCAATGGGAACTTCCCTAACTCAAGACTCCAGCATATGATTGGCCAAACCTTCCAGTATGCCCTGAATAATCTCATCTGTAAAAAAGTCTTGATATAAAGCCTAAATAATAAGCATATGTATTTTATAATATAGCGTTAGGTTAAACAGTTCTCTGTAAATGCTTTCATATTGGAAGGACAAGCACTGCTAAAAATTGTTTGTAAATATATATAATATAAAATATATTGTAATTGTAAAAAGGTACTAACATGTTTTGAAAACTGTTGAGTGAATGAAAAAACTGTGTTTTATTATGAAAAGGCAAAAGGCATCCTACAATGCAAACTATAATATTCTGCTGTGTCCTGGCCACTTGCGACAATGCTCCAGCTGAAGTGTACTTAAGAACAATACTCCATAATGACTCACCTCTTGCAGCCGTTTATTGAAAATGATTGGGAGAGCAATCAGAGTTTAAGTGCCTACAACCATGCAGACAAAACAAAGTGGCCAGGTTTTTGTTTTCTTCCTCTGCAAAAACCACAAGAACAGCACACACATAGCACAGTGCAGTCCACTTGATTGGAGTGCACGAGATGTAGACCAAACACTGAGGCCTTTATACAAATGATTAAATGTTTTATCAGTTGTTTAAAACCATGTTCCACCCACTGATATTATTCAGTAAGTGTTAGGTTTGGCACTTCATTGTTTGTTTCAATGTTTTACGATTTTCAAAGCAGAGAATACAAAGTTATTATTTCCAAATCCACTTATTGTCATTGTTCGTTTCATAATGTTGGAAAGGGAAAAGCACAGTAAGCAACTCCTTGGGCAAATAAGGTTGAATTGGTTACCCCATAATTTTCTGTTAAGGACCGGGTTCCAGAGCCATATCTCATTCAATAATATATGCATCTGGTCATTAATCTGAGTCAGATGACTGATGGTGGCCTAAAGAGCTGTTAATCGGTGATCGAGGTATGTTGATGGGAGAGATGTACAGATTTCTGAGACCAGCCCTTTACGTGTCTTGGTTTTCTCTCAGTAGAAACCATCTTTAGTCCAAATATGTTAATTTGGTGTCCCACTAAATCTAACTTTCCAAAAGTTTTAGTTTTAATTGGGAATTATCCAATTTTCCAATGTTTGTGAAAAAGAGATCTGTTTAATCACCAAACAAATGTAATAGGAATAAAAAAACAAGACCTTAATATGTCATCTAGAAGCTTTATTATCATTGTAATTGATGTGGATTTTCAGTCCTGGATGCAGTCCTGCTGATTAAACAAAGAAAAGGCAGGCAGCGTGATGTGTCTTGTCGGCTAATTTATACAGGTTTTGTCATCCTGCCCAGAACGGAAGGACGGTGGTGCTCCTGTGGTCCAACTTCTTCAGAACAGCATCCAAACGTTTAAGATAGTATGTACATCCCCTCATACTGGTTCACTGTCAAGGTACAATACTCATAAGCACTGGTCTGTTAATAGGAAACTAGGAAAAGAACATTGTTTGACTGATTTAATAAAAGGACCGGGCTTTGTGCAGTGCTTTGCTCTCTAGTTGTAATCTATCCAATCGCATTCAGAGGCAGTTTATTTTGTGTATGTTAGTATGGCCTCCAAAAAAAACTATTTGAATCAAGGAGAAAAAATAGTTGTGGTGTCGTTATTCACAATTCTGGAACTAAAACACACTGTATTCCTCATTAGAATTGCCAGAAAGAACTCCAATGGTTGTAAGAATAGACCATCAAAACAGAATTTAGAAAAGTGATGCAAGTCAATTTGCAGAGGGTGCATTCACAGTTTACAGTGTGATACAACCTTGCTCTAACATCTGCAACAAAAATTGAGATTAAAATGATTTTTTTTTTTTTAAATGTTAAAAGGTGAAGAAAACAAAGGAAAATAGCCGGGTGAAGGAGCAAGAGGACAAGCTGCCCGAAGCAGCGAGAGCAAGTTGAGAGAGAAAGAGGCAGACAAAAGCTGGAGCCTTATCCTCGTTAGGATCACCGGGCCCGACGAGCTTCTGGGTAACTCTGAAACAAAAGACACTCAAGACAGTTTAAGTGTGTGATGTGGCGGGCCGGTCCTCTCTGCACACTTTTAACTTATAAACACATATGGAATAATGTAGTAAACAAAAAAGTGTGATATAACTGTAAATATGTTTCATAATTTAGATTCTTCAAAATAGCCACCCTTTGCTTTGTTCACTGCTTTGAACACTCCTAACATTCTCTCAGTGAGTTTCATGAGGTAGTCACCTGATATAGTTTTACAACAGTCTAAAACGAGTTCCAAAAGGTGCTGAGCACTTATTGGCTCTTTTGCCTTCACTCTGCGGTCCAACTCATCCCAAACCATCTTGATTGGGTTTAGGTCAGGTGACTGTAGAGGCCTGGTCATCTGGCGCAGCACTCCTTCATGATCAAACAGCCCTTACACAGTCTGGTGGTGTGTTTGGAGTCATTGTTCTGTTAAAAATGAAATGATGGTCCTATTAAACGATTTCTTGCAATTTCTGAGGCAACCCGGATGAACTTATCCTCAATGAGAAATTCCACAAATGAGTCCTGATAAGTTACACCTGTGAAAACCATTTCAGGTGCCTACATGATGACGCTCATTAAAAAAAAAGAACAAGGCTTTGCAGCGATGTCAACAAAGCAAAGGGTCGCTACTTTGAGGAATCTAAAATATGAAACAATATTTACTACATAATTCCACATGTGTTCGTTTATAGTATTGATGTCTTCAGTGAGAATCTATATAAATAACATAAATAATGTAAATAGTCATGAAAAAAAAAAAAAAAACAGTAAATGAGAAGTTGTGTCCAAAGTTTTGACTGGCATTTATTAGGGCTGGTAAATTATTGTATTACTGTTTGCGCAAATTTTTTCTGTTTAGTGCGATAAAACAAAAACTATGCACCCTTTCCACACAGCTGCATCTCATTCATTATGTTTCCTGTGAGTGCATATATATATATATATATATATATATATGCCATATATACTGAATAGATATTGTTGCTTGTAGTAAGTAAGCATGCTGTGCCTGAAGAGATGACTGTTGATGTACGTCCATGACCGGTTGATATCAGCCCATTGCAAGTGGGTAACAAGCGTTCCAAACAGGCTGGAAGCTGAGCTTTGGTCTTGGAGGTATTACCATATTTTAAACTGTGCAACTTTGACCAGATTTAATACACACATGATATGCATAATATGGCCATAGTTTTTCCACAGGGGAGTGCTTGACAGTTTTTTTCCAATTTCAGACAAAATAAAGAAGTTCTCCCTAATCTGTGACATTTTTTTACATTTGTGAGGGTGGGATTTACTTGTTTTATACATGCATGCTATGACACAAACACTTGCTCGTGGTCTTTATATTATTCATTGTCACTATGTCAGATCTGAACAATTTTATTTTGCTAACTTCTAACTGCTTATCTACAGTACACAAAAACACTGCAACAGGTTTTTTTCCTTAGCTACTTTATGATTCTGGTTGCAACTATGCTGCCTCAAACTAAAATGGAAAGTGTCTCTATAGAATATAAAGCAATGTGTAGATAGTTGTGTTGATGTAACAGGTTTTGGTGAGATCAGATGATAATGTGACTCCTTACAAACAGTGCAACTCACTTATTTTCCACAACATACCTTTAGTGTACCTTTATTCTCGGGGAAAACACTATAAATAACAACATAACTCCACTCTAACCACAGTTTAGTGATACGAGTCATTCTTCCACAATTTGATCCAGAGATGAGGCAAACTCAACTTAGAGGTCAAGTGGTCAGGTGTTGAACAGGTAAACAATAAGAATAAAAACAAGATAAAAAGAACTGTGTTACACCCACAAAAGTAATAACCCTCGCAAATGTAATGAACCACATGCGTAATAAAATATTAGTAGATTTTAAATGTAAAAAACCCACAAACATAAAAAAAAATCCACAAACGTACTAACTATTACATTTGCATGAATTTATTACATCTGAGGGGCAGTAAAAAAAAATCACTCTGCCACTGTGCTGCCGACTCGTTACGGGTTTGCCACGGCCACACCCAATAAGATATCAAATTCAAGAGAAATTTTGTTGCCTCATGTGTCTAGATCAGGGGTGTCAAACTAATTTTATCTCAGGGGCCGCATAGGGAGAATCTATTTCCAAGTGGGCTGGACCAGTAAAATCATAGCATAATAATTTAAAAATAACAACAACTTCAGATTGTTTCTTTTATTTTAGTTTGGTCCAAAATAGTACAAGCACATTCTGAAAATGTACACACCACAAATGATCCTCTTGACAGAACACTTCAAATGAAGAAAAAAATAGTGCCATTTTAAGAACACAATGCCTCAGTGATTGTAATTTAAACTTCGTCTCAGTGTATCTACAATGGTGTACAACTTTAAGTCACAGCCAATCTTTGCTTGAACAAATACAAACTATTCCAGGTATAAAATACAATATTTGTTATAATCTTAATCCTGAGCTAACTCACCGTACCATACAAACCGAGACAGAAACTGTTCAGGAGGGTTGTTAATACCTTACTTGTAGGCTTATTGTGAAGAAAAAAAAAAAAGAAAACTGTACAATGTATGAACAATTTCAACAAACCAAACTTATGAACTGAAGTGACATTATTACAGTAAATCACACACTGTTCATTTTTTTTTAATTTCCACAAAATGCATTCATTTTTACAGAACAGAGTAAGGGTGCATAATATCTCAAGCAGCATCTTAAGTGGGGTTACCCACTGTTTAGTTTACCCCTGAAACCTGGCATCTTTTAGTTTTCACAAGTGCATCTATATCAAGCGTCACATCCTGAGTGGCAGCCAATTTCAGGATGTCATAATGTAGGACAGGCTAATTGGCAGAATGACAAGATATCTCCGGACTATCAGGTCTATACCAGCGGCCCCCAACCTTTTATGCACCACGGACCGGTTTAATGTCAGACAATATTTTCACGGACCGGCCTTTAAGGTGTGGCGGATAAATACATAAAATAAAATGATACAAGCAGGATAAAAACTGTAATATTTTCTAAATATATTAATAAACGTGAATAATCATGTCTTTAATGCAGTGGCAAAGCAGTTTTGAAGGCTTCATTGCCTCATTAGGCATATTTTGTAGAGCGAGCTTGGTGTGCGGGAATCACCTGTCGCTATAAATCCATATTTTAAGTAGGACTCTTGTCTGTTAAATGCAGCTTACTTTGTCTTGAAAGTCGTATGCTCTTCTTCTGTCTCCTCACTGGGTCTATTACCCTTTGCGAAGAAACTTTCCAAAGATGTTTTTTTTTCACTCATTGTGCTAAAGTTAGCTTGAGGGTTTAATTGTAGCCGCAACGTATCACGTGACCGAGGCAATCGTCAAGAGTGAGTCATAGACGGATGTATTAGTGGGACTCCTGTCATTTTTCTAAATAAAACATCGGTCAGACTCATATAACAAATAAAATGGAAATAATGTACGTTATTTATCATTTCTCTGCAAACCGGCACCAAATGACCCACAGACCGGTACTTGCACTATTGCGACATCCAGTGGTCACATTTAGAATAGCAGTGTCTTTTATTGAGAAATTGCAGGTTATTTTCTACTTTGCTTATTTTTTTGGAAAATTATCTTGGGGGCCTGATTAAACCAGTTTTCGGGCCAGACCCGGCCTGCCGGCCGCAAGAATGACACCCCTGGTCTAGATGATTCTAACCAAATTTTCTTTTCTTTTAGATCAAAACCCTGGGAAGTATACAATTTTAAATGAAGGGTTTGATTTCAGGTGATGCATGTTCCACCTATGTTTGCCTTTTAGATCAAAATTTATCCTATGTATTTACTAAGTTTTGTTTTTCTATGTTAGAAAAAGAAAAACGTCTTTCACTTTCTATGTGCACAATATATTGAATTTTCCAAAGGTTGCCACTGAGTCATTTTTAAATATTTCGTCTTGTGGACTTTATTTAAATAAAGTTTTAGCCCAAAATCTTTGGAGGAGAATCCCTTCTCTTTTATAAATAATAACAGCTTATATTTTGCTCACATATGGCTTTAGGGATAATCTCAGTGATGAATAAGAAAATCCTTCTTAAATCAAGTCTGGTTATTTTTACAGTTAAAACCAACATTCTGCACAAGTAGTCTATACATTTCTTAAATTGATGCTGAATGAATGGATTAATATTTTATTTGGACATACCAAGGGATATCAACAATATCAATAGTACATTACAAACAAATATTAGCACCTTACTTTATATGGAATAGAACATTTGTGGTGAGCCCTGATTTTTACTGCCCACAAATAAATTCCCACAAATGTACTTATTACGTTTGCAGTAGGCAAAAGTTTGTGGGAATTTATTACGTAGGTTTATTACATTTAAAACTTACAATTATTTTATTACATGTGTGTTTTATTACGTTTGTGTGGATTATTAATGTTTGTGGGTTTAATACAGCAACAAAAAAATGACAATCAAAGCTAAAGACCAATCCTGCAGTAACACTAAAAATTATCTTAGAAAAAACAAAACCTAAAGCTCAGCTTGAGTTAAGAGCCATTGCAAAGAGATGGAACATTATGAACATTTCTTTATACATAGGATTTTTTTTGTTACAATAGCGCGGTTAGCAACTAGTTAAACTGCCAACAGGGCTTAGGGAAGCATTATCGTTCCAATCATGCATTCATGCTATATAAGACAATGTAGTATAAGACAAAAAAAAAATTCTATATAACATCCTTAGGCTTGGCAGTATATATATATATATATATATATATATATATATATATATATATATATATATATATATATATATATATATATATATATATATATATATATACTGTATTATTTATTTTAAAGACAGTGGTACATAGTTACTCATTTGCTGTAAAAATAGACAAACAGTTGGGGACAGAACAAAAACTGTGCACAATAGTTTTAGAAAAGATAACAAAATACCTAAAAAAGGAAATAATAAAATTATTATTTTATTATAGTTTATTTCTTCAGCAGCTCTATAAAGTCAGGTCTAATGGGCTTTACATATTGGACCCATTTGGTCCATATTTGAACAAAAACACATTTCTTGAGATGTAAATTGTTTTTCAACAACAAGGTTCAAGGCATTAAACATGTGATACAGTCCAAAGGGCAAACAACAACACTGCAGCCACATAGGAGATCTTTGGTTGAGTTTACAAATTTTACACCCATTAATGACAGAACCATTGAAAAAACTGTCTCCAGCCTGAGCTCATCTACCTGCTGCCTCGATGTTTTACCCACTAGATTTCTAAAATCAGTACTAAGCAGTTTGTTACCACAACTCACTCATATAGTCAATAATTCCTTACAGTCTGGAACATTTCCAAGGGCCTTAAAAACTGCTGTC
Source organism: Neodontobutis hainanensis (assembly GCA_024349245.1). NCBI lineage: Eukaryota > Metazoa > Chordata > Actinopteri > Gobiiformes > Odontobutidae > Neodontobutis > Neodontobutis hainanensis. The sequence continues at coordinate 1,457,684 of JALDNG010000043.1, read as the reverse complement.
ATCAAGTCTCTCCTAAAGAAGAGCAGTCTTGATGCTACAGAGCTCAACAACTATAGGCCCATATCAAACCTGCCATTTTTAGGGAAAGTCATCGGAAAAGTTGTATATCAGCAACTTAATGACTTTCTAGTGCTTAACAACTGCTTGTCAAAAGTCACAAATGACATCCGTCTGAACACTGACGCAGACAAAGAATCAGCCTTAGTTTTGTTGGACTTGAGTTCTGCGTTTGATACAGTGGACCATGAAATCCAGTCACAAAGATTAGAGGAATGGATAGGTATCTCTGGAACTGCTCTTAAATGGTTTCAGTCCTATCTTGAAGACAGGAAGTACTTTGTTTCGGTTGGAAATTGTGTTTTAGACCAAATGACCCTGACATGTGGGGTTCCACAGGGGTCAATCTTGGGACCTTTATTATTCAATCTCTACATGCTTCCTTTAGGCCAGTTAATACACAGCTGTGGTGTATCCTACCATAATTATGCAGATGACACTCAGATTTACATTTCACTCACATCAGTGAAAATGGACCGATCCATTCACTGTGTCACTGCATCGAACAGATTGATGTGTGGATGCAAAATAATTTTCTCCAACTGAACAGAGACAAGACTGAACTAATCATCTTTGGGAACAGAAACAAAGAGAAAGCGTCAGCAGTCACCTCGAGTCTCTTTCTCTAAAATCTAAAAACCAGGTTAGAAATCTAGGGGTCATCATGGACTCAGACTTGAATTTCCAGAGTCACATTAAGTCAATTACATCATCTGCATTTTATCACCTTAAAAACATTTCCAGAGTCAAAGGGATAATGTCTCAACCAGACTTAGAGAAACTTATTCATGCTTTTATCTCCAGCAGGTTAGATTACTGTAACGGCCTGCTCACTGGTCTCTCAAAACGAGGGTTAAGACAGCTGCAGCTTATTCAGAACGCTGCTGCTCGGGTTCTAACTAACACCAGGAAGTACGACCACATCAGTCCAGTTTTAAAATCTCTGCACTGGCTTCCTGTTGCTCAGAGGATAGACTTTAAAACAGCACTGCTGGTTTACAAGTCTCTAAATGGTTTAGCACCAGAATATATTTCTGAAATGCTAGTAGCTTATGAGCCTCCTCGGACTCTGAGAACATCTGGGACAGGCCTTCTGCTCGTGCCCAGAGTCAGAACTAAACAGGGTGAAGCTGCGTTTAAGTTTCATGCAGCAAAAACCTGGAAAAGATGAAGTAAAACAAGCCTCAACTCTAACAATATTCAAGGGGAGATTAAAAACCTTCCTCTTTACCTCCGCTTACGCCACAACTTAAAGTGTTTTTTATCTGCACTCTTCTTTTAAAATGTTTTAAATTTTTCTTATGTTTCTTAATCTAAATCTTATAAATTGTATTTTATTCCTGTAAAGCACTTACCAGTTACCCAGTGTATAAATTGTGCTATATAAATAAAATAGCCTTGCCTTGCCTTACAGAAAAGATACTGTAATTGCTTCCATCACATAAATATTTTTTACTGTGTCTATTCATTTTGACATTGTAGGTCCTAGTTTAACTATACAGGTGATTGTTTTCTCCATTATACCATCTTAAAAGGAGCTAAACAATTTTGTGCTTCTCTTAAAACAAAGGGCGTGTTAACAAACGACACATCATTATGTCGTAGGAGTTTACTGTCATCCAACTCAATGGCTAACTGGGCCCAGGCACCGATTGTTGATGCACGTGTAAGTGTAGTTCAAATGGCTCTAGGGTGAGTGAGCCATAAGATGTGGGACTTTGAGCATCATTTAAATTCAACATTGATAAAAATGTATAGATATCTGCATAATAGGTGTAACAGGAAGTGTTGATTTTTTAAAGAGCAAGAGGAAAGGAAGAGAAAGACTGTGATATCACACACTGACATATTAAAATCACTTCCAACATGTTATATGAAGCTGTTTGAGCTTTGTTCAAATGTTAAAAGGGTTTCTCCAACAGTCCATTGCAAACTGTATATTGAGAAAAATGATAATGATTTATGAGCCAAGAAAATGTGGCCTATATCTGCTGTGCGTGCATTTTCCTCCAAAGCACAGTTGAGCTGCCACATCGCATATGGAGCAGCTCTGGTGTTGTAGCCATACTGTGACTCATGCAGCATCGTGAACCATCCACAAACCATCCACATTACTTTATAACTGTTCCCAGAAAAACATCTGTGGGGCTTCAGAAAGGGTTGTTTCCTTAACCCTTTTTCAAATTCAATTTCAATTTAACCAAGTGAGGAATCAGTGAATTAATCAACATTCATGAGTATAACTTGAGACATTTTTCACTTAGAAAAAACACTTAATTTGTAATTAGTAATACGAGTGGCAAAGAAGTGGTTTAGTTTTAAAAAAGGGGATAAGGTGGTAATGGCTTTCTGAGCTGAGACAATGGCCGCATGTTCAAGGATTCAATCTAAACACTGTTTTTCTTTTGAAGCTATAAGTGGTGAAAATTGTACAATTGTTAATTTTTACCCACAATGATGACATACCAGTGGAGGTATAGAAGTGTCAAGGAGAGATGGCAGTAGAGTTGTTCAATGAGATCTTAGAAAGTGAGAGGAATGGAGATGTGTTTTGGTGCTGATCTTTAAGAAAAAGGGAGATGTGCAGACATGTGGAAACTACAGAGGTATTAAGCTGATGAGCCATACAACAAAGTTGTGGGAAAGAGTTGTGAAAAGTTAGGCTAAAGGGAGAATTTGTGAGCAGCAGTATGGTTTAATACCAAGAAATGGCACAACAGATGGAATATTTGCTTTGAGAATGTTGATGGAGAAGTGCAGAGAAGGAGACAGAAAGAGCTACATTGTGTCTTTGATGAGGTCAGACAGGACTCTCCATGGAATATGATGTTTGCAGATGACATTGTGATCTGCAGTGTGAGCAGGGAGCAGGTGGAGGGAAGTCTAGAGAGGTGGAGGTGTGCTCTGGAGAGAAGAAGAATGAAGGATAGTTGCAGCAAGACAATATTTACAGCATGTGTAAATGAGAGGGATCCAAGAGGAGTTGTTTGTGTGTGTGTGTGTGTGTGTGTGTGTGTGTGTGTGTGTGTGTGAGAGAGTGTGTGTGTGTGTGTGTGTGTGTGTACCAGGGTTAGCTTCTGTTTTGGGGAGGTGGTCTAGGGTTACTGTATGACTGTGTTAAGATAAGCTAGGTTAGCCACCTTGTGCACACTTCTCAAATGTAATTTTACTTTACTTACTTTTTGTTTTTTCTGACCTATTTTTTTGTCATTTTGTTTGTTTTTGTTAACAATTATAACCGTGTTGCAGCAGGATGGAATGGATGAAGGAAAGTGTCAGGTGTAATGTGTGATAAAAGAGAACCAGCAAGAAAAAAAGAAAAGGTGTACAGGACAGTAGTGACAGCTGAGATATTGTATGATTTGGAGACAGTTGAACTGAGGAAAATTTAGGAACAAGAGCTAGAGGGAGCAGAGCTGAAGATGTTGAGGTTCTTTTTGGGAGTGACAAGGATGTAAAGGATCAGAAATGAGTCCATCAGAGGAACAGCTCATGTGAAATGTTCTGGAGACAAAGTTAGAAAGGCCAGATTGAGATGGGTTGGACATGTTCAGAGGAGGGAGGGGGAATATACTGGTTAAAGGATGCTGAGGTTAGAGCTGCCAGGCAGGAGGCTGAGAGGAAGGCCAAAGAGGAGGTTTTTAGATGTAGTGAAGGAGGACATGAAAGTTAGTCTGAGAGAAGAGGATGCAGGGGATAGGGCTAGATGGAGGCTGTGGCAACCCCTAAAGGGAACAGTCGAAAGGAAAAGAAGAATTTGTGCCACCAATGCAGCCACCATCTCTACATTTGAGAGAAGCTCTGTTTGAGAAAAGAATATGAGAAAATGTTCAGAATAAGCAACCTTTTCAAATGGCCTGCCTACATATTTCTTCAAGGCATTTCACCCAGACTTATCATTATTATTCTTTTTCATTGTACCATGTCATAATTACAACATGGTATCTGGGAAGTCTAAAAATATATATATTTTCTTTTATTGCTTTTGACTTTAAGTTACTTTAGCAAGGCCTGTGCATTAATACCCACTATTTAAACTTTTGCTATTGCTACAGCTATAAATAATACAGAATAGCCAATCAGAAAAGAGTACTCACATAGGCCGTTAATCAATCAAACCTCCTGGCCCTGGTTTAAAGAGTTGTTACTAATAAGCTAAAGAACTATGTAAACTGATTTTCTTTACTGTATCAGGACCCAAGGACCACTGTAGAAATGTCTGTTTATTGTGTGAGTGTGTGTGTGTGTGTGTGTGTGTGTGTGTGTGTGTGTGTGTGTGTGTGTGTGTGTGTGTGTGTGTGTGTGTGCGCCATCGGTCCAAGCCCGAACAATCCCCAGGGGTCTGACGGGAGCAGCTTTACCAAAAAATCCTGTCTTTTATATTCATTAAGGTTCCTGCGGAGCGTGCACTGTGCCGCAGGCTGGGAAAACAAAAAAGCACTCCCACAGTGTGCAGTATTATATTCATAGCAACAATGGGCTAAAATTGCACTAATAAGACACTTGCTGCTGGTTTGGAAACTGTGTCACTAATATTCACTAATGCAAAGAAACGCTGGACTTTTGCGGTACACTTTCAGGTGACTAGATGGCTTTGACATTGCAAACAGTGCATGACATTTCATTGACACAACTGGAATTGCATAAAAATGAGTAATATTTATTTTTACATTGAAGTCTATTTCAGTGGAAGTCTTTAATGTTCTGCATATTTCAACTTATTTGTATCAGTCTAGTGGCTGTTAGAGAAAATGAAATGAAACTGAATAGCCAAACGCTGGAGTTGTCATATATTTCTAGTAAGGGTCAGAATGCATCTTGAGACAAAACCGTCCCTGTGAGTTTGCAGCAGTGCTGTTTCAATCAAAACCCTATGTAGGGTTGCTTTAAGTTTCAAGCAAGTTAAAGTTTTTTGACTTCTAAAAAAGACAATTGAGCCATATTCAGATGCACAATATGTAAAGGCCTGCCTGAAGTGTGGTCTATTTAGCCAAATCAAAAGTCAGTCAACATGTGGAATTTACTGCTTTTGCAATATCAATAACTGCAATAACTGATGTTAAGATTAGATAAGACAAGATAGGACTTTATTGATCCCACAGAGCGGAAATTCACTACAGCAGCTCCTAAAAACAGGTAGTGCAAAAAGTAAAATTAAAAGAGTTGATCAGTGTCATTTGGACAGTTTCTGTTGTCATTATAATTTAAAAAAAGTAAATACAATTGTTTGAAAATAAATTAATTTGCCCAACCAATAACTATGAGTGAAATACATTTTGTTTGCCATAGCATTGACCAATTAGAGCTTTAAATCACAAACAAAAATTATTCATTTACACTAGTTGGGTTTTTTTCAGTAGTATTATATATTGTATATAAGTGAATTTGAAGCACATTTTTTTAGATTTCGTCAAAAATAAAAATTGCATCAACTGATGTGAAGCAAACCAACATTCTGTGACGTGTATGTGTTCTCAGTGAGCGGTCCATAAGACTGGACCCTCACTTGCATCCGTTACACTTCTTGAGAGAGCAATAATAATTCCTAATGCAAGGTTTCAAAATGTGAATAAGAAAAACTATTTTTAATTCAAATTCATTCATTCATATGAGCAGTTTAGAGTTACTAATTCATTTTATGCATGCACATCTTTGGGTTGGATGCCACTGTGCACCTGTCTAATTTGAGCTTTAACCAGTTAAACATGACTAAGAACAAAAAAATAATATCTGAAGCCCATAGTGGTTAAAAGAGCCCCTGTGGTGAACACCTGTTTACCCGACTCAACAAAAACAGTTGTACCCCTTGTATGTCGAGACTATTTCCATACGGTGCACTCTATTTGCAGAGTAGCCACAGTGTGCTCCTCCATGCACAGATGAATGACACTACTTACTGTATTCTCATTACGCCGCTGCCTTTTTGTTAGAGAGTTGTGGAGTGGTGCCATTTATCATGCCAGACGTGAGCCTGCGTTCTTCTTCTCCTGCGGCGAGTCCATAGCCAACATCTTCAATGCATTTTCAAATTCACCAGCCGTGTTTATTTCAACCGTTTCTCTCATATTTATGCAACATCTCCAGAGCTGTCGTAATATACAAACCTTTTAGGCTGAAAAATGGAGTACATTACAGATAGATGCATATTTACGATACTGGTTTCTACGGTTTCTTTTGTTTTAAATAACAATTAACACTGTCTTTCTCTTTTCACCAAACCAAAAAAGGATGAACTAACCAGAATGAGACTCAAATGTAAACTTTCTCTTGGAAAATGAACTTTTCCCACAGGAAAATCCAACCAGTGTGAAAACGCTGTGAGTCACAGACAATGAGCACAATTTGTTTTATCATTAAGAAAATTATAATTAGTTTTTTTAAATGGTTTTCTTTGAATTTTCCCTGTTTACAGCATGTAAACCCAGATACTATTGGTGAATTGGTACTAATGTTGAAAAGAGCTTGTTTGCAGAAAATCAAGTGAAGGACAGGAAAGCCCTTATGAGACTAGTTTAGACAGGTTTTGAAGAAGAAGACATAAAATCAACATTTATGTTGGACATAACAAAGAAGAGAGATCTGCTGTTTAGTTTACATTTCTTTCTACATTTTTCACCTTTGTACACAACTGCCTTGGGAACTCAACAGAAACTCGTGTTGGTTTTGTGGTTTAATTTATTGAAGCAACAATAAACCATGAATAACATCAGCATATTTATACTGTACCAGTAGCTTCTTTAGTAGACTTCTCTTCTCTTTTTGTGAATTTAGCACCACATTGTCTTGAGGAAGTAGGGTCAAGGGTGTCTTTTCTTTCAAAGTAACTTTATTTAAACCTAAGAAGAGACTCAGAAGAAAGAGAACACATACATAGAAACATAGACATCTAAAGAAAACCTGTGGTGCTTAGACCCCGACAGGGAGCGACGTCATGCACTGCCATGAAAGAGGAGAAGAGTGTAGATTTTAGGGTAGATCTTCCCCCCTGAGCCCAGACACTGGTGGTGCTGATGAGAGGGATATGGAGCGTGAGCTGCTGATGAGGATGAAGATAAACCCACTGCTGGAGTGGAGATGAGGCAAAAGAGGGTTGCAGCACAAAGCTAAACCAGCTGGATGGAGTAAGAGAGAGAGCATTGTAAATTTTGACATCTGAATGATGATTGGCTGATAGCTTGAGGGGGAGGATTGTGATTGGCAGAGGAGACAGTCAGCTGAGGATGCAGAGAGGCAGGTGAACAGAGGGAGGAGTCTTCCTGGTTGAATTTAAGCTTCAGCTTCATGATAATTACATGTAATGCCTAAAACTAATTACCTGAAGACATAATATTTTTAATCAATCGTTTATGATACACAATAGAAGAATATAGAGGTAATGGTGTGGTTAATTCTCCTATGTTTATAGCATATAATAATCATTTACAAGGATGAATTGGCAAGTTCTTTCAAGTAATGTTCAATGTATAAAATATCAATATATAGATAGTTTTCACTCACCCATTGCCTGGTCGTTTTAAAAATATGATCTTTCTTGTTACGTAAATATTGTACTATTATAATAATCAAGCTATTATGAAGATGTTATAGCGTGCTATCCATAATTATGTAGAGACTTCCTTTATACATTTCTGGCACTATTTTTTATGAAGTCCATTGTATGCAGTAGTATTATAATGCAATGTAATTTTGGTAAAGCTTCATGGGTTGTACAGTGGTGGAAAAATGTTTGTGGACACCCCAAATATTACATTAAGAATCACTCTTCAAATTTTCAGGACTACTAAATATTTATTTGATTATCTGATGGTTTATTTATTTATTTATTTTTTCAGTTTTGAACACATTATTTGTTGTCTTTGAGAATTGACTTATTGAAACTGTCAAAAATTTTGTTGTAACATGTAACAATAAATATTATTTGTATTTGTTTGTGTCTAATGCAGCCACACCTTTTGAAACACATAAATAATTTGTATAAATTTGATTTCTTGACAGTGTTTGTTGGCTACTCATTATTTTCAGAATATTCTATGACTTGTTAAAGTACACTATCAATGCATTATAAAATATTAATATTTTTGGTCAGTAATTTGTCTGTTTTATATCTATATAAATGTTTGCTTTAAGTGTTTTCCCTTTGCTGAGAAAGTCTGAAAACTCAGCAACTTGAACTCAGTGTTGCTGTCATTTTAGTGTTCAAACGTATTGAGTGGCTCATAATGTGGAGCCTCCCGTGGGGCTGGAGCTTAATTTCTTCGAGGGAGTGCGGTGAAAATCCATAAACAAACCAGCGGTGAGTGCGTTGATAGTCAGACTGCTTGAAGGCTTTGTCTACGGGATGATTACTGTAGGTGGCCCCAGGAGATGGTGTAACAGATGAGGTGACGCTCGCCTGCATGCAGATGTGACACGTGCTACGCTTATAGATTTTCAATGAGAGCCACGCCATGCAAATCCAGGGCTTAGGAAGTGTGCTACCTAACAAGGAAATGTCTCACTGCACACTAACAGCCTGTTCTCTCAAATCAATACTCGTACATTTACATCAGAGCAGGGAGGGATTTCTGTGATAAAACATTTGATAACATTTGATGGCCCAAACTCAGTCACTGTAAAAGTCACATTTTCTACTGTTATCACTTTTACTATATAAGTAACTAAGGTATCCTATTTGCCTCAAACAGAACTAATACATTCACATATTTGTATACACATTTCTTTACTTCAAGGTGACCAGATTTTCAAACCTCAAAACTGGGACTCTAAATACACATGAACTGATTTGTTTCCATTTGGTGTTGTGTAAACTGAGGCCTGAAAGATGATTCTACTTGCAGAGCAATTCTATTTTACTGTGCAAACTGTGTGACACTGTGATCATCACATCCACTCTCTGAAGAACAATACAGTCCTGTCTGAAAGGTGCCTCTGTCTCAAATGTTTTGCCCTCGCACGTTTTACATTCTTCAAACCAGCTTTCTAACTATACAGTAGCTGCTTTCCACTTAGATTCATCTTCGACAACTATAGTCTGAGTCTGATAAAAGCTCCTTAGGTCACCTATTCAGCCTAACCTTCCTGTGACCGATGAAGAGCATATGCAACATTCACTCGACAGAATTTGCGAAAAATTATGCAGGGCTCTTCTGAGAGTTGTCGAACACATCCAAGGACTTGAGCGGCCAAACACTCATAGATTCCTGCCTGCCCGGCCTCACAGTGTTTTTGAAATCGAGACTGAACGAGACTGGCCTTTTGAACTACAGGTGCTCCTCCTTGTGCTTTGCCACATGCGTCCGCACATTACTCTTCCTTAAAGACACGACAGGCCGCTGTGGAGGGGGAAGAAAAAATGGACAGGGAGAGTGCCATTTATCATGATCACAACTGCAGCTCTGACTACCACACGGCGTGTACACTGGACATTTTTCAGTGTGGGGGTGGTACGCTTTCTTTACAGGAGCTCCTGAAGAAATAGAGGGTTTTCAAGATGTGTTTAGACTGTTTAAAGATGTCCTTTATTCATGTCTGCCAATTGGTCTGCAGCTGTCATCTGGTATAGCCACTGAGGGTAGGGTAGCGGAGGTCGTATCTTCCAATTTATTTTTTTTTATTAGTTGCAAACTGAAATCAGAATGGTTGTAGTAACACCTATGCTTCCCAACCAGAAAACTACAAATAATAAAAATTGCTGCGGTTACCAGGGTCTGTATTCAACAATAGAAACTTTCAGTAAAGTCTATCAAAGTAATTGACTGATTAATTAATGAAACTCAAAACGACTCTAACGCTCTTCCTAATGTAATACAAAACTAAACTGCTTTTCTATATAATAATGAATGCCTCTCAAAACACTAGTGCTGGAGAGTAAATAATCACTCTGCACCAGTGAAACACTCACACTCACTGAGAGCAGCAAACACAAGTGACGCACGGCGTGTGTTGGGTGGACTCAGCTGAGGTGCACAGCAGCTATAGTCAAGTTACATTTGTGATCTTCTGGTGAACATTGTGTCATAAAAAGAGAATATAAGCAAGCAGATGGAGCCTTTAGCATTGCCAACAGATGTATCCGTGTGTAGAGCCTCATTAAACTGTCAGGAATACGGGTGCGTCAGTGAGTTACTGCCCAAAAAAAGTCATCACAGATTTACAGAAACTAAGATAGTAGGTAAGCGCCTCCCATTGGATAATTACTACTATGTTTCAGCTGGCAACAAGTTATTTAACCCAAACTGATAAAGGAAGTAGTTTCTCATTTCTTAAACAACCATGTGGGTAGACACATCCTGTGGGCATGGAAAAGATGATAATCAGTTTCAAAAGTCTCAAATTATTTCCATGGATCAAGCAAAGGAAACATCTAAGGAGATAGCTGAAACTACTAAAATTGGGTTAAGAACTGTCCAAGGCATTATAAAAAATTGCACGGATAGTGGAGAAACATCATCTTTGAGAAAGAAATGTGGTTGATTTGGTGAAATCAAATCATAAAGAAAAAACAACAACAGTAGAACTCAGGAGTATGTTTAATAGTAAAAGTAAGAGCATTTCCACAAACACACAATGTGAAGGGAACTCAAGGGACAACTGAGTAGCCTTAAGAAAACCATTTTCAGTGAGGAATATGGATTGGACTCTGGAGCAATAGAAGAAGGTCTGGTGGTCTGATGAGTCCAGACCTATTTCAGAGAGATGGGTATCATCAGAGTACAAAAAGAGGCAGATGAACCAGGTTATTCCATCTGTGGATTTTTTTCATCATTTTCACACATGGATTGGCCACCACAGAGTCCGGATCTTAATCCCATTGAGAATCTTTGAGATGTGCTATAGAAGACTTTACACAGCGGTCTGACTCGCCTATCATCAATACAAGATCTTGGTGAAAAATGAATACAACTCTGGATAAGAATAAATGTTGTGCCACTGCAGAAGCCTATCAAAATGATGCCAGGCAGTGTGTCTATATTAGAGATGGAGGTACACAAAGCTGTAACTGTGCTAAAATAAAATGTATTCAATCAAAGAGATTTTAGTTTTTAGGTTTTTTTGTGTGTCTTTTTTTCTTTACCCTATTGACTTTAGGCCTCAAAATAACAGTCTAAATGTGTTACTAGCAACAGAGTAAGCTTCAATAAGTAAGGTGTTTTAAGTATATTAACACACTACCAGCTTAATTTGTACAATAAATATAATTCTAATAATTGGAACACCTGACTATGATTTAAAAACACTGTGTTGTCAGATGTTTGTTTTTTGTGGCATGGGGTGAAAATGACCTCCTGAAGTATTGTTAAAAGTTAATGTAGTGTACAGAAGAAAATCCCTTACTTTTCTACTTGTAAAGTCACCATTGAGTGGCAAAAAAATCTGGACTTAGCTACTTATTTCTATCAAAGACCACTAGTGTAGTCTGTAATAATACACAAGTCAACAGGGACCAGTAAAATGTTAAAGTTGTAATTGCATTGTCCCTGAAATCAAAAGTCAATAAAATCTGACTGGAGTGGTTATGTCAACGAGAGGCCACTGTAATTTAAAAGCTTTTGAATTGTATTGATTTGTATGTAGGTCCTAAGGGTCTCAAAGACAAGCAAAGGTGTTGATAAAAGAGTAAAGAATGGCTACAGCTAACAGGTGGAGGGGGATTTTCCTGAACAGTAGTGATTCCAGTTTGATTGAATTTAGAGACAGTGGAACAACACGGAATTTGACAAAATTTGACTCTTGATGGTTAGGTTCAGACATGGAGATACAAAATATGTTAAAGCCACCCTGCATAACTTTTGACTTTTAGCCAGCAGAGAGTGCAGAGCCTTGTCTGTGCAATCCATCTTTGTTAAAAAGTAGAGACGTTTAAGACAGAAAGTTTGGAGGAAAGAACCAGTCCAGACTCATGAAGTATGTTTTTCTGCACAGTGTGTGCAGTTATAGAATTGGCTGCTGAACTGTAAATTGCTACATTCTCACCTCCAGAGGGCAAGTGTTTGTCATGCAATAAACCAATGCAAATATAAATGTGTGGCACATGAATATTTTGTGATATACTGTATCAACATTGTATATGTTCATATCCTTTGTATTTTTTTAAATTTTATTTAGATTTACACTCCATGAACAGGCTGGAGCCTATTTCTTTTTGATGTGGAAATTTTATAATTACCAATGTCTTAAGAAAATGGGAAAATTGCCAGTTGGGGTTAAAACATTTACGAGTGTCTCTGCTGCTGGTGTGTAATGTGACCTGGTTACACATAAGTTCCATCACGCGCTTCTTTTCAAGTAAACAAATTGTAAAGTCTCCAAATACGGTGACCACATTTCCTGTTTTAGCTGGGACAGTCCCTTTTTTTTTTTTTAAGCTCCGTGTCCCATGTCCGAGGGGAAAGCAGCAAAAACACTAAAATGTCCCAGTTTTCCCCTCTTCATCTTAGGATTGTCCCGCTTTTTAAATGAATTTATATTTTACCACCAATGCCAGGCACAGTGGATAGAGCGGCCGTCCTTTGACCGGCGGGTGGCCAGTTCGATCCCCGCTCGAAACATCTCGAAACATCCCAAAACATCATAACATCCCGCTCTCCCCCGCATACTGTCGTTGTGTCCTTGGGCAAGACACTTACCCTACATTTTTGAGTGCCTACTACAGTAGGTGGAAAAGCGCTATATAAAAATAAAGATTATTATATTATTATTACAAAGCCAAAGAAGCGCACTTTGCTTGTAACTCATTTGTCAGTAGACTGTATATGTGTCAGTCACAGAGTTACCATGGTTACGGCAATATTAATCATTGATTGTTTATATAGTGGATATAATCCGCCCATTGGTCCCCCATTTACTGATATTGTCGTCAATACTCGGCAATAAAATGGCCGTTACATCCGGGCTTTTTGGCTTTTACTCCATAGTGAAACAATAGTTTTTAGCTAGCATAAACGGACATAATAACCAAAACCCCTCCAGAGTTGTCACGTAGTAAAAACTTAGCTCTAGAGACCGGAGCCATTTTTTGTACCAGGCTTTAAACGTGTTTTTTACACCGTAAAGGCGCCATTGGGTTCCTCCTTATATTTTAGCTTTTGGAGCCTGCCCTCTGGTGGACGGCGGTATATTGCCGTTTTTCGCTGTATTTCGCTGTATGGCGGCGACTTACACAACGACCATTTACGAGGTTCCATGGGAGACGCTTGATATTAACCAATTGGAAAAGATCAACAGTGTTCCACATGTCTTTAACTCAATTCTGATCGGTCCATTCACGTGCTTAAGCGTCTGTTCTCAAGCTTTCACTGTTTCAGTCTGTCATCAGCCAAAAACAAAGTGGCCATTTAATAAAGAACTTAAGGAACAATACAACAGTTTTTTTTTAAGGAAAGCACATGTTTGTTACACGTTATTATAATACAAAATTGTTACTCAGTGAAATCAGTTCATCTTTATTTAATGTTTACTGGTTTTATATTGATTTTGCGCAGCTTTGTACTTTAAGGAAAATCCGTTGAAGTGTTGTCCTTTGATTTGCGTTAATAAAATTATAGAGTTCCAGTTTTAAGGATTGAAAATCTGATCACCATATAAATGATGCACTTTAGTACAAAATAGCATGCAATTTATACTACCGCTATACTAAAAGACATTGCTTGACAAAGCCCTTTTACAACTCTGCTCTAACCTGAACTTGGACTGCCTATGGTCTGTGTATGCAAGGTTGATGGGCGATTTGTATTGGTTTGAAAGATCTGTCTGATACAACAATATTTGTCCTTGAATGGTGACCTTATACTGTATAGTTTTTGAACGTACTATAAACATTTATGATCACTTGTGTCAAAACTTTAGTGATCTTTAGGCTAATTGTCGCTCAAACTGTAAATATTACATTATAATTCTTCACACATAAAGCTTTTACGGGCGCTAATCCGGTAGGTCTGAGATATTTCCTTGAGAGCAGAGAACCGTTTCCAACCAGCACTTGAACTCCTCCTGCTATACTTCAAGGAAATAGATTGTCTGGCGCTGGTTTTGTGAAGCGATAACAAAGCTGAAATTTGTCTTTAAAAATTAGCTATGCCATGAAATAAGAGTGGCTAGAGGAGCCTCTCTGATGTCTATCTTCAATATTTCCTTCCCAGTGGCAGATAGCTATTATCATACTCACATGAAATATACCATGTGCAGCAGGAAGAGAATGACAAATGCTGGACTGCGACGGAAAACAAGCTTTAAAATATTTATGTGGCTTGCTTTTTCTATTACAACAGTAAGAATGTCAATCCTCAAATGTTCTTTTAATTAAAACACTTTACAAGTAAGGCGTAATTAATGGGCTCTCAAGTTGAGGAATTACACAAGCTGTGGGCAAAGTCTTGTAAATGCTACTTGGCAGCATTTATACAGCACAAAGAAAATAGAGACATCAGAGAAGTTAATAAGCTTCAAATGCAGTTCAGGGACTGTGATGAGTCTTTTTTTCTTCTATTCACAGCTAAAAGTTGTGCTGATACTGGGCTTAAAAAAGATATTAAATAGTGATTGGTTGAAAACAAAAAATTTAGCAGTTGCAGCAAAGAGGGACTGGTGTGGGTAGATGTTGGTTTCGATGAAGGGGTACTTCAGGCTTTGAGCAACAATGAGATGTGGGTTTAACTCTCACCGCAGATCAATGGGATCCATGACAAAGCAAACTATTTCAAACTGTTGCTAATATGGAAAGAAAGTGGTCTGTGTGGAATTATAACACAGGTCACCATCAAGTTTAGTTAGACCTGGGTTTGTCTGTGAAGCAGTGAGAAAAAACAGGCAGAGTCACAGTTGTTAGTGTTTTTGACATGCTTTCACAGCTATCAAATAAAGGCTCATGTAACTTTCTAAATAAGTTTCACTTAAGTAAGTATTACTCCAGCTCAGAAGGCTAGGCCGATAGGCAGGTTTCACCCCGCAGGAGTAAAGAAGACATGCTGTCTAGCCAGCGACAGTGAAAAAAGGAAAGACGCTCATCACCAAGGAGACAGCTCCCGAGAGAGAGCAGAGGAGGGAGGGACTGGGAGTGTAGCATAGAGTGATATAAAACTGTTTGGATGATTTTCGGGGCTGATGGCAGGAGAAGCACTCTGTTGAATGTTCTGTTGTCAACCAATGGACATGTAAGCTTTATATGTTATCTGTTATTAAACTACTTTGAACTTAAGCTACTGAATCATAGTGGTCTTTCAATCTGAATCGGGGAGTTAAGTGAACATCCAGAATTCATTCACACTGCTAATGGACCACTTACACTTATAACAGCTATGTTAGATATCCTAACATGAAGACTAACACAGATGTAATCTCATGTTTAAAATTAATATAACCTAATTTCTAGTTTGATCCAGTCAGAGCAGCTCCATTTTGTTTAAGTTTGTAAATGTAAAACAGCCAAGTTTGGACATGGTTTGAACCAAAATTCTTTGCTTGGAGCAGTTCAAGATACATTTTAGTGAGTTTGTAAACTCCCAAATCTAGCCACAAGGTTATGCATTCTGCCCTCTTCCCACAATTAGCCTTGCCACTTGTGCTCAGACTTTTTCTCATGCTACACACAGCCCTTTTGTTTCCCAGTTCATACTGTTGTTGTGTCCTTGGGCAAGACACTTGAGCCACCTTACTTCCAGTGGTGTTCCAGCTGTGACACTGGTGTATGAATGTATGAATGAAAGCTGCAAGTTATTTTCATTGTGCCATCTTTGCCGCTGCCCCAAAGCAGGAGACGGAAGAGGCTTCTGGACGCCTGAGCGAGAATGCACCAGAGCTTCAGAACTAAAGGAGCTGGGGTTAGTGGTGCACAGATCAATACTAAAATATTGACATCTTTGATACCAATTTTGTGTCTAGCTTGGACGTAGGTTTTTGTGTTGATGTTCAAATAAAAAGGAGTTCCCCACATTCTTAAAACTATAAAATACAGTTTTGTTCAAATTTACATGATGACATATGGTTGTGAAATAAGTTATAAAATAATGCTACTATTAATATATTCATGAGTACAGCTTGGAGTAATATGTGTGTC
Source organism: Neodontobutis hainanensis (assembly GCA_024349245.1). NCBI lineage: Eukaryota > Metazoa > Chordata > Actinopteri > Gobiiformes > Odontobutidae > Neodontobutis > Neodontobutis hainanensis. The sequence continues at coordinate 1,441,576 of JALDNG010000043.1, read as the reverse complement.
TCTGAGATCTCCTCACATCAATCCAATAGCTTGAGATTTAGTCAGGTAAAGCTGCCAGTATAGATCATCTAAAATGGATTACATAGACTAGGTGTCATTAAAATATACTGAGAACTTGCAATAAAACAACCACCGTGGGCTGATGTCTTGTAGTGTGTCTTGTATTATCATGCTATAAATTGAAATACGCTACATTTGAATTGGATTTTCCAGACACATAGTATGTACCAAGTATCAGATTGGTATCGCCAATAACAGCTCACATTTTACTTGTTATCAGATTTTGAAAAGCAAATTAGCTGGTAAACTATAATCTGGTACAAGCATCTCTTCTTCAGCTTAATGTACATTATACGATGTCCTAAATATAAATAAATAAAATAAAAAATAATTGGTATTGCACATGAATAGTAGCCTGGCCAGCCAACTCTTTTCCCATTCTATACAAAGACGTTAGTCTGGTACCCTGTTGCATGCATTCAATTTCAAGGGCGGGGTTTACAAGAGGAATGTTAACCAACCGAAGAAATGTTGGACGTGACAAAAAAAGCAACACTACACAGCCGGCTGTCAACAAGGAAGCCATGTTAGCGCAGCTAGTTAACATGGCCAGCAGTAGAGCGGACACCAGCGCAGTTTCACTGTTTTTATCCTTTGTTGGTTATTCAAAACCGAGACAAGAGCAGAAATAAATGACTTCTCTGTAAACCAAACCCTGCTGCTTGTGATTGGTTCATCTGCAAAATCGCCAAGGAGGGGATTTGCTGTGAGAAAACCAGACCGTCCTCCTTTTGAAAAAAATCAAAATGGTCTCGTATACCAGGCACCATCAAGGTCAAAGGAGACGGTCATGTTGGACAAGGAACACAGACGTGCTAGGGTCATCCAGTCATCCAATCACTATGTTTAGAACTTCTAACATTTAGGACAGAGGGAAAACTTGAAAATTGCTATGAACCTTAAGTTGATATTTTGGTTGTATGAGAAATTATTACATGAACACCACACAGCTTCTGTTTCATGTATAGAAGGGTATGTGTAGACTTGCAGTGTATTTGTCTCTGCCTTTACTTAACTGTAAAGCTGATTACTGGTTGGCACGGTTTATAATCAAAACAAAGTAACACCCTTTGCATTTTGTCTCTTTTGGAAATGAACATCCAAAGCTCTGGATATCTACAGTATATTCATGTGAAAAGAGCCACTACTTTCCTTCAACTGCCCAAAGTGAACTAACTAAGCACTACTGGAGGAGAAGTGCATTTTATTTCTACATAATTCTACACTTGCCTGTAATACTCAGCTGTGAAGACATCCCTGTTCCTATATGTCCTCTTACCTCGGCTTTGTACGGAAAGGAAATAAAGACAAAACAGAGCCAAGTCAGGAGAGACATTTTAGCGGCTGTCAACCCACTCACTCATTCTGGGAAAATGTGTTCAAAGCTCTGTTTTCACTGGGGAACAAGATGGAAACAGGAGATCAAAAGGAGTCAAAATAATTCAACAATAGCTGACTGTAAGCTTGAATTGGCTTTTATGTTTTAGATATAATTTAGGAGTGCACCTGTTTCTTCCAGACTAATGGGATTTTTTGATTCATTTTTGGATCAAACCTTCTTTTTAATATGCAAATTGTGAGAAGGGCATCTTTGAACTAAACATGAGCATATGAGTGTTAAATCGCACATTTTGTTCTATTCACAGTGAAATATTTATAAAATAAGCTGAATATTCACACCTCTTCAATTTGTCTCTCAGTGCTTTTTCAGATAAAAACCTCGTCAGGTGTTTTATGTCACGGTTCATAATTATTTACACCCTATATTTAGTGTTCAGAAGCATCCGTGGGACAATTCTGTGTACAAATACTCACAGTAATTAAAGAGAAAAAAAAAACAGCCATGTTGTTGACAACTTTATTTGCAGCAATTTTTTTTATAATTGGAGCATTTACCAAGAGATGTTGTTTTTATTTAATTTTTTAAGACTGGCTAATTATTCTGCTATCAAAATAGTATTTGTGTTTAAAGCTTAGAAATTGGAGCTGAGAAATTGCACCTAGTTTGACACCTTGTAACTACAGTTTTTTTTTTGTTTGTTTTTTCACATCAATTAGTTCAGATAGTAAAAAAAAATGGTTTAGTACAATAAGCCTGATTAGTGGTTCATTGGAAATAGCTGTATTAAAGTCCCACACATTTTTTTTACCAATATGATATAAAAACTACTTTAAAGCAACTGTTTAAGATTTAGTGCACCTCCAATATAATCAATGCATTTCCATTACAGGTGCCGTACAATTTTTTTATTAGACGGGATGGAACAAAATCAATGCTATCAATACTGTATGAAGGTATTCATTACAGAGGTGTATTGCTGGCAAGTCAGTAAAAATAATTTGACCCACATTATGTTTTAAAAGTTTGTGTCCCTGCAGAGCTACCAGAGGTCCCCTCAGGTCTCAAAAGGAATTGTGTGGCACTGCCATCTTCAATCTTCTCATTGACACTAAAATCTATATACTGCACCTTTAACTAAAATCAATCAGCAAATAGTGTATATCAATTTATGTATGGATGCTAAAGATTTGAGTTAGATTACTACGTAAAAGTAAAAGTAAATGCACTGTACAAAATGATTAGAATAAACAAATAAAGCTAATTATTTATTGAACAGCAACAAACATTCCCATCACTAAATGTACCACCGTTTGACTCTTGTGCCTTGTGCTGCTGCAGGGAAAAGCTTACCATCAATGTAACGTAGTTCACATTGTTCACACTTGTCATAGCAACTCAGAACCAAGTCGAAGTTCAGTTGCTACAGACAGAGACAGAGACAACTCGACTCGGACTCAGGACCTGACTTGGACTCATAATGTGAGACTCATGGACAACAAACTACTCAAAACTTGTAAACTGTACATCATGTCAATAGTTAATATGTGAATATGTATCATCTGAATATGTAAATAGATTGTTTATTGTTTGTTAGGGATATCATAGTTTATAGATTATAGTTAAGTTATATCTACTTTAAAAATAAATTTCTATTTCCTGCACTGGTCGGTCACATGTTGTAACAAAAAGAATTTCCCCTTGGGGATGAATAAAAGTAATTCTGATTCTGATCTGAAAACAAAAGTCTCCAGCTGCTCTGGAGCCTTTTATTATAAGTTGTGTTTATGAACAGTTTATAAAATTTATTAAAACAGTTTAAGAAAGCATATAATAAAGAAAGGTTAGAAGAAAGGGTTAACACAAAGGCATTTCAAGGTGAAGATGTTACGTCTCTTCTCCAAGAGACTTTCTTGAAAATGCCCTGGATGACTGAGGACCTTTACAGACATAGAAAGGTTAGGTTATTTATTGTTTTGTAAAGTTAGCTGACTAGGCTATAACATAGTATTAGCAAATAAGGCATTTTTAATTGTCATCTAGGTTCAATAAATATGTCAAAGAAATAAAACGGTCCAGTGCAGCAGAGGGACAGCAGAACAGAGTACAGTACAGGGCTGTTTTAGTTTTAATTGGTGAGATCACTGTTAGACCTGTTTCTATTGGATTTGTTTATAGACAACAGGATGATAAAAGTTATCAGTTTGTTCTGTTTATTGTATAGCATGATCAGTTTTACTAAAGAAGTGTTTGATGTTCCTGTATGAAGTGTACATTTACAAAATACAGTTAAGAATACATAAAACAATGTTTGGTTGTTATTTTTATTTTGAAATGAACTATACTCTATAGCTTACTTAAAAAAAAGATACATACATACAATAGGTTTATTAATAAAACAGCAGTATTATGCTGTACTCAAATTAAGATGTATGCAAGGAAGTACTTCACAAAAGACCAGATTCGGTCTGCGGATCTTAAGTTGGACACCTTATGGACATCTCTCTGACAAGGGCCTCAAACAGATGAACACTTAGTTTAAGACGGCTCTGACTGTGTTATGAAATAATAACGTATGGCTCAGAGATGGTTCAGACTCAGGACGACAGCCTCTGTTTAACACAGATTACTGCTCACTTTTTCTCTGTTTGTGACTTTTTGTCTGTTCTAGAGAGTAAAGCTCAGCCTCATACACAGACTTTTTTTCGTTGTCCTGGATTCGTGAGGAATTTTTAAAAATAGATTTTGGGATGGTTGCAAATAATTTCATTGATATAAATAGCAAATATTTAGAGAAAAAAGTAAAGTATTTGAAATAATATGAATTTTTATTTTTACAGAGCATAATAATAATAATGCAACAATAATTTCATGTTGTTATTCTTTCAATTTAATGATGCCTCCATTGGTCTGAGGACATGCACCTGCCCAATGCCACAGTGTATTCACTTGTAATGAGCTTAGAAGACCATACACTGCTCGTTGACTTGTGCTTTGAATATGACCAGTGTTCACGTCTGTGTCATGCCACTCTTCGTTTTTCAGACCAACACCCCTCTTGACGCTGGCAGAGTCGCAGATGTGTTTTTACAAAAGCATGAAAACAAGTGAAAGCCGCTTTTAGACCCAATCCCTACATCTCTTTTTAAATCCCTGTATGGATCTTGTGGAGATGATCTTTTGAGCATCCTAAACTGCTCTGTTCAGAAAGGGGTTTTCCCTGCTGCCTTTGAAGCAGCGATGCTGAAGAAGAACGGTTTGGATTTTAATGATTTTAATAATTAAAGACCTGTATCTAACTTTTTTGGTTTTAGGGTGAACCACAGTACAGATACAGCCTTGCTAAAATGTTGTAATGATTTTAGATGTAACATGGACTCGCAAAAAGTGACAGAGTTGGTGCTACTCGATCGAAGCGCTGCCTTTGAGACCGTAGACCACACTATCCTTTTAAATAGACTAAATAAACACCTGGTCGGCCTCTCTGGTCACCTCCTATCTCTCAGACTGATCGTTTATGGTAAGTATAGATACATGCTCCTGAGAATGTTGTGGTTTTAAGAGCAGGCTCAAGAACCACCTTTTTATTTTGGGTTTTGATTTATATTTATTGTATTATTTTATTATTTTATTTATTTATTTATATGTATTAGATATTTATCTATTTCAGGAAAAAATGTTCAACACTATTTTGGTTTTTAAGCTGCACTATTTCTATGTTTATTTTTAGCATTTCCCTGTTTCCTCGGCGCATTGTGGTCAGTGACTGGCTGTTGCTGCTTGGTGCGCTCCCATTGGCTCCTCAGCTGGACTGTGCTGGTGCAGGATGGCCTAGTGCTTCTGTGCTGGGGTTCTGTGGCAGTGTCCTGGTGGCTGTGGCTGGTGGGCTTCCCCTGGTGCGGACAGCTGCTGCTGATAGTGCTTCCTCATTGGCTCCTCAGTGCTCAGCCTTTATATTCATTTAATGTGTTTGTGTGTGCAGGTGTGTGTAGGTTTCTGTAGGTATGTGTGTGTAGGTATGTGTAGTGTGTGTAAGTATGTGTGTAGGTATGTGTGTAGGTATTTGTAGGTGTGTGTAGGTGTGTGTGTAGGTATGTGTGCAGGTGTGTGTAGGTGTGTGTGTGTAGGTGTGTAAGTATGTGTGTAGGTATGTGTGTAGGTATTTGTAGATATGTGTAGGTGTGTGTGTGTAGGTATTTGTAGGTATGTGTAGGTGTGTGTATGTGTGTGTGTGTGTGTAGGCATGTGTAGGTGTGTGTGTGTAGGTATGTGTGTAGGTGTGTGTAGGTATGTGTAGGTGTGTGTGTGTGGGTATATGTGTAGGTGTGTGTAGGTATGTGTAGGTGTGTGTATGTGGAGGTATGTGTAGGTGTGTGTGTGTGTAGGTATGTGTGTAGGTGTGTGGAGGTATGTGTAGGTGTGTGTGTAGGTATGTGTGTAGGTATGTGTAGGTGTGTGTGTGTAGGTATGTGTGTATGTATTTGTAGGTGTGTGTGTGTAGGTATGTGTAGGTGTGTGGAGGTATGTGTAGGTGTGTGTGTGTAGGTATGTGTAGGTGTGTGGAGGTATCTGTAGGTGTGTGTGTGTGTGTAGGTATGTGTGTATGTATTTGTAGGTGTGTGTGTGTAGGTATGTGTAGGTGTGTGGAGGTATGTGTAGGTGTGTGTGTGTAGGTATGTGTAGGTGTGTGGAGGTATGTGTAGGTGTGTGTGTGTAGGTATGTGTGTATGTATTTGTAGGTGTGTGTGTGTGTAGGTATGTGTAGGTGTGTGGAGGTATGTGTAGGTGTGTGTGTGTAGGTATGTGTAGGTGTGTGGAGGTATGTGTAGGTGTGTGTGTGTAGGTATGTGTAGGTGTGTGTGTGTGTAGGTACGTGTAGGTACGTGTAGGTGTGTGTAGGTATGTGTAGGTGTGTGTGTGTGTGGAGGTATGTTTAAGTGTGTGTAGGTTCGTGTGTGTAGGTATGTGTAGGTGTGTGTGTAGGTATGTGTGTAGGTATGTTTAGGTGTGTGTAGGTGTGTGTGGAGGTATGTGTAGGTGTGTGTGTGTGTGTGTGTGTGTAGGTATGTGTGTAGGTGTGTGTAGGTGTGTGTGGAGGTATGTGTAGGTGTTAGGGCTGCACAATATATCGAAAAAATATCACCATCACAATAATAGTATATGCGATATCTGTATCGCGGGGAGGTGCAATAAATAAAACAATTTTTTAAATAAAAAATGTGCCAAGCATTTGTTAAATAAAAAGAAAAAAAGCCTTTGTTCACAGTGCATTTAATTCGATCAGAAGATTATCTATTACATGTTTATTTTAGTGTGATCGTTACATTAAAAATTTTAAAATAGCTAATAAATCTAGCATTTCTCAAGGGAAATTTGATATCGCAAGAAATATTGTTATCGCAATATTCAACAACGATATCGCATATCGCATATTTTCCCAATATCGTGCAGCCTTAGTAGGTGCTTGTAGGTGTGTGTGTGTAGGTGTGGGTGAATTTTGAATAGGGCTCATGTTTTTCTGTCTGTGTATGTGGGATTACTTTGCTTTTTATTATTTAAGGCACTTTGTGCTACAGTCTTTGTGTGAAAAGTGCTTTATAAATAAAGTTTGATTTGATTTGAAGTGGAGTTTGTAGTTTGAAAGAGTAAAGTATGAAATGGTAGGGTCACTTTTATCAGACTCTGCTAGGGTCCAGTGGATTGGCCTGTTTGTCCCCCTTCTATTTGAGTGCCGTAAAGCGCATCATTCACATAATCTCTGCCCTGAGGACAGGAAAGGTTTCTGTTCATCTGAGGGTACTGTTAGTGAGATAGGCAAGATTCTACCAATATAATGTCTAAGAACCATCTAAATGATTTGGAGAATAATATTTTTGGGCTAAAAGTTATGCGGTGCTTATTTAAGCGCTATACCTTGCTCTGCCTGCTCTTGAAAAAAAAGTACTTCCTGGACCATTTCCTGACATGCATGAATACAAATCCTGCAGAACTCCTCCAGGCTTTTGGTGCATGTGTGAACACACAGTTTGGTAAAAAGTCTGGAGAAAACTCCCCAGACATCATCCAGAGAACATGTGTGGGAAGGGCTGTAGAGTTTCCATGAAGAGAGTGGTTTGAGTATAACAAGAGTCAAAAATAGTCCCACTGCCAAATGAGTATTCATTATTTTTTCTTTGATTTTTACTTTTTTTAAATCTTTTTTTATTTTTTATATATTGTACAGGTTTCTCTGTTGTATGGTTGTATATTTCTGCAAAATAAACCATTGCAAGTTGTTGTCAAGATGTCATTAAAAATGCCACAATAAGATACAAGTACTCCAAGGAAACACCACTAATTGACATATTAAAAGTTAAATTTTCTTTTTTTTTAGCAAAATCTCTGGCTCATACATTCTTGTATCAAAAAGTTTTAAAATACTGTATATGGAAACTAATAAAAGAACATCCAGATTTTATTGAATTCCGTTGACAATATTTTTGGCAGTATCTAAGAGTAACACAAGCTACCTCTCAATTCTCTTAACATGCATCCACCGGAAGTTTACTCTCGGCATCTCCGAAGAGCAAGGAGGGGAGACAGAGGAGACTTTGTACAGGAGGCACAAGCAAGGATACAATGTAACTTCCTACACAAAAGTCAAACACATGGCGGGGGAAAAAAACCCGCCCACTCCACGTGCTGCTAGATGAGAAACTCAACAAGCATCGCTAATGTTTAATTTATGTCAAGAACTTCAACAGCAACTATTGGAGTTACTCTTTGTTGCAATGGCTAATCTATAATAAGTCCTGATGTTTGTGAAGCTTATATTTGTATAAATAATTAGAAAGAACATCATATAGCAATGCAAGTTTACTTAAAATGAAAGAAATATTCTAGGCAAACATTTAAATCACAGTAGTAGAGGAGTCGAGGATGCATGTTAAGAGAAATGAGACATAGCCATTGTAGACAGAGCAGCCACACTTTTCAGCCCTACTTAGAACAACTTGTGAGCTTCAATGGTAGCCTCGCAGGGACATGCTGTATCTGTGAAGAAACTCAATTGGAAATGGTCAAAAGATGAGCTCATAATTAATTAAAAGCAATTACTTTCCAGTAATGCTCAATTGAAGCTACATGTTTGTTTGTTTTTAAGGCTGAAATTTGTAGTGTTTTGTGGAGAAACTTACAGTATATGTTCCGCTGTATCATATGTACACAAGTCTTTTTTCCAAATCCAAGTCAAGTCACAAGACTCTTTGCATACATAGCTTAATTTGAGTACTTGAAGCATAATACATAATATTAATAGATCTATTTTATATGAATTTTGACATTTTGAAAAAGTAAGCTATATAACAAAGAAAGAACTAAACATTTTCTATTATTCTTACCTGTATTTTGTAAATGTTTACTTCATACATGAACATCAAACACCCCTTTTATTAAAACTGATCATGCTAGTGACAACAAACAGAACAAACTGATAACTTTATCATTCTGTAACTAAATCTTTGCCCTAAATCTATGTGTTCAACAGGAGGTGTTTCTCTCACAGTGTTAGGTTCACTGGCAGATGTAGAAAAAAAGAAAACACAAAGTAACTGAACTGTGCTGGGTCCTGTGGAGCTTATAAAGTAGATGAATTTAAGGATTGTAGCTTGTGTTATAACAATAGCATACTAATGAAACCAAATACCACTGTACAGCCCTGTGCTGTTCTCTGTTCTGTTGTTCCTCTGCTGCACTGGACCATTTTATTGTTTCACATATTCATTAAACGTGTACATGATAAATGAACAAAAGTTTAAACAAAGAAGGTGAATAAAGCGTCAAACAAACATTGGATGCTTTATTTTTTGCCACCAGTGGCTCTACCACATGACTGTGTTTCACCAATCAGAGTAGCCCTGTGGTCACATGACCACCGCTTCAGTAAAACACTGCTCTGCTCACATTTGTCAAAACTCAAGCTGCGTCCCTCATTTACATAAATCAACAACGGCATTTACTAGACCTATGATGCTGTAGCTTAGCTCAATATATTTTCCAAATAGTTTGCCCAACACTGCTCTTCACACGTTGCAGACGCAATAAAAACTTGAAAAATGACTGAGGCTACTGTCTCCAGTGTCTAAAGTGAAGAGGAGGAATAGCCCTGGCCTCATTTTGCTCACACACAGGCCTACTGTATGTACTGTAGGATTGGTTTCAAAAGTTTTATGTTGTGAAAAAAAATAAAAAATAAAAATCAGACATTATGATCAAACAGTTTATTGTCTTTTAACCATATACATTTACATTTTACATTAAGTCATTTAGCAGACACTTTTATCCAAAGTGAAGTGAGGTAAACAATGGAAGTAATTTCAACAACACAAAGTAACAAAAAGCATAAGTGCACAAAAACTAGTCAGTTAAAAACTAGCACAGTATAAGGAAAAGAAAGATCCAGAGAAAGTGTGTGAGAGTGATTTTTTTCCTTTTTGGGATGGTACAACCAGACGTTGTTCATTAGCAGAGCGCAGGGATCTGGTAGGAACATAGGTCTGTATCAGTGAGTGAAGACATGAGGGGGCGGAGCCAGTGGTGGTCTTGTAGGTCAAGAGCATAGCTTTGAACTTGATGCGGGCGTCAAACGGGAACCAGTGTAACCTAGTAAAGAGAGGAGTTACGTGCGCTCTCTTCGGTTCTTTAAAGACCACTCTTGCTGCTGCATTCTGAATCAGCTGCAGAGGTTTGGTTGTGCAGGCAGGGAGTCCAGCCATAAGAGCATTGCAATAATCCAGTTTGGACAAGACAAGAGCCTGGACTAGGATTTGCGTAGAGTGCAATATACTTTTTTACTCTTACTTAAATAATGTTTTGGAGGACTACTTTTTACTTCTACTTGAGTAAAATTATTTTGAAGTAACGCTACTCTTACTTGAGTACAATGTTAGGCTACTCTTACCCACCTTGCTAACTTTCACTCATACTTTTGTAATTTGCCTATTTGAGTGAGTTTTTAAGTCTCTGATAAAGTTTGAAGCTGTTGTTCTCTTTGTGTCCTTTATATATACTCCACAGATTTTGCAAGTCTTTTGTCGTGGCTCTGTATAAACTGTTCATAGGCAGCAGTGTTGACATTTGAGTTTTTATTTTTTTGGAGCAGTAGAACACGCTATTAACTGTAGACACACTCCCAGGAGGGGAGCGAGAACCGAGTGGACGGGACAAGGTTCATTGTCCACAAGTCTCAAACTGTGAGTCCAAGTCAAGTCTTTGACCTTGAGTCCGAGTTGAGTCGCAAATCTCTGTGTGCACAGTCTTGAGTGCGACTGGAGTCCGAGTCACTATGACAAGTCCCCTTTGCTGACCTGTATAATATAGAATTTTACACAATATAATAAAAGTCAGCAAAACAATGATGGTTTTATTGTTTTCTTGTTCTTGTTCAATATGGTAAACAGAGAGATTGCTTCTCTTCTGGGACTTTACGAGGAAAAATATGAAGAATGACTTTCATAACTGAACATGACTGCAGCGTTTACCCTGCATTTCCTACTCATATTACCACTCAGAAAAAAAGAGCCACTTTTGAAAACAGTGCTTTTCTTCAACACAACAATAATATATATATATATATATATATATATATATATATATATATATATATATATATATATATATAGAGAGAGAGAGAGAGAGAGAGAGAGACAATTAATTTTTTCCACAGCCAGAGCCTCATTACCTAATGGACTCTGCAAAGTGCTTTGAGAGACTTGAAAAGCACTATATAAATCCAGTACATTGAATGAATGAATGAATAAATAAATAAATAATAATTAATTAAATGTAATAATATTATTATTACCTTTAAGCACCAAAAAATATTATACACAAACTACGTGTGCTTTAATGAAAGGTAAAAATTTGTTGGAACAAGTATAAAAAAGACTGTAGAAAGTGTAAAACACACAATTATCTCCAAGCAAGTATTGCCGAAAGGATGGAGGCTTTTTAAAATAATGTGTAAACATTTTTCAGTGCTCTTTGGCAATTAACCAAAACAATTCTAATTCTAGGCCTAACTATGACGAATCATTATGGCACTATATTAATTGCAAAACAATTTGTGAATTTTATATTGAGATTGGTGTGAGTGTATTTAGATATGGGCATATTAGGATTTGTGTGTGTTAAGATTTCTGTCTGCTTGTTATGATTTATGCGAGTGAGTAAAAATGTGTGTTGGCGGGTTAAGACAGATTTGTATTCGCTTGTTTAGATTGTTGTATGCGGACTTAATATAAGGCCCAATCCCATTTCTCCCACTTAGCCCTTCCCCTTAACTCTAGCTGTTGTTCTTTCAAAGGAAGGGGTAAGGCTACAACAATCGCACTAAATGAAAAACATCTACACCTGTAGACGTATGAATCTACAATAAAGGTGTACTCAGTCCCTATTGTAATCGTGTATTATTACACAAACTTGTTTATTAGGTTCATTTACTGATTATTCATAAAGGATATCCAGATCCCGAGTGTCTCCTATATGCTGTGTATTGGGTTGAGTCCTCCAGCTCTTCCTTGTTTGTTCTTTGTTTGTCCTAAAAATGTCCTATAAATGAACTTTCCCACTGTTGGTTTGTAATCAATTGTCATCCTTTTATTTCTTATGTCCATATCTTTATTTTTATCTCCTTTAGTATAAATGATGACTGTTGATGCAGTCATACATATACTGTTTTAACGCTGTTGTGGCATCTGATCTTGCTAATTACTTAGCTTTCTTCCGACAACGATGTATACTAACATACTAGCGTGATGTATCATTTTGAGTAGATTGGGCTTGAGATCCGGAGTTTTTCATTGTCAGGCTTAAACCGAGCACACCTCCAAATGCAGTCCTGTTTTTTTGTCTTTTTTCAGCCACCACACCCACACAAATCAACCACAACACAGAAGTCACATATGCCTATAAAATCTATCATATAGGCTACTATTTATAATATAACACCAGTGCTTTATTTGTAAAGCTGAAAGTTGTAGAACACAAAGAGAAATTATTTTGAACCATTTTGAATCTTTTTAACAACTAAAGCTAAAGCTAGCAATATTTATACTTTATGCCTAAAATCACACACATGTACAACAACTATAAGTGGCGTAAGGTTTTATTTTTTTGAAGGTGTGATTACAAAGCGTTAGATTTTTGGTAGTGCATCAAACAATAGACACATTTGGAAGCAGTCTATATCCATTGGTCCAATTTCCAATATATTGAACCTCAGTAACAAAGACAACAATTTGTTAAAGTAACTTCCTGGTGGACTCCGATAGATTCCAAGAGCCAAATTACAGTCTTATGTAGTTTACCTGTTTCGATAACAAGTATATTTCAATTTTGAGTGCTCATTGAAATAACTATTGTCCAAAGTTATTTTATAGATGTTCTTCGATCATTGATTGATTACATTTACATTTACATTTATTCATTTAGCTGGTGCTTTTATCCAAAGCGACTTACATTGTTCTACAGTAATTACCAGTGTTACAGCCACTGGAGGCAAGGTGGGTTAAGTGTCTTGCCCAAGGACACAATGACAGTATGAACTGTGGGGAGAGTGAGAATCAAACCTCCTACCTTCTGGTTGAAGGACAACAGCTCTACCCACTGAGCTACTGCTGCCCGATTAAAACTGATTAAAACTTGCTTTTGAAAACTGTAAGCTTCAATGCGTCAAAAAATAAGTAAATAAGCAAATCCTCGTACTGTGTTTCATTCTAAAACACAATGTCAACATACCCATTTCATCAACTAGACCTCAGAAATGGGATTGGGAAATGCTAGCAGCGACAGTCCATTTTAATAATTGACCTAATAAAAGAAGATACTCTCAGCAAAATCTTGTGTAATAAAGAGGCTTGTGTTTTCCAAAGAATTACAGTAAAATGTTCCAAATGTTTATTAGCAATAGTGCACATTGTTTTGGCATAGTTATATCCTGGCCTTGTAAAAACATATTGTTAGGACTAAAAGAGCTGTAATCTCTTCAGCTGCGGTCACATTCCATTGACTTGTCATTTGTCCTTCTGTGGAGGTTCTCAGTCAATGACAGAATAAAGAAAAGGTTAAAACAAAGGCACCGGACGTTGGTTTTATGATGAAAACGTTTCATTCCTCATTCAAGAAACATTCAATTCTGAGTTCAACTTGTACGAATGCTGAGCTCAACAAATGCCTTTCTTTTAACTTTTTTGTCATTTAGCAAAGCAAAGTTTTCAGGTTTTAAAATCAATGGATTTAAAAGGTATCTCTAAAATTCAAATCTATTTATTACTGTACCTAAGACACTTTTAGGACATGAGGCATTATTAATATAGAATAACTTTTATTGTAAATTTAAGTAAGATCGTAATAAAATTATAAAAATATTATAATGTGTCCAAACTCTGGGACACAGAATTTCTAATTATTTAATTTAATTTATTTAAGAATCTAAAAAGAAAAATGATTTTGTGAGTCTGTAGACAAAAATACAGTAGAAATTAATAAAAAAAATAGTCAAAAGGACAATAAAATAAAATAAATTTATTTCTCAAAATGGAATAAAACGCTCAGGTGGGCAGAAGAAAGCCTCCCCAATCTGAACCTGAGCGGTGTTCTGTTATTGGGCTTCTGCTAGTCACAGTTTGTCCATAACGAACACCATGTTCAAGCATAAGGGTGTGCACCAGTGCACGTGGCTGATGATCATCTTTGTAGTTATCTCATCTGACCCCCGGCCTTATGTCTTGGACACTCATGTGAAGAGAGGAGCAGAGCTGTCAACTGATCACCACCTCGTGGTGAGTTTGGCCAAGTCTCCTTTCAGAAAGATCAACTCCCACCACCGGCAGAACTTTAACCAGAACCCGAGGGAGGCTGGAGACATTGAGTCCGAGTGGACCATGTTCTCCACCTCCATTGTTGATGCGGCCACTCGAAGCTGTGGCAGTAAAGTCTCTGGTGCCGTCGTGGCAGCAACCCCTGAACCCGGTGGTGGACACTGGAAGAAAAGGATGACGTCAAGCTGAAGAAGGAGACCTACCGAGCGTGGTTGGCTTGTGGGACTCCTGAGGCAGCTGCCAGGTACCGGCAGGCCAATGGGACTGCAGCCCGGGTGGTTGTGGAGTCAAAAACCCGGGTCTGGGAGGAGTTCGGTGAGGACACAGAGAAGGTCTATCGGTTGGCCTCAAAGAAATTCTGGCAAACCGTCCGGCGCCTCAGGAGGGGGAAGCAGTGCCCTGCCAACACTGTTTACAGTGGAGGTGGGAATCTGCTGACTTCCAATGGGGATATTGTTGGACGGTGGAAGGAATATTTCGAGGATCTCCTCAACCCCACCGACACGTCTTCCACGGATGAGGCAGAGGCCGAAAGCTCAGAGGTGGACTGGTCCATCACCAAGGCCGAAGTCACTGAGGTAGTTGGGAAGCTCCTTGGTGGCAAGGCACCGGAGGATGAGATACACCCTGAGTACCTCATGTCTCTGAATGTTGTGGGGCTGTCTTGGTTGACACGCCTCTGCAACATCGCGTGGTGGTTGGGGACAGTACCTCTGAACTGGCAGACCGGGATGGTGGTCCCTCTTTTTAAGAAAGGGTCCAGAGGGTGTGTTCCAACTACAGAGGGATCACACTTCTCAGCCTCCCCGGGAAAGTTTATGCCAGGGTTCTGGAGAGGAGAATGCGGCCGATAGTTGAACCTCAGATTCAGGAGGAACAAAGCAGTTGGATCAGCTCCATACACTCTCCAGGTTGCTGGAGGGTTTATGGGAGTTTGCCCAACCAGTCCACATGTGTTTTGTAAAATTTGGAAAAGGCATTTGACTGTGTTTCTCTCGTGGCGCCCTCTGGGGTGTGCTCTGGGAGTATGTTGTCCGGGGCCCTTTGCTAAGGGCTGTCTGGTCCCTGTACAACTGGAGCAGGAGCTTGGTTTGCATTGCCGGCAATTAGTCAGACCTGTTCCCGATGCATGTTGGACTCCGGCAGGTCTGCCCTTTGTCACTGGTCCTGTTCATTATCTTTATGGACATTTCTAGGCACAGCCAAAGGGAGTCTGGTTTGGGGAGCACAGGATCTCGTCTCCGCTTTTTGCAGATAATTTTGTCCTGTTACCTCCATCAAGCCAGGACATCCATTGTGCACTGGGATGATTTGCAGCCGAGTTTTCAGCGGCTGGGATAAGGATCAGCACCTCCAAGTCTGAGACCATGATTCTCAGTCGGAAAAGGGTGGCTAGCCCCCTTCAGGTTGGTGGAGAGCTCCTGAGGGAACGTGACAGGGAACGTGAGATTGACAAATGGATTCTGCAGTGATGCAGTCCATGTACCGGTCTGTCGGAGCTGAGCTGTAAGGCAAAGCTCTCGATTTACCGGTCAATCTACGTTCCTACTTTCACCTATGGTCATGACCGAAAGAACCCGGGTACAAGCAGCCGAAATGAGCTTTCTCTGCAGGGTGGCGGGGCGCTCCCCCTTAGAAATAGGGTGAGGAACTCGGTCACTCGGGAGGAGCTCAAAGTAGAGCCAGTGCTCCGCCACATTGAGAGGAGCCAGCTGAGGTGGCTCGGGCATCTGTTTCGGATGCCTCCCGGACGCCTCCCTAGTGAGGTGTTCCGGGCAAGTCCCACCGGGAGAAGACCCAGGGGAGGACCTAGGACATGCTGAAGGGACTATGTCTCTCGGCTGGCCTATGAACACCTCCGTATCCCCCCGGAAGAGCTGCAGGAAGTGTCTGGGGAGGGGGAAGTCTGGGCATCTCTGCTTAAACTGCTGCCCCTGCAACCCGGCCCCGGATAAGCGGTAGAAGATGGATGGATGGATAATAATAATAATATTGTCAAGCTTTCACACTCACTGTGGAAGCACAATACATATATTGTTGAGATCATAGAGTTTGAGGGTCTGAGTATCAAATTATGCCATTTTTCTCAGTTATGATCATTTTCAGAATATGAGTGCAGATATACTTGGCAATACATATTGCTGTATACATGAAAGTCTATAATCCCAGATTCTTATTATGGACTCAGAATCATACAAGCCTGGTGCTTTGATGACATGGCTAGTACACCCCTGTACTTTGTGAAGAAGATAGACTTTATTTGTTCCCCTAATGAAATTGCTTTGCAACAGTTTGACACTGCTGGCTCCACACAAACATAAGATAAAGACAACAAAGAAGAAAACAATATGAGGATAGCATTATAATTCAGGTAACAATCTGGTATTGAGGTATTTTATTGCTTGTGGAATGAATGATGGCTTGGACCTATTTTTTTTTTTTTTTAACAGAGGAGGGCAGAAGCGGCGACTGGAGGGCAGCAGGACAAACTCAGAGAAAAGAAGGTGTTTTGGGTCAGAGAGAATATTTTTGGCCTTACGTGCTGTTCTCTCTGAGTAGATCTCCTCCAGGCTGGGCAGCTTTAAGCCCAGCAGTTTTGGAGGCCAGAGTGCAGTCTTTCTCAAGCACTTTTTCTGGGCTTCAGTACTATTTCCAGCTTACAAGACAAAATGTTAAAATACTTTCAATCCAACTAGAATAAAACATGCAGAAGCTTTTTTTTTTTTTTTCAAAAAACACAGTTAAGTTTCCAATAACAAAAGGGGTCGGAAGCGTCTTTAAAAAGAGGACTAAACACTGCAATGTGAAGATTGAAGAGTAGATACTGGGGTGGAAATAAGAAGTGAAAGGAAAAAAAACACTAAAATGAAATGTCTCTTCAAATGCAGCATTTCTTGTGACATTTTTTTTTTTAAATAAAGCCATCACCCATTGACAAAAGCTGTTTCCGTTTGTAGCCAGAGTTGGCATTGTTCAAATCTCTCTTCAACAACCAAGAAATTTGGATTTATTGTCTACATTGCATCATACAAGCAGAACTTTAAATAGTTATTGTTAATAATGTAAGAAAATTGGTGCTGCGCTCTGATTTTAATGTTCAGAGATGAGAATAAACTGGAAACAGTTTTTACTGCAGCAGCTATACCTCCAGCCCCAATGTTGGATAGGATTACTTTTTAAAGTAACTCGTTAGGTTACTTTGTTACTGCTTATTAAAAGTAACATGTTATGTTACTGCGTTACCTTCTCCTTTAACACGTTTGAGACCCATGTGTTACTAAAAACTGTGTGTGTGGCCTATACTGCAGCTATCGCCATTTTTGACAGGCTTCCTTTTCTGTGCCGTGAATAAAGTGTCTTTAGACCGCAGCTTGATAATGACGGAGCTTTATTCAACTTTTGATACTTTCAGCTTCACACCCCGTTTAGTGGGAACAAGAGTTTAACGTGTAGCCAATAACATGTTGCATGCTTTTGTAGTGAAACTGCAATGAAAAAGTTAGATAGAGAATTGTCACAAGCAGCTGCTGCAACACTGTGAAACAGACAGAGACAGATCCAATCAGCTACTTTTATCAGAGGCAGTGCAGCACTCATGTGCATTGAGTTTAAGCTGCAACAATTAGCATAACACATTCACTCCGTTAAAGTTTGTGCACCTTCACAAAACATGTGCTTCTTAGGAGACATCACACCGCTGTGGAGAGAAAAAGGTTTCATCTGTTTGCTCTTGCAAGACAAACGTCATCAGCTCACTGCAACTTCCTTGCGCCCATACAGGAGTTCTACACACAGGTCACACAGGTGTCTTTTTATTTATTTATTTAACCTTTATTTAACCAGGATAGTCCCACTGAGATTACAAATCTCTTTTGCAGGGGAACCCCATGTGTATTTGGGGGGATTGTTGTACATGTTTTTGGTGGTAGACCTACGCAGACACAGGGAGAACATGCAAACTCCACACAGAAAGGCCCTGCCCAGGATGGGATTCGAACCCAGGACCTTTTTGCTGTGAGTTACTGTGTTACTGGTTTAAAGTAACAAGGCAAGGGCCTACTTGGATCACAAAACTAAAGCTAGGTTAGGTACCTCGTTACTAAAAAAAGGTTATTCAAGTACTCACCAACAATGGCTGCTACACAAGGATTAAAGTCTACTTCAAATACAACATCACATAGAGACATCACGTTTGTTGCACTCTTCATTGTTTACATAGCCTACGTCCCTCTCCTAGATACAGGACAGTGGAAACGCAAGCTTCTTAGAGGTTACCCATATCAAACTCGGCAGTACTGTGGTGCTCCAGTGGAAACAAGGACTTAGTGCCAAAATTACTGTCTGGAATGAGGATATTAGTTCAAATGCACAGACAAAAACATGCTACTTAAACAAGAAGTAAATGCATTGCTTGTTATGCTTGTTAAAAAAAAGAAAGAACCTAAGAGCATATTAAAATAGGAATTATTGCTGAAAAAACAAGACCTCAAGACGTCATCTACGCTTTATTCTCAATGATTTTGATAGATAAAGATTTGTATCGCTAGACAAAAAAGGTCAACACAGCTTGTCAATTTGGATGTTTTGGGTGCCAATAAAATAAAAAATGATAGTATAATAGTGTATACAATTTTAATAAAAGGAAAGCAGGAAAGGTCTCGAGGCTGATTTTCCGGTTGAGACAGACACGGCAAAAAGAAAATCAGGTAGTGTCACTTTAAATCCATATGAACACACTTATACAACAGATAGTACAGTAAGAGGAAATGAATGGAGGTAGCTGGGAAGGTGGATGACAATTTTGAAAATACATAACTCAGTTGGACATGGGAGACACAAAACATTGTGCAAAAAAAAACCATCAGACTCTGGTCTTAAAAGTGCTAGTTTAGTATGTTGTACTAGAATTTTGTTGATTTGACTATTAAATCTTAATGAACTGTACCAAGAATTCTTCATCGTTTTGCCCCAGGGCTGTGTCTGTTCCAATGCTAAAGGTAGAGAGCAGCTTATTTTAAGACAGCTTTATCCTGTTGTCAGTCCTTTTCTTGTTTGGGTATTTACTCTTTAGGAAGAAGTAAACCGACATGGCGAGGCAGCGGCGTTGAAGGGGATTAGCTGTATTTACGCTCGCAGATGTTTGTCTAGAAGTCGGTAATCACCAATAAGCATACTCCAAGATGCCAATCCTGAGGGGAGGTAAGCGCGACGGGGACTGGATCTTAGCATTCAGACAGAAAAAACAAAAAAACAGGAGAGTCTTTGATGGGATTACAGTCAAGAGACAAACACTGGGTAGAAAAACAAAACAAAAAAAACAAAAAAGCCCAGCCTTTATCTTTATCATTTTCTCAGAGACCACAGAGCTTGCTTTGTACACCTGGTAATTTGTTGATATGAAAGCTCTATCTTTGGCAAGTAATTATAGCTTTTCCCTTACATTCCCACTGACTGCTCCCATCTCTGTTAGCTTAAAAGCTCTGTAGGGGATTGTAGTCTGAATGTATTTAAATTCTATTAGCCCAAATCACATATCAGCAAAGCGTTTCCATGCAAAGGGGCTGGAAACGCAGCTAAATAAATAATTACACCCCTAAACGCCAAAGCCTGCCAACGCTGGCAAGTTAAACCCAGCAAACTCTGATCCAAAACCCATTTGGACGCCTCCGTGTTTGGGATGAAAAGCCCAAAAAAGCAAGAGAGGAAGGGATGGGGTGAAATAAAAACAGACAGTGATGAAGTGACACCGAGCCACAGATAGTCGATTGTGCCGGATCCCCGACAGTTAACGTTAGCTGATGTGAGCCCTCCACCTGCGGCGACCACCAGGCTGTTGTTATCAAAGCCCTGTGATGTCCCGCGTACTGGGGACTCACTGAAGCAGGTGTGTCCTTGTGTGGTCCTTTGGTCAGATTTTAAATACAGTGTGAGCAAAGCCTCCATCAAAGTGACAAGAGCATCCATAAAAGGTAAACTAGATTGAGATTTTTTGTGGTCCTCTGTGATGTAGGTAAGCGTGACATAATTTGGTGAGGCTTGCCTTTCAACTGTGATGTGTGCAGAGGGATGTCTGTATAACCGGGGTTTCTTATAGTGCCACAGTATTTGGGTTTATATAGCTATTTAAGATGTAAATTGTATTTGATGCAAACTTTAAAAAACTCGATCTTTATTAAAATGAAGTAAATGCTCCTCCAAAGTGGATAAAAGGTTGGAACATGTACTGCAATCAACAGAAGAACATTGCTTCAGGTTTAGTCCCAGTGTTCTATGATTTAAACAGGACTAGTTTGCTACATTTTAGTGAGTCATTATTCTATGTCACAAGATATGTTGATGTAACAGTTTCCATCAACATATCTTGTGGCATAGAATAATACCGTCAAGTGGAAACAAAGCTATTACATCTTGTTTATAACCTAACTGTAATATGTCTTACCTACATTTCCAGTAGGTTGTAAAAATGAAAAGGATGTGATGCCATATGTCACTGTATTTATAAGATTCTAAACCTTAACAGGTTTGAGAGATTATAGCGTACCAGAGCCGCTCAAAACTAAGTTTGTGCATTTAGTTTTTCTGACCTTGGGTCCCACGGGGTTTGCACTAAAGGTTTTTGTATTTTTATATTGTTTAGTTCGTATTTTCCTTATAGTCAATGAAAAAAATGTGAAAGGGTTACATACATTTAGCCTATGTTGTGTTTGAACATTGTCACCCGTTTGTCAATTTGTAAGGGAAATGCAGGTCGAATATGGGTATTTTTTTTTTTTTTGTAGAAGTGACTGTAACTCTGTACTGAACTGTTCTAATACAACAGTGAAGAGTAAAACAAACTTATCAGTGGTGGCAAAGGAAACAATGTTTCTGTTCAGTGGAGTTGAGAATAACTAGCAAAGTTTAATTGTTTATTTGTTCAAAGGTTGGGAAAAAGTACATCTCGGCCTATAGCAGTGACAGTCAGCGCAAATGTGGGTACGATTTTGCAACACTTTTGAATCCCCAGGTATAATGCAGTGATGTTTGGCTAATGGTCCATCTCTTTTTCTGTAATGGAGTCTTGTTGGCGTCCAACCCGTGGTAAACCCATCTGCACCACCACTCGACATACTCAAGCCTTTTTTCAGAAGCAGTGGATGGAAATTTTAGAAAAGTGCCATTGAATTTCCCTTCCCAGAACTGACTCACATTAGTTGTGTATTTTGAACAATAAAACTGCTGGTAATTTAAAGAGACCTAGTTCTCTACTTAAAGACTAACCATGTTTGCAATTACCAGAGAACAATAAACACCACTTCCCTTCCCAAAGGGTCAACCCAATACATTGACCTAACATTGGTCAATTACACATTGGTAATGAGAATGAGCTGGGGAAGGTCGATTATCTCAGCTAGTACATGTTAAATGTTTTATTTTTTAGTAGTTTTTCTTTTTCAACTGCATTCGTTCTGAACCGGAACATGACTGAGAAAACAAGCAATTGCTGTAATATGGCTCAGGTTAGCTGCTTAGTTAATACCTACCTCAATTAAGTTATAATAACAAGTTAAATGTTAAAACCAACATATATAAGATTGTAAAAGTTAAATAAGTTAAACAGAGAGCTATAAAATTGAATAAGCCATCATAGCTGACATTATAGCTTTTCCTAAAACTAAAACAAAATCAAACAGCACTAATAATTCTATTCACATTCAAAAATCATTCATTCATTCATTCATTTTCTACCGCTTTGTCTCGTTAGGGGTCGCGGGTGACTGGAGCCTATCCCAGCAGCTTTGGGCCTGAGGCGGAGTACACCCTGGACAGTGGCCAGTTAGTCGCAGGGCTGACATATAGAGACAGACAGTGACAGACAACCATTCACTCTCACATTCATTCACTAGGGACACTTTAGAGTTGCCAATTAACCTATACATGCATGTCTTTGGACGGTGGGAGGAAGCCGGAGTACCCGGAGAGAACCCACAATAACACGTGGAGGACATGCAGACTCCTCACAGAAAGACCGGAGTCGGCCGGGTTTTGAACTCACGACCTTCTTGCTGTGAGGCAGGAGTGCTAACCACCCTGCCACGTGCACCCTACAATCATAATAAAGCTAAATCACAGTCAGACTATTGCTAAGCAACGTACACCAAAAGCCACATACATCTATTTTAAGGTTATGGGGTCAAATGTAGTATACATTGACATATTTTTGCCATTAAACTTAATGCACCAATATTACTAATAATTTCAGAATAATAACTATGTTGTTAAATGGTTGTCTTCCAAAATCTTCTGCCACTTATCCTAATTTTTTTAACTAAAATTTTCTTCAGTTTTAACTTATGTCTGACTTACTAGTTTATATTCCACAACTGGGCAAATGGCTGTCAATTATCTTTTTTTTTTTTTTTACCCAGGCAGTCATCCTCAATAGCTTTTATATCCATTAATATTTCCTTCGTTTCTGTTATTGGTTGTATGTCTATCCAGTTCCGCCCAGTGGCAGTGTAGTCTGTCTTGTGGTGCTGCCCCCTGAAAATCCAACTTGAATCCATAGAGACAAATTATTATCATTATTTTTAAACAAGTATTAGGATGGCTGTCCATGCTACATGTTTTTTGAGACATTGAGCAAAATATCATATTCAAACCATCATTTAAAAAAAATACATTGGGAATATTTTCCTGCCTTTGTTTTAGGAGGAGGGGCCTCCAAGGAAATAAACACTTCATATTTCTGACTTGACCAATATGATACTGTCTGTTGTTGGCACAAATAATAGAGGCCTCTATTGTATTGACCTACGATATGAACACATCAGAGGCTTCATATAACTCTCTATTGACCGTTTCCACGCCACCCCCAAAAAATCATTATGGCTTTGAAATGACTGAGCTGCTCCTAATGCAATGCTGGCTCGAGAAGTACAGCTTCAGTCTGAAGTAACAAAGAGACTGAACCACTTAAAGTATCATCAATCACAGCATTACAACAGGAAATGTGTGCTGCGGTCTAGTCTTTCATGAAAGGTGAATAGGCCTGACGCTGTTAATTGAGGCTGGCACTTTGTTAAGACACCAGCAGTATTTTTCCTCCATCTGGAGTTGATACAGTAAAGTGAGACACACTGTCGGTCCACAGCGGCTCAGTGGGACGCCTCAAAGACATTAGTCCAAAGTTAATTTGAAAGACTCGCTATAAGCCAATGGCCAGGTGCATAAAACCGCAGGGCCGTCATTAAAAGGGGGTTCATTTCCACAACTCAACAGCTGGCCAACAGATACTAAAGCTATAGACGCTGGAGGAGGCTGAACACATGCTGCGCTGAATCAAATAAGCAGCAACATGCGCCGAGTCTAGGCACAGGATAGTGTCGCAATGCTTCAGATAGAAAACCCAATTGGAAAGTGTAAATTGACAGAGAGAAATCCCACCAATTCTGCAGGAAGATTAATGCAATAGTTTTGAGACATACTAAGCTCAAGGCATTGTTTGCTAAAGCCACCAAGCTAAGGCATTACTGCACAAGTATGAGGTGGAAATCAGGTTACTTTCTGCACGAGGACTGTATTCAATCACTGACCTTTAGCAAAAAACGAGGGCTATACCATCTTCTCATTCAAATGAACCTGTAATGGAGAGCCGTGCATAAATGATGGATGAGATATGTGCTAGATCTCACTGCCACAAAAGGCACACCATAGTTTTATAATGTGACTTAGATTCAAAGATCACACGGCAGTGCATCATTCTCCAACAACTCTGCATAATACAAGCTTTGCCATGCAGAGAAAAGCAATGGTGACTACAACACTGAAATGTATGTACATGTAGAGGTGTTTTATATTGTCAAAAGGGGTGCCGTTTTCTACCACTATGGTAACAACACTGCTCCGTGTTGTTTACTACAACATGGAGCTAAACACGGATATCTGTATCGGAAAATACAGATATTTTCCTATACACCTGAGCATTAACCAAATATTTTCTGTCATTGATGGATTTTTTTTTTAGCAGCTACGAAAAAATCTGAATGTCATCCGTCATTTTGACAGATTATTCTGAGGGTGATCTATTGTAATTCGTACTCCTGACCAGTTCGTGGTGATTGTACATATAAATAAAACTAATAATCGGTCCTCTATGCTCGTATTGAATTTTCTTAAAATGTGAGTAAAATGAAAGAATTAAGTATTATTAAAGTATAAAAATTAAAAATGACATGTAATAATAGACGAGGACGGAAAATGTACGACTCTGTTCGTCAAAATGACGGACAGTGAAAAAGTCTAGTGAGACCTCTCAATTTTTTTTTTTTTTGTGATTTTTTTGTGAGAATGATAAATGTTGATGAGCTAGTGTTGATTATGAACAGTTAGAGTTGGCATCTTATGGATATTGTTTCATTGCAGCTCTCTAAATTTAAATTTTAGAAATCTCAGAATAAAACATAAATAGCTTCTTCTCCAGTATATAGCAGTAAACAGCTGTGCCTTCAGCCTCTCACATCATTACACAAAAGGATTTATTCACTTTCATTTACTTTATTACTGGAATACCAATATTTATTTGCATTTCACTTTGATCCCTTCTTTTTTTTATTTGTGTGGTAAATGTTTCTCTATGGCCAGGATTGGAATAGTCAGTATCTGTTCGGCAGCCTTAATCGTTAGCTGACAAGTTGTGTAGACCAACCAACCAATAGGAGCGCCCCAAACTGATTTTCCAAAACTTAATGATTTATGAAGATCTTTTTAGTCACTCAAATGTTGAAGTTGACGTTAAAACTTTTCTGTGACCTTTCTGGTTGGAGTTTGCATGTTCTCTCTGTGCTCAGATGGGTTTCCTCCAGGTACACCGGTTTCTCCTGCCAACTTCAAAACTTGCTGGGTGCTTCCTGGTGGCGGTTGCCGCAGGGATGATAAAGTAAAAACAAATACCACTCTGTGTTATAAAAAATGTCATAACCTAAAGGACAAGTTCTCAGATACAGGCGACTGAAATAGGCTTCCTCCAGAGTGGCTGGGCGCTCCCTTACAAATAGGGTGAGGAGCTTGGTCATCCAGGAGGAGCTCAGAGTAGAGCCGCTGCTCCTCCACATCGAGAGGAGCCAGCTGAGGTGGCTCTGGAATCTGTTCTGGTTGCCTCCTAGACGCCCCCCTGTGTAGGTGTTCCAGGACATGTCGCACCAGGAGGAGGCCGCAGGGAAGGCCTTGGAAACCCTGAATGGTGTATGTTCCTCCGCTGGCCTGGGAACGTACTTTTTGTGGTCCGAAATGAGCAGACGGAGATGAGATGAGTGCTGTTTTTATTCTAACATGTATTCACATGAAAACATACACCCAAAGGCCTGAAGCTTCCAATTTTCCAAGTGACTGACAGAATTCAGACAGAATTGCCGCTATGAAAAATTATCCCTAAGTCACCTACAGGACACTGATTCCAGCCTGCCATTTGCTTAAATATATGTGTTTAGTCAAGTTAAATTCGAAGTTCATACAATAAAATGTGCAGTGCCATGTGACGGGGCGGTGGGATAATGTGCTTGAGAGCCTTCCTCTGTCTGTGGACAATAGTTTGGCAGCAGACCAAGGCGGCTAATTAAGTAGCCCTATACAATGTTAAATACAGAAGCCCCTTTGCAGAGGTGAGGGGCCGGCCAATAACTCTAAGAACAAGGTCAATGCGCTCAACATGATCTCTCTTTATTCCACACTGTTGGATGTGGGATAATCTCATGCATCTTTAATTCGGTTGTACTGCGCCCAGACGGAGGAAATGGCTGTCGAACACAGAAAATAGCGTGCACTGCAGAGTAATAAAGCCACATAAAGGAACTGCCGGGGCCTATTTTTACATGTTTGTCATCATTCATCGCTGGTGTTTTAAGTGTGAGCTGCGGCATCATCACAGACCGCCCAGCTTATTGCTTTTGTAAACCATTACACAAGACAATAAACATAATTGCACTTCACTGCGTTTTGGAGCAAGTTATAATGTTGAAGCCATTTTCTTAGATGAGATTCTTACCTATATTTGGAAGGTTGCATAATAAAAATACACAGCAGAAACAATATATTTTTTCATAAGATGTCTTGGAAATGTTTATAAAATGCTTAATGTTAGATTTGAAAATGTTGCAGAAAAGTGCGTTTATTACCACTGCTCATTTAAGACTTTAGGTAAATTTAACAGAACCAATTAGTTGTATAATAAAATAAATGATATATAAAATATAAAACAACAGTCATATATGCATTTGCAGCTGGGGAGTTACAAACACATAATGAAATGTACATAGTGTTGCTTTGTTTGAGAGTTAAATACTTCTGATGGGGCCATTAGACGACAATGAAAACTGTGTCTTTATTTAACAAGCTGCTGTTTCACCCTGCACAGCTAATATACAGTTTTTCTCAAAAAGGTTGGGCTATGCAGTAAATAACAGGGGAATGTCTAAGGCTAAATTGAGAGAAGGTTTATAAAAAAAGACGAACCAAAATTACATTACTCCAATGTAACGCTGTGACTTGTGTAATATTATTGAAAATAATGGGCTCAAGCATTTACTATAACAGTTGCAATGACTGTCACAAAGTCATGCAACAGTGTTTTTAGTCATTTTATGGGCTAAAAATGGTTTTGGCTATTACTTACCAGATAAATAATAACCATTTTTTTGAGTCATTCATGCATCTTCTATCTAGACCTTCAACTTTGTGCTCTCGCTTTTCAAATGACTGATTCTCTTTTTCCACTAACTTTGCTCTGCAGCTGGATTGGAGCTAGATTTGTGTGTTCACAAACTCACAAAAATAAATCTTGAACAGTTTCAAGTAAAGTGTGCATGTCCAAACCAGCTGGTAGTGTGACCAATAATGTGAGGTAGCAGCACTGACAGGTCTGGGCGTGTTTTAGTTTTGAAGATATAGTGACTGTTTTACCGTAATGAACGTAAACAACATTGCGCTGCTCCGATTGGATAAAACTCTGATTAATCACAGATGATAAACCTGGCCAGGTATTGATTTACAGTACCTTTCCTTTGCGAAAGCTTTCTATGGAAATAAAAGCAGCCTTGTAAACCATTAAAAAAAAAAGATTAATCTCCATTTAGACAAATATGCTCAATTGTTGAAAATGCTGTTGTATGTCTGCCAGTTCAGAAGGGGAACTGTGAACTTCGCCACTGCAAATGCTACAGCAGGAGTTAGACAAATATTTAAGTCTGTTTTTTTTTTTCTTTTATTGTGCTGATAAACTCAATGTGGATCTATAAATCTTATACTATTAAAACCTATTTGAGATCTTCATCTTTTAAATAAATCATTTATTGCTGGATGCCATTTTTATTGGTATGCTTATTACTCATCTTTTGCATATTTCTTCAATCTTTAACTCACTTTAACTCACTTTACTCCTTTTTGTACACTATCATCTACCACGTGTCAACTCTGGTTCAGAAAAGAACAGTAGGATTCGAGTTAAATTAATTTCTGACATTGTCATTAGCTTACTAATACATGTTGTTTCAATGGCTCATTCATTAAAGCAGCACTGCATAATGTAAAGCTTGTTACATAAAATAACTTTAAAAACCCCAAAATATACATTCTTGTACGAGGTAGACCGGCGACTGCAGTCAATCAAATGTCCGAGGCACTTTGTTTTAGTGAAAAATTATTGGTCCTTTATCGAAACGTGGGCGTTCATATATTGATTTAATTGTTCTTAGATGCTCAATTGGTAGGATCATGCCTTTATCATATGAAATAGGCCGAAACACTGGACCCTAGCAGAGTTTTATTTGTACTAAATACATTTAAATGACCCTTCCATTTCAGAAGACATGTTCTTTTCTCTCAAAGCCGGTTTTCTCCAAAACAACACAGAGTCTCTTACGGTGTACGGTGGCTGAGACAGCTCAACACGCTGCAAATGAAGAAAGCACCAGCAAATAAAGAAAACATCTTCAGTTTGACAACACATACAAATTCAAAAACGCGCTGCAAATAACACAGACCACAACGGAAATGTTTTAAGGGGACTCCTTTGAGTGACGAACAATATATTTAGGCCAACAATATCCAAACGACTAAGCAATTATACGATCATGATCTAAAAGTTTAAAAAAACCTCACCTTTCAGATCAGTGACAACAACACTGGTGACAGACGAGTAAACAATAAGCAGGTCCCATTAGGGGTTGGTCACTCAAAGGAGTCCCCTTAAAACATTTACGTTGTGGCCTGTGTAATTTGCAACGCGTTTTTGTATTTGTATGTGTTGTCAGGATTTGCAGCACGTTTTTGTATTTGCATGTGTTGTCAGGATTTGCAGCGCGTTTTTGTATTTGCATGTGTTGTCAGGATTTGCAGCGCGTTTTTGTATTTGCATGTGTTGTGAACTTTTGCAGCGCGCGTGTTGTCAAACTGATGAAGATGTTTTCTTTATTTGCTGGTGCTTTCTTCATTTGCAGCGTGTTCAGCTGTCTCAGTCATTGTAGATATGCACCATTTGGTGACTAAAAGTTCTGCAGGGCCCTGTTAAATCTGAAAGAAGCTACACATAACCACCATTTAAAGAAGTTTGTAAAAAGTGCCAGTGATTACTGATTTGCCAATAAGACAATTAATATGAGCAAGTTATTCATATGTCTTGATTTTGTGTTCATCTTACAACTTCAAAAACACAAGATAGTACTAAAAATTAACACTACCATTTCAACAAGAGTCTTCCCCAGTGTTCCATGCTCCTTTAATCCGTGTCGTTTGAAGGAGTTTTCACTCAAAATGTTTGATAGTGCCATGAGCATGAATATATTTTAGGCAGATGAGTCTCCAGTGAGAAAGAACCCTGGTTCATTAAAGCAGTGCTCTCCCATTGGAGCTTGCAGCACCTCAGTGTATCACACAAGCTCAATTCAAATATGGATATAAAAGTGCAGTCTGGGTTTAGTGTCTGACTGCTCAATGTTCACGAGAAAGACAAAAATGAACTGAGAAAAATGAGATAGAAAATGGTAAAGAATGATTATAGTTCTCATTGAAGAAAACCCTTCACTCCACTTTAGCGGTTTAATGGCGGCTGACCCAGTGTTCACGTGTCTGTTCAGAGGGGTCATTCGTGCTAAACTCAGCTTGAGGATTTTGAAAGTAGTGGTTTTAATGCCAAAAATTGGTTGTAAATGATCTTTTTTTAAATATATTTTTCTGGAATTGGTGACTTCTTTAAACAACAGGCGTGCATGGGTTGTGGTTGTGCCAACCAATGGCATGCATGTATCGGTGAATCTAAATTGCCCCTAGTAGATGAATGTGAGAATGAATGGTTGGAGAGAGTAATCCTTGAGTGTCATCGTGTGAGAGGCTGGAGGTAGTCATATGCCACTGCAACAATTTCTTTAACAAAGTTATATGGTGCAGTGTGTTTGTGTGAAAAACAAAAATATATTAGAAACAAAGTCTTTTGCCCTGTCATTTTTTGCACAGTATTTTCTTTTATGCTTGCATGGATATTTTTATTTATTTTTTTATGTGCTGCTCACATGTCTGTCTTGAATTGCCCCTCAGGGACAAATAAAGTTTTTTTTAATTGAATTGAATTTTCTTTTCAATGCACATAAAAGCCACTATGAAAGCACTAACTTACAGCACTAAGTTACTGACATCATGACAGCTTGGTGTGGACGCAGACCAATGCCATGTGGCCACGATTCAATTTTTATTCCCATCTCTCGGTGTGAACCTACAGTAGATAACAATCTACCTATTTCACGTTGTGGAGTGTGGCTTGCACAAATCTTATAAGACTAAAAAAATGTACAGTGTACACCAGACTTTAAGGATAAACAAAACCGTAAAACGCTAGATAAATTAAATACATAAATGTAAAAAACTAAAAGCTGCGGTAAAACTCATGGTATCTAACTTCAACACTGTTGAAAGCCAATGAGTAAAAATTTAGTCTTCACAATAATAAACAAGTTGTTTGTTTGTCCAACTCAAGAGTCAGTAAAAAAATACATCTAATTCTGAAAATAGACCAAGATATTTAAAAGTAGCCTTAATACCAAAACCAATTTTTATTTCTCCAGCACTATGTTATGGAGAGCTAATCCACGTTATTTTACTTGCCATGGCCAATTGTGCCAAGAGGCTGCAGATGTGTATTTAAGCACTGACCGTGACCAATATGAGTCCACAATAGTGAGCAAATGTTTGACTTATCTTCTCTGCAGGGGCCCCTCTCGCTTATTTTAAGCATACTTCAATGACGCCTGGAAATAGCTCTCCCTAGAGCTCATTCTATTAACTTTATTAACAAATCTTCTAGCTTTTCCACTGCATCATCACCCATGATAATCTCTCTGAGCAGGAAACCAAGACAGAAATTATTTTTCTATGAGGCATTGAAAGACTCTAATGGTATTAAATGATTCGTAACATGGTTATCAATAGTAATGTCCCTCAGGAGAGAGTTCATTGCCGTGACTCTCTCTGGCAGATGCATCCGGAGGGTTCATGTCTGAGAGGAGTATGCTTGGGAGCTAAGTAGTCATGAGGTGCGGAGTTATGGTGAACTGCAGTCAGTCGAATGAAAGGTCATGCTTTTCACAACCATGTAAAGCCATCGGCTACAACCTTGAAAGCTTGTGTGGCAGTCGAACAAAACAAAAGAGACAATGTCTTCATGGAGAAAAAAATGCAGATTGAGACTGGTTTGCATATCATCCACCTACAGTTTGCACACAATAAAGGTACAACATACACTATGTTAGACTACTGGCTAATCTGAAAGAGCATACCATGTAGGTTACTAAATGTAACTCCTGGTTCAGGTCCAGACATCAAATCAACAGAAGTATTTTTAAAGTAGGCGACATATATTATTATTATTATTATTATTATTATTATTATTATTATTACATACATTTTATATAGCGCTTTACCAGGGACGCAAAGACGCTTTACATATCAATTATTTATTCACTCCACAGTCACACACTGGTGGTGGTAAGCTACATTTGTAACCACAGCTGCCCTGGGGCAGACTGACAGAGACGTGGCTGCCATTCCGCGGTTACAGCCTCTCAGACCATCATTAATCAAACACCAGGACCACAGACACTGGAGGCATACATACAAGTTTGACACTGCTGCTATACAATAACCAATCTTTATCCTTTTCACATTCAAATTCAATCAATAATGACATACATTTTCTCCCTTAGTTTTTTGCAAGCTTTTACAGTTTTCTTGTTGCACCAATTTCCTTAATTTTAAGAAATTGTTCAGCTGTTGCTAATAAATAGGTATTATAAACATTTATTTTTTATAATTTGAGTAAACATAACCATTTTTTGTTTGGGATGATTTGTTCCCCTTTTTGGCAATGAAAATACCTCTAAATGTGTGCCATACTGACCAGTAGAATCGTGCAATAATGTAAAGTAATGGCTTATTGAATTTCTATTGCGCAGTATTTAATATGCCCCGCCCCCCGTGGTCTACCAAAGTCACTGGTTCTGACTGATTCTGTCCTTGAAGGGGATTTGAAGCTCCCACACCTGCTTCGCTAATTGCTGAGTCATGTTTGTGTGAGAGAGAATATGCAAAGATGCACATTTGGGAACAGAATACAACAACGGTGGTAGTTGACAAAGACAAATGCTCCTTTAAAAGCTGTACTTACGGCATATACAAGGCAGTGCTTAAGCTATGGCCTTCAAATCGCAAACACATTACCATAGATCATGAGAACAATTTCCGGATGTGATGCCGAAATGAAAGAGTCTAAAGTAATAAAGCTCTCTGTTTGTTTTCCTCGATGGAGAGATTCACGGCAAAATACATTACCGCGCATAAGCATAACACCGACGGCTTCTGTGCATTGAATATGTATGAAGACAAATGCAAACTCTCAGCATGAGTGCACAAGTACAAAAGACATTTGATTGAAGGCAGGGCACCACATTGCCAGAAATATGACACTCCGGATGATGTGTGGAAAATGAACACAGCTATGGGGGCATATTGATGGAAAATATTTCTCCCCGACAGAAAAAGACTGTTCATTATAAGCCACTTTACACCACCACAATACATCACCATTCTAAAGCAATGGGACAGGTGAATGGTAACATAGACACACCAAGGCAGGACCAGGAAGCCAAGGTTAGCAAGTATGCTAATATGAGGGGGAAACGTTTCTAGACCTGTTTAAGATGGTTTTTGTAATCAGGATTTCTTTGTAGTTGTAGTATTTAAGACCGGTCTTATCAGTCTTATCCCAAATGTAGAATTTTTGGTAATTAAAATAAAACATTATCAATACCCAAACTTTTTATCACTAAACTTTACTAAATGCTAACCTCTCCATAAGTTTGGACAGACTCAACTTGTACTTGGTCAACTTATAACTAGACCTAGTTCACTAGTTTTAGTACTCGACTTTTAGTGTTTAGCTTTTATAACTTAACCGAATTATCTCCTGCAGTGTGCATTGTTTGTCTTGCTCTTGACCAGTGTTGGTCATCTTACTTTAAAAAAGTTTAAAAAAAAACAAGCATTGCTTGTTTTAACAGAGACTCTCTCCTTCTCTGGACATAGTGTGCATGTATATTTATTTTATTTATTGACATTTTTTATGAGGATTTATCCCTTGAGATGAATCATCTCGTTTTCGAGGGGGTCCTCTTGCTCACATTCATTAACTAGGGACACTTTAGAGTTGCCAATTGACCTATGCATGTTTTTGGACGGTGGGAGGAAGCCAGAGAACTCTGAGAAAACCTACAGTAACACGTCGAGGACATGAAGACTGCCGGGTCGGCCGGGTTTTGAACTCACGACCTTCCTGCTGTGAGGCAGGAGTGCTAACCACTCTGCCACGTCGCCATTGTCGCTGACGCTGTCCTGTGTTTGGTGGAAGTCAGAGTGAGACCGCGTGAGCAGGGCACCGCCCACACAGCCAATCATCTTCGCTTTTGCAACGGTGTCCTCATCTCCAACCAAATTGTAGTAACGCAACACTTTACATTCTCAGTAACGATAACGACGTTGCAACGATGGGAAAAGTAACTAATTAGATTACTCTGTTACTGAAAAATTCACTCCGTTAGTAACGCCGTTATACTCTAACGCCGTTACTTCAAACACTGCTCTTGACTCAGTCTCAATCCCTAAAGGTTACATCTTGGTTTTCATACTGGCTAATCTTGATCTTTACTTAGTCTAGCTTAGTGTGGACTTGATTACAACACTATAGCACCCTTTGCAAGTTGTCTCAAAATGTCTAATACTTTAAGAAAGGGTCTTTATGAAACCTGGGTAATTTTGAGGGGATTTCCAAGATGTAATTTTCTACGGTGGCCCAAAAAGCTCAAAGGAAATCAAAAGCCATAAACCACTTTCACTGCACTCATTTAAACTTTTCCAAAATGTCCAACACATTTTATGAGTTTGTAAAGAGTTGGAAGTTATAAAAGACACTGCTCTATAACCACAGCGTCTTAAACCTGACTTTTATTGTTCACTGCTGATGTTCGTTGCAGTAAAACACTGCTTTGAACACATTTGTTTACATTTGCGAGAAATGAACCTTAAGCTGCGTGGCTAATTAACATAAATCCATATCAGCATTCACCTTGTGTCATTAATGCCCAATAATAAATGGAAAGGACATGTCTTTGGTGGATTATTGGTCCAGACTAGGACTAGACAAGGACCAGGCCAGACCAAGACCAGACCAGGACTATGGGTGGATAACAGCTGTTGGAGATGTTGTTGTTGGTGAGTCTTTCATGTATTGAAAAGGCTACATGCACACACTCACTTGAAAGATATTTTTGGAATTCGGTATGGTTACTGTTATTGTAAATCTGTGTGGTTAATGTTGATGTAATGTAAAATGTGATGTAATTTCAGCTTTTCTATTTTGTTGAGCTTTCTGGACCACCGTAATTTTCCCTCACAGTGTGCTTTGTAGTTTGAGAACAAGTTACAAATATAAAATATCACATGGTAATTGGTGCAATTATTATGCATTTACGCTTTTCTGCACCCTTCTTGGGCAAAAGGGTGGGCTGCCATACACAAGGCGCTCTCAGCCTTCTCCGACCAACATCAAAAAAACGACTACAATCACATCCATTCATACACCAGTGCACTGGAGGCAAGGTGGGTTAAGTGTCTTGCCCAGGGACACAACAAGAGTATGAACCATGGAAAGCGAGAATCGAACCACCAATCTTCCAGACGTAGGAAAGCCGCTCTAATATCTGTGCCACTGTGCCCCTTCAACCAGAGCACACAACATTTTCAGAAAAACAAAAATAAATTTAGTAAGTGAGTGGGTAAAAAACATCAAGGAGTAGCTTGATATTTTGCTATTCTATGTCTGCAAGCATTTACACTGCACCGGCTTCTGATTTTAGTATCTAATGGATGGTTTTAGGACTTGTTCTTTCTAACTATGTAAAATATGCAGTGCAAAAGAACCAACCTCACTTTAAGGTAAAATCCTCATTGTCCTTATAGACATTTTTACAAATGCATTTTAACCTCTCACTCAAATAAATAAATGTGAAAAACGTCTGTGTTGGCTGCTGCAGGTACATTGTTCTTTTTGATAACATTACTTTTGGATATGTATATGTCGCTTGTCTGTCACTTGAAATTAATCTATAGACTTTTTGGAAAGTATACCTTTAAGATTCTGACTCACTTGACAATAATGGTTTACTATTACACCTATGGTTTAACAGTTAGCAATATTAACCAGCAACAGCTAAATTTATTGTAATTGTCATCCTCAATTATTCCCTAACTCTGCTGTTTACAATTGTAACTGACTATGGTTTGAATAACAGAAACTGCAGCTACTTTGTGTGCTTTTTACTTGGACACACTGTCCTTTAATAAAGCCCTGAGCTCGTAGGACAATGAAATTGCAATGATGTTCATGAATACTCCCTGGAGACAGAATTCTCCTCCTAAAGATGCTTTTGTTGATAGGAGCAGTGCCAGAGTAAACTCAGAAAAAACACCCCCAGGACCGAGATTTAATTCCTAACTTTGTTTAAGAAAAAAAATGTTATGAATGTGCTACGGTAATGCAATTTCTGCCAGCATATTTCTGTAGTATAAAAATCTCATTTCCAGAGGTAGTTTTGTGCTGCTTTATTGCGTGGAGATCAATAAAGGTGGTGGTGCAGCTCCACTGGTGCGAGGGCAACCACTGCTTACTAGAACAAGATGGGGACTATTCACAAATATTAGGTATGAGCAGCATTTATGTCATGAATATAGATCAGGCCTTGAGGCTGGGCATTTAATAATGGGAGAAAGTAGGTATGGGGACCTTGGGAAGGAATTTTAGTGTTAGCACAGCACAGCACAGAGAAGGTGACCCCCAATGCAGTAATCCAGTCAGGACATTATACAAGGCAGATTATCATCTTTATATGCTTACTGTATGTTGCTTTGTGATTTGGAAAATGAACCCAGAGCTGAGCTTTTGTGGATGATTCCTTTTATGGACGCAGTCCTTACTCATCCTTTTCAGATGAAAGGCGTATCATAGTGACTTCCAACAGAGGTAATACAACATCAAACACAGCCAACTGCTGAGCATAAGGAAAAATATGTGTAGTCATTCCGCACAAAATAGTAATATTTGTCAGATTATGAATAATGCATGAGAGCAAAACGCACTTTGGTCCCATTGTCACTTAATTCAATTTGAGCGCACATAGCTAAATTTGCAATGTTTGTCTTTATCACAGTCTTTTCTGTATAAAAAAACAATAAAAGTTTACCATTTGCTGGTCTTAAAAAAAGCAGAAAAGGCGATTTTGTTCTCAAATTTACATAATCCATTTGACACCTTGTGTTTTCCTCTTCTCCCACCACCTGCAATGCTGATGAACCCATAAGACACCCGAGTCCTACTGAGCATGTATTAAATCAAGTAGTTGTTAACCAAATCAGTGCTTTCCCTTGTATTGCTGGTACCGGAGACAGCCGAGGTGACAGGGGGAATTACTGAGCGACTCCGTCCCTTGAGAGCCCTCGCTGAAGATATGCTAATGCTCCCCTCACATGTCTGTCAACCGCCGCACCAGTGTACCTTTGCCGAGAAACTAATCTGAGTTTTATTGGCCTGCCAGAAGGAATTTATACATTACTATTAGATTAGTGAGGCTGGCAGCTGTACAGTGCGTAGAACTAATGTACTCTGTCACAGATTGTGTGCGGAATGAACTTGTGAGGAAGGTAGCCAACACAAGTCTAGAAATGCATCCAGTTGTTAATAGCAGCATGCAAAGCCTGGTTTTAGTCAATAAGCAGTGAAAATAGCATCTGTCTTCATGTCGCGGTGCAGAAACAAGTCATCCTTTTAAAACAATATGACTACAGCGGCTGGCTGTGCGGTAAGTGGAGGCCTGCCACCTCACAAATGGATCTGATCAGCAGTAATTGAAGGGGAGAGACTTATGTGTCGACTCCAGACATGACGAGACGACTCATGTAATTTCTGTATTTTGAATTTGTGTGTGTTTTAATAGAACTTTCTTCCAAACTTCCAGACTAGTTCAAGAAGGATGGGAAATTGGTGGAACTTAAAGGCGTTGTAAGGATTTCAGCGCAAAGTTTAGTTAAGTACATACACCATTAACCATTGCAATTGCACAGTCCCTGCAGTTTTTAAGCAACATTGTTTAGGGGATTTATGGAAATTGGAACAAAATCATTTTTAAACCAGTTACATTTGCACTGGGGAACTTTGAGGCAGACATAAAGGAAAATGAATTACATGAACTGGATCTGCCAGTATACTCCAAAAAGGGATTCAAGTCTTATTTCACTTTATTAGTGCCCGTCCCGTTATGATTTTTAAGAAAGATACAATGGAACTATAGAACAAAAAGACCATAAAGGTGTTATAAAAAGAAATCCCAGATAAAGTTAACAGAAAGAGTCTGCAGTTCTTATTGCATCTATTTTATATATCGCTTTTCCGGGGACGCAAAGACGCTTTACATATAATTTATTCATTCACTCCACAGTCACACACTGGTGGTGGTAAGCTACATCTGTAGCCACAGCTGCCCTGGGGCAGACTGACAGAGATGTGGCAGCCGACTTTCCGACCATCCCCAAATATATTCACTAAACATTCTCACACATTCATTCACCAGTCCACAGACACTGGAGGCAAGGTGGGTTAAGTGTCTTGCCCAAGGACACAACGAGAGTACGACCTGTGGGGAGAACCGGAATCAAAATGCCTACCTAAGGACGACCGCTCTACCACTGAGCCCCTGCGCCCCTATCCTTCATTAAGCCCTCCTTGTTACTACACTCATCATTATAATATTGTATGACGCTTCCTAATACTCAACATCAGAAGTATCAGTCTCTATTCCTTACATTTATTCAATTATTTCAATTCACTTATAAGAACCCAATTATGCAAAAATACTGAAGGAAATCAGCACCGTTTCATGACTCTTTCATAAGTTGGGATGTACAATGTCATATTTGGGTTGGGCATCAGTCTCTGATACCTTGAAGAGCCTCTCTGGGGAAGTGTTCCAGTCATGTCCCACCAGGAAGCGTCCCCGGTACACACTTGACTGGTGTCCCCCAGAGGAGCTGGTCCTGATCCCTGCTTGGACTGCTGCCTTTGTGACCTGGCTTTGGATAAAAGTTAGAAGATAAAAGTTGTTGGTGGGGCTAAATAATACACTGCAGGCACATTTGGGGAATTAAGGTTTAAATCCCTCAAATACCAGATCTAATTTTGTGTTGTGACCTCTTTAAGGATTTTGAATATGCTAATCCTGGGAATACCACTGGAAGCATGTCATGAAGCAGGCCATTGTGACCCAGGAACAAATGTTCAGCCAATAATATGCCTATTAAAGACATCTTTCTATTTGTGTTAAATGACAGAAATAACACGGAATACATGTGTCACGGACGTATTGTAACGGCATCAAAGCAGCGCTATTTCATTTTATAACTAAAATATATCTAAAAAGTATTGATAATTCTTTTTTACTACTCTAAATACAAATTAAAATAATAGACATACAGTATGTTTAATGCATAATTATATTATACATTAATATTGTATAGACCTAATACTTTGTTTAAATATTGAATTAATAAATAAATCGTATAAAATAAGTGAGGACATGCTAACTGGACCTTGTTCTAGTAGCATCTTTCCCTGGAGCTGTAGACTTCACTGAGACCCAGTCCTTCTCATCTCTGACCCGAGCACGCGCACATCCACTGGTTACAGCAGGACACTGTCGGCCACAAAAAGCAGACTTTCGAGAAATAACACAAAAAGCAGGCAATGTTTGGACTGTACTGAGCTGAGCTGACAACACAGACCGACGCCGTGTGCACCTGGTTTTTACCCCCTGGAGTGAGTTTATGAGTAATCCTGGACTGGGGGGACTAACGAGAAAAGTGAAGTGAGATGTAGAGGATGAGAATGGTGCGAGTGAGCATCGTGTTTAACTGCATGAAGGAAACAAGTTCTCATTGACTGTAATACACTTTTTAAGTTTTATTCCTCCATTTTTTGTTATAGGGCCATATGATTCCGATTAAAGGCAGGTATTATGAGGAGACAGTCGCTGATTGAGGGGTGTGTTCAAATCTACTTTTTCCAATTTTCCAGAATTTGATACAAACTGCTGCGTTTTAGAGTATTTTAATTTGGTAGTGGACTAAAGACAGAAGTAACCACACAGGAATTTTTCTTTTACTTACGTTATGTAGAGCCATCCTTGTTGTGTTAATGCGCGATTCTTAATTGGTCTCAGTCACATGGACAATGAATGATCACGTCAGCGTCAAAACAAGCTGTGGATTATTGTTACACGTGGAAAGTGGAGTCTTTACGCACAGACAGAGCAGACAGCACCAATAGGTGTCACACCTGTCAGAACATGGTCCAGGCCCAGGAAGAGATGAGGAATGTGGATGATAGCAGTACCAATGAGTTTGGACCTGCATTTTCACAATGCTCCAAGCTCCAGATCCAAGTGTGTCCCGGAGAGTTTCCTGTGTTCTGCTACTATTGCTTTCTCCTTGTTTAAGCTAAAGGTTTATTCTTTCTCCAACTCAATAATAACGTGTTTATATTTTTATTTAGCCATGCGCTGCCCTGGTTGTAGAATAATGATTAATTTAAAAGCAAACCAGTGCTTTTGTCTTTCTATAAAGCCGTGACTGTAAAAAATTAAAAATAATAATTTGGTAGATTAGCCATTTGTTAGTAATGTTTCAGGATATAAACTTTAATTATTTAGAGAATATTCTAAAATATTTATTATTTATATAAAATATTAAAATTAATAAAAATACATCTTTAATAGTTAATACTTCATTTATTAAGTAGAAATTTATAAAAAAGATTTATTTTCTATTTTTATACCAGAGCATGTGCACAATAATAATAATACAAATGTGTGTGGCAATAACTTTACGTTCACGTATTGCTACTACAGCAACTGCAATATGTTAAAACGCTAAGGTTTAAACTTAAAATGTCCGCTAGTTTTATGAAACAGCATTAGTTTTACAAGGCCAATGGAAACTTAAGTTTCAGGTGCAATGTTTAAAAACATTCGAAACATGCACTGTCTTTGCTCTGCTCTCTAGGTTTACCAGTTCTCACAAAGACATATATCTCTGGATGTAAACCTTGCTAAGAGACTTCCCTAAACGCATGGCTGCTATAAAACACATTTTCATAAGCATAACAACTGTTCGGAGGGAAGCGGAAAAACAACAAAAATAGTAGGTTCTGCATATGCTTCTGTGAGGGCGCTGGGGAAATAAGAAGAGCGGCGCATTATCATAGATAGAGAAGCAGGCCCACTGCCCAGAGATGTAGTCAGCATGTTGTATCAGCCAGCCGTTCAATGAATCACGCCTTGTGGAGCCGCTTAGGTGATAAATACACAAGCATGAGGTCTAACATACAAGATAGGACTCATTGTTGGTAGGGCCTGGCCTGTATTTCATAACCGGGGCAGCATCAGTGATCGATGGCCTGGTGCGTGGTAATAACTCTTCCACAATCTTGGTTCAGACATAATGTTTAAAGTGTAGGGAGCAGTCCACTGTGGAGGTAAAATAAAGGTGGGACAGATGGAGGAGGGGGGTAAGAGTAGCGCTGTGGGACTAGATAAAAAACACTGATTACCTTATTTATAAATTATATTTTATCATTTAGGCAAAAGGGTGAAAAAAATGCTTGTACTTTTATTAAACAATAGAGTGAATATTGTGGAATAAACTGGGTAAATAATCATATATGCTCTATAATATAACTCACATGCCATAAAACTGGTCTTAGTATAAAGAACTTTAGTAACTGTTGTTTTTTGCATAGTTTTCTAAAACTACATTTTGTTTTAAATAATAAAAGTAGGCAAGTAAATACATAAAAAAGCAAAAAAACAGATGCCAGTTTGGATAAAAATAAAATATATCCATTCAGACGTCAATTCACACTAGCAGTTAAAAAATAAATACAAATTTAAGACTTTTTTAAAATTTTATTTAACCTTTATTTAACCAGGATAGTCCCACTAAGATTACAAATCTCTTTTGCAGGGGAGTCCTGGCCCCATGTGTGTTTGGGGGGACTGTTGTACATGTTTTTGGTGGTAGGGGAACCCGGAGTACCCGGAGGAAACCTACGCAGACACAATGAGAACATGCAAACTCCACACAGAGAGGCCCTGTCCTGGATGGGATTTGAACCCAGGACCTTCTTGCTGTGAGCTAACCACTTTGCCACTGTGCCACAAGACTCTTGAATTAAAATATGGATTAGCTCAGGTGTGCATTTTTTTTAAGTAAGTGAAGGTTATATATATATATACATACATACATACACATATATATATATATATATATATATATATATATATATATATATATATATATATATATATATATATATATATATATATATATATATATATATATATATATATATGTATGTATGTATGTATGTATGTATGTATGTATGTATGTATGTATGTATGTATGTATGTATGTATGTGTATGTATGTATGTATATATTAATGTATCGAAAAAGCTTTTTTCTTTAATTGTTATATTTAACAACAACAAAAATCTGTCAACATTTCTTTTACAAGTATTTGAATTTGAGACAGCTTGACTTGAGTGATTATACAGGTGGGGTATCTAATTTATGGCCTGTTTGGTTACATCTGGAGGCAAATTATAATTTACCATGTGAACCGCTATGGTAGCCCTGCCGGGACATGCTGTTGTCTCTGAACAAACCCAGTGGAAAAAAAAAATACATTTACAGCTGTTATTTTTTATGCAAGAATGTGTGCTCAAAAATAAACATTAGTGTGCTTCTCCTTCAGAAGGGCTTAATTTGTCCTCTATGGGCAGCTGTAGGAACAGGAACATGAAGTAATGGAAAAAAAAAACTTTTTTAATTCCATTAAAAAGATAGACAAATGCAAAAGTTTGATTTTAATGTCAGAATACATAATGATTCATTATGTTCAGTGTTTACTTTAGGCACCTTGACAAATCAGCAGGACTACTGCAGTGCGTGGGTTTGTTGTAGAGAGTGCACAATACATGCCTGTTTGCTGATGGTTGTTTATTTGGTTTCATTATTATAATAATAATCTTTATTTTTATATAACGCTTTTCCACCTACTGTAGTAGGCACTCAAAGCGCTTTACATACATTAAGCTATTACCAGTGTTACAGAACATCAATGGAGGCAATGTATGTTAAGTGTCTTGCCCAAGGACACAACGACAGAATGTGGGGGGGAGCAGGATGTTATGATGTTTTGGTCGAAGGACGGCCGACCCACTGCAAAAGAGTTAGACACTGGCTCAGATAGGCCTCTTCATTTCCAATCCAACAACCGCCTAAATATTTCTCCTTTCTGTGCCATGCTATAACCACTTCTTTATATTTTAATAATTTATTTACTTATTTTTTAGGGTAAAAGATGACACTTGTTGGCAACAAATAGAGGCGCAAGGTCTTAAACATATTCATGTTGTTTCCAGGCAACGTGTTCCCTGGAGACAACAACCGCTGAGGATAATCTGTGTCCCTGCCCTCCGCAGCATCACGGCGTGTGGAAGTGCAATGGCTCTATAGAAGATAGTAAATAAAAAAGATAAAGGTTAAAAGCAGAACCACAACCACAGGAAGCCTCTTGACTCTTTTGTCCACTTTTCCTTTTTTTTTATCCAGTCCACAAACACACAGGCACTGTTGGTACTCCTAGAAAAATCCACATCAGTCTAAAGGAATTCCCATTAATACACTATTAAGACATATAAAATACTTCTTCTAGCCCAAAATCTCACATGATATGTACTTAAAATGAGTTTCCTTGTATTATACCTTTCAAAAAAAATAAGGCAGAGAGTTCGGGTGGTGGATGGGATGCAAAATATTCTGTTTGTTAAGTTACCGTTACTAGCTAAGATTTGGTTTTATGTGATTTGTATTTTGTCTGAAAAATAAACATTTAATATCAAAGTTGTATTCATTTTCAGACTTCTAAATGAAACATCCTCCATATGTCGTTGTTGCTAATTAGATTGTCAGTACTAAATAGCAGTATCTAACACCATATGATTCTACAAGGACATTTTCAAACCCCAACGCTATCAAGTAAACAAATTGTGATGTGGAAGCGTGTCAATGGAACACAAGTATAAGAAAAATAGATTTTCTTTTTTCTCAACACTATTTTATCTGAGAAAAATCTAAATGACTCTGAGCATATTGTTTAAAAAAAAAATCATATATTGGTTTAGATTCCTGGCTTACATCACAACAACAGGTGCTAAAGACTAAAGGTACTGTTTCACCTGATGCAGCAGAACTGGACTCTGTGGATGCTGTGAGTCCAATCTTCCTCTAATACTGCATTGATTTCTCTCTGCATTTTAGGACTTCACCTTCCACTACTGAACTTATGAACTTTAATTTTCCCTCAAAAATGTTGCACGTACCCTCAAAGACTCACACAATCCAACACTGTATGATCTCAAGAACGATGCTGCTCCTCGCACCACAACATCTACTTTGCTTCAATATTTTGGCTCTCTTATTGTGTTTCCATCTGGTAGGCGGTCCCCTCTCAAACCTCATCCAAAAAATAAACCTCAACCCCCTGGGAGCTTTTCTAAAGGAGCGAAAAAATACCAATACGGTGAATCTAGAAGTATAATTTTGAAGCTATGGGGAAGTTTATTTCTATGTGAGTCACTAATATGGACAGACTTTTGACACTAAACTGTCTGGGCATTTTATTGCACAGCATTTAACAATGGCTGCTGCATTTTTGAATCTGGGTAGTTGTATTTCAAAGGTGACAACATGTTGGAAAATTGAAAGGCCATTAAATCAAAATAAAGGTGCATTGAGTAAAATGTTGTAATAGTTCAAACTTGAAAAAATAGAATACATAGGCCAAAACCCTTTTCTTCAATTCAATTCTTTGTGCTCTCTCTGTTCTGACAAACACCCAGAGCAGACAAACTGAGCACTGCTGTGGAGAAGCCAACTCATTATTATTTTTGAGCATAAAGGTTTAAGGCTATGTATATATGTTTATTAATTTGATTATGTTTAAAATCACCGCCAGCCCTATCTCCACTGGACTTGTTCATAGACAAAAGCATGTCCCTGCAGGGCGACCGTAGCTGTTTAGAAAGGAGTATGGTGTGGAATTGCCATCTGCACTTTTACAGATAATGTCAAAAAGACAACAAACCTAACTCTAATCTAACTGCACATTATTTTTGCGAAGCATTAATGCATATAGCTTTTACACATTGCTGCTTTGTAAGCCAAAGAAAAACTAAAATATGCTTGAGTTTGTCACA
Organism: Neodontobutis hainanensis; assembly: GCA_024349245.1. Lineage (NCBI taxonomy): Eukaryota > Metazoa > Chordata > Actinopteri > Gobiiformes > Odontobutidae > Neodontobutis > Neodontobutis hainanensis. The sequence continues at coordinate 1,397,383 of JALDNG010000043.1, read as the reverse complement.
GAAACAACAAAATCCAAAACATAATTATATGTTTTCAGATGTTTTTTATTCAATAGGAGCATGTGAAAAGTAAAAGAGAGTGCCCCTGTAGATGTTAAAAACAGCTATATTTAATTATTTTTAATTAATCTGAGACTCAAAGACAGTGAACTCCCACACAGGTCAAAAAATTAATCAAATAAAGATTGCTCCATGTTACAAATTAGTCAACTGATTAAAATAAATTACTTTCTTAATGAAATGTCTAAAAATTAAATAGTTATAGCAGTAGAGATATTTTACATACAGTAAATAGATTAAAAATGCAGTGTAGATCATAGCATTAATTTTGCATTCTGTAGACCAACGTGACAGGTTGCAGCAAATTTGTTGTTTCTAAGAATAGATTTAAATAAAGTAGTAGTAGTCACGCACTGGAGAAAGATAAAATAAATTAAAACTATGAAAATTAACGATTTTTTCTTTTTTTTTTGTTCTTTACAATAACACTTCAAGTTACATTTCTGAGAGACAAAATTTGAGTGGAAGAAAGAAATCGCTTGACAAATTTCATCTCTTATTTCCCCAGTTGAATCTGATCTAATTTCATGTTTTTAATCAAGCATCTCTCCGTTACAACCTTTAATATCACTTTTCACTCTCATCGGAAATCTTCTGAATCTGATGGTGACTACCTTCCACGTAAACCTTTAAAGGCCTTTTGAAGAAGTTTTCAATACGGTGGTCTAAACTGTGACAATGAAAAACAATGTCTTAAAATCTAGACTGAAAGACACATTGGACCTTTGTAGCTATAGCACTGCAAATCATATTGACATTTAACTATATTGTATGAAAATGTGTCCATAGGAAAATCTGTGCCCAGTATTTATTGAGAAAGTTTACTGTTTCATGATAATTCAGTTGAGTATTTCCTCTTTAACACACATTTAATTTACCATAAACCAATTTTTATTATTATTACTCTGGATTTAAGTGTAGTCTTACAATGAAATTTGTCCAACTATTCCTCTGTGCTTTGCTTTAGACTCCACAAACATGAGCCTGCCAGGGTCAACACTTACTCACACAATTAACAAGAGAGAGCATAGATGTGATGTTGCATTATTAATCTAAAGCTAGAAGAGTTTCAATCAAAATGCACCTCAAAGTTTAAAGAGCTATCTTTAAAAAGCCTAATGAGTTTAATTCTTTACTAGTTCTTTACCGTCACTAAAAATCTGTTTACTGTTTACTGTTGAAACTTCATTTCGTCAATCTTTTTTTCTTTTCTTCATCTATAATGAACATAACACAAAACCACATGTCAACAAGACATAACTGAGATCAAGTTAAGACCAATAGAAGTACATGATCCATAGAAAAAGATACCAGGGGAGGATTGTAAAAACAATGGATGCAAGGAAGAAATGTCCAGGTAAAGTATGGCTCTTATGCTATCATTTCAAATAGACCAGTTTTGGTGCTTAATTTTTGGCCAAACTACAGCATTTATACCTGAGCATGTGATTCACACATGCCTTTCTATTGATGCAAGTTTAGCTCCTGCTTCTCAGTACTCTGACAGTAATTAATAATCAGATTGTGGGCACTAAAAGAATGTCAACAATGCAAATAAATTCTTGTAGCCTTTTCAGTGTTTGCCTTTAATGTTTGCTCATGATATAAGTTGCAAACACAAACTCTTTGTAAATCAGGCCCAAAAAGGATATTCAATAATCAACAAATTTGTGCAGCTCTTAAAAAGCCTTTATGGAAGTTGAACACACTTATGCAACTTCATAAGAACTTAAAAACTCCTAAATCCACGGGGCCAAACAACTTGGGATGTCCTATAAATACATCAGTATTAACTGTATAAATAGTCTCTTTGTGATTTGTTAGCAGAGTCTCGCTGAAGCCCAACAGCTCACCAGGAAGTCCTCAGTCTTTTTCACAGCCGCAGCTTCTCCCTCCGTGTGGCTGCTCAGGCTTTAAAGAAGCAATTAAAACAAGACATTCTGTTGGACCTTCACTGCGTCGCTCGCCTCACATGGCCACAGATAAGCTGCTCAAACGGTCGGACAATTTTTCTAGCTCTCAAAGACGCAGGCCGGATGAGAGCTCGGCAGGAGAAAAGGGTGGTTGTTCTGCTGAGCTGTAATGACCAAGTCGTGCCAAAATAAATGGTCTTAATTCACACAATCACACATTGATCTTGAGAAGAGGGGAGTGGAGTGAACTGACAGCTTATTGTTGCAGGAACGGGTAATGTAATAAATGTTCCCAACAGTAAATATAGGAGATAGACAGACTAGTCAATACATCAATGCGGTCTGAATCAGCAACACTTAACAAAGATTTTAATAAATGATCTGATACACAACACACTGGTTGTTTTAGACGAGTTTATAACTGTTAGATTCATTTTTTATGAACCATATCCAGTTCTTGTTGTCATTATTCCCTGTAAAGTGAAGAAAAGCAAAACAGAAAAGAGTTATAAAAAGTTTGAGTTTGTAAGTCAAGGGCATTTTAACTACAGCAGTGACTGAAAGGATACAGGAAGAGGTACCAAGGAGCAGTTGTGAAATCAAAACTGTACAAGGGCAGTCTCATACTACAAAGGTATCGAGACCTAGAGACTATTGCGTCACTGAGATTACGTTGAAGTAACACTCTTACTTTTTGTGTACTAATGATAAGAAAATCTATGACTTCTTTTAGCAGAAGAAGTAAATAACAAATTAACAAAAATATTCACAGGGGAAATGATAAATAAAACCCATTTCCCATTTCTTGACACTTTCCCCTGTCTTTATGTCTTGTCCTCATCCAATCAGGTGCAGTGCTGGCTTAGTGGCTGTGACGTCATCCCAACTATATCCTGCAACAGGAAGTAGAAACGGAGGCATCACAGAGGTCAGACATATTAGGACTGATTGCAATGGCTCTAATGTAAATGGGACAGTTTTGTTTTTTTTATTTATTTAATTTTTTGGGGCGTAAAATGACTTGTATTTATAGCTGCAATGAGCAAATGAGCTACATTCTTTTTAGTTTCGATTCTACGAAGTGCCCCTTTATTCCTTTTTCCATCAGTAGGCTGTAGGCAACTGTAGGCCCCCTTTTTTGCTGAGATGAAATATTCATAAAAGCAATTCTTGCCACTATCAAGCGCTACAACACCACATATTGGCTTTACCTAACTGCAAACACAATCATTCACTATTGTAATCAGTCATCAGTTACACATGTTAGAAATACAGCCCAAATTCATTTCGTTGTGCGACTGGCCGACTCCAATGTCAGGAAGTCTGCAACCTGATTTGAACCTCCTGAGAGTTAGTGTTGGACAGATGCATTCAATAGCAGCAAGTGACAGGACTGTTTCCACTGTGCCTTAAAACAAGGCCATTTGGAGCTCTTTTTTATGTTAAATGTGTTCACAACTGAGCCTTTAAACCTTTTTACTACAACAGCCCTCGGTCTGAACGGCTCGGGGGATACTTAAACAAGATTGTCAGTTGATAAATGTAACTTCCTATGGGTCCTATCCATTTGTCTTGTTTTCAATTTGCTCCCACAGTTTTCTGCGTGGTAATAGTGACCACAAGAACATGGTGAGTTTGAAATGTTAGCATTACACTGCAAGATATAGTAAAAGAGTGTGTTGTCTCAGTACAGCGCCTTTGGGGAAACCGTGTTTGAACAAGATTGGAAATCTTTGATGTGTCCAGACGGAGCAAATAGTGAGGTCAGGGGTGATAGATTTTAAACTGAGTTTCAGATGGAGGGCCATACAAAGAAAATATCAGTATGTCAGTAGGACACTCTTTTAAGAATAAGGAGCATTATATTTTTGCACACACTACTGTCAGTCAGTATGGGTAAGATCTACAGCCTGAAACACTTTAATAATATTAAAGTGGCACTATCCGATTTTCTTTTTGCCGTCCCTGTCTCAGACGCTACTCACCCCCAAAAGCAGCCTAGAGACCTTTTCTTTTATTAAAAAGGTTAAAGCAGACACATTTTTCTACCGCAAAATACCAATACATTACACCAAACTGTGCTTACTAAAAACGTTTAGGTCTGATTCATTGTCAGAATAGCAATTATCTCCGCCTCTCATCTATTGAAAAATTTGATAATAAAGCCTAGATAACTCGCCTGTTTCTTTCACAGATGATTCCTATTACAACATGCTGCTAGGTGATTAAACAGTTCTTTTTTTTTTTTTACAATTATAAAAATAAATAATGTACTTCCCATTTAATAATAGGCTACTCATCTTTTGCCTCTGCTATACATTGTAGCTTTACAATACAATCACAAAAACAGTGTGTATGTATATTGTGTTTTGAAACATTGAAAAAAAGACTGATCTGTTTCACATGTTTCTCCAGTTTCTCTTCTTCATTTGTTTAATTAGCTTTCACTTCCTGCATTTAGTTTAAACTAACACTAAACATGCTCACCTTGTCTTTGCCTTTGTTTTGGTCTAGGTACAGTTCTGACGAAGCAGTGCAAAAAATATAACGCTGTCATACAATGTTCAATGTAATCCGATTACCTGATCAAAGATGGGGAGAAGATGAGGCAAAAAAGCTTTAAGAAAATGATCAGAGCAAAGAGCTCTAAAGGGCACCCTACCTTTGAAGCCTCACGTTCTGTCCCAGCGCGCCCCACCACCCATCTGAAAATTACCCGGGTGACGAAGTGACTCCGGGCCAAATCTCAGGTGATGGATTCTCCATGAAAAAGGAGGCCAGATTGTGATCGATGGGCAGGTCCCAGAGCCATTTCTCAGATGCCTCCACCAGCTGGCCTACCCACCATAATGGCCTCCACAGGACACTACACCAGGCTCCTTTATATTCGCAAAACACACAAGTTGTCAGATGTGCACCAAAGTCAACATTTAAGTCACCTCTGTATGACAGGAAGGAGCATAAACAAGATGGATGGAGAGGAGCGCGTGTCAGAGATATGGCCTCGCTGTTACACAACAACAGTTTATAAACCATTATTCTTGTGTCTTTGGTGTCGACTATGGCATCAAATTACACTTGAGAAAAATATATTGATTTCTGTTGTTAACGAATATTGTTAACAGAAACAACAAACTGGTTAGTCCAGGTGCCAGTAAAAACAAAGGGAAACAGTGGATAATTATTAGTATCTAGCTGCATGAAACAGATTTAAAGAGGTTGGGACATTATTAAAGTAAAAGCCTTTTTAGCTTTTTTCTCAAATATAAAGAAAAACAGTATAAAATGTTGACTGTTACATATTTTGTTTCACTTGGTTTGCTTCTTATTCTTTTGATAGAAGACCATATCTGATGAGAAATAATATATTATTTTTCTATTTTATTTTATTAGATTAATAATCTAGTAGATTATCATCATCATTATTATTTTTTTTTTTATTAGATGCTGGCTAGCCTTAGATAATATTGTAAGGTTATAGCGTGTGTGGTTTTTGCGGTCTCACTTGTTCAACCTAAGTGGGACATAATTTCAAGTCTAAATAAATTTCCAAAAAGATCAAAATAACGAAGCTTAAAAGTGTCTGATTATGAGGTGTAATCTAAGACTTCTTAAAACACAATTAACACTCTCACATTTGGTAACAAGTCAATTAGCCCCTTGTGTTATTGCTGCTGGTGTTAATGAAGACGATCTCCACAGGTGCATGTTTACATCAGAGAAAAGAAGAAAAAAAGCAAATCTCATCTTTATGATATATTTAGCAGAAGAGTGTCATTTTAACACAACTTTCTTTTCAAAGTTTTAACAGAATATACAACATTTATAATTATAAATAGACTATAATATACTATATCTAGTCATTTGTATGGAAGCATGTTTAATCAGATTTTGAATTATTAATTCATGTGAATTTCTAACATTAAACTTTTGAATGCTGAAAAATAGTCTTTTGCCCCTTAAGTTTTAGTATCTCATTTTCAATTTATCTTTCAGTGATTAAAATTTCAAAATAAAAAAATAGATAAAAAAAAATAAATTATATTGAATAGGCCAAGTTCAGAGTCTGAAATTCACACTCAAAATATTCACATAAAACGGCTGCGTGAAGTCAAACCAACCACCAGCCAATCGTGCTGTGCCTCACTGGTCACATGGTATACGGAGTTGAACAACGGCGGCCAGCGCTAGCAAGTTACTCTTCTTCTACTTTTATTTTAAAAAGTTAGCTACATGTGATATTCAAAACAAAGAATGTTAAAGACAATACATTTATGTTTGTTATAGGAATATTTTATGATTTTATTTTTTCAGGCAATGCTGCTCCAAATATTTAATCTGCAAAAAAATAAAAAACACTATTTGTTGATTATTTAATAAATCAAAAACGCAGTATGGTGCCTGTAACTTTGTTTCTGAACATATTCCCCAATACACTTGTTCAGATATGTTGTTCAAAAATACATTTCTTAAATTAACACCTCTCTCATTATACTTCATTTAAAAAAATAAATATTTGATTAAATATTTATTAAATATTTTTATATAATATTTGTAGAAAAAATGCCCATCCTTACTTTCAGAGTACCTTACAGAAGTGCCAGTGGTGGTTGGTTCGACTTCACATCTATTGCTTATGCCTCAAGTTTCTTGATGTTTCATGTCAATATTTTAACAGTAAATTTTAGACTCTGAATTTGGCTTATTGAATTTTAGGACGGGTGCACGAGGCAGAGTGCTTAGCACTCCTGCCTTACAGCAAGAAGGTCGTGTGTTCAAAACCCAGCAGACTCAAATATTCTCGGCCGACTCCGGTCTTTCTGTGAGGAGTCTGCATGTCCTCCACGTGTTACTGTGGGTTCTCTCCGGGTACTCCGGCTTCCTCCCACCGTCCAAAGACATGTATGTACAGGTTAATCGGCAACTCTAAAGTGTCCCAGTGAATGAATGTGAGAGTGAATGGTTGCCTGTCAATGTTTGTCTCTATATGTCAGCCCTGCGACTAACTAACCACTGTCCAGGATGTACCCCGCCTCAGGCCCAAAGCTGCTGGGATAGGCTCCAGTCACCCGCGACCCCTAACGGGACAAAGTGGTACAAAATGAATGAATGAATGAATTTTATGACTTGAAAATATATAAATTACATTTTGAAAAAGTAAATTTTTTTATCTGAAATTTGAATCACTGAAAGATGAAAATGAGATAGTGAAACTTGAAACTTGAAACTTTAAATTCAGAGGCAAAAAATACACTTTTTTTAAGCATACAAATGTCAGTGTTAGAAATTCACTTGCATTTAGAATTCAAAATCCGATGAAACATATTTGCTTCCACACATTTGCTCTTCAAGAACATAGACAGAAACATGATTTGTAGTTTTTGAGTTTGTTTTTGCATTCCTATACTTTGCATTGTTCCAGTCTGTTGTTGTTATTACATATATTTAATTACATAATGATTTCAAGTAGAATCAGTCAGTGTAAGTTTAATATATATCATGTGTTTGGACAGTTCACAACATCTTTTCAATGTTGACTGTCACACTTAAAGTCAAGGGACCACTCGATCTAACAAGAGATGACAGTATACAGTCATACCATAGCAAAGCCCAGGTTTACTGTAGCTTATGAAATAGCTGACCCCTGGAGAGTGTCCAGCTGTAGGGTATTTTTATGACCTGGCTCAACAGCAGTAACAAAAAGTGAGACTGACAAGTGGTTGTCAGGAATGTAGCTGCCTAAATGAATGTGTGTTTGTGTGTAAACATGGAATGTTGTACAATTTTGAAGCTGAAGAAAAAACAAAAGGAAAATAATCGCGTGAACGTGGCAAACGCAAAGGCTGTTGGGAGCAGCGAGAGCAGGCAGAGAGAAAGAGACAGACGAAAGATGGAGCTTTATGCTCAGGATGGTTGCGTAGACCGTCACAGTTTTCCAAGACAAGCCCAAAGTGAATCATGGTTGGCATGGAGGCCGAATGTCTGTTTCTTTTACTACAAATATCTATGTAAACCACAGTTTTTAAAAGACACAGCATCTTATACCTGACCTCTATTGTTCACTTTTGATGTTCGCTGCAGTAAAACAACGCTTTGCACACATTTGTTTGTGAGAAATGAAACTTAGGCTTCATTATTATGACTTATTTGCATAAATCCACAAGGTCATTTTCTAATCTTATTTGGCCAGACAAGTACCAGACCAGACCAGGACCAGGTCAGGACTATTGGTGGACTACAGCTGTTGGACATGTTGCTGTTGGTGAGTCTTTTATGTAGGCTATTGAAAAGGCTACATGCACACACTCGCGCAGTAAAATAAATTCTACAGATGAAACTAATGTTGACAGATGATATGAAAATAAATTATACCTTTGCTTTGAACAACATGTGTACTTTTAAATAAACAGTTTAACTGAAGATTGATAGCACTGACTTGGAAAACAGTTGGTTCAATAAAAATATAGGTAAGTTTAGTAAGTAGAAAACATATTTTGCCTTGATGCTGTAGCTTAGCTTGCTACATTTCTCTGGAGGTAACTTTAGTGAAGTTTCATTTAATGTAGAGTAACTGGTAGCTTAGCTCAATATATTTTCCAAATAGTTTGCCCAACACTGCTCTTCACACGTTGCAGACGCAATAAAAACATGAAAAATGACTGAGGCTACTGTCTCCAGTGTTGAAAGTGAAGAGGAGGAACAGCCCTGGCCTCATTTTGCTCACACACAGGCCTACTGTAGGTACTGTAGGATTGGTTTCAAAAGATTTATGTTGTGAATTTTTAATTTTTTTTAATAAATCAGATATTATGATTAAACGGTTACTTAGTACTTGAGTACTCTTTTAACCAAATACTTTTTTACTCTTACTTGAGTAATGTTTTGGAGGACTACTTTTTTCGTCTTCAGTTAAAAATGATTTTGAAGTAACTTGAGTACAATTTTTAGCTACTTTACCCACCTCTGGTATTAAGTTTATATACTAATAACTACTGTTGTAGAAGTAGACCAAGTGTTGAAACCAACTATTATGGCTTGAATAATAAAAGGAATGGTATAAATAAAATCATGATACTACGTGATATTGCATAATTTTAATCAAAAAACAACCTTTTACAATGAGTAATATTTGTACTGTAGAGACTGGTTTACTAACATCCAAACAACCTGGCACTTAGTTCAAACATAATCTATAGGGGACAAGGAACATTTGGGGTTATTTTGGAAGGGGCTTCCAGCACAGATGTCTCATTGGATTTGGGCCTCAAACACCTGCAGAGCGCTCGTGTGCACAGGCTGCCACTCTGCCACACTTCTCTCCGCACAGCACTCACAGCCAGCCAAACTGCACATTCAGTGGGGGTCAACAAGCTCCTTGACTTTTCAGTTTTCCCTCAGTTCCCCCGAGGTGTAATTTTGCCCCATAACTAGTGATTTTGTGTTTTAGTGCAAAATGAATGTTGAGTTGATTACAGACATTTAAAATTGTGCTAGTTTTTCTACAACAATGCTTTGAATAAATATAAACATAGCCCCAGTGTTACTTGGCTTCATTTTGAGCCTGAATGCAAAAATATTGATTTGCTTTTTTGTGGGATCAATAGTTGCATTTAGCAGTGCTTTATAAAGGAAAAAGTGTACAAAGTAGCTAGTGCATTAACATAATATATTCATTAACAAAATTTCAATTTGTGATGAAAGCAATCAAAATCTTTTATGCTTCTCTTCACTGAAAACAAATCAGTTGGTATCTCTTAATTTCTCAGTAAAAATTGCATCCGGAGAAATGTGTTGCTATAGTAACAGTATTAAGGATACTAGAAAACAACTGCTAGTGCTGAGGAGCACAAGGCTAAAAAAGCATGGCTAGACAAAAACCTGACATCCTCAATAATCTGAGGAGGTTTAGTTGGAGAAGAAGGGAGGAGCAAAGGAGGACAAAACATAATGTTTTTTCCCAGTAGGCTTGTCTTTTTTTTTTTTTTTTTTTTTTTACGTGTGCAATAGACTACTCAAGATATTCTATCAATCAATCGAGCTAGTGAATTTTTCTTTGCAGTTTTGTGCCAGGGAGAGGTCAAAGCTGGTAAGGCTAGTTGAGTGAACAACTGATTAGGAAAGTAGAATATGTTATTGGACTGGAGTCTGGACAGTCTGGAGGTAATGGCATAGTAGAGGATGGTGGACAAAAACTGTGCCATCCTCAGTAACGCCAACCAATGAGCTGTGGCAAAATTTGCCACATTTTTATTGTAGGAAGTATTTCCATTTAGGGAACATGCTCATAAGCTTACCAAACATTACAAAAAAATCAGAACTTATTTTGGAGGTCCCACACAAAGCCATGAAAATCTCTAAGAAATACTCTGAGAAAGTGTAAATACATTACACTAAAGGGAAGTGAAAGTACACTTTGGCCTAGAGGCATAAAATCTAGCAAACACATTCTACACATCAAGGCAAACAAAGGATATTAGTATGGCTTTGCCCCCTGACAAACAGGAAGTCCGCCATTATGGGTGGAACGTGCGACCACCTAAATTGTACCCCTTATGCAATACAGTTCTCCTTATGTCATAATTATCTACAGAACAAGGGCATAAAATTTAGCTACACTTTTTGAAAAAGTGTCACAGGTTTCTCGTGGTGTTGCCATGAACCTTGTGTTTGTTTTGTGATTTGTCAACATACAACATTTGGATCAGACATTGTCAGATTGCATTAAAACCAACGAGGCAGTTATGCATGGTGACGCCCTGAACACACAGGGTGCTTTCCAGATGAGCCAGTCCTGCGCAGATACCATCGCTGCTGATCGCTGCGCAGTGCATGCTGCTTAGTTTTGTGTCCAAATTGGCGTCTATTCGCTCTGATGTAACCTATGTGCCGGCAAGGGTAATCTCATGAGACCAAGGCAAACGCAGTTTTTGAGCCAGGAGGCCGCAGTTGCTTTTTACCAACTGCGCTCACGTGCATGGACTACAAGGTCTGAGTGCATGATGGTAAATGTATAGAATAGATTAAAATTAATAAAGGTGTGGGTGGAGGAAAGGGGGGCAGTGAAGTGTCAGCACTCAGGTCCAATCAGCTGTCTCTGCTCACGCTGACAGGACATCATTTCCCATCATGCACCCAGACCTTGTAGTCCATGCAGGTGAGCCTGGCTCTAAAACAGCAACCACAATGGTGTCACGAGATTACCGTTGCCGGCACATAGGTTACATCAAAGCAAGTCGGCGGCAACTTGGACACAAAACTAATCAGCGGGAATTGTATCTGCGCAGGACTGGCTCATCTTGAACACATCTGATAAATCATGTTTTATTTATAATTTTTTAAATTTCAGATCTTCTACATCTAAATAATCTGGTTTAGAATATATGGTATTATTGTGAATATGTCTGCAACATGTGTCAAAGCTTTATCATGTTTCAAAATTCATAGATGTGGGTGTAGTGCCAAAGTATAAAATTTAAATATTAATAAATATTAAAGAATAAATATCTGTTCTGAATGATGATTAATGGCTCTCATGTTTAAATTTATGATAGTTAATAAAACTCACAATATGTTAAAAATATTATTTCTTCACTGATTCTAGAAAATATATTTGCATACACATCCCCGAAAGATCCTATATTTTATATTGGATAGTAAGCTTAGACAGTTTGTGGCCAATTGTGACAACCCAATTCCGTTTTTCCAAATTCAAAGCACCTCTGGTGCACCAATTTGTGTTTAAGTATATAAGGTCCATGCAAATTGAGTTAAAGTTCATACCTCAACCAAAATGGACAGAACTATCAGACTGAAGGATGAGCAAGGACCAATAGTGTTCAGGGAGACTTCTGAAAGACTTTAATCAGGTGTGTATATATCAAAACGTGAACCTCAGTGTTTAAGATTGCATGAAATTATATGTGATATGTTATATATGTTATATTTTATTACAGATTACAACAATGCCAAGGGACTAATGGCTCAATTAAGAGCAAAGGGATTATGCCATTGTAATCTTTCATTTTTGCATTAACAACAGTTACATATATTGAGTCAAATATCTAGTCTGTAATCTTGTACTCCAACAACCAAACCAGAGTCTGGGACCAGGCCACCTGAGTCAAGGAGACCAAAAAAGGTACATTAATAAAATGAATCTACCTATAATCTCGTTTAACCAAAACATTCTTTAACTTTTTAACAGAATTCTGTCACAAGACTTTATTTATACATAAGGAATAAGATGGCATTCTACAAAAAACTAGAAGAAGCCTTCACTTCAAAGAGATATTCCTTTTCAAATGAAATAATACAAAGAAAAGTTGCTTACAACTTATAAAAGAACAAACTCAACTGGAGAGGGAAACATTGCATGGGAGTACTACTGACTATTGTTCAGAAAATGGATGAAATCTTTGGGGGCACTAATGTAGTGTCTGCACCCCCAGGAACAGTCCTATCCACTCCTCTGTCCCCTCCTCCTGTCCAGCAGCAAAAGAAAAGAACAGAGGAGTGGAAACACACCACTGAGCGAACGTACACAGTTCATGCAGAAAGGAGGATGGCTGCACTGGAAACGCTGCTGAATCCAGAACTGCCCCGCTGGAGAAGACTGAAAGAGAAAAGAAGAGGTTTTGAGAAAAAGATTATTACTTCAATGAGACTTATTCTAAATGAGTAAAAAAAAACTATTGGGAAACAACACAATGACATCTTTACCTTAAAGTTCAAATGTCTACAAAGAAATAAAACTTTTGTTCATCATTGTGTTTATTTATTATTTACTACTACTATACAGTCTGTTGTTTTGCTTAATTGCAAGCACCAGACACATTTAATCAAAAGATGAGTTGAGTGTTTATAGGGTATTGTAAATGAAATTTCTGTAGTGGTTGGCATGTTGGTTGTGAGCTTGAGGTGGATGTTCTTCTTCACTGTCCCTGAACTAAAGCCTCTTCATCAACCTTCAAACTAATGTTGTACCAAATGAAACAGGCTGAGATACTGGCACTCACATCTGCAAATGCAAGCACTTGAGTCTTCTGAATTTAGATTTCAAAATACCAAAAGCATGCTTAATCAGAACACGTTCTGCATTTAGCTTTCTTCTGCCTAGCAGATAAATGCCCATTATCGCAATATGGCTTCATCAGATGTAAGGATAGGTGGTATGCAGCATCTCCAATGATAAAACTCCCTTGTGGGAGCAGGGACTGAGGATCCTCTTCCAGTGCTTTGAGCTACTAAGGTGTTTCGAAAAGCTCCAGCATCATGCTAGCTTCCTTTGTCTCCGACATTTATACGACAAAAATGGCACTGGCTATAACAAAAGCTGTAAGGACAACAGAGTAAAACTGTTTTCCGTTGTATTAAGCTGTGGGGTTATTACATACTGGCCTAGAAATTAAAATGTGGCATCCATCGACAGCACATACTGTATTTGGAAACCCCAAATGTTTGAAACCCTGCTGCGATACTTTAAGTTTTCGTACAGTAGGCCAGGCACTATAAAAAGAAAGATAGCTATTGAGTAATGAAAAAAAATTAAGGAGATTGGTGAAAATGGTGGATTTAGACCTATTAAATCTGACACTAAATTCTGCCACACCCCTGTATGACTCCTTTTTACTGAGGGTCCAGAGACAGGCCAGTGCACTATTTAACAAATACCCTTTTGTTTGCTGCCTATTCATGAAATGTTGCTCCAATGTTTTTAGACATTCCTAATATAAAAAAAAAAAGTTTAAAGATTAAATGGATGTAAATAAAACAGTGACATAACAAGCACTATATAATAAATTGGATAGCCTACCTCCACTTGACCTTAGTTATTTGGTATCACACAAACATGATTGTATTTATTTATTTTTTTTTTGCTCTAGCAGTTGCAGGATGTAGCTTTAAAATGTCTTAATTCTTTATTTTCTTTGTGTTTTGAAAACTAATGTTTGTTTCATTTCTTCAACATTTACCACAATGCACAAGAATAACACATACTGACTTTTTTATGTCTTAACTTTAGGCTGCAGACCACTACACACTGCTGATGGAATTGGAGTCTGGAGCGCTGCCTTCAATCTGTCATAATAAAGCAACCCATCAACTAAGTCCCTTGAACCGTGGACATACACTTATACCAACATCTTGCTTTTGCGCGGCCAAAATTTTCCAACCTCTTAGTCAACCTTCAACCCTTTGCCTCGGGCCTCTGAGTTCAAAGCACACAAAATGGAAAAAAAAAAAGCACAACAGAAGCAATTGCCTCTGCTTTCACTTTTCTGCTGCATTTCTTTGCCACCATCTATAAACCTAAAGGGGCATAAGTGTGATTTTTACTTTCCCCCGGCACCAAATGAATCTACTGGGAGTCGTAGATTACTTCTTAATGTCCCTTAAAACAAACAGCGACAGCAATGATGTTGCAGCAACAGGGTGCACATATACCAGTAGGTATTGGTGATTGGAGGAGATGGATAGTGTTGGTCTAACATTTACCTGCAGCCAAGTGAACAAATAAAGAGTGAGGTGAGGCCAAGTATTTCCTACAGAGTGGAAATGTAAAGAAAGAACACTTACTGGTATTGGAAAGAAAGTTTTAAAAGTCTAGTTGCTTATATAAGAGCACAAAAGTAATGTGGTACTCATTCATTCACTTTTCACCAGTTATCCTTGAGTCTGTTCACAGCGGGGCTGGAGCTGACTGTACTAGATACTGTAATTATAAGTTAATCTAATGGGTGACAGTTTAAACATTCAAAAACTGCAGCACATACAGTCACAAATCAACATCTTGCATTTCTGTGTTGGGAACTGTGAACAGGACTTGTTGAAGACTCATAAAACCCAGAGTGACTTAGCACAACCCTAGATGTGGGAGTCTAAAACTAATGATCTAAGGCACCTGGTTAAAAATTTGTTTGGGTGCAATTACGAAACGTTAAGTAAAATGTGGTGCCTTCTAAAAAAAAACTAGAACAGGTAGGTTTACCAGCAAGTTTAATTCTCCTCCACAATTCCACAAACGAACCCTGACCTGAGTACAGTCGCCTAAAGTAGATTTGTTTATAGTCAAGGCAAGGCTACAAGTGACAACGGAAACTCTATTGTTGATGGGGACAACCTGCAGACTATTATAACTAGTTCTGTGGATTGTTCTTATCAAATAAAAAAATAACATAATTAGGTGGCCATTTCAATATATGCCCCGTGCACACACTCGTAATGAAGATGTGTCAGGGCCCACCTCTTCCAACTGTGTTCCAACCTCAGGAAGGGTCCTGTGTCTAAGCACCACTAAGAGTACTCACATTGGTCCAACATCTCCTGCTTTAAAGATGAAACTTTGTTGGGCATACTACAGATGACAGGGTGAGTGCATCTTAAAGATTGAATCAATGTTTATCACATTTTTGTGAGGATTAATCCTTTGAGATGAATCATCTCATTTTCAAGGGGGTCCTCTTACTCACATCCATTCACTATGGACATTTTAGATTTGCCAATTAACCTATACAAGCAGGTCTTTGGACTGTAAAATTGAACTGAATGTAAATTTTGAGTACCCAAAGAGAAGTTAAGTCATCTTTACCTAAGTCTAAAGAAAAGATTTCAATGACAGCACCTGAACATAGGTTTGAAGGTCAAAGACGTTTTGCAGCTCTACCTAGCAACTTAGAAAATTCTTCACCTTTAAACCTACTGTGCATCCAGATGCCTTTGTTGAAACCTTTTCTTGAATATGTCCTTGATGACTGAGGACCACCACAAGGCTGGTCAATGATGATATGTCCCTTTCGGGACTTTTTTCAGGTAATACATTCAGAAAATGTAACCAGACGCGCCTAATGTATAGAAGGAGAAAGAAAGTTATCACTAAGTGCAATGAGAATCCCTAACAATAGTACGTGGACTATATGTTAGCATATTACACTGTGATTTAATACAGGGGCTTGTAAATTTAAAAAAAATATTTGGAAGTTGTGGCATGTTTACAGACTTGTTGATTAAGAGGAAAAAGTAATAAAAGTGGCATGTTAAAAGAATTTACCACCTAAAAACCCATCAGACACGTGTTTAGCTGTCATACGGCTTGGTAGTGTTTTCACCACACAAGGAAGTCTAATAAATCACAGTCAACATGAGAGCCTTCAAATACTTCCAGCTCCTGTCTGTGGAAGTTGTACTACACATCTCAACCTCTGCATCATCATCTTTGACGATCCCCACGTCTGGGATTAAACCGGCATTTATTAGACGGATTTCTAACCTTGCCTGAAGCCAAATACGATGAAACAAACAATCATAACCCATGCCTACAGGATACATATCAAAACAGCACAAGACAAATAAGCCTGTCAAAGCTGCTCCTAATCTCTAATTCTCCAAAGATACAGTTGGCTTTGACGATTCCTATTGAGAAATAATGATGTCAACGCCGACAGAAAGAGATTTAGATGGAATAAAGGATCTCAAGTCATGTCTCAAAGACTGATCCTCATCATAAATTTGTTTTTGTGGCGTCACGCAATTAATGAAAGCCCTAGCCATTCATTGTCACATGACTGAATATAATTATGAAATGTGCATCTCTACGACTGAAAAGTTAAATGGGGGAAAAAAAAGTTTGTAATGGAAAAGAGTGAGTGTCTAAGGTTATAGTTGGGTCAAGGAATAGTTTATATTTATAAAAAAAAAAAAAAAAAAAAACAGACATTGTTGCAACAGTTTTTTATTTGGGTTATAAAACAAATGAATATCTAAAATCATGGCTATGGCAATATAAAATATGCCTTTTTATGTATTTTTAAACCTGACTGACATAGGTTTTGCCTGTTTCCCTCCTCTGTTCCATCTTCTTTGAGCCACTCCTCTCTGGCAGAAGGCCACAAGAACAGTTTCTTAACCTCTGCTGTTGTGGACTAATGAACACCAACCCCTCCCCCCTCCTGAGCCCTCATGACTTTCTGCATTTGGTCCAAAACTCCATCGGCAAAAACTTTCACAAACAAACATAGAACACCTCTTTTTGCCAGACCAAAGAGCAGCTGTTTGGTCCAAACCACAGTCTCCTGGGGCTTTCACACTTAAAGATTTGGTGTGAACCAAACGGGAAAGTCCGGACAAAACAGTGCAGGTGTAAAAGCCCCCTCAGTCTAAAACTTTATCTAACCTCCTTTCCCTGACCATAGTGGAAAGCATCATAAAGTAACGAGTGCTTTAAACATAGGGGGCAGTGGTGTGTTTAAAAATGGTCAGTAAGAAATCTTTCCCAATTGAGGTGGATATGGAGAGAGGAGCTGCAACCCTGCTACATTTCAGTGAAAATCACACAATAATGCATGAGTTTACTTAAAAAAAAAAAAAAAAAAACTGCTTCATCTTAAAAATATTCATACTTCAAGATGAGATTTTCATGCATTTATGGTTTCTTAAAGCTGTGGAAAATGTACATGTTGACAGCAAATTAATATTGAATTCCAACTACCAGAGCATCTATCTTCTTCATCATTTCTTTCATTTCCCTCTGTGGTGGTAGGAGCAGTTTTGTCATCTCTCGCCTATGTAAACAAATGAGTAAAATAATAACATATAGGAAATGGGTTATTGGTTTACAGATAGATTCAGCTCCATGATGATATACAGAGCTATTGAATAAAAAAATTAAGCCTTTCGGCTAAATCCATCCATCCATTTTCTACCGTCTATCGGGGGCCGGGTCGCGGGGGCAGCAGTCTAAGCAGAGACGCCCAGACTTCCTCCTCCCCAGACACTTCCTCCAGTTCTTCCGGGGGGATACTGAGGCGTTCCCAGGCCAGCCGAGAGACATAGGCCCTCCAGCGTGTCCTAGGTCTTCCCCGGGGTCTCCTCCCGGTGGGACATGCCCGGAACACCTCCCCTGTGAGGTGTCCAGGAGGCATCCGAAAGAGATGCCCGGACCACCTCAGCTGGCTCCTCTCGATGTGGAGGAGCAGCGGCTCTACTTTGAGCTCCTACCGAGTGACCGAGCTCCTCACCCTATCTCTAAGGGAGCGCCCCGCCACTCTGTAGAGAAAGCTCATTTTGGCCACTCGTATCCGGGATCTTGTTCTTTCTTGTTCATTCGGCTAAATGACATTTGTAAAGTTACATTTCCACTTTCCACACAAACAAGTCCATGCACTTTAAGACATTTAATGCATTTACAAAAACAAAAATCTATTAAAAACACAGGTTCTGTTCATGTTTAGAGAAGAAAAAAGTGCATGTGTAAAATCAAACATTCAAAAAGGATTCACTAAATAACCATTAACAGATTGAATCCATCAAAAGAGAAAATGTGAAAACAGCTAATTTAATTAAGACAAAACCCCCTCTTGGCCCTGGATCCATTTCGCAGTTCAGCAGAACCCATCGAGGGAATGATTCTCCACCTCGTCACTGTTTAGTGCCTGTGTGCATATACAACTGGTGAAATACCACGCCACACAATCACTGTGGCATTATGCGAAAAATAAAAGCTGACAGTTCCTAATGATTCAATAAATGATCAGCTGTAAAGCCACTATTTGGTGACTCATATAATTGGCCACAGGGACATAATTGTAATTAGTTAGCGCTTGACATCTTCATTGTCAACTGAAGGTTTATTAAACGTCCAGGCTGCACAGCTGGCAGTCAAAGCCCCTTTTATATCTGTGAAAACATTGCAAAATGAATGGCGGTTTTATTAATACATAGCCTCATGGATGGCCCAGCCAATGAAGGAACAAAACAGGACGACTGACAAGAATTAACAATTCAGCAGGCAATAGATGGAGTTTTCAAAGGAGGGAGATAGGAAACTGCACAGGGAAAGTACTTCTGCCGATAATGGATGACTTTGGCAGCAGATAACACAATGGAGCGCACCGAGTAAAAGCTACTATATTTAGAAGGAACGAATGGCTTTCAATGGATTCGCTTGCAATAGTGGAGGCTTTATAATCCGAGCCAGCATTAACTGTGTCAACAGCCACTTGAACTTAGGTGAGATGTTATCAGAGAAAAAGGTAAAAGTTGTTAGACACTGCAACTCCAAAGACTGTCCCATTTAATCCTAACAATAATACTGACTCCATTGAAAGCAAACTAAACATAAAAGAGTTCTTGCTGAAGGATGTGAACCTCACTCTCGCAGAGAAAAGGTGTCGGTTTGGTGCAGTAAACAGTGTTTTCCAAACTTTATCTTATGACATACAGTATTGTTCAAAATATTAGCAGTACAATGTGACTAACCAGATGAATCCAGCTTTTTTTATTGCTAAATGGCAAACAAGTTACCAGTAGGTGCAGTAGATGCTCAGAAAACAAACATTACTCAGCATTCATGATATTCATGCTCTTAAGGCTGTGCAATTGGGCAATTAGTTGAAAGGAGTGTGTTCAAAAAAAGAGCAGCGTGGCATTCAATCACTGAGGTCATCAATTTTGTGAAAAAACAGGTGTGAATCAGGACGCCCCTATTTAAGGATGAAGCCACCAGCACTTGTTGAACATTCATTTGAAAGCCTGAGAAAAATTGGTTGTTTAAGACTTTGTTCAAAAGAACAGCGTACTTTGATTAAAAAGTTGATTGGAGAGGGGAAAACCTTGAAAGAGGTGAAAAAATTATAGGCTGTTCAGCTAAAATGATCTCCAGTGCCTTAAAATGTAGAGCAAAACCAGGTTTCATCTGGTTTGTCACATTGCACTGCTATTATTTTGAACAATACTATAATTGTACTGTACTGCTTGTAGGTGTGTCTTTATGGTGGACAGGTTTTTGATGATGTTTTTGATGTACTTCCAGATTTAAACTGAACAGGAATGTTGTGTTAGCAATCAAAATCATTTTGAGCTTTTCAGATAAATCAACAACATAAGGGATTACTATACCCTTACCTTTTGGATCTGGTTCCTGTATCTTTTATCTTGACACTTGTCCAAATGATGTATGAGTAAAATGCTTTATGACAATGCTACACATCTATTAAAATATGTTAAAGCTTTCTATTAAATTTACATTAACCAAAAATTTCTTCCATTGCAATGCTAACTTTTTCAACTTTTATTTGATTAAATATTTAAATAAATAAAAGTGACCAACTGCGAAATAATGATATTAGACATTACATCCAAATAAAGTTTAGTACTTAGAATAAACTTCAAGCTCTGAGTTGCATGATTATTTCCCGGAATGCCCAGATGTATTCATGTTTCACTTTTCGTTTTCTTTTTTGGGACAGTTTATCAGTTTAAGCCGACGTACCGAGTGCTAAAATAGACACTTTTACTGTATTTTTGGCAGCGATTAATTTAGTGTTTAGAAGCGATGTAGACCAACCAGCCAGTAGGAGCCTCCTTGTTTTGAGACATTTTTGTGTGAGCAGGTGATAAGTCAATGAAGCATACGACTTAAGGATCGGTTAAGACGAGTTACTTTGTCCATACTGTGACTCTCTTCCAGTTCTGCATGTGTCTCACTTAATACAGGCTGTGTGCACATAAACATAGCAGCTATTTTTGCGACAAAAGTAAACTACAAAGTAAAGTACCCTGGCCATCAGTGAAATCTTTTAATAACAATGGCCTTTCACGTATTTACGTTTTTTTATTTCCAGATGCTACGCTTTCAACTGTCAGTCATGCCGCCTCTGCTTTTGCTTGAAACAACACATTATGAAGAGGAAGTGCTCAGGACATTGCAACCTATGTGAATGCCACGACCTCTGGCATTGCTGTAGATTGCCTCCCACATTTGCAAAGGCTGGTTGAGAAACACAATTCATTAAAAGCCCACATATCAACCTTTATCTTTCTGACTGTACCCTGTTGTCATGAACATCCGGCCATGAGAGCAGGTGGCATGTGAGCTTATGTGAAATGAACAATCAGAGCGATCATATTCTTTCAGATGGGTCTTTCCTCTGTGAATGTCAGCCTGGTAATTCCTTTGCATATATCAAGTCATCTCAGCCGTCTAAGTGTCATTTGGGGGACCTTTTTCTGTGGGACATCATCAATGGCATATACAGGGTTTCATGACAACATTAGCTTTTTTCCCCTTTTTCAAAATGTACAAAGATTAGGACATCTGATTTTAAAGATACGGTCACCACCAGAATTCATTTTCAGAGATTGTGTGCAGCCAAAAGGATACTTTTTATCAGGTTGTTTTTCTGCAGTTGTAATGCCACATTTAATGTTAAACACTAGTAAAATACATTTTTGTGAATGTGTTAAAATGATATGAATAAGTGTAGCAGCTGTGTTCTCACATGATTTGCCAGTGATTTGGGCATGTTTTACAAATGGCGTCAAAGCAATCATTACAACTTTACTGATGCAAAGAACATTCTGCTGGTCAAGCAGCAGATTTTTTCCTCTTGAAATAGAAACTGAAAAGAGTTTTTTAAAGAGAGTTTAGTTTTGTGACAATAATTGATCTGTTAAGTTTTTCAGGTTGTGTTTTAGACATTCAGGTGTTTTAGGCCCTTGTAGGGATGACCATTGTAAATTAGCCTTAGCTATAAATGCAGTAGTATTTGACATGGAGAATGGCGCATACTTGTCCCTATCAAATAAATAAAGTTTGAAATGTTTCGACTGCTAACATTCTGTAGTCTTCCTCAGAAGAGTCATGTGGTGTTACTGTGACATGTCTTGTCAGCTGATTTTTACAAGTTTTGCTCCCTTACCTGGAGAGGTAGTCCAACTTCCAGGACATTCCAAGTGTGAGACAGGGCCCTGTTACCCAATTGCCAGGATTTATCCTACGGAGGCAGCTTCTCACAAAATAATCTCCTTTAAGCTGCACTTCCTGTTTATTTTCAAAACACTTGCCGTGCATTGTATGTAATTTGGAATGAGGCAAGGCCACAGAGGATCCACTGATACATCCTTGGTATTTTAGCCAAATGGAGGACTCTTGATTGGAACCATTTGGAACACACCCAAAATTGGCAGCTGGTCTCCTTCAAAGGAATCCTCTGACCAACATGTACTCCCCCTGGTCCCGGTTTACCGTCCTCTGGGATTGTTTCCAAATTTGGATCACCTACTTAATCCACTGACGATGTTTGTTCTTCTCTGTTAAAAGACACGTCACAAAAACATCACATGACTCTTTTGAGGAAGAATAAAGGAAGTTAGTATTCAAAACATGTCAAGGTTCAATACTCTTATACACTGATCTTTTATTAAGAAACTTTTGTGGAAGACAATGCTGCTGGTCTGATTGGCTGAAATGACCTGGTGTTACGTGGTTACTGACAGGTGGTTCATCCAATCACAAGACAGGTATTCATCCGAAGTACCAAAAGTTATTTTTGAGAAAAATTAACAAATTAAGTTGTGGAAGGTTTTCTAAACTGTGTTTTAGCATGATTTTACAAAATCCCCATTTAGCAGTATGTAATGGCTTTTGTGATTGTGCTCAGAAGAACTTGTCTAAACCAAATAACTTAAAAGATATAACACCCAGGATTTTTATTTCAAATAAATGAATAACATATAAATCGATGGCGAGTATATTTACATCAGCTTTCTGTCTGTATTTTATGGTTACATTTTAACAAGCCTGGCCAACCAGACTCATTCACTTTATTGCAAAGTGAAGTAGGTCTGGAAACCTTCCCATTCAAACCTATTTCCACCAAAATACCAGACCAATCATAACAGTCTATTTAAATGGGGCATGCATTATGCCATTCTTTGTTTCTAGTGAATCAATCAGTTTTATTATCCTAAGCAAACATGGCCTGTTTCAGAGAGAGGAAAATAGCTTTCTTTTCCTGCAGTGTTTTCTCAAAATAATAGAAATACGTTTATAATTTAATGATCGAATGAAATGATGAAGAAATAAATAAAAAAGTGTTTGAGAGAATAGTCTTCCATTTTCTGCTTGCAAATGCTTATTTTTAGTCTATCCATCCAGTCTAACATGCATGTTGAAAACCTTTATAAAATATTCAAGCTTAGAAACAAAACAAGTTGTATTTTGCATATTTTTGGATGCTCTGTTTGTGCATACTTATATACATAGAATTATATAAATATTGGAGACACGGCTGCAAAAGAGCCCTGCGGATTCGCATCTGAAAGTTTGAAAGCGTTGATCGTCTGCTCTGACTTGACTGTAAAAAATATTTAATCTAGTTTTAACAAGCTTCACAAGTACTATATTAACACTTTGCTGAAATTTTTATCTTGCCATTAAACTGAAATGTGATTAACAATTCCAACAATAAAACATGTTATTTTTTAGCATGGTATTTCCAGTCTTTGTACTTTTTGATGCATTGTGACAACTATTTTCCTCTTATATGTTAACTTTACACAATTGGAAAAATAATGTATTTTGAATATGGCAATAATAACCTGCCATAGCTGAACACCACCATTAAGGCATAAAGCATGCATATAAATGTCTGATGCATCTACAATGAGATAATGTAAAAAGTGCAATGTATCTTGTTCTTGTTCTAGGCATGGAACATCTAGTAGGCATGCAACGATATTATTATAATTTTGTGTCACGATTATCCTGGCCACAATAATTGCCATTAACAATATTATCACCATAATTATGAATCATGCTTACAGTTTGAAAATGTCACTAAAACATGCTGGAATCACTTTACAATAGTGTTTGTGGTTAAACAAAATTAAACTTTGTTGAAAGTGAAAATACCATGAATCAGAGCTTGACATTGAGCACTTGCCCATCGTACCCAGACAACAAGATCTACTTGTCCAAAGATTTAAATTTTTAATGGTCTTTAAATAACAAATAAAGGATATTTGTTTTATAGTCTTCTTTTTTTGAAATTCTAAAACTACTGTAAATTCAGCTTGTTAAATTATTCAGGCAATTCTTAACAAAAATTTTTTAACAATAGTCTGTTCTGCATCAGCCTCATTCATTCAGAGAAAGCTTAATTACATTTTTACTTCAGAAAATACTTAAAAGTAAAATACATATATTTAAAACATGTTCTGTGGTTGGGCCTCCCAGACCCCCCTCCCCAAATATAGTTTGAGCCCATTGGTCCCACAGTCCTTGTTCCGGCCCTGCTGCATGATGCTCATGCTCAGTGTATTTGTCAGACAGCGCTGCTTCTGAATAAACACAGCCTCGAGGCAAATACAGCCTCTTTGTTATAACTATTATTAACTATAATTTAACAAACTATTGTCTACAGCCTTCTCTGCAGGACACAGACTGAAGTTTAATTTTAGTGAAGCCTTTGCTTGTAATATATTATTCTAGGTGGTGCCAGTCCTTAGTAATAAATTACCGGCTTCTCCTTTTGTAGCGTTCATCTTTACAAAACCTGTTCCAGATTAAAATGTTTTTCATCCCAATTACAATCACTGTGTTATAGTTCTAAGTGGTGAATTGTCTGAAACTGACCAAAAAGAAACAGAAAACAAATGGTAACTTATTTGTGTTTTATATAAATCGAGATGCAGGTCTCCATTAAGTTCACTGATGGTCTCTGATACAGAATTGACTCACATTTTATGGGAAATGTTGATCCTTTTAGCCACTAGGGGCACAGATCCCTCTACAGACTGTCTGTGTTGTTTGTTTTCAAGAGGAAACTATCCAAAACAGACAAGGAAGAAAAAAACTTTTCTTTTGAAATGGTACGGTCATTTTAGTGCAATTTGAACAAATATAACTCTGCAAGGGTCCAGTATATTGGCGTATTTCTGCTCCTTGTGTTTGAGCTGCTAAGCATGCCGAGTCAGGGGAAGTCTGTGCACCCCGGTGGAATTATATCATTTATATCAAAGTTTTCTGTCCAGCTGAGGGTACTGTATGCATATTTGGGGAATTTTAAATTACACAGTCTTTAAAGTTACACAATGTTACTTCAACCCTTTTAAAATTAATAATGTTTATTAAACTTATAAATAATGGATTGGATTTATTTCATATTGATGTGTGAAGAATTTAAGGAACTTAAATAAATAGGAGTAAATGTAACAAAATATACTTCTAGAAAATTCTAGTTAGTTACTTACTTTCAAAGATATTTTTGCCCTCTTTGTTTTATCCCTTTTCTCTTAAGCAAGGTCATTGAGTTCAAATAGTATCATAATACGTTTGCGACATTTAAACAAAACTGCAGAGTCAGGAAAAACTGTATTGAGTCTTTCAGGGAGAAAAGGCATTGAAATTTATAAGCGTGAAAACGAGCAGGGGAGGCAGGTGCTTCGTGAGAGGCAAGGCTGGGATGGGCTAAATGCCAACATTAATGCTGCGTCTATATAAAAGAGACAGGTATATCTCTGGGATTATGTTTTTAGATTGTTATTTCAGAGCGGGGAAGAAGTTAACATATTGATATTCATGTCGTTTCGCAAACGAGACGCAGTCACTCGACTTGTAAAAGAATGCCCACTCAAGACACTTGAAGCTTAGGCCTGAATACATCAATAAAAGGGCTTTGTGTGGAAATACTGAGGAGGGTTAGACAGCTATCTGCAATATATCCACGAAATACAATAAGTGAATGTATGCCATTTACCTCAAGGACATAAAGCGATTCAAGACTTTCCTCGCTCCCAAAGTAGTAACATTTGGTGAGGCCGTTGATTCTTCATATTAAATTTTGTGTTTTTATATAACATACATGCAATACAAATATAGATACCTTTTATGGTACAGAACATTACATTAGCCAATTCTGTTCTTTTCTGGCTGATTTAGTGGCCAATGAAAGTGTATTCATTGTCCCTGCACCACCTTTCCTCTGCAGCAATAAAGGCTTCCCAATGGAGATCGAATATTTTTTACTATTTACTGTCAAAATACAATAATTTTTTTTTTTTTTTATTTTTTTTCCAGCACCATTTTACGAATAGGGCTAGATCTTCATGACGTGAAACATAAACACATTTTCAGGGCATGTCCAGAGCTGGCACATTGTTTGATGAAAGGCTGGACATAGCATATATTGCTTGAGTTTTTTAGATTGACAGATCAAGTTGTTTATTGTCACAGTTGAAAGCACAGTTGATATTTGGTCATCATAGATGTTTTATTGGCTAATTTCTTCTATGAATTATATTCATTACACACAGTGACACATATTTCAAATGTTTATTTATTTTAATTTTGATGATTGTAACTGACAACTAAGGAAAATCCCAAATTCAGAATCTGTAAAAACTTGAATATTGTGAAAATGTTCAATACTGAAGAGAGACACACAATCCTTGCTTGAGGTCTAGTGTAAAGTTTCCAAGGTCAGTGATAAGGTGCCAAATCATCTGGTCTACTGTGTTTTCAACCCAGCAGTATACCAGGACATTTTAGAGCACTTCATGCTTCCTGCTGCTGACCAACTTTATGGAGATTCAGATTTCATTTTCCAACAGGACTTGGCACCTGCACAAAGTGCCAAAGCAACCAGTACCTGGTTTAAAGACCATGGTATCCCGGTTCTTAATTGGCCAGCATTGTCTATTGAAAAAAAAAATATTTAGACAAATGATCAAAAAATGAATGATCAATATATTTTTGATACATTATTGATGTATCTATATTATAATAGTTTTATTTATAAATCTCAAATAGCGCACTGCTTTGATGCCTTCACATACAGAGTGTTATCAGTCCGTCTTGCGCCCGAACCCCTCCTCAGAACGGCCACATTGAGACATGGCAGCTCGTCCACACTTGAACCAGCTGAACGATGCAAATCAGCCGTGCGTCACTGACTATGAGCCTTTCGCCAGCCGTAAGATCAGGCTCATCATGTCCCTGCTTTTCTTTTTTAAAGCATCTATGGATCCTAAATAAGAGTCTATATGATCCATCAATGTTCTATAAGATAAATACTTTTGTCTCAGCATGTTTTTTTTTGGTCTAACTATAGTCGACTTGAATCTCTCTTCAGACAGTAATTCCCTGCGTTCCCACCGAGAGCCTGGCTGTGATTGTTGCATCCCCGCTGAGTTTTGCAAAGGTGGAAGAAGCAGTAACAACCGCATTAGTGTCAGTAACAGCAAGGAAAACCGAGGTGGCTTCTTGAGTTAAAAAACACTCGACGTGTCACCGTTTCCCCTTCCTCTGTGTCATGCTGCTTTTTACAGTTTTCTGATCTACAGAGGGGAATGAGTGTGGCTGCTTTAAGATGCTTTGAGAGAAGTTTTTTTTGTGATGTGTTGTCAAAGTGCGGGTATTAACCCCCAGTAGAGGGACTATATAAGCATATTGAGCCAGTTTTTGTGTCTGCAGCCTAACGGTGGCACACACTGTATAGTGGTCAAAGATATACTTGCTGTCTGGAGAACTTTGGAGCGTACAGTAAAGAATACCGATGGCTGGAGAAGTACTGTGTAGTCAAAGCTCTAATAATTAAGTCATTGGGAATCAAGACTTCTCAGAGTCCTCTTAGCCTTAGGGACATGTAATAATAGTGATCATGTGACCAGTTTCAAGACCAAGACTTTGTTTAATCTGGTTTAAATTGAACAGTAAGTGTGGCAAAGCGACAGTAACGCTCGTGTAAAAAACACACACATTCTGAGAGATGCATTAATATTTAAAGCGTGCTGAACTGATACGTGTATGCAAGTATGCTGCCATGCATTTAACAACAAATCTATGACCTAGTTTTATTCTGCTGAAAGAGTGTGTTGCAAAAAAAAAAAAACTAAACATAACCACATGGTGTTAATATTGCATTTTTACCTCAGTAAAAAGCTACTGATCTAGAGATGAAGTTGGGTTGTGAATGATAAATTTAGGTCATGTGCCTATAAATCACTCCAACCAGCTGGCTTCTAATTGGGCAGAAGAATATAAACTGGAGTCTAACATTCGATTTGCCCGGCCAGCCAGACCTATTCACTTTGTTAGCAAAGTGGGTCTGGATCCCCTCCTATTCAAACCTGGTCTCGTCCACAAATTAAACCTAACCACCTTAAAATGTAATGACAGAGTAGAATTTAAATTACCCTGAATAATGTTTAAAACTGTGTCCAGGACCTGTTTTAGATCAAATCTACTCACGAGCCCAGAGGAACCCTAATGTTTAGTAAACCAAAAACAAGAACCAATGTCAAACAGAGAGGTTAAACAGGGGGTTAAACTGTGGAATAGTGTAAATCTATGGATAGTTTCAGGAAATTCAAGGAAAAGATCACTCAGTATAAAGCTGAATGAATTTAGCTTCTCATTTTGTTATTTATTAAAACACTTTGATGTTCTTGTGTTGTATGTGTGGGTTGGGCCAAAAAGTAATTGCTTCAGTTCAGTTTGGTCAAGTAACTTTTTTTTTCTGTGTTAGATTTCCTTTTTTTTTTGTTGGTTGTTAAGTGTTTTTTTTTTTTCTTTTGATCTAAATAAAGTCTTCTTCTTCTTCTTCTTCTTCTTCTTATTATTATTATTATTATTATTATTATTAATCACTAAAGCCCTATGCATGGGATTGGTTTAACCAGGTATGAACGACAGCTTGTTAATTGTTTACTTAGTTTGAGCTAGAAACTAATGGAGATAGAGTTAGATTTTAACACAGACTTTGCTTATCCAGGGCAAATGTGCCTCATAGATGTAAGAGGGTACTTCCTGAATCACCATGTGTTAATCCCATGTGAAAAGTACAAAGAGTCTGGTTCTATGCTTTTAAGGTACTGTATGTCCCATAGAGTCCTCTCATCTTCACAGCCTGTAGCCACCTATTGTTCTCTTTGATTGGGTTTTATGTTTCATAAAAGTATAGCTTTAGCAGACCAAAGCTACATTTTCATTTTTATCTTTTCGATTCAGTTTTTTCTAGAAGGCCAAAATGAGTAAAGGATGCTGCCTCCCATCACAACTCAAATGTCATCCAGCCACCCCATCCACCTTTAGCCAATTATGTCATTTTACAGTCTCTATAAGAACATACAAATATTATAATATGAAATGAGAACGCTATGGACCAGATTATTTATTCACACAAATAACAGAAAAATGTCCCAAAAAAAACAAACATACTGTCCAAAATGGTTTATTGAGTTTGTAATGAATGCGTTGTTGTATTCAGACACTCGGTTCAATGTTGGAATAGAAGGATGGTGACAGAGGCCCGTACAAACCCTTGGCCCTGTTCCTTTGCGATGATTCATTTCGGAACGGTAAGCAGCCAGCTGAATGCATCCATCTCTTTTTTTCTCTCTCTGACACAATGGGACTGATTAAAAAGACAAAATTGATAGCCACTGGCATTGTGCTAATTCTCTGCTCTCTCAAAGTGAGAAGAATTTGTGCTACCACAGCTGACCTTCTTTGATGTAATTGTGCACACACAGACAAGACAATCTCCAGCGGGCCCAGTGTAGGTAAGCCCATTTATTTGGACAAATAGCTCCAGAAAAAAAACTCAAGTATAGTGCTTCTGTAATAGCTCTGCTTCAGAAGATGATCTTTATGGAATAATGTGGAATCACTTCACACAGAAATGCTGTCTTTGTGTCCGTACAATCAATGATGGTGTCACTCTGTTGTACAGCAGGATATAGACTATATATAGCGAGAACCTGCTTCCATCTAAAGGTGTAATGTACGTTTGTTCAGTGTTCTTTTTTATTTTTAACATGAGCAATATGCTGAAGTCATGAAGACAGAAGTAGTTATCTTTAGAAAATTAAAAAGAAGGGCAGTGGTTCTCAAATTTTGATTTCAAAGTACCAGAAAAAATATTTGTCTCTCTAACTACGAAATGACAGTCTAGAGCCTTTAACTACTTTTCTAATGGTTTGCATTGCAGACAATCTATGAATTAATGTATTCTGCTTCTACCAAGTAGCTACATTTCCCAATCAAACACCCACTGCAGTTACAATTAGAGCTGTCCCAGCATTTCAAAGCAAACACAAGTAAGTAGCATAGCACAGTATTGTATATAGTAAAGTTGTGGTATAAAAGAAAACTGTGATGAATTACAAATGTTTACATTTTTGTTATGTTGGATTGTGTTATACATTAAATTTCAGAGATGTGTACTACGGTTTGAGTGGGACCTAAATCTGACATTAATGCTATTTTACATCAGATAACAATTATTTAATACAACCTTTTTATACTATTTTTACAAATAATTCTTGTCTTATCTTATTTCTTATCTACCACTGAGCCACTGCGCCATTATAATATTATAAGTCATTATAATATAGAGAGAAAACTCATCGTGAAAAATACACAGGAAATATATTTGTCCCTGTTTTGAGTAATTATTGATACTGGTCCAAAAAAGTAGTTTTACAATAAATCACATAAAAGGTGGAAATTATGTTTTTATTCTGTGGCCCCACATTTCTTAAGTTTGAGTAATGCTGTTTAATCCAAAAAACTAATCAGAATAACAGGATTCAGTTGAAGACAGTTTTTGTGTCTGAGGCTGTTTCAAACCATTGAAAAATGTACAGTTTCATAAACATTGCATAAAACATTAGTTGTGTTTCATTACCGGTTGGTGTTTTGTACCTCTTCTATGCTGCATTAATGTGAGCCTACAGCAGCGGCAGTCGAGACAATGTGACAGAAACGCATCGGCAAACCCAATTACCTGCAGTAGCACAAAAAACCTTGATGCACTTGTCAAAAAGAAAAAAGCTGAAGTCGTTATAGTCAAGAGCGAAAGTTGTTCATGAGGCAACACAAAGCATGGCCCACATTTCAAGGTCCGCAGGAAATTGAGTGGAATTGATGTTATCCTGCTCTTTCTTACCACCGCAGCCTTGAAGGCATTGTGTATGAAACACAGCGCTCCACTCTTATTGTGAATCTGCCAACTTTTCAACATAAAAGACACAAAATATGAAGACAGGCAAAACCCCGGCCACCTATACTTGGGACAAACAACCAGCGTAGGGTCCAAGGGAAGAATCATTTCCAGCTGCTCTTCCTTTCTGAATGCGTAATCGCTGAACTCGATGAATGCAACATGAGCGTGCTCGCACATTCTGGAAAAGAATAATGGCAGCCACATTTACAAGTTTCATGTTGTTAGGCTGGAGATAAACTATTTCACTTTATGTAGTGCCTCAGCCATTAATCTTGGGGGATTGCAGAGACAGTGGCTTCCTCTTCCATTTTATTTATCATAGCTCCACACACAAGTGTCGTTTCAGCTCACCAAGTAGTAACCTTCAGCACAGCACTGCTTCACTTCTGTCCGCTGCTTTAGGGGTAAACTCTTATCGTCTTGTTTGGAAACACTGTGAGCAACTGTATCTCTCAAACTTATACCGTCTGTATATGTCAACAAAGTAATATTAGCATTAGTATTAGCAGCATATATATATATATATATATATATATATATATATATATATATATATATATATATATACATATATTTAACCAGCAAAAACTTCTATTTATACAAGAAACACACCTGGCTCAGACATTGCTTTCAGTGAAAATTGAGCAATTCTTTTTAACTGAGATTTAGCAAAAGTGTCAAATAGTAATACAGGCATAATCTGCATAAAATACTATTATATATATATATACTATAAAAACTATTGAGTATTTTCCAGCTAATTTTAGATCATTTAAGTATTTTCTAAATTATTTTTTAGATACTTTATTTATTCCTGGTGAGATGATTAGGAACTATATTCATTTTCATTCATTTGTTAATGATGGACTACTTGTCAGTGTCTGAGGTGTTTCTTTTTTCCCGGCTGAGGAATTAATATTTAAAGTGTTTTGAGTGCCTATTAGGTGGAAAAACGCTATAAAAAAAAACAAAAAACACTGCACTTTTTGTCAGTTTAAATGTCAATAAAGTTTATTTTCAAAATATATGTTGCCAAAAAATGCTCCAGAAGTTTTGTACAGGTAAGTATATAAGTGAAGTCCAGAATAATTAGAATAAAGTATATAATAAAAAAGAAAGTATGATAATATATAAGACTAACAATAGTATATAACTATTTAACTAGTTGCAAAATTCAAGCATATTTTTACTGGCCCCAGTAAGAACCATACATAATTCAAAAAACCTGTTGTTCCTGTCTGCTTCTCTTACTCACTGAAGAGAATACTTATCACAGGTAAAAAAAAAAAAAACACAGTATAGCTTTGTTAAATATAGAAAGAATCTCAAGGGACCCAATGTCATATCAATTATCTTGATCTATCTACTACACTAGGTATAGTGTACCCACCCCAACATACCAGCTTCGAAAAAAACTCCTAAACAGCCTGGTCTGGAAAAAAAGAAAATATGTCTGCCATGTTTATTTAGAGTTCCATTTTAAGTAGTTCTGGGGGAAACATCAGTCTTGTATATTCTGGAAAGCATCCTGAAAAAGTGCAGTAAGTAGCTAAAGTACTCAGGTTGACACTAAGAAAGAGCCATTGACATCTACTGTAAAATTTCTTGAGGCCACTCCATTGCCTGTTGTAATTCCATACACGGCTGCGGTAATGCGATTCTGAGAAAGCTTTGGCTTTGCAG
Source organism: Neodontobutis hainanensis (assembly GCA_024349245.1). NCBI lineage: Eukaryota > Metazoa > Chordata > Actinopteri > Gobiiformes > Odontobutidae > Neodontobutis > Neodontobutis hainanensis. Next base: position 1,364,943 of record JALDNG010000043.1, on the reverse strand, counting down.
GGAAATAAGTTGCAGTCGCACATAATCAGATTTCTACTCCATAACCCCGGTGCAGATTTGTGAACACTGATAACCCCCGTGAGCTCTGATGCATGGTACTGTCTCATATTATGGCATACACAAGTTTATCTTTTTGCTGTTAATGTAGGTTGCAATATGTGCCAAGCAACAGCTCTGAGTCCGAAAGACTGCCGTTACGAATCACAATTGGGAGATTGACTTTTTTGAGGTATTATAAAGAGTACATTAAGTCAGATCAGGGATAGGACATTGCAGACAAACTAGGTGATGACACAAGTTTATTCAGAGCAATGGAAGATCAATTGTGCGGGCCAGACACAGAAGGGATCCATCATATGCAGCCGTAATCCTGCCGTCAAGACCAGACCAGAGGGGGGTCAGCTCTAAAGCACGACAAAGTATCTCTAAGATATTCAGCTCATGAGCTTGTGTTTACACTCAAGAAGCATTCCTCCAGCTGGGTTAATTTTTGGATAATTGACCAAAGTAATGGCATGGTTGTTCAGTGTGAGTTGTGCAATCAATGTCCACAAAAACACCGAAGGCCCTTTAAATGATAGAAACTTTGAATTATGATGACATTTCTCTGTGCTCACAAATACATAGAAGCAAAAAAGCCAATGCTTGAGCAGAAAAGGCTTAAAAAACAAAAAAAAAATGAAGTGGGGTTCTGCAGTGGTACTCTGCAGTGTGGTGGATAATGCCTCAGGCGACAGGTAGGCATTTACATGGTGCATACAAACAGGAACAAGCACATTTCATACAGTATCTATAGAGTAACCTATGCAATTTAAATTAAGATCGAAGAAGACCAACTAGGGTGTCACAATGACTATTTTTCGCTTTACAGTGTTGCAACAGAATTAATTGCAATAAATGATATTATTAAACATTATTATTTTTAAAACCATTTTTGCTGCAGTGATTCCTCTGGGCCAAGTGTCTTGGCGTTTTGGTCAAAGGTCAAACCTGTTATGGGGGGGTTGAGCGCAGGGAGAGGTAAAAGTAATAATAATTGATCAAACATATAGTTTACAATATCTTACTGCAAAGACTAAAGTCATTCAAAAGATTTAAACTGTTTGAAATTCTCTATTTATATCTTAATTTTAATGAATAAAACTTAAGTAACAAAAGGTTAAAGCAAAAGCATCTGGACCCAGTTTTTAAGGTGAAGACGTTTCATCTCACATTCCAAGAGACTTTATTTAATTGTAAATTGTAAATTGATAGCTTTTACTTTAAACATTTCTTCAAGATGACCTGGATGACTGAGAACCTCCACAGACGTAAAACTACAGTAGTAATACAACATCTCATTATCATAGCTCACCTAAAAGACAAGAGCTCATACTGTTGAGTAAAGGCACTTGTCAGGGTCTCCATAGTAACGCTCAGAGGGAGGAGTCTCTGATAAACTGTTGCTACATGAAGTTAGCTTTCCTTTAGCTTGCTGCTACAACTGCTTTCTGAACAACTTTATAATGAGCCAAAATGCTCTACCTTTATCTCACCTGACTCTGCTCTGCTCTGTGTCTGTTCAGACGTGCGTTTGGCCACAATCAAGTGCAAATCTGTAGGAAAACTATATCAAATGTTTGTGCTCTGTTTGTGCCGTTAAAAATCAGTTTGTGCTTTTACGGTTTTAAAAATATTAATAATTATTTTAATAAATATATCTGGGTTCACCCTGGGCCCCTGAATGCACAGAAATGGTCACAAGTGGCATGGTTTGTTTGTGCTGTGGTAGGCTGTAATGAAAATTAGGCTGTAATATTGTTTGTGCTGTTATGTTTATTAAGATAAAAAAAAAAATTCTTAGAACATGCTGGGTGATATGTAATTACTGGTCAGCACAAGCAGGGGGCAGTGTGCCAGATATAACTATAAAAATAATCATTGATATCTTATAAACCATAACAGCACAAACAGAGCACAAACCATCTAGATAGTTTTGGAGTCAATCTGCGTTTGATGGGGGCCAACTTCAGGAAGGTCTGTGAGCAGGCAGCTCAGTTTACTCAGCATGTCTTTGAGCTCCTGACGGCTCGGAGCAGAAAGAACAGCGCAACGCTCTGTACGCAATAAATAAATAAATACCAAAAGCAGTTTAAATGTAGTAATCTGAAACTTGCCACACCTAAGCTGTGGCGGTCAGTCTATCACACTCATTTCAATATATCGCAAACTAAAGTGGAACACACAGTGGATATAAACAAAATTCACCAGACGTGCTACCAGAATAAATGAGTTGGGCTGGATTAGGGAGTCAAGCAAGGTAACTTTGGCTTAACCTTTAATTTCACCATCACAAAGTGAGTTCACTTACTATGAACTTGCTTTGTGAACTGGCTTTACCTCAACAGTAAGTGAACCTCACAGTTCACTTACTGTTGAGGTGAAACACCATGGAAACCTATGCAGAAACCTGCTTTGGGTTTGGAAGCGGAAAACTATTGTTTTGTTGTAGCTAGGAACCAATATTTTAGGTAGGTATTTTTTATAGTAGACCCATAGGATTCAGAATCGGCACAGAGCCTGCTCTGTGTGAAAGGGGTCAGTGTTGTCTTGTTCTAGAATCATTGTGGTCTTGATTTTGCCTGGTTTTGTTAGTGGGGTCTACAGCACAAACCACATTTATTTGAGGAAGCTGTTCAAAGTTTTGCTCTAATACTACTTGGGATAAACAAAATAAATTATGAGTCTTATTAGAAGATGTTACAAGATGTCTGATGTTTGAAAACTCCAACAGAGTGAATGTTAGGATTACCTTTTCTTCCCTCACAATCTTCTATTTCTTTTTTGAAAAGCCTGAGCTTGTGGCCCATCTCGAACTGAAAGTAATCATTTGTGAGCTGCTTGTGTTTTTGCACTGCCTCTGTCTCTGTTGTTAAGCACTCATTGCTCTAGTGTTTCTCTTCCTCTTTTTGTTCGGCCTATCTTCCCTTCTTATTGCTCTTGTTTTTCCCACTGCACTGCAATACTCTGCCATAGCCTCAGATTCTGCCAAATGGAGTTTGTTTAATGGTGATGGCAACACCCATCTCTGCTAACCACCCACTCCCTTTAGTAAACGCAATTTCTGCAGTGACACTGAACATCCAAATGCTTAAGAATGGAGCTAATTATCTTGAAGTGAGCATGACAGCTAGCCCACAGATGCTAGCTTCATAATCTGCTCCAACATTTTCCAGGATTAATTAGGTCTAATATATGTGCCAATGTTCTCTTTCTCTGTTGCTGGTAATAGAAGCTCTGATTTGGGCTTTGTGGGTGGTGATTGATTGAAAGAAGTAAGTAAGAAGTTTTAATTTAGCCAGGGTTTAGTGATAAGTGAGGTTTAAATATATATGATTCATATAATTTATTGTGCTAAAGGCATTCTAGAGCACAGGTGTCAAACTCATTAGTTCAACCCAATCTGATCTCAAGTGGGCCAGACCAGTAAAATAACAGCATAATAACCTATAAATGATGACAACTCTAAATTTTATGCTTTGTTTTTGTGCAAGGAAATACAATATTGTCAGTGCTCTCATCAATTGATACCAAAAAAGTCTATTGTTGGCAAAATAATATTGTGTTGTGTTATATCCAAAACAGTGCAACCATTTTTGCACTCATGTTCTAGAGCAAACAAAAACCCCAAATTACACCTATGTGACCTATGTGTGTTTTTGCATCGTACCATTATCTCACCATGACTACCAATCCTAACACCAGCATCTCTCTGCAGATACATTGCACTTGTCATGTCCTGCTGTATTGAGTCAGTCTGTCGATGTAATGTATTTCATTTCCTGTCTTAATGTGAAGTTTCTTACCCCTGTCTGTATGTTTAATTGACTTCCTGTCCTTGTGTTTTTCCCTCCATTGTGATTGCCTGCTCCGCCCTTAATGTGCTCCACCTGTGTCTCATTATGTTCCCTTTATAATCCGTGTGTGTCCAATGTTAAGTGTCAGATTGTCTTTCATGCTCTCTTTCATTCTTTCTTCACCCCTGGTTGTAGTGGACCTTGTCTTGATGTCAGCTTCGGCTTGTGAATATGGACTTTGCATTTGTAAACCTAAATAAATCCATCTGAGACCATATGCCTTCGTGGGGTTCTGCCTTGAGAGTCTTTTCACCTGTTCCAGACACCCGGGGTTGTGACAGCACTTGCCGATTACCGTGTCAATTCAAGTTTTTGATTGTCTGGTGTTTTAGTGTAGTAAAAAACAAAAGTGTGGCCATTTTTAGCGTATTGTAAACGGATCATGTTTGTCTGGTTATAACATAGAGCGGCATGTAGCCAATAGTATGGTGTTTTCAGTAGATTGTGAATAGACAACAAAGGGTTGAAAATTATCTAGCTAGCTAAATTTGTTACATTTAAGTATCCAACCATTTTTGTTGGATTGTTTTGTTTTCTAACCAAAACCTTTGCAGGGGTCAGGGGTATTCAAAGTGTGGGGCGCAAAAAAAATGCAGCACACAAGAGGTATTAAGAAAAGACGTCTGTGTCTAAAAGAAGAGTAACCTTTCTGTTGACCGTGTGCATCAAGAAATATGAGTAGGACAGTTTGTTTGTTAGTATTTGACATTTATGTTGAAAATGATTATGTCGCGTTAATGCAGATCCCAGAGCAAGCCTTCAGCCTGCAGCTGTCTGTGCACAAACACACACTGTGCCCAGTCGCTAATTAATGAGTGTAATATTATGTTATCATATGTTTAGTTAAAATTGAATCACTAACAATTACCAATCCTCAAGATGAAAATTTGACTTTAGCTGCAATAAAACATCTTGGCACATAATAGTTTTCTCTTTCCTTTTCGTGTTGAATAGTTAGGATTGTTTCAGTCGGTAGCACAATAACTACATTATTCTTAATGTCATTAGTTGTTGTTGACTTTACAGTTTCGTGTCAGTCAGAGACAAATTTGGAGTGTTGGAGTGCCATGGGATTCCTGAATTTAAAAAGTGTGCCTTGGGTGAAAAAAGGTTGAAAAACACTAACCTAATTACATCACTAACGTTTGCCTTAGTGTTCGCTGAAACTTTGTGTGTTTTTTCAACTTTTTTTTGTTACAGCTCTTTTGAGCCAGGTTGTGACACCCAACAATGCTGAAAGGGCACTGCGCAGTATCCTAAATTATATAGTAAACTAGTCCAACTTATAACTGGGTTGTTTGTGAAAGTTTCTAGTCATTCAGGTCATTTAGAAGACAAGGTTAAAGCAAAAGCATCTCGACTTTTTACTAGGTTACAATTTGCTTTTTAGCTTTGATCTTTTAACATTTCATTGTTTACATTTACTTTTTGTTGGTTGGTAAGTTGTAGAAACCAGATTGTGACATAAAAAAGTTTAGCTAATGCCAGCAAAAGCAAAGAAGGACATGCAAATTAGAATTGTTTAAAGATGGGTGTGTAGTTGTTTGCCTGATTTAGTCATTTCCAGTGGTAAAAGTGCAGACTGAATATCAACACAACATTCCTTCTTTTTCCAGCATGTCAACATCTATGGTAGCCCTGCAGAGGCAGACAGACAAAAGCAGAGGTTTGATGGTTTATACACTACTGCAGTGTTTAGACAGATACATTTGCATACTCCTACATATACATTTCACACAACACACCTTTGACAGTCAGGTGTGTTATTGCAAAGCTATATTTGAGTATTTAGCAACAGCTATAATCTCAGCCCTCTGTTTTGGTATTTGGAATCTCTTTTTAAACCTTAATTCAATTTTAGGTAATAATATTAGTATCTGCAATCCCAGTATTTTAACATTAAGTTGACATAATTAATCAGTCAAAACAAAACATTTATGCTTTTTACAAGCAACATGCAAGCATAATGTTTGTTGTTTTCTTTTTAATCAATGCTTAGATTATTTACAATCAGTAAACCTGATCTAACCTATTGAAGTGAACCTAATGTTGTAACTGTATACGTTCCATACATTGCTGTAAAGAATGAATAAAAATAGCAGTGATTCAGCAAATGACTGATGGCTGTAAATTCCGTCTACAAAATAGTTTCTAGACCTCCACCTTAGCAAAGGACAGTTGGAGGCACGTTATTGATGTTTTTGAAGAAGCTGCAATATTTGACCCAGCTGCTGGGGCCGAAAGTGGAAACAGGGCTCTAGTGAAGGATGAGTCGAGGGGAGGGAAACATCTGTGTGGTCCTTTTATTATGAGCCAGCGGGCAGATTTGTCCAGGAGGAAGTGCGGCAGCTGCTCCAGAGAGGTGTCCTGCCAACTCCAAAGTCGATGTTCACTCGAGTGGAGGAGGAGATCCCCCCACCCGATTGACAGAACCTCAGGACAAGGTCAGAAATGTGACGGTTTGTGGGTGTACAGTGTGCAGCTAATGGTCCAGTGAATAATGACTCCCATTGTTTTTTTTCATTCGGGACAGCCAGCGGTGGGTGGCAGCGGTGTCCAAGCCTGTGGTAGTAATGAAGATAGACATTATCAGTATACCTGCAGCGTCAAATAGAAGGACTAAACAAACCAGATTTTTAAAGAAGAAAGCAGACAAGATAATGTTTGGATGGAGACAGTAGTGGGCTACTGTTAATGACAAGTCAGTTTTGTGATCTGCATGTGGTTCTCAGGGCAAAATGTGAATTTATATACCATATATAACATAGAAATACCAACATGGAACAAAACTAGCAAGAGATGAATGTTACACACTTATTTTGTTTGTAATAAAACTAGAGGCAGGTGGCGTTAGATTGCAGTAGTACTGAGTAAAGTTTTATTTTCTGTTGATTAGAAAAGGTAATTTTTTTGTTTTAATTGTGCTAGAATGGGTTTAAAGTTAATTATTTTCTCACATTTAAACTGCAACCTCACAGAAACAACCCAAAAAAATACATTTCACATTTTAGTCCCAATGTGGTGAAGTTATGATTGAGGAATAAACGGGCAATTGCATATTTTAGTTTAAATATTTGTTACATGTTGGGTAATGTCTTACTCTTTTCTTCTTAAAGATAATTCTTGTGGTCTAATCAGGAGTGGTTGTTGCCTAAAGGTTTATTTTATGCAACAATCACACACAATTACATTCAAGATTTGTGAAATGTTCAATTAATAAATATTTAATTTGGTCCATAGGTTTTCATTCAGGAGGCCAGCTGTAGGTGGCTGTAGTGTCCAAGTAGGTGTCCAGTTTAACAAATGAAGACAGACATTCTGCGGCAGAAAATCACCTTGGTTAAGGGTCAGCTTGTGAAAAATGATCGTTCAGCCAAACTAAACAAATGTTTGATGTTCAGCTGTGATTGGAAGTCAGCCAAGTACGGCCCCATATATAGACCTAACAAGTCTAAAATGTATCGTTAGAGATATTCTGCCAAGTTAGCAGTTAAAAAGTCGCAGCTGTCGTGTTTCAATAAAAAATACAGGATGCAGAGCTTACATGATGTATCTTAGAATCTTATAGTAAATAACTTGCTTTTATACAGCACTGCACCATTACTAAACAACAACCTTCTAGTGCCACGGGTAGGCAGCTGTAGTAATGGCGGAATGATTATAGGCCAAGGACTGACATATATGATCTATTTGAAGAGACACTGAGAAAGATTAATACAGCTGTCATTTAGTCCTCAGAACCTTGTAAAACAACCTGGACGAATGCTGCCTAAAAAAGGTACCTGACTTCTACACTTGATGTCATCCAATATTTGTCCACAGCATGAGAATTTATCAATCTGAAAATCTTTAGTACACAAGCCCTTTTGTTTGTACTATTTAATACAATAGATGTTCCTGAGACAGTCTGTGAACAGCAATGTTTTTCATCAACAAGCCAATGTAAGCACATGGACACACTGAAAAATGTTCCTTGGTAAACTGGGACTATTTATAGAACACATGGATCTCAAGAACAATGTAAGAAACAGCATTGTCATGTCATGTTATAGTTGAAGCACCCTGTATCTTTGCAAAAAAAAAAAAAAAATTTGCTCAATGTTATACGTTTTCAACTTCCCCAGTTCTCAACCTTAGCAACCACTATTTGACAGAATGAAAGTGTCCTATAATTTAATTCAATTTAAATGTATTATTCCCTAAAAGAAGATTTAGGTGTTCCGTCTCTTCATCTTCCACAGACTGATTGTAGAGTCGTATGGCTGTCGGGAAGAAAGAGTTGGTGTTCTGTCCTGCAGCTCACTGATCTCAGACGTCCACTGGCTGCTCTCTGTTGTTCAGAAGCAATCTGCCAGGTCTTCTTTAGCAGGGCGTTACATAATTATCTTGCATGGCAGAAGCAGACTAGTTCTGGTTCTGCTTTGTCGACCGCAGCACACAGTTACTGTAGCACAGTTCTGCAGCTACAGCTCTGCTGATAGGAGACTTCAAATACAAAGAGAGAGCACAGATTGGGTCTAAAGGAGGGTCTAAAGGGTCTAAAGTCAGGGGGTGTTGGTCTAGTACATTCTGTTTGTTTGTTTATTTGCTTGCTTATTTGTCTCTGTAAAGCCCTTTAAGGCCACTGCTGTTGGGATATAAAAATAAAATGGAACTGGAATAGGAATATACAGTATGTAGCATCAAGGCTGAGCCAAGAATGACTAAAGTGCTTGCGGGTTTGTGCAATGCTTCTTTGGTAATCTAAAGCAAGAATACTGCGCATAGTGAGCTTCACTAATGTTACTTTATTTAGTGATCTTAATTAAAACGACTATCTTTTTCCAGTGATACTTTTTAACTTAGATGTCGATCTTTGTGACTACACAGAAGCTGCTTCTTTTGGGAACTATTTTATTAGACCTTTTGTTTACATTGGTCATTAATGAATACAATATGGTAAATTTTGTAATTTTAAACTAAACAAGATTAGATTTAAACTAGAACTATTTGCCAAAATACATTTAAGTAAGATTTCTGTACACATTTTGATAATTTATATTTAACTGTTAAATTGACAATGAAGGATATTTTCATTCTTTAAAAATATTCCAAGAGAACTCAGCAAACTCCAGGAAGTTTCATCGCAGTTTAGAAAGGCAGTAGCTGTTTTCTATCCCCACTACATTTGTTCTAATAAATTCAGACTAATACATTAATAAAATAATTAGTTTTTTTTTTTTTTTATCTAAAATTATCCAACATACAAGAAGATTTAGATGCACTTTGTAAATTGTTATAGTTTAAAGTGGAACAAACTAGAACACAATCAAAATAATGTCTTAACTAATGTATTATCACAAAAAAATAAATAAAACAAAAATAAAACACACACACACATTTGCATTTCTATATGTTGAAAAAAATACATTTAAAGCTCCATAGAACCAAACAGAAGTTCCCTTTACTTTCATATTCCTCATTCTACAGCAGCCCAGAGAGGACAAACTCATTCTTGCATGAAGGTCAGGACATTTATAAACTAAATGAAACCTACATTAGACTATTGAGTTTCTGCATGACCCATCAGGGGAACCACAGCTGTTCAGAGGCTCTAAAAAGGAACAACATCAGGTGTACAATTCCAATCTACACTTTGGTCAACAGATTGTTGTTGAAACAATGCCCAGAACCACGCAACCAACTTTGGAAAATATGTTTCAATTGCAACAAATATAAGAATTGTCGTTAGTTAGGACTATGGTTTGTACAATATTGTAGCATATAGAGGCAGACCAACATCTAGGCAAAAACCACACTGTACAAATCAAGCCTAGTTCCCTAACGTGTGGCTCATGAATGCTTTTAACCAGCAGCAGCTTCCTAAAGCACAGCATCAAACAGCTTTCTCCAATCAATAATTCACTTCCACTGACACCTCTTTGTAACCAGGTGTGCTTTCCATCCACCACTGCTTCCTCAGCCAAACGAAACGATCAATCCCACACCACTATATGTTTTATAAGTCTAATAAAACCTTGGTGCTATCAAGTAGGAGTGGAATATTTAAGAGCTCATTTGGAAATGCTGCTGTAGTCAGTGTAGCATTGTACGTGAGGAAAGAGTTGAAAGGCAAGAGGGACTGGTGCGTAGAAAGGTCAGGTATCAACCGCTCCGACCACGCCAAATGTCAGCAAGACAATCTGATCATTTGCGACCCCAGGGTGAAGAGGAAAATCAAAAGAGGCTATATGCAGGATCTGTAAAAGAGACGGCACAAAATGTCAGACAAATATAAGGCCGGATGAAGAGAGACGTCAGTCAGATATGTGTCAGTATTCAGTGAGCGCGCTCGTCTCAAGTCAGCAGCCGCACAGAGCTTACAGGCACAAGTAATAAAACCGGTGACAAGCTACTGGATGAGACACTAGTTTAGGTCAAGCAAGTCCGACAAAGGGTCAAATCAAAGCCTGCGTTTTAAAATGGTTGTGTGTCGAAATATATTACTGTCCCAAGTAGCACATTTCAAACTGTATTCAATCCTGCACGTTTGAAATACTAATACTTTATAGTGGATACATGCATTGATTGCAGTTGCTTTGTAGGGTGGGTCATGTTGCTTACAGATTTGGGTACACTGTGCATTAATTGCCATAACTGCAAAGAATGTGGCTCATTTGTCTGCCAGCTTAGTGTTCTAAACAGCCACATTATCCAGCTCTGCTCATCCCCCACTGTTCAGTAAAACCACTAGACTATCTCCTGATGTATAAACACAAATCTTGTGGACATCCTCCAGACTGGTGCATATACAGTATTGTTCAAAATAATAGCAGTACAATTTGACTAACCAGAATAATCCAGGTTTTTAATATTTTTTTATTGCTAAATGGCAAACAAGTTACCAGTAGGTGCAGTAGATGCTCAGAAAACAAACAAGACTCAGCATTCATGATATTCATGCTTTTAAGGCTGTGCAATTGGGCAATTAGTTGAAAGGAGTGTGTTCAAAAAAAGAGCAGCGTGGCATTCAATCACTGAGGTCAACTATTTTGTAAAAAAACAGGTGTGAATCAGGACGCCCCTATTTAAGGATGAAGCCACCAGCACTTGTTGAACATTCATTTGAAAGCCTGGGGAAAATGTGTCGTTTAAGACATTGTTCAAAAGAACAGCGTACTTTGATTAAAAGTTGATTGGAGAGGGGAAAACCTTGAAAGAGGTGCAAAAAATTATAGGCTGTTCAGCTAAAATGATCTCCAGTGCCTTAAAATGGAGAGCAAAACCAGAGAGACGTGGAAGAAAACGGAAGACAAACATCAAAATGGATCGAAGAATAACCAGAATGGCAAAGGCTCAGCCAATGATCAGCTGCAGGATGATCAAAGACAGTCTGGAGTTACCTGTAAGTTCTGAGTTAGAAGACATCTGTGTGAAGCTAATCTATTTTCAAGAGTCCCTCTGTTTCAAAAGAAGGCATGTCCAGACGAGGTTACAATTTGCCAAAGAACACATCAACTGGCCTAAAGAGAAATGAAGGAACATTTTGTGACTGATGATAGTAAAATTGTTATTTTTGTGTCCAGGGGCCACAGACAATTTGTGAGAAGAACACCTAACTCTGTATTCAAGCCACTGTACACAGTGAAGACAGTGAAGCAAGCATCATGATATGGGCATGTTTCTCCTACTATGGTGTTGGGCCTGATCATAGATCAGTTTGCATTTATCAAAATACTTGAAGAGGTCAAGTTGCCTTATGCTGAAGAGGACATGCCTTTGAAATGTTTGTTTCAACAAGACAATGACCCCAAACACACCAGTAAACAAGTAAAGTCTTGGTTCCAAACCAACAAAACTAATGTTATGGCGTTGCCAGCCCAATCCCCGGACATTAATCCAATCAAGAAGCTGTTTCTGAAGAAAAACCAAGAAATTTAAATTAATAATGGAATGTTGTTAAAAAATCATGGAGTGGAATAACAACTGAGAGGAGCCACAAGTTTGTGCCACACAGATAAAATATAAAATAGATTAATAAACTGTGGTCATACAATGAAATATTAGTTTAGTGATTCACAGGATTGCTAAATCCTAGAAACAAAAACATTTGTACAAAATAGTTTTGAGTTTGTACAGTCAACGGCAGACACTGATATTTTTTGAACATACCTTTTAATACATACATATAGTTATATATTGTTTATTTAGGCGGCTAATTTAAGAATGCATATTTTGTAAATTTTTACTCAAAAAACGGGGGTGTTTTGCAAGAGGTAAATGAAGAGTACATATTTTAATAATACTTATAAATATCAAGTTCAAGTTCAAGTCTGCTTTATTGTCAATTCTTCCACATGTACAGTACATATATACAGAGAATCGAAATCGTGTTACTCTCAGACCCCCGGTGCACACAGGCACCATTAAAACCTAAGAATCGAGATCAAAATATAAGATAGATACAGGGAGTGTTAACAAAATTTAAAAAAAAAATTAACTAAAGCAGTGCAAGGCAGAGTGCAAATGAATGAAGTGAACAACACATCTGTTGCAGATAAAAGTTTATTATTACATATTACATTTGTGTCAATAAGAGTAACATTTTTATAAAACAGTGCTTTTGTAAATTTTATATCCCAGAACGCCAGGAAAGTGTTTGTCTTCTAGTATCTTCACAGGTTCATATTCGTATACCTTTTTACATTCATGTCCAACAGTGGACATGGGCTTATTTTGTACCAGGAATCAGTGTTGCGTGTAAAAAAAAAAAAAAACGCTTCATTAGCAATCAGGATAACTATAGAATCATTTTAAAATCTCATTACAATAGACAATAAGGGCTCAGCAGTGTGGATTGTTTCCTTCAGTTTTTTTTTTGTTTGTGTTTTATTGGCAGAAATGGTCAAACGGGGGAAAATAATGGGTTGCACAGGTAGAAATACACTCTGGGAAGGTGTTGCTGACGGGAAACCAGTTTTAATAATTTAGTAAAAAAAAAAAAAAAAAAAGTGATTTCTTTGCACTGAATACAGTATCATTGCTTCTTTTCGCCTGACGGGTACAGAGCCGCGCTGGAACAATCAGCTCTGAGGCAAAGCACTAAAACAACCCTTCCACCAATGTGGCTCCTCACGTTCAGGGTCGGACGATCCAATCTCAAAACATGAATAACCTCGGTGCAGAAAAGCAATTACCCCACAGTGTAGACAAAGGGGCCGAGGCACCGACACCCCCAGGGCCACGGCAACAGCGCGGGGCCACAGTCCTCTGCGCAACAATACAATTTAATACTCCGTCTGCATCGCTCTTTAATCAGATACCAACAGAGGGGAATATTTGTTTCCGAGTAGAATTCCCAAAGTTTCAATGAACAATCATGACTTTTCCGTGCTCCCTGATGCCACATAATGCAGCTTACACTATACAATGCATTTACAATTACAGTCACAGTTAAATGTGTCCCAAAGCAAACAAGGCAGGAATAGTGGTCGCAAAGACTTTATCCAGTAATTTACAAATACATTTTTATTGTAAATGGCTGCATTGATTTAGCACTTTACTCTTTTAGTTACAATCAAATAAATGAACAAAACAGAAAATAAATTAACAAAACTAAAAACACAATGACAATTTAGACAAACCTGAAAAGATAGGTATTGTTTGCGGACCTCTTACTGCTGATTGGACGAAAAACATGTGTCACTCAAGATATTCATGAAGTACATCATGCTGCGGCTGTAGATTTGTGTATGCATATGAATCTGCAAACATTTACTCTCCTTATTGTGGATATTGTTTAAATTTGGCAGACTAATCTTTATGCCATGATATGCTTTTAGCAAATCCAAAATCATGACATATGAATATTCTTCCTCAAAAGTGTGTTAAATGATTTCCATTTTCATCTTTCTTGCTAATGGAAATTGGCATTATTTCTCTTAGATTAAAAATGAAATAAAGTTAGATGCCAAATCTCTGTATATCTTGAGTGACACATGTCTCGTCCAATCAGCAGTAAGAATTCCGTCCGTAAACAATATCTACCCTTTTCAGTTCATTTGTTGTTGTGTTTATTTGTTTCTGGTTTTGTTATTTTGTTTGCATTTCATGGCCTTGGTACGGGATGCCCGGACTGGAGAAAATGTGTTCTGGTCGAGGTCAGATATTCTACTACTACTGGAATTCACTTTTTAGAATAGACCCATGTTTTTTTTTCAACATACCCCCAACCGTGTTCGAGCACGGAGCAACAACATTGCATTGAGTGTTCACCTAGTGCCCACTAAACTGTGTGTAACATCTACAGCCTCTGTAAATAGAAATCATAGATCACAATTATCTTTCTCACCTCTGACTTCATCTAAACGGTGCAATGCCAGCATGGGGGGTGTGAAGAGGTCCTGGCTTTATCTCACAACTTGAGGTAGTATGAGAGGCATCAACAGAGCTGAGATAGATCGAGACAGCACAAGAGCAAATTGCACTACTCTGTGTTACGAGAAATGTAGCAGTACATGCACAATAACAAAAGTAGATTCTTGTAAGATGCTAGCATTTGTGTTAACATATAGAAATTAACTGCAAAATTGCACTTACTGGTTTTGATTCTACACAGTGTTCTTTTGTGTTATTCTCTATTGTAGCCCTTAATGTGAAAAGAGCTTGTATGGAATAAATATTTTAAACGGGGCATAAAAGTAGACAGTGGTTGGTTTTTTGCCGTGTCACACATTGAGTGTAAATGGCACACAAGGTTGGCTGAGATAAAGGAAAAGGGTAGTTGAATATGTTCCCATTGTTTGCCTAGAATATTTTATATTACATAAACACATGTGCATATCCTCTCTTTATTTACACAAATACAAAAAGTTCACAATCATTTTGAGATACTATAACACTAACAAGACATTGACTATTCCCACAAAAAATATTAAATAAAAATGCAACCTTTATGTAAACATTGTGCAAATAAATCCCAATAAATAAAGTTTTTTATTAATGTTCAGACACTGGTGGTGGGCAAGCTATCTTTAGTGGTTTACAGGAGATTTTGACAAAGAAAAAAACGTCAAATATAATTATAATGTTGGCCTGTTGCTTTTATAAAACAAGCTGACAGATATTTTAATACAGCTGAGGTGATCAGCTGGAGAGAAAACAAAAAAATTAAAAAATTATATACACAAGCTGATTAGGAAATATGACCACATGCAAGGTGTTTTAGTTTGACAGAATCAGTGAAAGTAAAACTAAATAACAGTTTTTTTTTTATTTAAAGTTTATTTGATAGGGACAAATATGTTCCATTCTTCATGTCACATACTACAGCATTTACAGCCGAGGCAATTCTTGTCCCTAGAAGGGTTTTCACAAACAAACAACAGACAAATACAATCACAATTTACAAAGCCTAAAACACAAGGAAACACTTAACAGACATCAAGTATGATCACAAAACAGAACTTCATGTTTCATGTTCATGTTTAAAACGACTCCGGTCTTAAGTCCTGTTTTAGTTCAGGAGGCAGGGTAACTGTAGGAATCTATAGGAGTGTCCTTGCTCATGTCTTGTCACTGAAGTCTCCTCCGTCCTCATTCCTGAGAGCGGCGTTAAGTGATTTGGGACAATGATGAAGATGGTGAATAACGTATGGTTCAAGCGAGGAGTGGGGAATCGAGGAGACATTAGCGCTATTTGATGCTCCAAACATTTCTAACCTGCATGTAGCATATTATTGGTGAACCGGTTTTAAATTAACAAGCTGCTAAATAAATCTATTTTCAACTTTAATTTGGATTGTGTTGATGAGTACACACTGCCCCTGGTTGTATTCTTTAAAAGGTAATTGCACCAAAACTGTTGCTTAAAATAAATACTGCTGCACTTCACCCTCATTAAGTTCATTAAAACCCAAAGGCAGAGCAATATGTTGATATTGTAAATGCAATTTTCTGAGCACTTGAACTAGAGAGGACGACCCTTCTGTGGATTCCCGGCCGTGGGAAGTATAGAAAAAAAGTCAATTTAGAGCCTCCTCAGTGAAAACCGTTGTAAATCTTACACTTAATTAAAAGGACCTCAATTTACTGCTCTTATCTTAGGTAATCATGTTAACCAATAGGGGTGCTAAAAACTCATTAGGGGTATGGATTTTAATTAGCAACCTTGTAGATGCAACATAAAAAATGCCCCACACAACAAGGAATCCTTTAGTAATGGGAATATTCAGCTGTAGCGTTGTTTAGAAAGATAATTATTGGCTAATGAAGTGTATTCTGCCGCCTCTGTGCAATCCTTTGTTTCGCCGCTCAATCTTTTAGTATGCCCCGCGCGTTAATTTATGGTTGTATTTAAGATGCACTGAAGTACACTAAATCTGCCAAGCCTAATGTGGTTTAGCAACTGCACAGCGGTTGCACTCAAACTAAGACCATCTGCCAAATGCAAAGAACAGCCTTGCTCATGTGTTTTAGCAAAGCACATCATTAAGAAAACAAATGCCTTCCCTGTTTTCTTGTGATTTTTAAATGCTGCTATTTTTCAGTAGAATGCACTCTACTAGTTTGATAGGCTATTTCTAAACAGTACTGTTTTGTGGTCAATGAATTCAGTGGGACGAGCAAGTTACAAAATAAGATGAGTTTCTTCTTATTAAAATGAAGGAGATATATTTTTAAGTGTGTCCCCTTTAGCCCGTCAGGAGTTGGACTACACTTTTTCTATGAGACCTGGAAATTGAGGAGGAACCTCCATGGATCATTATGTGTTCATCTGACAGATGTCACATCACCAATTCAACATTCATCATTGTGTTAAACGGTCTTTCCTCCTGTCACTGTAATGTTGTAGCTAGATCACATGGTCATCAATGCCAAGCGTTGCAAGTGTAGACTTATTATTCTTTGTTTAGTTGTTTAGTTAAATTCTTTCCTCAGTTAGGATAGGAGATGGGAAACTAGTTCAGATACTTCCTTAATCGTCTCCTTTAGCATATAGGAACAAATGGGCAAGCTTTTCTGAATACATCTGAGAGAGGCTTGTCTGTGTAACATGCAGTGACGCACAGTAAGACATTAAAATCTATTTATTATCTAAGCACAATTGCTTTGCCATTTCTGGGAGGAAATGATACAGACCCAATAGACCGATGCTGGGCTCAAAAACAAGCCATTTGTTTAAAAGATGAGCTAAAGATGTTCAAAGAAACAATATTTTGAGCATAATACTGAATATTTCTTTGGTAAAACATTGTTTGGAATAACATTAGAGTAAGTCCTCTCTGGGCAACATTGGGGGGATCTTTTTGTGCAGAGCCAGTACAAACAAGCTCAACATTTGCTTCAGACCTTCCTTTTGTTGTATTTTGATCTTGGCATTTTCTTGTTTTTCCATTTTCTTTTTTGGAAATACATTATAAAGGTGATGGCAAAAGATCACAAAAAACAAACAAACAAACAAACATGGATATAGAGGGGGCTGGTTTGGCTGATGAAAGTGTTGCTGAGGATGGAGTCTTACTGTTAACTCAAGGCAGGAAAACGCGGTCTATCCATTACTTTACTTGGGGTACCTGTATAGAATCCCGTCGAGCAATAATCGATTGTTTGAGGGCAAAGCTGCTGTGGGCAGCATAAAATCCAGCCAATGATACAAGGGGCCACTGCTGAGTTTAGCTGGGATCAGGTCTGCACAGGGTGAGCAGAGGAAGAAAACAGTTTGCTGCAGGCTTGTATTACATGAGCACATAGAAGCGGAGAAGTGAACTGTCAAGGGCCAGAAATGAAATCCTGGATCAGATGAAACTGCTATAGAAAAAAAATCATCCACGTTCAGAAAAGAAAAATGTGTTAAGGCTGAAGCTATTTTTTTTTCTGTAATTATGTTAGGATTTAACGTAGAATGATTTAATTTCCATACAACAGAAATGTTTAAAATGTAAGTGTAATGTTACTAAAAGGCTGCAGCGCTGTTTAAAGACTGGCCTTATTGCCTATATTTTTGTGGGGTTCTGATTGAACTCCATTAATTTCGTTTAACACTACTCCAAGAAGGCTTAATTTCTTCCTTTGCAACATTGGTCCAAATCATAATTAAAGATTATATTTACTTATAAATGCACAGTAGTCCCTTAAGCTGCCCCTTACTCCTTTCAGCTGTAGGTTCATGGAGTGTTTTTGTGGTTTTGAGTTGTTGTATTCTCTCAGTATGTATATATATGTATATGTGTATCATCTGTCAACATCTGTGCGCTGTCCAGCCTCAAAGGCAAGGTTACACATTATTCTTGTTTTTGTGCGTATACCCCTATGTCTAGATGCGTTCCATTTAATCCTTTATTTACACATACCAACCACCAAATGTGTCATACTTTTGATTAGATGTCGCTTTAACTACCTACAATTACTGTATCTGGATACTTCACACCAAACTGGAATATGGTGCAAACTAAGACAGACAGGAATTTCACACCACAAAACGTGAGCATAACTATTATTACTATTATTAATAAATGTGTTTTTGCTACTATATTTTCACAAAACCTAGTTATGTGCAGCTCCAGAATACAGCACAAAAGAACTAATACAAAACATCCCCTAAGCAGGAACAGTAATAGTAGAAACACCTAAACATTTATTAGAATAGAATTTTCTGTATTAGTATTAGGTTAGTTTATTTATTTAGGACATTGTACAGTAAGCTAAAGCAGAGATGCTTTACCAGATTATAGTTTATCATCTTATTTCCATCTGTAGTCCTATATTGTACATGTTTTTGGTGGTAGGGGAAACCGGAGTAAACATACACAGACACAGGGAGAACATATTAACTCCACACAGAAAGGCCTTGTCCCTTGCAGATGTGTTAATGGTCCGGGACAGAACGGCGCTGAAAGAAAGCGTGGGATTCAGAGACTGGAGGCTTTATCTGAGTCTGACACAGGCTACAGTCTCCTCACTGTCAGCACTGCTCACGTTTATTTTCCGCTTTGTGTCGGTCCAGGGCTACGCTCAAAACATTCAGGGCTTAAGCCTCGGAAAAAACATCCTGGTGACGCCAATCTCACTCATTCCATTATTGATCCAATACCCACAGCAACCATGTCTTTCACGTCTTAGTTGCATCCCCTCCTTCTTACTGTATTTCTCAATATTAATCCATTAAAACACTAACAAGAGTCAACAAACCTGAAACTTCTCCTTTTCGCTGTCCTTTGTCTGCCTGCTCTATTTCTTCCTTTCATCATCCTTTGCCTAAAGACACAATTTTAATTGTCATTTTATTAAGATTCTAGAGAGCTACGATAGTTTCAGGCTCATTACAAAGCATTTTATTTATACCTACAGAAATAAAATCACATTTTCTTATTGTCTTTTTATCTACACATGTAAACATGTAAACACACCCAATATTTAACCACACAGGTACAGAGCAGGGTGAGGGCAAATGAGTTAATAGTCTACAGAACATCTTTTACTCTGAGAGTAGCCTGATGTGACAGCTGAGCTAACAAGAGCAAAACCAGAGCATACCACACACCTTTCCTTTCCAAACTTAAAAATAGATTAATCGCAGTAAAATTATTCAGCAGGGTGTATATTTTCTATTGTACAGATTAACAACTATGCATTGTCACAATGAGACCAACACAGACTTTAACCATTTTTTATAGCTTTTTCCAGTTTTTGACCCTTTTCCATTCAGTTTAGACAACAGTAGTTCATAGATTACTAGACAAGGCAAGACAATTTTATTTATATATCACAATTCATACATTGGGTAACTCAAAGTACTAGCCATCCATCCATCCATCCATCTTCTACCGCTTATCCGTACTAGCCTTAAAGTTAATTCCCAATTGTCCCAAATGCTCTTATTTGATGAATTGTACATATCATTTATCTGTCGTTGACTCAAAAGACCCTAGCACATGTCAAATTGATTTCAGACAATTATATTTTCTGCAGAGGTACTTCACCAATGAAAAGCTTCTGATTACTTTGATTTGACATGCATTTTGCTCAATTGACAAATCAACCCTTGGCAGCACAAAAATCTGAGCGACAGAGGACAGAAGAGGAGTAGCCGACATTTTGAAAGCCTGATTTTAGTACAGTAGCTGCCCTTTTTAATTAAGTGGAGAACTCCACAACCACCATCAAAAGGAGACAGTTCATGGAGATGGTGCAATTTTCCTCCAGACCACTTTTGAATCAGTGTGAAATGAAATACACACAATATGAAGTGTCAGAATTACACTCGCTGGCAAAGAATAAAAACATGGCATTTATTGTCATGATAAAAGACAACATTGCAACCAGGCCATAGTACGGAAGAAGAGCGCCGATGATTAATATACATATATATATAATGTGTATATATAAAACTTTCTTAAGTTTGCTGTAGTTTAATAACATCCATTCATCCATCTTCTACCGCTTATCCGGGGCCGGGTCGCGGGGGCAGCAGTCTAAGCAGAGAAGCCCAGACTTCCCACTTCCCAGACACTTCCTCCAGCTCTTTCGGGGGAATACCAAGGCGTTCCCAGGCCAGCTGAGAGACATAGTCCCTCCAGCGTGTCCTAGGTCTTCCCCGAGGTCTCCTCCCGGTGGGACATGCCCGGAACACCTCCCTAGGGAGGCGTCTGGGAGGCATCTGAAACAGATGCCCGAGCCACCTCAGCTGGCTCCTCTCGATGTGAAGGAGCAGCGGCTCTACTTTGAGCTCCTCCCGAGTGACCGAGCTCCTCACCCTATCTCTAAGGGAGCGCCCCGCCACTCTGTGGAGAAAGCTCATTTCGGCCGCTTGTATCCGGGATCTTGTTCTTTCGGTCATGACCCAAACTTCATGACCATAGGTGAGAGTAGGAACGTAGATCGACTGGTAAATCGAGAGCTTTGCCTTACAGCTCAGCTCCTTCTTCACCACGTCAGACCGGTACATCGACCACATTACTTTAGAAGCTTCATTGATCCGTCTGTCAATCTCACGCTTCTTCCTTCCCTCACTCGTGAACAAGACACCGAGATACTTAAACTCCTCCACTTGAGGCAAGAACTCTTCACCAACCTGGAAGGGACAAGCCACCCTTTTCCGACTGAGAACCATGGTCTCAGACTTGGAGGTGCTGATCCTCATCCCAGCCGCTTTACACTCGGCTGCAAACCGCCCCAGTGAACATTGAAGGTCCTGGCTTGATGGAGCCAACAGGACAACATCATCTGCAAAAAGCAGTGACAAAATCCTGTGGTTCCCAAACCAGACTCCCTCCGGCCCCTGGCTGCGCCTAGAAATCCTGTCCATAAAGATAATAAACAGGTGCCGGTGACAAAGGGCAGCCCTGCCGGAGTCCAATGCGAACCAGGCTCCTGCTCCGGGTCGTACAGGGACCGGACAGCCCTTAGCAAAAGGCCCCGGACCCCATACTCCCATAGCACCCCCCACAGGGCACCACGAGGGACACAGTTGAATGCCTTCTCCAGATCCACAAAGCACATATGGACTGGTTGGGAAAACTCACATAATCCCTCCAGCACCCTGGAGAGGGTATAGAGTTGGTCCAGTGTTCCACGACCGGGACGAAAACCGCATTGTTCCTCCTGGATCTGAGGTTCGACTATCGGCCGCATTCTCCTCTCCAGTACCCTGGCATAGACTTTCCCTGGGGAGGCTGAGGAGTGTGATCCCTCTGTAGTTGGAACACACCCTCCGGTCCCCCTTCTTAAAAAGAGGAACCACCACCCCGGTCTGCCAGTCCAGAGGTACTGTCCCCGACCGCCACGCGATGTTGCAGAGGCGTGTCAGCCAAGACAGCCCTACAACATCCAGAGACTTGAGGTACTCAGGGCGTATCTCATCCACCCCCGGTGCCTTGCCACCGAGGAGCTTCCTCCAACTACCTCAGTGACTTCAGCCTGAGTGACGGACGAGTCCACCTCTGAGCCCTCGGCCTCTGCTTCCTCAGTGGAAGACGTGACGGTGGGGTTGAGGAGATTCTCGAAGTATTCCTTTCACCGTCCAACAATATCCCAAGTTGAGGTCAGCAGATTCCCACCTCCAATGTAAACAGTGTTGGCAGGGCACTGTTTCCCCCTCCTGACAACAACCACCTGTGCTACAGCCCGCTTGGTCTGCCGGTACCTATCAGCTGCCTCAGGAGTCCCACAAGCCTACCAGGCTCGATAGGTCTCCTTCTTCAGCTTGACGGCATCCCTTACTTCCGGTGTCCACCACCGGGTTCGGGGATTGCCGCCACGACAGGCACCGGAGACTTTGCGGCCACAGCTTCGAGTGGCCACATCGACAATGGAGGTGGAGAACATGGTCCACTCGGACTCAATGTCTCCAGTCTCCCTCGGAATCTAGTCGAAGCTCTGTCAGAGGTGGGAGTTGAAGATATCTCTGACAGGGGACTCGGCCAAACGTTCCCAACAGACCCTCACAGTACGTTTGGGTCTGCCAAGTCTGTCCCACCTTCTCCCCTGCCATCGAATCCAACTCACCACCAGGTGAGTTGGATTCGCCCCTCACACCCCTCTCTTCACCCGAGTGTCCAAGACATACGGTCGGAGGTCAGATGAAACAACAACAAAGTCGATCATCTCCGGCCTAGGGTGTCCTGGTGCCACGTGCACTGATGGACACCCTTATGCTTTAACATGGTGTTTGTT
This sequence comes from Neodontobutis hainanensis, assembly GCA_024349245.1. Lineage (NCBI taxonomy): Eukaryota > Metazoa > Chordata > Actinopteri > Gobiiformes > Odontobutidae > Neodontobutis > Neodontobutis hainanensis. Next base: position 1,342,396 of record JALDNG010000043.1, on the reverse strand, counting down.
ATGGACAAACTGTTGCTAGCACAGAAGTCCAATAACAGGACACCACTTGGGTTCAGATCAGGGGGGCCGTTCCTCCCAATCACGCCCTTCCAGGTGTCACTGTCGCTACCCACGTGAGCGTTGAAGTACCCCAGTAGAACGACGGAGTCCCCGGTCGAAGCACTTTCCAGCACCCCTCCCAGAGACTCCAAGAAGGCCGGGTACTCTGCACTGCCATTTGGCCCGTAAACACAAACAACAGTGAGAGACCTATCCCCGACGCGAAGGCGCACGGAAGCGACCCTCTCGTTCACCGGGGTGAACTCCAACACATGGCGGCTGAGCCGGGGGGCAATGAGCAAACCCACACCGGCCCGCCGCCTCAGTTTAATAACAGATTACAAATAAAGTTTACATGTCCATGGGCTGACAACAGAACATTCAGAGTGCATCTCCAGCCCCGAAAATTATCTGCACACTAAGTTTTATATCACTCTATGCTACACTCCCAGCCCCTCCCTTCTCTGCTCTCTCTTGGGAGCTGTCTCTTTTTCTTTTTTCAATCAGTGCAACAAGTTTTACCACTTCTACCCTCTTCATCAATAGTTTCTGTAGTAGCTTCTGCTCTTCCCTGTCATTTGCCTGGACAGCACGTATTCCTTCCCCCTGCTCTTTAGTCCCATATTCAATGGTATTGTCGTTATTAAAGGACAATAAAATGGTGGTTACATCCGGGCTTTTTGTTATTTACTGCATAGTAAAACGTCCCGGGTTATGACTATAACCCTTGTTCCCTGAGAAGGGAACGAGACACTGCTTCGTAAAACGACTCTTTGGGGAAAGCCCACAGCTCGACGCCTCTGAAGCATGAATGAAACTAAGACCAATCTTGATTGGTGCTATGTCACAACTGTAGTGATATCCCGCAGTACCCCCAGGAACCAATACCTTTCGGAGTTAAAGAATTTACACCTCTGAACTTTTAAAGACCTTCTTTACTTTGTTTATTTAGACTGAGGAAAACCAGGAGATCTGATTAGCAGCACCTTGCTAATCTGGACCAGATGTTCGTATGTTGTGTTAAAGAGACAAACCACGAGGAGGAAACAATATTTACAGCTTTATTTCGTTGTACTTCAAAGGAGGTGCTACTTCCATGTAGGTGCTATCTTCACGGAGACCGGGCCGACTGGAACCAAAAGCTGACACGGTAATCTCGGGTGATATATACCGCTGCGATAAGACTTTCAACTCAACAGAAAGGAATGTCTCTTTGTTACAGGACTCTATAAGTGATTGAACATTGCCCTCCTTTGGTTGGACAGAGTAATGACTCTGCTTCGAAACTAAGACAATTCTTCGTTCTGTTCCATTTCTGTGTATTAAAGGATTGTTCGTAACTATGCAAACCTCACCATTTTTCCTTTTCAGGATCCAGAGTGATAGCTATATAAAAGAATACTTTCTGCTTCATCCTTACAGCTGGCTGTGTAATAAAATAAATTGTTCTGTTTTCAGGTCAAGCAACGAATAATGTAATATGTGTTTAGTCTTTAAAGATTGGTAACGATATTCCCCATACAGATATGATACAATGCAGAAGCAATACGTTCTTAAAATGTGTTTAAGTTGTTTATTTGATGGGACAGAGAAAGTTTATTAAAAACTCCAAAACTTTCAGTAAACGCCTCTTTCCCAAACCGTGTGAAACACGCCTCTTTTCGCCAGTAGAAAAGATGGTGCGCGCCGGAAATTCTAGTTTAGCTTCGCTTCTTCTTCATGTTAAACTCGTTTCTGTACTCTTCTCTTTCGCAACGCTTTGCACACTCTTGTTCGCGTAATCTTGTCTACTTTTCTACTAAGTTTTTGTATTTATCGCCGTAACTTTTAAGCTTGAAACCACGTAACACAGTCCTGTGTTAAGTGACTTTATTTTTGACGACTCAACGCATTTGATATTTTGTTTTGAAAACTTTTACGGAACTACGTAACCACGCCGACGGAAGTGGAAATTTTGTAGTTCTTTAAGTTAAAACGAGTCCGCTAAACAAACAGCCCTCGTTAATCAAGAAAAGACCAGTTTAAGCTTCAACGAACACTTTTGTTAAAGACTTTATTCTCACCTGCGGTAAAGTCCACTTTACCCTCGAGGACAATCACAGGACGCCGCTTTGTTGCTAAGGCGCCGCCTTACCAGCTCAACCCGTGCACCGGTGACGCCTCTCTATACGGCCGGAAGCCAGCCGCGACCCGGGAATTTGAAGCATCCTTTGGACTTTTGAACCGCACCGCTGGTACCTTTCCACCACATCAGAGTGAGTGAACACTGGGCACAAGCTTGGCGTTATAAAAACCTGTGTGATTAAGTCCAACCGCACATCTTTTCCCTTTTTACGATCTCCAAACAGCCGTCAATAGTCCCTTTTAGCTAAGCCATTTAACTTTCTTCTCTCTCCGTAAGAACTCCGAGTAATTAATAAAATTCAAAGGAATTAAACTTTCTGTTCCATCAAAGCCATCATAATGTTATAACCTTAACCTGTTAACTGTTAATTTTATGTTCATTCATCATTTATTTTCATCATTCTCATCCTTTGTCAATAATCTTGTTTTATTTTATGTCATTATTATTCATATATTTAATTTTTAATAAAACCCATAAAGACATCCTTGTTTCATGTTTACGTAGATTTGGTCTGAAAACGAGTTAGAATTCATTCCTTCAGTATTGAGACTTATCAAACATAATCAGTTTCCTTAGAACTGCTAAAACTAAGGTGGTGCCCCGAAAGAAATTAATATTTTCATAAACAAAATATGAATTATTAATTTTCATAATTCATATTCATATTAATTATTCATCAACGAGACCATATTCAATACACAACGTAGCATACCCAGAAGTATAAAGGGATGGCGCATCACAACAGCGCTAGCCTTTTCGCGATAAAGCAAATCGCTCTTAGGCATGGAGAGGCGTGGCAAGGCGACGCAGTGTCTTGTTCACTTCTCAGGGAACAAGGGTTATAGTCATAACCCGAGACGTTCCCTTTTGAGGAAACTTGCACTACTTTGTAAAACGACTCTTTGGGAAAACTAGTGTGAAGCTGGAGCCCAGGCCCACTTAGGACGAGAACACCCTAGCATCTGGCGTCGCAGGGAGATGCAGACTATAGAACCTAATGAAAGTGTGTGGGGTAGCCCAGCCGGCTGCCTCACAGATCTCCCCCCTTTGAAGGGCCCGAGAAGAGGCCATGCCCCTAGTGGAATGCGCTCTCAAGGTGAAGGCAAGCCGCGCACCTGATAGGCCAAGGCAATAGCCTGGACGATCCAGTTAATGACCATCTGCCTAGTCGCTGGCAGACCCCTCTTAGGAGACTCAAAACACACTAACAGTTGGTCCGAATTTCTCCACTGCGAAGACTTCCGCATGTAGATTTGCAGTGTTCTGACAGGACAGAGCAGATGAAGTTTCCCCTCTTCAGCCGACACATGAGGTGGAGGATGAAATGCCTGCAAGACCGTAGGCCGTGCCATTGGATTTCTCCTTATATTTTCGCTTTTGGAGCCTGCCCTATGGTGGACGGTGGTATATCGCTGTATATCACTGTATGACAGTGCCCTTACTTGAGAAACTTTTAAGGGGTTCCATGTGAAAGGCTTAGAGAAAACATGTGCCGTTATTTGACAGCTGTGTGAACATGTCAAACGCAAACGCATATTACTTTATTCTTTTCCAAGGAACCATCCGGTAATTTCTTAAAACAGAATTTTCCATTTAGCAGCATCTTTTTAGTTTTTTGTCGCTAGCTCAAGTGTGCAGCCACAGTAAACAGAAATGAGGTGCAGTGGTGTAGAGAGGACATTGCGTCAAATTAACAATTTTTTTTTTCAACGCAAAAAATTAAAACCAAAAGTTAACACGTTAATTTTACCAGCCTTGATATATATAAATATATATATATGTATATATATATATGTATATATATATATATATATATATATATATATATATATATATAGATGCTCTGCCTTCTTATCTCTCCTAATAAAAAAATTTAGATCAGTCTTACATTTACAGCATTACCAGGTCAAATGTGAACAGTGGGGACATCAGCATATTCTGGGAGTGAGCTGCATGTGTGAAAATTGAAAATCACTGCATGTGGCTTCTGGGAACTAAATTAAAGTGAAATGTTATTAAGAATTATTTGCTCTGCTTTACCTGAACATCATACTTTGTATTATATATGTTTTTCAGCATTTGGCTCCAGTTCTTTTTTCTGCCCAGCCAACCTCACAGCAACGTCCAGCCCTCAGAGTCGCACATTAACCGACTGAAAAAAAAGAAAAGGAAAAAAAAAACATAAAAGCGTAAACAGCTTTGCCATTATTCCTCATCTCGTTGTTGATTGTGTTTTGGCTTGAATGCTGGCTGCTGAATAGAATTCAGAATAGAAAAATGTCCTTTTCACAAGTTCTGCAGGAAATGTTATTGATGATTTGGAATAATTTAGCATTCCTTTTTCATAAGCCCCTGGGTGTGGCTGCTCTAGGTCACTTGGCAGTGGTCCAGACAGAAAGGACTAAACATTGTAGAAATCAACTTAATAACCTGTTTCCTCTTTACTAGCTTGTTTATAGAAATATTTCAAATGTTCTTAGCATAAAACAGAAATTAGTCATCAGTGGAATCAGTGTTGGAGATAAAAGCTGGCGTGGAATAGTCCAAAGTAATTGACTGCTCCATTGGTTGAAATAATTGAACATAGTTAATCTTTCCAAAAATCAGTTATGAATGTGTTTTTTTTTTAAGCTGCCGCCTTATGCTTTTCTGAGCAGTATTTGTCCCACTTAATGAGACATTATAATTAAAGTCTTGAACATTTTACGTTATCTTAAAACCAGAGAATGTTTTTGTTAATAAAGAGGTTGTTCTTTATCGTTTTTTCAGACACTGTAAATTAGTGAGTCACATTTTTTTTTTACTGAAAATAACTGACTTTTAATGATTATATTGCAATCCTAAATAAAGTACCCTGGCATCCAGTTGCAGTCTGCCAAAAGGTAATTTTTTTATAATCAATTGTCTAAAAATGGCAACAACGGATGATACAGTGTATTTTAATGTAGTGCCTGCTAATAGAGGAAAAATACCTCTATTAGCACTGTATCATCGATCACTGTATCATCTGTTCCTACATCTAACCATAGATGTGTTATATGCTTCTAATACATAGCATGTTTGTGAGTCACCAGCTGAGCAAGAGAAAAGGAAGACTACCAAGATGCACTTTGTATTGTTTAGGCACATGGCAGAAAACAATGTTGTCCTTAACTTGAGAAGGTGTTAGGGTTGTGCCAATGGACGATATCATCGTCCATCGTGATGGCTGACCAAAATCACGATGGAGAAACACCATCGTGATGCCCCGCCCCTGCTTGCGAGTCGAGTATGTGAGCGGAGAGGAGTGGCGGCAATTTCTCCTCCACGATCTATGCATTCAAGAATCACTTCACTCCAGCTCCACTCCTCGCTCACTGATATCAGAAACACCGCTCCATCTTCGCTTCAAGGAAATTTGCAGCTAAAGTAGTGACCCATCTGTATCAAGCTGGTTGTTTACTGTGTGAGATCTGAACACTGCACTATGCTTATTTAAATATTTTTGTTTCTATTAAAATTAAGAGACAATTTGTACAAAACGAAAGAAAGGCTTTTTACAAAAAAAACAAAAACTTAATATTAAACTAAATATAACCACCAAAATCATTTCTGACCCACTCGCATCTTTGCACTTTTAATCTATCATAATCAGATGACTTTTAAAAATAATAATAATAATATTTAAACATAAATAAAAAAAACATTGTTTAATGGCTACAACAAGTATAGTAAGCTACAGATTTATGTCATGTCTGAGCTGGATTTGAACAAACATCATTATACAGGGGGGTTCATGAGCTGATAATTAAAGTTAATTTGTCGGGCAGGGCCGGCCTCTAGGGTGCATGGGCTCGGGTAGTGTCGGACTTGATTTTTTCTGAGCCGAAGCTCTAGTTCTCTAAACTCTAGATCTAAGCTCTAGTCTCTCCCTTCTACAATCGTCATCATCCATCACGATGTTTTACTGTACACATCGTCAGCTGCTGATTTAGATGACATCGCCCAACCCTAGAAGGTGTTTGATATAACAGCAGATCTGGAGTTTATAACCACAAAAACAGAAAATATTGTGTAGGTGAACAACTCTTCTGGCAGTGGTGGCTGGTTAAAGTGGCACTGCGTAACCAGTAGAGAGCACAAATCCCTCTACAGACACGTGGATGCCAATTGTTTACCAGTGGAGACTATCCAAGCCAGCAACTTTGGAAGAAAAAAAACATGTCTTCTGAAACTGTAGGGTAATTTTAGCACATTTTCTACAAATACAACTCTGCTGTATATTGCTTTTCCCTCTTCTTAACATGTCCAAAACATCTCAGTCTGGCCTCTCTAACTTTATCTCAAAACATCTCAGATAAGCTTCGATGGAATCATTCTTGAGCCTATTCATTCTCACCACTCACACCAAAAAGAACCTCAACATCTTCAGCTATGCTGCCCCCAGCTCTTCCTTCCGTCTTTTCCGCTACCATAGTTTTAAAAATGAATCATGAAATATATATATAAAAAAGTGGAGATATGGGAAAGTGGGGTTGTTTTCTACTTTTACGCGTTGTTTAATTAAATTGATGAAAAGTAATAATGGGCAACTTCCAGGAGCAGCTGTAACACACACACATGGCTGGATGTCTGGCATCTGAGTCTAGATGAGCATTAAAGGACTGCAGGAGAGATGAGTCTTTATGTACCTTTGTCACTGTCGGTGTTTAGAAGGAGTGTAATAATTTAGGAGGCACTGAGCAGCACCTTGAAGGCATATCTAATGCTTAATGGAAACTTAAGCTACAGGTATGAGCCACTGGGACTTTATCAGTGGCAGGTAAATTATGTACCCACAACATTGTTTGTAAATGTGTTTTATATTATATTACAAGGCGTGCAACTCGAATTCTATTTATTTTCAGATTTATAAAAAAAAAACTGAGTTTTTCTTTTTCTTCTGCCTATTGCTCTGACACAAGTATGAAGGGTACAGATCTTCCTGACTTTCATTAGACTCTATAATCAGTCAGTAGAGGTCTGTGGAAGATGAAGTCTGAATCAATTCATTTGCTTTTTTTGTTTGTTTGAAGAGACCTAATTATTGAATTTTCCCTTGGGCATTAATAAAGTTTGAAACTGCTCACCTTGCATACTTCTGGCTACATAACTTTGTCAATTCCTCAGATAATTCTCTTCAGTGGCTCTGAATGTCTCACTTTATTGGTCTACTCCTCTTTACGGTCGGTAGATAGAGCCTTTACTTTTTGCTCCATCTAACTTGTTTTATCTTCTTGGCAGTGGTTTTATAGATGTGACTGACTTGACAAATGAGTTGACTGTACTATGCCTTGACATCTGCTCATTTGTACACTGTTTACAATGGCTTTCTGGATGAGCCAAAGTCATTCTGGCAACTACAAACAGTATCATCATCATGTCGCCCGTCCACAGAGGCACCTTGGGATGAAAGTTGTTAGGAACATTGAGTCAGTGTAGCGCGATCTGGCTCTTGTCAGCGCGTGGGAATTGGTAATCATGAGGTGGCAGACCATTGGACATAGATTGCCGTGTCAGATAGGATTAAAGATAGCGGTGCTTTGATTGATATGTTTGTGTGGGCTGTTGATAGATGCTGATGTGACAGGAAGGGTATGATGACCTCTTGTACTCAACACACTCTGACACGGATTGGTTGAAGATGTATGCTTTTTTAATGGGTTAAGCTGTGCTTCATGAAAAATGGAAATTGCTTCCATTAAAATACAGCAGTTCAAGTTGCAATTCATCCCATTTCGTGTTTTTAAAATTGCTAAAAGTCAGTGGGTGTGAGGTTAAATTTGGAATCCTCATTTTATTGCATCAGAAAGGCTTAAGTGTAGGAAAGCACCAAGGACATCTGCTTTTGCCACTTTGACCAGTTGACATTGGTGCAACCTGAAGTGTACAAAAATAAATATTGTATTTGAAGAGAACTGTTCAATCACCTAACAGCATACTGTAATAGGAATACTCTGAAAAAAACACATCCTTAAGATGTCTTAATTTGGCTTTATTATCAAGGATTTTACTAGAAGAACTTGCTGAGGGCATACCAAAGCTTTAGCCAATCACATGGTTGCATGGAAGGAGGTGTCAAGGTAAGGAAGCTTGTGAAGGAAGAGATGTAATAATGTTTTGGATCATGTGCTGCCGTCTGTGAGTCTCTGCTGCAGCCCCTGAGAGTAAAGACCAGGGGTCTCCAACTTAAGGTCCACAGACCAAATCCGGTCCTTTGTGATCTACTTCTGATCCTCACATTAATTATTACAGTTAATACATTATTGTTATTATTAATAAATAACAGGTGAAAATAAGAATAAGAGTTGTTTTAATAAAGTTCTACTGTTTTATGGAAAGACATGAGACCAGTGTTTATTATTGGGTTTGATCTAAAGTAGTTTTAGTTTATAAGTTGATAAGAACTAATTAATGAACACAAAATACAAGCAAGGTCTAAATCCATCAGAGGCAGATTTATTGGTGATTTTAAGATACTTTGATAATATCCACTTATTCAAAATACATAGCCTTGTAAGCAAATTAAATTTTACACATGTAGAATTTGATTTTATTAAAATTTAATTTTTTAAATGTAAATGAACAAACGTTAGCCTATATTTTAAATTAATATGTGGACAGTTTACATTTACTTAGGGACTGGAGCGGTGATGAAAAAAAGTTAGTCTGAAGCCCTGATTAATAAAATATAAAAATTCTATTTCTAATTTGTCTCAAAAAATTTAATTGTGAGATCAGAATCGTGAATTGAATTGTCAGTTGAGTGAATCGTTACATTCCTTGTCTACACCCCAATCAATGGTTGCCCAATAAAAATTCTCCCAGCAATGTATTCTAACAAACAAAAAAGAATAAAAAAAAAATACAGAAACAGAAAAAAGAGAAGCAAAGTGAAGAGCAAAGGAAAAATGGAAATTGTTTAATGATGCAGAGATAGTATCATAGATATCATCATTTTGACACAAAAATTAAAGTTTAAGGTAAGCTCTCAACTTTGGATGGAATGTGTTCTTATTAAAACCTACGTCCAGATGCCCTTGCTTGAACCTTTTCTACACAATGTCCTGGATAGCCGAGGACCTCCACAGACCATGAAATAACAGTAGAAAAGTTTGCTAATGCGGCTTTAATGTTGGGTTAGTTGACTCCATGCTAGCCACTTCTTTCTTATTTATTAGATTTTTTTCCTGTTTATAGTAAATATTTAAAAGGCATGGGGACAGCATTCTCAGAACAGTCTTTTGTGTTTTTTAGGCAGAACAGAGCTGCAGCTGAGGTAAATGCAGAATTGCAGTTCCAACCTCCCACTCCCTTCCAGAGCATGTGAACAGGTATGATAGCCTTGCTTTTTAGTGATTTTAATTAACAAACAATTCAATTCATAAATGTCCTACACCATCATGTGTGCTTCAAGAAAACAATGTGCTTCTCTTCAAGCAGTGCTCAGTTTGTCCCCTCTGGACCCTTGTAGAAACAGTTTCTATGTGGGGCCCAGTGGCTCAGTGGTAGAGAATCTGGAACTAAGTTGATACCCCTCACACCTAACTTGGCCAGGTCACGGGTTCTATCATCTCCATCTTGGCCAGAACAAATGAGACCCCCGATATGTGTCCAATGCACCCCTGTCAGACCCCCTCCACCCCCTCCCAGACCAGCTCCTCCCAGACCAGCTCCTCCAAAAGCCTTGACTAGCATCAAGGCTACTATCAGCGATTAGGACACTGAGGGCCTCTGCTGTTCCAGGACTTTTTGTCATCATAAAATACTTATCAACCCGAGGCCCTGGGAGAGAACACTCCCCCCGAGCTCCATAGCTACAGTCAGAAGTCGCAGACTCGAGAAGAGAATAACAGTTAGTTTGTCTAATCAGACAAACCTGATTCAAATTCCCTGCAAACAGATAAAGTCTGGTCCTGCTCAAACAGACTTGAAACTTGCAGTGTTCAATGTCAGGTCTTTGGGAAACAAATCTTTTTTAATTAATGATTTTATAATTTCAAATAAGCTTGATTTTATGTTTTTAACGGAAACATGGTTAGACAGCAAGACTGGAAATGCTGTCCTTATTGAATCCACCCCATCGAATTTCACATTTTTATCCAAATTGCGGGAAAACAAAAAGGGTGGTGGTGTTTGTGCTATTTTTAGGGATAATATTCTTATCCAGAAACTATCACTTGGGGAGTTTTCATCATTTGAGTATGTGGCATTCAAAATGGAGTTGAGGTTTTCTCCATCTATATATGTTGTTCTTTACAAACCACCCCAACAATGTCATGACTTTATTGATGAGTTTACTGAAATGCTTTCGGTTATCTGCACAGAATATGAACAAATAATCATATCAGGTGATTTTAACGTGCATGTGGATAATGTTTCTGACAGAAATGCCAAAGAACTTTCTACTATTCTTGATACTTTTGGTCTTTGTCAGCATGTTAATGAGCCGACCCATAACAGAGGTCACACTCTGGACCTGGTCATTACAAAGGGTGTTCATATTTCAGAAGTTACTGTGATTGATGTTGCTCTGTCTGATCATTCTTGTGTCTTTTTCCATCTGTCCATGATTCCAAAAGCTGCTGCTGGACCTACAGTTGTTCAGAAGAGGCACATTAATGATAACACCAGGACACAGTTTATGGAGGCAATCAGGTTTGAAAATGCCTCATCAGGTCAAGTTGATGATTTGTTGAATTGTTATACTTCAGGTGTTTTAAATGTTATGGACGCCATTGCTCCTGTTAAGGTTAAAGTGATGAGGAAGAGGCAGAAGGGTTCGTGGAGCAATGCTCCTTCTGTCAGGGCACAGAAAAGGGAATGCCGAAAAGCCGAAAGAAAATGGCGTAAATTTAAACTCTTAATTCATTATGAGGTATACAAAGAAAATCTGCATGTTTTCAATCAAACTTTGAAAAAAGCAAGAGAAATATTCTTCTCAGAGCTCATCAACAACAGCAGTAACAACTCACGTGTCCTGTTTGCTACAGTGAACAGATTAACAAACCCTCCAGCTCCATTTCCTCCAGAATTAGTTTCCAACACTAAATGCAATGAGTTTGCATTGTTTTTTAATGACAAGGTTCAAGGCATTAAACATGCGATACAGTCCAAAGGGCAAACAACAACACTGCAGCCACATAGGAGACCTTTGGTTGAGTTTACACATTTTACACCCATTAATGACAGAACAATTGAAAAAACTGTCTCCAGCCTGAGCTCATCCACCTGCTGCCTCGATGTTTTACCCACTAGATTTCTAAAATCATTTCTAAGCAGTTTGTTACCACAACTCACTAATATAGTCAATAATTCCTTACAGTTTGGAACATTTCCAAGGGCCTTAAAAACTGCTGTCATCAAGTCTCTCCTAAAGAAGAGCAGTCTTGATGCTACAGTGCTCAACAACTATAGGCCCATATCAAACCTGCCATTTTTAGGGAAAGTCATCGAAAACGTTGTATATCAGCAACTTAATGACTTTCTATTGCTTAACAACTGCTTTGATCCTTTTCAGTCAGGTTTTAGGCCCCATCACAGCACTGAGACTGCACTTATCAAAGTCACAAATGACATCCGTCTGAACACTGACGCGGACAAAGTCTCTGTCTTAGTTCTGTTGGACTTGAGTGCTGCGTTTGATACAGTGGACCATGAAATCCTGTCACAAAGATTAGAGGAATGGATAGGTATCTCTGGAACTGCTCTTAAATGGTTTCAGTCCTATCTTGAAGACAGGAAGTACTTTGTTTCGGTTGGAAACTGTGTATCAGACCAAATGGCCCTGACATGTGGGGTTCCACAGGGTCTATCTTGGGACCTCTATTATTCAATCTTTACATGCTTCCTTTAGGCCAGTTAATACACAGCTGTGGTGTATCCTACCATAATTATGCAGATGACACTCAAATTTACATTTCACTCACAGCAGGTGAAAATGGACCAATCCATTCATTGTGTCACTGCATCGAACAGATTGATGTGTGGATGCAAAATAATTTTCTCCAACTGAACAGAAACAAGACTGAAATAATTATCTTTGGACCACAGAAACAAAGAGAAAATGTCAGCAGTCACCTCGAGTCTCTTTCTCTAAAATCTAAAACCAGGTTAGAAATCTAGGGGTCATCATGGACTCAGACTTGAATTTCCAGAGTCACATTAAGTCAATTACATCATCTGCATTTTATCACCTTAAAAATATTTCCAGAGTCAAAGGAATAATGTCTCAACCAGACTTAGAGAAACTTATTCATGCTTTTATCTCCAGCAGGTTAGATTACTGTAACGGCCTGCTCACTGGTCTCTCAAAACGAGGGTTAAGACAGCTTCAGCTTATTCAGAACGCTGCTGCTCGGGTTCTAACTAACACCAGGAAGTACAACCACATCAGTCCAATTTTAAAATCTCTGCACTGGCTTCCTGTTGCTCAGAGGATAGACTTTAAAACAGCACTACTGGTTTACAAGTCTCTAAATGGTTTAGCACCAGAATATATTTCTGAAATGCTAGTAGCTTATGAGCCTCCTCGGACTCTGAGAACATCTGGGACAGGCCTCCTGCTCGTGCCCAGAGTTAGAACTAAACAGGGTGAAGCAGCGTTTAAGTTTCAAGCAGCAAAAACCTGGAACAACCTCCCAGATGAAGTAAAACAAGCCTCAACTTTAACAATGTTCAAGGGGAGGTTAAAAACCTTCCTTTTTAGCTCCGCCTACACCACAACTTAAAATGTTTTTTTATCTGCACTCTTCTTTTTTTATTATGCTTTTAATCTTTCTTATGTTTTCAAATCTAATTCTTGTAAATTGTCTTTTATTTCTGTAAAGCACTTTGAGTTACCTAGTGTATGAATTGTGCTATATAAATAAAATTGCCTTGCCTTGCCTAGAGTCATCCTTCAACTAGAAGGTGGGCGGTTCGACTCTCCCCACAGTTTATACAGTTGTGTCCTTGGGCAAGACACTTTGGCCCACCTTGCCTTCAGTGGCTTCTAATAACGCAGGAAATTAGAAGCGCTTTGGATAAAAGCGTCAGTTAAATTAATAAATGTATGTGACATTTTGTGTCACAATTGAGTACATTCTAAAAGGTGTATCTTTAATTGTCCGTTAAAAGAAAAGCACTTCCCACTGTCCCACATATTTTTTATACATCCATACATTATATATCTTTGGAGAGATAAAACCCTAGCCATCTGGTGAGTTCATTTCCCATGATGGATTCTGAGGCAAGGAAAAACTCTTTGAAACCACAAATGAAGCCAGGCATTCGATCTGCCCGTGTAAAAATATATAGCTCTTTGACGAAAACCATCTCCAACAGTACACATGCATTAGTAACCACTGTGACCACCACAGTGTCTTTGTTGTTGCTCTGCCTCTTTGAAAAGCATGCTGTACCGTATTAATGGTAAATCACTGGACAAGCCGATAACACAAAGTGAGCGGGTTCATGGTCTGTCTCCTCCAAACAGGAGTAAACACGGCAAAAACGTGGACCACTAATAGTAACAAGAAGAGAAAGATTAAAATATGAATCCACTTGGGTCAGGACAAAGAGCCTATAAAGGAGCAACCAGTATGTATTGAAGAGGAAAATGAGGTCTAGAGTCAGCCACAGCAACAGCATATACTGTAGCTCTGTATGAACATGCTGCTCAGCTCCAGTGGCGCGTATTAAATTAAATAAAAATGTATAAAATAAAAACAAATTGGATGGAACACACAAAGACAATACATTTGGTATTTGTTGCAATGACTTTTATGTTGCCTCACTTGATGGTAGACAGCAGATAGACAGGAAGGAGCATAAGGGGAATGACTTGGGCAAATGACCCAAATCAAACTGGGGTCTCCAGCGTAACTGGTGTGCACTTGGCCGACCTGATTTTGTCAACCATTCCTTTCTCTGCCAAAGCCTCTGGACTGGATCTGGACAGTCTAGAGGCTTTGGCAGAGAAGAACTATTTTCAAAATGGTTTATGCAGAACTTTTACCAAAGGACCAAATAACCAAACTGGTAAACACCTGAGACAGCTGCATCTGTTGGCGGGATAAAAAACTCTTAACACCAAAAGGCCCAGCAATAGTCCAATATCATCAGTTAAAGCTTTAAAGAATAAATCTTAGCCACCTTTATATAATCAATGAGCTTTATTGTTTAGTCTGGTATTTTGTGTAGTTAAATTTATAATCATGTATTTTTAACTTGGCATTATGTGACCAATCTTAAAAACTAAACTACACTTATTTGAGCATAAAAGGACCCATACAATGTATCGGTAACGGGAAGAAAAAAAGAAAAAAGAATAACTTGACTGTAAATCTAAAATACTATTTCATGGGTTTAAATTCAGTTGTTTAAAAGTATTAAACATTTCAATTGTTCAAATATGACAAATTATTAACCTATTGCTAGAAAAGTTATCTGTTTTCTTTTTAGATATTTCTTTTACTTTATGGAGACATCATGAGTAAGTCATTTAAAGCAATGGTCAATCATACATTGGCAGCACTGTTGCTTTACAGCAAGAAGGTCCAGGGTTTGACTCCTGGGCTGGACAAAAACACATTATGGTTATTTCACTCAAATTTGACAAAAAAAAGTACAGATACAATAGCTTGTTAGGCCATTATTAGTATCTTCATAGAAATTGTTCACTGTGTACGTGGATGTTCTCATTCATCCAGGACATAATTAAGAAAAACGCAGGCATCTCGACGTAGTTTTCAAGGTAAATTTACCTTTATTGTGTAGAGGAATTCTTTACAACATTGCATCAAATAATGAAGGTTTTTGCGCACACAACCCGCCAGTCATGGGGTCAACTAATGGTTTCTGGCAATCATTTTACCAGTGTCCACTTTATATAACTGGTTTTAAGCCTAGACCTCGGTAGAAAACTGGAACTCTGCTTGTACTACCAGATAACAAACGCTATCGTCTTAACAAGATTGTTATTAATGATGTCATAGTCGTAATGCAAGCAGGGAAGTCAATGGTTCTTAGCAATGCAATGGTTTAAAGGTTGACAGTTGCTGAACACACTACTTTTTTTCAAACTCCACAGTGACAATCTGACAGTGGGAGGAAAAAAAAGAGACAAAATGATCTAAAGCTTTGAGCTAACCCCTCTTCCAGTAAATATATCTAAGTTTGGAACAGTCAAACACTTGCAGGAGTTGTTTGAGCAGCAGAACACAAATAACAGTGGAGAGAATGACTGCGAGACAACAAGGTGTGAAGAATAAGAGATGTCAGAGCGGGCTTGCAAAAATAAAAAAAAATAATGCCACAAAAAATACTGTGGTTCGGTGAGACAAAGGATACAAGAACAAGAGATTGTCAGGTTTCAGAAAAAGAAAGATACATATTGAATTACCATCCAATTTCTAAGTCCTGCCATCTTTGTTCACTCTGACAAATTTGCTGCTTTTCTTACTGCTATATATAATTTTAGGAAAAAAATATTTGTTTTGCAGAGCAGCCCCCACTTGATTCGCTTACAATAAAATATAGCATGGGCTAAGTGTTGAAGGGTTGAGGAATGTAAAAGAGAAGTATGGCCTACATAAAGAAAGAGGCACACCCCAGTAAACAGATTGTCAGAGAAAGTAAGATGATCTTTGTGACAATATGCAAGTTCTTAGTGGACCTTGGTGCAGGTTGGGTCAATAAATAATAAATGTAAATAAATAAAAAATAATAAAAATATGAAAGAAGTCACTGAGCAGCATCTTGGGGCTTAGTTAATGCTCAGTGGAAGCATACTTAAGAAAGAACTTGGTCCGTTAAATCAAAGAGTAATTTAAAATTAGATATGTTTGTTAGCGTTGATTTGTGTCAGAAAATTGGTTTGGTAGATTGAAACCATGCCGCCTTAGTTGAAACCTCGATAATTGCGCTGATGCTGTAGTGGAGAAACATAATGTTCCTATAATCTTGGAGAAACATGTCCAAAAAGGAACGGGTATTTGAAAAAAATGCATAAATGCTCATCCACCCCTTCATAGTCCAACTAATGCACCCCAGCTTCAGCGCTCCATCTATATATCATCAAGCAGACTCCTGCCGATGCAATTAACCGCACTTAGCTGGCCGATTTGTAAGAAGCTGTGAAGTTACAGCAAAGCAAATTTCTCCACTTCATTCCTGCTCCGACAATTATCTCCCGTAACCTTGCCATAAATCTTTGGATGTTCTGTGCTGTAATTACATCTTTGTGCGCAAAACTACTGCACACTAAAGTCTTAATATAACAGTAGAAGTTTCGGAGAAAGGTTCAAGCCTGGTGTCATGTTTCACAAATTCAAAATATATTGAACTGACAGCCATTTATGAAGTCACTGTGGCAGCTGAGATCTAAAATTGTAATGTGGTAATTGCAGACTTCAGCTAATGAATGGACTGAATAAAACACACTAAATGTTTCAAAAATAAAGTGAATAACTGTTTTAATAAGCTTTATTAAGAGCTTGGAGGAAAAAAAACTCTACCATTAGTCGTGAATGCATATTATATCATTTGTATCCTTGTTTGCATTTAATAAGTTCTTATTCTAATTACTTATTGGGTGTGTTTTCAATGATAAGTGGATGATTTACTGCCTTAAATAGTTTTTTTATTCTCTTATAGGCCTCTAACTTTTTTTTTTTTTTTTTACTATTTTATTCTTAAAGCTGCTTGATTAAACAACTTAATATTCCATACAAGTTGTAAGCATTGTTATTATATAAGATATTTACGCTATGGCCCAGTAACCTGGCTCTACCAGATAGACTGTCTGCGACACCATGCCACAGTGCTTTAAATTTATAACGGGTTGGTGACTGAAGTTATATCAGTGAGTAATTGCAGTTTTATCCAAACAGAGCCACGTTATTTTAATTTTTTGTACATTAGCCACGGTATAACAACTGCTACATCATTGTAAATGGCCCAGCAAACACAACTCTGAAATGCAATTATGTTAATTGAAACCTGCCACAATATCTGGCACAATATCTTTAGCAATTGTGATTTTGATAAGCATTTGACATTTCAAAATGGAAAGGTAAACATCAGATTTGTCAACAACCAAAATTATCATTATTTTCAGTAATATATACATAGGAAAACTTTGGTCACAAAGTAGGTGGATGCCTAACTTATGCAGACATTTGAACAGAGAAAAATGAATGGCTAAATGAATGATAAAGATAAGAGGAATGTTCTAGTATTCAACTAAAGTGCAGCTGTAAATAAGCAATATCACACTCAAAGTGGAGTTATGTGACTGAATATTGTCACTATTTCAAGTTGAGAAGAGCTCTGCCTCTTGTGTAAAAATGCTTAAGTTTTAACATGACATAACAGGCTGGTGTTGGCAGCTGTTATTTTCAAGCTAGAAATATGACAAAATCAGATGCAAAAGATAAGGCGAGGTCTTCTGCTTGTAACTAAAGTCATGAGAAAATTATATGTCAGTTTAAGGTCAAAAGTGTCAGGTATTTGATTATATAATATACCCGTCTATATGTTCTGTAATTAAGGCAAAAAACGACTTCAGGTAATCAGAACAAACAACACTCGACAGTGCTTTGCCCAACAGCGCACCTCTCACCTGTTTGTGTCTGTCCCGGCAGGGGTTGAAAACATACATACATTAATCAAATGGCACGTCCTATACAATCAGCACATCATCAACAAAGTAAAATCAACCATGTCAACACTTGCTCATATTCGTATTCAGTTGGCAGACAAAGAAGCCAACTTCTTTGCAATGATGGCAGATAATCTATTTAAACAACAATCCATGCATCCAAACAAAAGTGTAACATACATCAGAAGTAATAAACTAAAGACTCGGACGCTAACAGCACCAGTCACATGACGTCAGCAACATGCACATGCAGGTATGTAGACACCCCTTGCTTGTTACAGGTTTCTAGCAGGATATACAGAACTCTGGGTGAAAAATTTGACTGAACACTGTTGATACATGCAGCCCATAAAGTGGATGGTGCAAGTACAAAAAGGACACAAGATGTTCACTTTTTACACTAATCAATTTCAGGAAGCATATTTACCATGTAGAGGGGGAGGGCAATTATATTTCCCCATGGGCCACATTAGGACCTTTGACTCGGTGAACACTGTGAACATGGTGAACTTGGCCAACACTTATTCTAAATAAATACAAATATCATTATTTTGGCAATTTACTGGGCCAGGCCTCAGCCACACAGTCTCGCTATGTGTCAGTCAAATGCTTGTGTTTGGCGGCATGCCTTGTAATTAAACACACCAACATACTCCTCACAAACTAAGCATGCAGCAGTACTTCTGACTTTAGTAAATAAATACTTAGAAGTCCATGCCTTGACTAAAAGTTCTGCATTCTGCATCACTCTCTCTTTTTAATCTAAGTTGATATTGTTGCACGCAGTACATTCAAACATGCTGTACAATACATTCAATGCATTTCCAATGTTTGCCAACAAGTCACCAACAGCGTAATTATTACGCACAGACATCATTTTGAGTGAGTTGTATTATGTACTGTACTGTACAATGCACATTATTATATTAGAGTATTTTTTCCCTTTTTATTTATATTCCCTTGCAAGTTGTAGTCAGCGAGCAGAGAAAATACACTCCCCTATTTTGGCCAAAAAGTGCTATGTACATCCACAAACTGCCTTATGTGTGTCGCTTGCGTAAACAATATTTTATATCCACTCAATCTATTTACCACTTAACATTTAACAGTATAATATTTATTATTGTTATTTTTCTTCTGGACACAATGTCAAAGAAACTCAGCAAATAAGAAAGACAATTAAAAAAAATAGATTTATGATTATAACATTTATTTTTACATAGAGACTATAGAATAAACTCAATGAACTTATAGTGTTTACAAGTGGTACATTATGTTTCATTTTAATCATTAGCTGCTATGGCCACTCCCTCAAGAGGAACTTCAAGCTATTTAAGTTGATGGTGTTTGACAACAAACAAGGACAAGACAAAACAGGTGGCATTGCAAATTGGGGGGTAAAGGGGAACATTGCTGTCTTTCCTCCAATTTATCCCCATACATATACTTTTTCTTTTCTATAATTAACCCCCGTTGATATTATGATTTGTCATTAAAACACCATCTTCTTCATCTTCTCTGTAACGCAAAAATGATTTTACACTTTAATGGAACATAAAGACTGTGCTAAACGCTGGGGCTTGTTACTCCACCTGAGATCGCTGTATAGTATATTTTTAATCTCCACAGATATAGTAAACTAGATTTTTCTCCTTCCTTGACACATGTTCTCTTTCACAGTGAATATTTAAATCACAGCTCTTTCATTGGCATCTGTAGCTTTGAAGCATTCCCCTTTGGGCACGAATTACACCTGAGAAACAGAAGAAAAAGCAAAAAAAGCCATGTAGTAATTATTCTCAATCATACAACACTCTTCTTAAAGGCCATACACATCTCTTTTACAGAGGAAAACAGTGTGGTTGCCCTTGTTCGAGTCATGTGCTGCTGTGTTGAAAGGCATGTACTCAGAAAGGTTTGATGTTGAAATAACATCTCATTTCAAATCAAACTTGACTGCAGCCATGTTCTGTGTGAAGACTGCTGCTGAATAATGAATATCACAAGAGTCTCTCCTTGTGTTTCCAACTGTCTTATCTCGTGGCTGACAGTCATCTCTTTTGTTTCTGAGCTAAGTGAAGGTGGCAGACGGCCCAGACTTCTCCACTGTAGATGTGGAGTTCACCTAAAGTTACTTCCATTACAAGCTAAACGGCTTGTAATGGAAGTAGCTTGTTTTCATCCATGTTTCATTTAATAAAAGTAAATTTAAAAGAAAACATTTAATTGACACACGCACAAAATAAATTTAAAATAGGTGTTTTCAATAACTGTACAATACTGTATAAATAAACTTTGTGCGACAGTGTTCACTCATGGTTTTAAAGCGATTTTGCAGGAGCCTGAAAAAATAAGACATATTGCAAAAGGCAATGTTTTTATAATAACTGTTTTTAATACCAGAAACATACATGGTTATGTACTGGTTTTACTGTAGGCAGCACACGTCATTCCACAGCAGTAGGACTCGTGTATAATGGTGCATTCCACTGCCATTTACTGTCAATATTATTATACCTCTGTTTCCTGATTGACAAAGGAATAGCTTTTTGCAATGTCTATGATCTTTTTCAGAGATCTTGTGCAGAGATGACAGAATCATAATAGTACAAGTCTTTAAATAAGGGCCTTTAACTCGCGGAAGAAGCATATTCAGTGACTCAGCGTTGATTTGCCATCTTCCACCCAGAACCAGTTGTGGAGCATCCAATGGTGTGCCCCTGGGGCGGGGGGTTGATCTAAAATAAGGTGTGGACTGTGACATATGGATATGGTCCTGGAGAGCTGAGAAGTATTGAGGCAAAGACTGACAAAGACATGGTAACCCTGATATGTGCCGGAAGATCAACAGTTGTGGGTTCTGTTTTGGTTTAGGTTATTAAGAGCATAAATGTAATTTTATGTTTTATTATTTGTTTATTATTATTTATTATTTTATTGTCCATTCTATAATGACTTGAGAATTGTTTGAGACAATTTATTTCTGATTTATTTGGATTATCTGTTGGTGATATGGTGAGTTTGTATTTTAAAAAAATGATGTTTACTTTAGCTAGATTCATAGAAAAGCACTTAGACAAAACACACATCATCCCATTTGTTAAAATTACTTTTTGTTAAATTTAATTAAATTCAGTTTAATTATTCATCCTTTTCATTCATTCATGAATGAATGATGAATGAATGAATCGATTTAATTAAATTCAACAGGTGTGTGGAGAGCTCTTGCCTTAAGTGGAGGAGTTCAAGTCTTGTTCAGACAGATAAGTGCGGCTTTTGCAGTGATGCAGTCAATAAGGTGGCTCGGGCATCTGATCTAGATGCCCCCTGGACCCTCCTGAGGTGTTCTGGGCACATCCCACGAGGAGGATGCCCCGTGGAAGACCTAGGACACGTTGGCGGGACTATGTCTCTTAGAAGGCCTGGGAATGCCTCGGTATCCCTCCGGAAGAGCTGGAGGAAGTGTCTGGGTGTCTGCTTAGACTGTTGGCCCCGCGGCCCGGCCCCAGTAAGTGGAAGAAGATGGAATAGATGGGTAATTAAATTGTGATTTACTGAGTAATGTTATAAAATTGTTGAAACTATGTACTTTTTAAAGTGGCAGTCATCTTTGAATCTTTGATGGCAGTGTCATATAAGGAGGGTGTTTGGGGCTGGGCATCATAGTGAATAACTCATTCATTTAATACACAATTTAAAATCTGTCCCAATAGGTCCATATAATGCAGGTATCACTTATGATTCTTTTTAAACATATTTTTTACAGGAAATTCTGGGGCATTTATAATTCAAAAGTAATTTTATTTTTTTTAGAGACAAATGTATTTTGTGCATAAAAAACAGCATGTCCAGCAGGCTGCCATAGCTGTTCACATGCTCTAAATAGTAAGAGTGCAAGGTGTGGAATTTCATTCTGCATATTTGCTACCAGATGTCACCAAAATCATGAAATTACACAACCCACCAGCTGCATATTTTATCCCTGTTGATTTTTAATTAGCGGGTCACAAAGCAGGAAAATAATATTACTCTGTACTTTTTGCTATACCTCTTAGATTCCCCCAGGCTCTGATGTCAGTACACAAGAACATACTGGCCTCTGAGTATTTTCTGAGTGGACGCATTTTAAAATTTAATTTTCAACAATTACCAATTTCACTTTGTATTCATTTGATGCTCCATGTAAACACAACTAGTATAACAGCCCATCAACTTCAGAGCTACATTACCTCTGAAGAGATATTCTTGAAAACAGCTGCTCACTGCTCGGGCTCTCCTTCAGAGTCTCCATGCGGCCCCTGTGACACGTCAAGCAAATCCAAATGGATGCCTCCAACTTTATAGGGGGAAATTAATGTGAATTTTCTGCATTTTGAGCAGCCTGTGCATCAACACCACATGGCACCATATGTTGAAGACACAGAGCCAAAAACTGGAGCAAGAGGAAAATGTTAAGGGAGTCATACTATATTTGTACAGATAAGTTTTATTGAAGAATACAAAGTAGTACAAGACTGCATGGCAAAATAGCCTTTATGGCATACAAGGCTAAAATTAAAATTCTACAAATATCACTTTTTTTAAAGGCTTTGTGCCCCATGTCACACAAAAAACGCAATTTCAGATAAAATGTAGCACGTAGCCATTACGTTTTATTCATTTCACATTACAAAGAAATGGAAGATGACAAGCTATTGCAATTGGCTGGCCTTTCACAACTGATTATACATTTCTGTCTGCTGCTTAAAATTGTGAAAAAAAAAAAAAAAAAAGATTATGCAGTTTGCATATTACTGAGCCAATCACCTCCACCTCCTTCCTCAAAACACTTTGGTGGCAAGTCGAATGATGACTCAAAATTGATAATGGCTCTGCAGCTTGTCATTAGAATCTGTACAAATTAAGGAAAAGTGATGTTTAAAGAAATATTTGGTGAGTGCTTCCAAATCAGTTTTGAGCGACGGGGGTCAAATCAGCCACCTCCTGATGTGACAATAGCATGATAGCTCGACGCGCCCAGACTAAATGGTTGCGGCTAGATGCTTCCAATTACCCGGCGTAAAACACTCCCGACTCCCTCCTAATTATAAACTCTTGTGAATAATCACAGCCCGGTGCAATTAATGGAGCAACTATTCAACTCCAAACTGGAGAGAGCTGCAGCATGCTCCCTCAGACGATGCCTTTTAATTTAGCATATTTCATTAGAGCCATCCGGATGTGAGATTAGACTTATGAAAAGTAACTGACCTTCTGACGCCACATTGGCCCGGCCCTGATTGCAAATCTTTCCCAGCCAACATATGAAAAATGTAATCAGAATTCTTCTATATCAGCATTTTAACAAGCTCTATAAAGCAACCAAAATGAGTTTTAAAAATGCATATGGTTGAATGAGGATTTTTTTTTGTGTGTGTAAAAGCTTGTAAAGACATGTCTTGCGGGTTAGTTCATTTCATGGGTTTTGAGATCAATTTCCCTGTAAAAATGAGCTCATATTCATAGCAATACTTTCAAAAATAGCTCTGTGACATGCAACAATTGCTGCCATTTTGAATGTCACAGTTATCATCTAAATGCCATGATGTCCGGATTAAAAAAACATGGCTGTCTTTGTTTGACACATTTAGCATTTTCACTAACAGATAGGTCAATCAGTTTCTAAAACAACATTAGGCTGTAGCAGACTTCATACAAAGAACAATAAATAATACAATTCTGTGGGATATCTAAGTGTACTTCTGTTGGTGGTTTTCCTCCTTTGTATCTTCTATTTTGTTTTATGTGCATCACTGTCTTTGAATGGCTTCACAATTTCTCTTCCGGTACCAAATACGATTGTACCACAGTATGTCTACTACCTCTTGGTTGTTCAGGACCAAGATTTGTAGGAGTATGTTTAAGGCCATTTTAACATATTAAATAACATAGTGTCACAACCCCTTCCTGCCTGTAGTCATGGAGTCAAGTATATAACTATGTCTGTGTATTTGTCCAGGCACGAGTGGAGCTGTTATACGTCAGGGCCCGACACTCCACACCTATTTAAGACCCGGCCTACAGCTGTTCTGGTTCTCTCTCATCTCTGGTTGTTGCCTGTGCCACTTTATCTTTTGTTTGTTTCTTGGTTTTTGTTTGCATCATACAACACTACACACAATATAAACATGCAATCATATATGCACCCGCACTACTGATATTACTGCTCGACACACCTGATTAATATCCTAAATTAATAACAGCTTATCTTAATTTAAAATAAAAGCACTATTTTTGGTATATTGGTTTGTCGGCGTCCACATTTGTCATGGCCTTGAGCCTGGTCATGACAATAACCATGGCTGAACTTCAGTTGATGAAAATATAGCACAGTTTCCTATCAAACGCTACACTCGGTGCTGCGTAGCAGTACACTATGTGGGAAGCACATGTCTCAAACTTGTCAAGAATTGGCCTAAATAACCTCGGTTGGTGACGAAGCTTGATCACCCACACCTGTGTTTGAACGCACTTGCGTGTGAGCAGACCTGGAGGTTATAAATACACATGATGCGAAATTGTCTTCAAGTTATCTTTGTATTTAAGGGCCGCATTGTGTTTTATGTGAAAAACCTCAGCCTTTCAGAAAGAAAGAGAAATAAAAAGAGATACAGGAATTGCCAGCATAACAGAGAAGTTGCCATTTGTCAAGCACTTTCTCTAGAAAGCCTTATAACCTTAATTTATATATATATATATAAATAATAAAAATATATAAAACTTTGTCCTTCACCTTCCGCGGGTGGTCTCATCCTTCGAGCTCAGGTCCTCTACCAGAGGCCTGGGAGCTTGAGTTTGGTAGGATTTCGTGATATCAGCCACTTCAGTTATGTTCCGCTGGTACATCTCATGTAGGGGTTTGTCCTCCCATGATGGTCCCTCCTCCAGCTCCTCTTCCGCTGTTCCCCATTGCCTGAGACATTCACTAAGCACGTCATCTGTCGGGGCCTTATCTTTGATGTACTTGTGGATCTTGGATGTTTCATCCTGGATAGTGGCTTTCACACTTACTAGTCCATGGCCGCCTTCCTTACGGCTAGCGTACAGTCTCAGGGTGCTGGATTTGGGATGGAACCCTCCATGCATGGTGAGGAGCTTTCGTGTCTTAACGTCTGTGGTCTGTATCTTTTCCTTTGGCCACCTTATTATTCCTGCAGGATATCTGATCACTGGCAGGGCGTAGCTGTTTATTGCCCGTGCCTTGTTCTTGCCATTGAGCTGACTTCTTAGGACTTGCCTTACTTGTTGGAGGTATTTGGCAGTTGCTGTTTTCCTTGTTACCCCTTCAAGGTTGCCATTTGCCTGTGGTATTCCAAGGTACTTGTAACCATCCTCAATGTCTGCTATTGTTCCTTCTGGTAGTGAGACCCCTTCTGTGTGGACTACCTTCCCTCTCTTTGTCACCATTCGACTACACTTCTCAAGCCCGAATGACATCCCAATGTCAGAGCTGTAGATCCTGGTGGTGTGGATCAGTGAGTCGATGTTCCGTTCGCTCTTAGCGTATAGCTTGATGTCATCCAAGTAGAGGAGGTGACTGATGGTGGCCCCATTCCTGAGTCGGTATCCATAGCCAGTCTTGTTGTTTATTTGGCTGAGGGGGTTCAGACCTATTCAGAACAGAAGTGGGGACAGAGCATCTCCTTGGTATATGCCACATTTGATGGATACTTGTGCAAGTGGCTTGCCATTGGCCTCAAGGGTGGTTTTCCATAGCCTCATCGAGTTTGCAATGAAGTGTCTTAGAGTCCTTTTGATGTTGTACATCTCCAAGCATTCAGTGATCCATGTGTGTGGCATTGAGTCATATGCTTTCTTGTAATCAATCCAGGCAGTGCACAGGTTGGTGTGTCGGGTTCTGCAGTCTTGGGTGACTGTTCTGTCAACCAGGAGTTGGTGTTTGGCTCCTCTGGTTTCTTTGCCGATGCCCTTCTGTGCTTTGCTCATGTATTGATCCATGTGCCCACTTATCTTAACCGCGATGATGCCTGACATGAGCTTCCATGTCGTGGAGAGACAGGTTATTGGTTGATAGTTGGATGGGACTGTACCCTTTGTGGGATACTTCAGGATCAGGATTGTACGCCCTTCGGTAAGCCATTCAGGGTGCGTCCCATCTCTTAGCAGCTGGTTCATTTGTGCTGCAAGGCGCTCCTGGAGTGCAGTTAACTTCTTTAGCCAGTAGGTGTGGATCCTGTCAGGGCCCGGTGCTGTCCAGTTTTTTATACCTGAGACTCTTTCTTGGATTTCTGCCGCTGTGATGGTAACTGGATTCTGTTCAGGGAGGTTGCTGTGGTCCTCTCTCAGAGCCACCAGCCACTGTGCATCGCTGTTGTGTGATGCCTCCCTCTCCATATACTTTTCAAGTATTGTTCAGTTTCCAGCCTTGGTGGTCGGCTCTGCTGTTATTTTTACCCTGCCACTGAGCGTACACTTTCCAGGCTGAGTTGCGAAACAGCCGGTTTATTCTTCTGGCTTCATTCTCTCTTGTGTACCTCTTTAGGCGGCTGGCCAAGGCTTGGAGCCTTTGTTTGGCAGTTTCAAGTGCTTCAGGTATGGTCATCTGGTTGTACCAATTGGGTACTTGTTTTCTCATTGCACCTTTCTTGGCCTTTGTCAGTTGGCTCACTTCTCTCCGTGCCTTTTTGATTTTAGCCTCCAGCCTTTGTTTCCATGGTGGGTACTGTTTCTCATGGTTGCTCTTATAGCCAAGCATCTCGAGGATCACTGCTGCTGAGGTGTATATCAGCTCATTGGTTTCAGTGATAGTTGCGGTAGGGATCGCACTCAATGCTGCATTCACATCTTCTAGGAGACTTTCTGATGGTACTTCACTTAGCCGTTGTAGTTGGCGTCGGGGTTGCCTTTCATTCATTCTCGCCATGATCTTGTCTTTCAGGTCAGTCACTGCCTCGTTCAACGTTATTGCACTTCTTGGGGCTTCGTACCCAATCTCTGGTTGGGGAGCCCTCGTTGGCTCTGACCTCTCGTCCTGGCTCCCCCTTGCCGTAGCATTTTTTGTGTTGTATCTCGTCAATCTCAAGTTGTGATAGCAGTTGCCGCTTGTGGATGTTGGAACACTGAGCTACTAGTTGCTTCGATGTAAGCGTGGACTGTGGGTTTCGAAGTAACCATTCATCCCACATCCTCTTCATGTAACCCCTCTGACTGGGGTTACTGGAGTAGTAGCATTGCTTGTTATCACATCTCGCCCATCTCTGTGTTGTTCTTGTTCCTGTTCTTGTTCTTGTTCCAGTAGCCCATTTGTCATCAAGTTGCTCTAGTTCCCCAACACCTGACGCAGACCTTGTTTGGCCGGTCGCCGTATGATCTGGCTTCTCATAGCATTTATTGTCTCTCATCATTTTTATGAGGTAGGCAGTAGAGCGAAGGGTCTTGCCTAAGGACCCCCACTGGATAGCAGCGCCCCGAGGGGGATTCGAACCCGGGTCCACTGTGTGAAAAGTCGTGTCCTATATATATATATATATATATATATATATATATATATATATATATATATATATTTATTAATTTATACATTTTGATCAGGGTCATTTGGGTAGTTTCTGTTGTCATCATGATTTAAAAAGAGTGACAATAAATTGCTTCACAACAACTATGAGTAAAAAAAACTTTTTTGTTATTCAAATTCTCTGAAAAATGGCCAAACAATTCAGCCAGGGTATTTTTAAACTTATGAGCACACCTGTAAATTGTATATATACGAGCTTCCTCGATGGACCGAGAAGTCGGCTTCTGCGCCGAAACCTTCAGGTGGGATGGTCCTCAACAGGATGTCCTGCCAGGAAATGTATATATAAACTCTCACCTTGCACTCTGCGGGCGGTCTCATTCATCCAAGCTCGGGTCCTCTGCCAAAGGCCATGGAGCTTAAGGGTTCTGCGCAGTATCTTGGCTG
This sequence comes from Neodontobutis hainanensis, assembly GCA_024349245.1. Taxonomy (NCBI): domain Eukaryota; kingdom Metazoa; phylum Chordata; class Actinopteri; order Gobiiformes; family Odontobutidae; genus Neodontobutis; species Neodontobutis hainanensis. The sequence continues at coordinate 1,314,610 of JALDNG010000043.1, read as the reverse complement.
TTCCTAGGACTGCGCTCTAGGAACACCTCAGATGTCAGGTGTTTTGTCGAGAAGTGAAATCAACATCAGGAAAAAGAAACTAGAAAAATACCAAAACCTCAAAGAAGAATTTGAAAAGGCCTGAAAAGTGAAGGCAATCACTTTGTTTTAAATAAACACTGACCCATGTATCTTGGATAATGTATTCATAAGCACCAATATCAAAAACCACCAGAATTGTGTGATTAAACATGGTTACAGCCTGCAGCAAAAGATGGCCTTGGATTCTTTCTGACTGTAGCTTGACTGTAGAAGCATTTTTTTAATACGTTATAAAAATGTAAATGTTTTGACATTGACAGCTGTTTGCTCATATGCACTTTTGCTTTGATGCTGTTTACTTTTTGATGAGCATTCATAAAATCCACCTCAGCTGGCATATATGTCTATACTATTGTTTGCATGAGGCTTGTTCAATTTCTTTTCATAAATTCTATCTTTAACTTTTTATACACTCTACAAAGTACTAGTGTTTTGGCACAGACAGACAGCAAAGAGAATTTAATTGTACAGGGAAACATCCTTACTGTGCGTATGACAATACATGCTTTGAATCTTGATTTTTGAACAACACAAGTTGTTTTTAACCCAGTACTCTTTGGAACATATACTGGGTAGGAGGAACCAAATCCCTTTAATATAATTGTGACATTTGCAAATGATTCTCCACTAAAATAAATGGAAAACAAGAGTAGTTGTTTAAATGCATAGACTGTTAAGTTGAAGCCCTGAACAACTCATGCACTGCTGCTTACTAACTAAGTCCTGTATGAAGAAGCAGTACATACTCAATGATGTTTCTGCATTGGAAGTAAATCCATCACAGTCCAGGGTGTAAAAGATCATGATAACTCAAACTGTCACTTGAACTGTGTGTGTCCTCACCTCCTCTGTTATCTCCCGCCACTGTCATTTGTCTCTATAATGAATGCTTCACTCTGCAAATCGCTTTAAAGAGGAAATTGTGTTGAAATTGGCTAATATTTTTATAAGAAAAACACTGCTTCATTATGCTGGGCAGTTCAACCAATAATAGGTGTGGCTAGGGCTTTGCTAGGGAAACAAAATTAGGATTCCTTGCTTAGTGCCTTGAGATCACATTTTGGTCCACAGGTGTTCATCTTTTTGTTGAAGAAACAACACAAGACCCGTAAAGCTAATATACAATATATGTAATCCTTAAATATGTGTGAAATCTGTGTGCCGGTATTTTATAATAAAATAAACATGTTTAATGGTGCGCAGTGGCTCAGTGGTAGAGCGGTTGTCCCTTAACAGGAAGGTTGGTGGTTCGATTCCCGCTCTCCCTACAGTTCATACTGTTGTTTTGTCCTTGGGCAAGACACTTTGCCTCCAGTGCAACAGCTCTGGTGCATGAATGTGTAAGAATTCTATTGAGGTTAGAGAGTCTGTAGGCGCAAAATGGCTGCCACGTCTCCCGCACCAGTGTGTGACTGTGGAGTGAATGAACAACGAATTCTGTAAAGCGCTTTGAGAGCCTTAAAAGTGCTATATAAATCCAATCCATTATTATAAAATTTTTAATGTGCAATCAAGGCTTTTTGCAGGATTTTAGGAATACCGAGGCCGACAAAGTGCTTGCAAGGGAATTGAGGGTATGACTAAAACTTTTTACATGGACTGTACACTAAAAACTGATAATGTCAACATGTAAACAAATAACAGAACGTTGCAGCCACTGCTGAGCAAGAAAAAAATAACTATTTTATACATATAAACATGTAAACACGTTTCAATATAACTTAGGTGTTATTACAGTCAATTATATTGAAATGTCTAGTCATACTGTGAACTGTAGTGGAGTTAATGAATGGAACTATACAAGTCCTTGTCAAGGTTTTTGACAACTAGAACAGAAACAAACTGCAGAACTATCAAACTGTAGAAAAATCAAGTCCATAGATTCTACAGTTTCAGTGGGGTCAACAGTCACAATGACATTATCTGCAAAGTTATCTTTATGCTGTGGCAATGTGGTCGTCTTAAAGCAAGACAGCCCTGAAGTCTATCTGTGAGGAGTCTGCTTGCTCGCCTGGTTATCTCTCTCATTAAGACAAGACAAGACATAACCCTAACAACAACAGCCGCCTCAAAAAGGGGGTACACATCACCCAGCACGTGCTAAATAATACTGAAAATAGGCAGATGTAATAATAATATGAGCGGTTGAGTGTGTACCTACAGCTACCACCAGTGTAAACCTAACCCTATGATCAATCAGTCTCCATACATTTGGTGAAATAAGTATGTTTTGAGTTTGCTTTTGAAAGCCTCAACAGAGTCAGATCGCTCTAGTCAGGGCTCTATAAGAAAAGGCTCTGTAGCCAGCAGACTTCTTTTATCGAGGAAGTTGAAGGAGGCCAACGTCCTGAGAGCGAAGGGTACGAGCTGCAGTATACCAGGTGATAAGGTCAGATAGGTAAGAGGGCGCGCGTCCACAAAGGATTTTATAGGTTAACAAGAGAACTTTGAAATCAGCTCTAACATGAATAGGAAGCCAGTGTAATGAAGCCAGGACCGGAGTAATGTGATCAAACTTCCTGGTCTTTGTTAAAAGTCTGGCGGCTGTATTTTGGACCATTTGTAGACTGTGAGTACTTTTCCTCGGCAGTCCAGAGAATAACGCATTGCAGTAGTCCAGCCTGGATGTGACAAATGCATGAATGAGAATTTCAGCATCAAAAAAGAGCTGCACCTTAGAACAACCAATATAACACTTGATTAGAACTTTGACACTAACGATCCTGCACCTGAATGGAGCAGAGTCATTAACGACTCTGCATATGTATGGCTCAGTGACACTTACCACCTTGCAGAATTGATAAAGTCTCTTGGAATAGAGACGAAACGTCTTCACCTTGAAAAAGAAGTCCAGATGCTTTTACTCAAATCTTTTCTTCATGAGGACAGGATGCTTTTGGGTCACTGACTCTGTGAGTTTTCAGATGTGTTTGAGGACTAAATAACAGATTTAGGCAGTAGACATCAGGATAACACGGCCTAACCAGACAACTCAACTAAAAGCTTCTACATTATCCATTTTCCTAACTGGTTGTGTTCCTACAAGGACAATAAAATACAAACCTAAAGGTTTGTCACCCATAGCAGGAATAAGAAAGGTTTACTAGTTTTTTTTACCAGCTTCATCTACTATCTATGCTGTCATTATTGTCTTTGCCAAATACTAATGGTTGCTTTATAATTGGCTAGCTACCCACATGATAATAAAGATTATACTTTAAACAGTAAGAGGTTGATGGCAGATCAATTTTATTCAATTTTACATTGTTTTTAAGATGGAGAAAAATGGATGAGGGAATTCATTTTATGTTTCATGGAAATTCAACATGTTAGGTGCTGAGCTTTGTGGTAATGGCTAAATCCAAGTGTCAATACAACTGATGTTGATATTGTGCTCACCAGAGTTCTCTCATCAATTTTGTAGAACAGTAATCATTGTGTCCAAATTGCAATAAAAACTTTGGTGACAGCATTGAATCAAAATTGTCAGGGCGTAAGACTTCTCATATAGGACCCGGCCCCTTGAGCCAGGACAGAGGCAGTGATAACAGTGGATCTCCTGGCAGTTCAATGCAAAATGTATTAACACAGTCGTATGTTTCTGCCTCATATTGAGCCCTCAATGTTCAGCGAGTGGAAAATGACAGAGGGGGAAACAGAGTTATAGAAGTTGTCTTATTGCACTGTATATATCTGCACTCTGGACACAATATGAGAGGCAATACTCCAACCTTTGACCTCTGAGGCTGGGGCGAAGGCTTTGGAATAAAATAGCAAAAGAAAAAAATATTTTTTTCAACATATACTGTACAAATCCATTTCTTGTTTCTGTGCATCTGACATGACCATGACTTATCGCCCCACTGTAAACAGTTGCCCTTAAAGATGGCATTATAAAGAAAATGATTTCAGCTCATGATTCAAAATCTTTTCTCTTCTAGTTTACATATAACAACTTTAACCAAAGATAAAAAAGCAAATAATGCTTTTTGCATTTATTGTAAATGTTTTAAAATAGCAGTATTGAAAATCCTCTCAAAATATAGGTATTTAGCACTTTTCACATTAGATCTATATATTTCTGTTAAGTCACAGTTTGTTCATTTTCAGCAAAGTTTTGTTGATTTTATAAATTGGTTTGTTCCTAATGCTTATTTGCCGCTTGGGTAACCCAGATACTTTTCTTGGAGGTGACACGTTGTTCTAAACCAGTTTACACACTACTGATATCAAAGGTCAGTGGTCTGTAGTTATATCCAGTCAGACTTATTCACTTTCTTAGGAAAGTTACAGCAGAGCTGTGACTATTCTTTCCATAGAACCTACATACAACAAGACTTTTTTTGATAAATAAATGACAAGACAAATGACAAAACATACAATGTGTCACAGCAGCTTTGCAGACTGTCCAGACCTCCTCTGCTACTTCCGGATTGGCTACCTTCTCCCCCTCTTCTCTCTGAACAGGAGTGAAGACAGGTGTGTTGGAGTCCTGGCTGATTTCTCACAAGCTGTATTAACTCATCATTACACAGTTATATGAGCCACTCTAGACAATTTCACACTGCCAAATTGTAATGCTTGCCCCAGTTAGTACTACTGCTCTAGCTTACCTTGAGTTTGTCCGGTTTTGCAAATATTCTTACATGTTTTTTGCTGTGCTGCTTCAGATCTCTGCTACCGAACCGCCTTTCAGCCTCATTAGTTCTGCCCTTGTCTGTTTCTGGAAGAAACCCGCAACAACCTGCTAACTCAACCCACAACTTGCAAATACTTTCTTTTTAAATAAAATATGACCTTGAATGCCTACCTGTGTCTGCCTCTGAGCTCCCTTGCCTACTGAATATACCAGCCTGTGACAGCTTCAATACATTTTGGATTTATCAATAATTATAATTACTTACCTGATCAATAATAAGACACTAGTTTGAATCGGATCAATAATAATTTTGTCTGATACTACTCATACTCCTTGTGTTTTATTTACTATATTTGTTTTATTTTTGTACCATTTTCTCTTTCTTTGTTGAACAGGTCATTACTGTGGGAATTCACCAGTGGAACAGGCAGCATTGTGTTTGGTCACACGTTTATCTCATCTGATAATATTTTATGATGTGTAAATATTGAATTAATTCAATCAAATCAAATTATTTAATTAATTTATCAAATTAATTATCAAATTAATTAATTGTTGTCTTCTGTGCACAACACACACACACTATTAGTTTAATAAGCAAAATACACACTAAAAGCCAGACAATGTAAGTAGAAGATTTATGTATACAAATGAAAATATATGCTCAGCTACTGATAAAGGGGTGCTTGATGGATACGGGGATAACTGGACATTTCTGTTTATTTCCTTGTCCCTGGAAAACTACAAAATGAAAATATTGTATATATTGGTTAAGGTTTTGATTCTCTAATAAAATTAATGAGGTAAAATAAAGACAAACAGACAAAAAGCTTAATAAACACTTGTAATTAACTTTTTCTGAAAATAGGGGGGTGGCACTAAAGTTACTAAAGCCACTAGCAGTGATAAATGACTCAGAAACAGAACAGGGTAAAAGCACAATTTAAATACTACTTTGATATCATAAATATCAAAGTTATACTTACTTCTAAACAGAAAATTTGTTTTAGAAAATGACGCTTCTTTGCCCAACTATTTTTTTGATAACAGCGCTGTGCATTATGGGTAATAGTCGGATGGGAAAGGCAACAAAGAAACCACAGATGTATCCTTGGTATTCTTGCAAATGGAGGACACACGCCTTCAAAGCCACCCTATGTCGCTCAGCTGGCCTGGGAATGCCTTGGTGTTCCCCCGGAAGAGCTGGAAGAAATGCCTAGTGAGTGGTAAGTCTGCTTAAACTGTTACTCCCATGACCCGGCCCCAGAGAAGTGGAAAAAGATAGATGGATGGTAATGTTGGCCCTATAATAATTATGTGTAAACAATTGCATGTATTTAATTTTATACAAGAATGTATTTTTGTATTTTTGTGGTGGTGTTAATGTGTTAATGTTCTTTGCAACAATGGTCACAATCTAAAGTTCAAAAAAAAAAAAAAAAAAGGAAATGTTTTGGGTAATTTTGTTCCAAACAATAATTGCCACTTATTGTCAGTTGCAGAGAAGTGAAAGACCAATTGAAAATGACAATTGAGGAATTTTTACTGTTTTGTGGATATTTCTGGACCAATCACAGATTTAAATTTTCTTTAAGATAAGTATGGCTTTTTGTAGCATCAATAACTGCTATGTGATGAATTATCTAAATATGTTACGGTAATTGCTATGTAGGTAGGTTGTTATGAATGTGTGTGATTGTGGTGTGTTTGGTGGTGGTCAGAGAGGTTGATGGTCTACTACTGGGAATGTGTGTGAATGGGGTGAATGGAAGCATGGTGTAAAGTGCTTTGGATTTTAAAAAATAAGTGCTTTATAAATGCATGCCTTTTAGCCATTTTATTTTTGAGAACTGAATTTTTGTACATCTAATTCTAATTGATGCAGAGTGCAGTGAAAAATTCAATGTAGAAAGATACACTGCTATTAAATGCACAAAAGTCCAAAAACAGAAAGCTGCTCGGGTTCAGATCAGGGGGGCCGTTCTTAATTACGCCCCTCCGGTGTCACTGTTGTTGCCCACGTGAATGTTGAAGTCCGTCAACTTCTTGCACAAGACCAGGCTCCTTCCCTTCCCCAGCGAGGTGACATACCACGTCCCTAAGACCAGTTTCCGTGTCAATAGATTGGGCTGCTGAAGCCCCTGCCTTTAAATGCTGCCCGATCCACTGAGCACCAGCACAAAAAATGTAATAATGAAATAAAAATTTGTGTATTGCATACTTTTATTTTGAACATACTGCTATATAAATAAAAGTGCAATAACATTTGGTTTGCAAACACTTAATAAGGTGCTTTTTACAGCAGTTAAAAGTTAGTAGCAGTTGAAATATTTCTTGTAAATCTCAACTTAAGCATTAATGTAATCTAATTAAATATTAAACCAAAAATATAAGCCACTGCCAGGGCATTAATATTTTGTTTAGTTTGTTATAGAAAAACAAGTTATGTCCAGAGCCTCGATCATGACATTATAACAATGTAAACAATATAAATGTCTGTGTAGAACCTTGAAGCCGCGGTGAAGGTCAGAGTTGGGTCCTGGTGGTGCTAAAAGTTGTGACTCGCTTAGAGACTATAACTAACAAATAATCTCAAATCTGATGTGCGTTTGGTAGGTTTATTGCAGAATAAATAATACAGCTCAGCAGATAGATGATGGATATGAACCAGAATGCATAAACAGATAAATATATAATCTCAGCCGTTCAGTATGCTTTGCGTTGCTTTGCTGTTGGCTTTGCGGTCAACAAAAATTGCGGCTACTCGTACCTGACTCTCAACCACCTGGCCTCCTGAAAGTGCACACCTTTACAGACCTACGTGCACGTGCCTGTGCTCCCGTGAGCTCCGCCCCCTCATCACCAGACCAACACATACACACAAACACACCCACACCTACACACAAACACACACACAGTGCACCCATGTTCTGTCTCCTACAGTCTGTTTTGTGTTTTCATTACAGTCAGAGCATGTGAGTGCAGTTCCTGCTGTTCGTCACTGTAACGCCACAAGCTACTTATGGTTTCCTAGCGATGTCCAGTAGTGTCCGGTGAGGGCAACAACTGGTGCACGTTGTAATGCCGTCGATTTAGTTGTCCTCTCCATTTCCTACAACTCTTGTATTCTTGTGAGGGTGCATCATGAGGGCGGCTCAGACGTGCAGTCATTCATTGCGATCCTAAGAATGTTCTTCAGACTGACATCTTTCACAATACTAATCGGCCGACGTTAACGCGCGATAAAATAATTGTTGGCAGTGGCTCAGTGGTAGAGCGGTCGTCCTTGAACCGGAAGGTAGGCGGTTTGATTCCCACTCTCCCCACAATTCATACTGTCGTTGTGTCCTTGGTCAAGACACCTAACCCACATTGCTTCGTATGAATGTGTAAGAATGTTCAGTGAATGTATGTGGTGATGGTCGAAGAGGCCATAGGCGCAAAATGGCTGCCACGTCTCTGTCAGTCTGCCCCAGGGCATCTGTGGCTACAGTTGTAGCTTACCACCACCAGTGTGTGACTGTGGAGTGAATGAATAATGGACGGCCTGTAAGCGCTTTGAGTCCCTTGGTCCCTCCGGAGAAAAGCGCAATATAAATCCAATCCATTATTATTATTATGATTATTATGATTATTATTATGATTATTATTATTATTATCAATTCATAAATGCGTTAACGCGAAAATAACGCGTTAACTTGTCCAGCACTAATATATATATATATATATATATATATATATATATATATATATATATATTATTCATTTACAACAGTTCCAGGACAAGTTTGTGCCAGTTAAATATTTTTAACTGGCAAAAAGCTTACTATTGCAAATCCAATACAGGAAAAGGTTTCTTTATGCAGCATTTGATAGGATGGCAAGCAGTTTGTCAGAGTCTGGACCAACATTACTGTCTCTATAGCTCAAGAGTAGAGACACAGTATCTAGATTCAAAGTCACTCCAAAATTTTCCCTTCCACTGATGTACATTTCAGGGTTTATTTTGTGCCTTTTAACCTGTACACGGTACACGATGAATCATTTTAAACTAAAGCAGTCTGGCATGGTTACAAACAGATATTCTTTTTGTTTGGTTATCACTTATTGTTTTCATCAGCTATTGTAGCCTTAATTAGGATCTTCTTATTTATATCTGTGCGCTTCCTCTGCATTAAACAACAACTGGTTCAATGTAGTGTCCAAATTAAACTCTGCTTGACTTGGCTTTAATGTGCTGCATAATGTGTTGTTTCCACCCTGTTGCTGTCCGGCTCTGTGACTAGTGACTCATCTCAGCCTGGCCTCTGAGACCCCCCTCGTATTTAAGTCTGCACTTGAGTTGACTCTGTTTCGGATGGCCGAGCAGCCTCGCTAAGTTCCCCTTGCCAGGAATTGCAAAAAGAAAAATCAAGGCTCAGTGCTTGGGCCAGAGGCTTAGAGCAAGATTTGGGCAGAAGGATCAGTGTGGAGCAGAGCTGGCTGCATGCAACAACGTTGGATTATCTTCCAGCCTCTCTGTGGGAAAAGCACTCTGGGAAAGTGTCAGTGTTATTAGGCTAAATGTTATATTTATGTATATATATTTTTATTTATATGTCAAGTGATATTTGTGTTTTTGTTTGAGGTACAGTCTTATTTCTATTTTTTTTAAGTTATTTAAGTTAGTGATAACATAATCTGAATCATTGTCCCACAAGATGATGTTACAGTGGTTTACAATGGTCTTGGTCTTGACAACAGTGACACAGTTGGGCTCTTAACACAATCCTGGTAAACAGTGAAACCCAATGAACTAGATTAAAAAATTTTAAAAAGTCATAAGCAATAACTCTGGCTGTGGTTTGGTTTTACATTTTGAACTCTAATCAGAAAAGGAACCCATAAAACTTCATGCAAGTTCTTTTAAAGGATGTGTTCCCTGTCTTCTCTGGCAACGGAGGTGTAAAAGTTAAAAACAATTGTTGAGGCTGTTTGTCAGTAAAATAAATGTGTTTGTTGCATGGATTTCACATGATTCAGGTTTATACAGCTAAGAAAACCATATGTAAATACAGATATATTAATTCATTGATTAAGCACATACCTACATTTCAGATGTTCAGGGAGCCAGCAGAGGGGGGCTAAAGATGCTGCAAGTTGCTGACACCTGGAATAGACCACAGTTTCTCAAAAAATCTTGACATTTAACATTAACATTTTCGCATTAATTATTATATTGAGTGCTTAGAACCTTAGTGTGTCAATGACCTTTCACAAACTTTACTGGAGGAGCAAAATAATGGCCATATATTCATCTGGTTTTGTGTAATTAAATATATTTAATATACTTTTTATTTAGAGTAATATTTAATGCCATTTAAATAGATAGGATATGCAATGACTGAACCTCCAGCTCAGAGATAGTTTTTTTCTTTATCAGAATGACACAGGGTCATAAAAATAAAAAATTTTTGAAAACTATTCTTGAATGCTTAGGTTTAAACACCACTCCGCAAACTACAGCAGCTTAAGAGGGCTAAATTCCTAATGTTTGTGGCTGGGCCTGCAATGCTACATTATTCCCTGAAACCAGGCAAGTCTTTGACAAAATGCATCAAATCTTGCAGTGCATTCACTTATGGATGAATTTTTTTTCTGATGCATTAAACATTTCTTGGACATTTATAAGTTCCCATGTCATTTCACTGGAAAACTCATTTCTAACGTTCTAGTTTTTCTAAGACATGTGGGAAAAACTCTTAGGTCAGTTAAATGTCATTCATGTTTAAGATTCCTCTCTTCACATGCTCCAAGGCATTAGTGAAGACAAACACAGAATGCCATGTTAGGACTCCCGGAGCTATCTCCTGTGATCACTTCACCGCGGCAGACAAAAGCCTGACAGAGGATAACAGTGCAACTTTGCTGTGTGAAAAGCTGGTTTGATGTTGCATATCATACACACTTGAACAGCTTTGCTTCAAAACCCCCTCAATACATCACAGCCGCGGGGCATTTGCTGTGAAAATGTGGAAGTGTGTGCCATGTTTAGTTAGATTTTACTGTGTTGGCTCATGAGAGACAAAAAAAGTTGTGCAAGATTTACTTTTGGCACCTCTTGGTTTTGCAAAACTCTTTCATGCCGGTTTCAACACACAGGGTAGTGTTATCATGGAGGAGGCAGGTTTTTACACAGTCTTCAGCCTCGGAGGATACTGGATAAGATTGGCCAAAGAAAAGATGATGGAAGAAATGATTTGAAATTTGATTATATATAACCACTTCAATAAGCACTACCCATGAGGGAAATTGAAATTGTAGTTTGGGATTTAAAAAAAATATTCCCTGGCATCTCATTTCAGGGACTTTATCAAAACCTGTCTAACTCCTGGATTTTATGTTACTGTGCATACATTTACAATGACAAAGACCAGGACCTCTTTTGACAAGAAATACTGCATTCATCTGCAGATCAAGCTAAAAACAACAAAAAAATTAACACCACTTTGTTACCATAGATGCGACTCCCAATCCAACATTTGCACGTCACAACAGTTGGAGACCTGGAGCAAAGGCAATATCACATATCCATGATAAAAAAAAAAAAAAACTAAAGATACAAAATTTAAGGATTAGAATGGACCATAACACAACTGACCTATCCCAAGTGTAATATTTCAAATTGGAATAGGAAATGGACCATTGTGGAGACCACAGAGAATAAAAGAAGAGGCACTGGATAACCAACCGACCCACACAGACACACAGTATATATAGGAATAGGACACCAAGTCTGTAAACATTCTTTTACTGCATGCTCTCCCTTGTATATTTTCCAATACTATTATTGTCAGTGAAGGTTCTCTGTCATCCTGGTGATCTTGAAAACAAGGTTAAATATCAATAATGACACAAAAACTTTTTTTTTCACTCATTCAACTCAGTTAGTTTTTGAGTGTAGCCATTTATGTCAAACTACAGTGTTTACTCTTTTTAAATTATAATGACAACAGAAACTACTCAAATGACCCTGATGAAACGTTTACATACCCTGGTAATTTTGGCCTGATAACATGCAGGTTTGAATGGTTACTAAAGGTAGCCATCCTCACCTGTCATCTGTTTGCTTGTAATCAGTGTGTGTAGAAAAGGTCAGTGAGTTTCTGGGCTCCTGACTGACCCTTGAATCTCTTATCCAGTTGTGCACTGATGTTTCTGTCTGAGTCATGTGGAAAGCAAAAGTTGTCAAAGGATCTGCGGAAAAAGGTAATTAACGTGTATTAAACAGGGTACGAATATAAAAAGATATCCAAGTCATTGAGAATGCCAATCAGCAGTGTTTAAACTAATTAAGTAGTGGAAAATGAAAAGGTCATGTAGACCAACAAAAATTTTAAGCATAACTGCCAGGAAAATAGTTAGGGATGCAAAGAAAAACCCACAAATAACTTAAGCTGAAATACAGCACACTCTGAAAAAATGCAGTGTGACTGTTTTAAGATACGCAATAAGGAGGCACTTGAAGTAAAAATGGCTGCATGGTGGGAGACTCTAGAAGTAAGCCATTACTACTCAAATGCCACAAAGCATCCCACTTACAATATGCCAAACAGCACAGAAACAAGCCTCAAAACTTTTGGAATAATTTATTTGGAGTGATGAGACCCAAATTGAACTTTTTGGCCACAACCAGCAATGTTACATTTGGAGTGGAGTCAACAAGGCCTATGATGAAAGGTACACCATTCGTACTGTGAAACATGGAGGTGGAGCTGATGTTTTGGGGATGTGTGAGCTACAAAGACAGAGGAAAAGATGAATGCAGCATGTTATCAGAAAATACTGGAGGAAAGATTGCACTCATCAGCCCTGAAGTTGTGCATGGGAAGTACTTGGACGTTCCAACATGACAACAATCAAAGGCACAAGGCCAAGTCGACCTGTCATTGGCTACAGCAGCATAAAGTGAAGGTTCTGGACTGGCCTCAGTCTCCTGACCTCAGTATCATTGAGTCACTCTGTGAGGATCTCAAACGTGCAGTTCATACAAGTATTTACAGGAACTGGAGTCCTTTTGCCAAAAAGAATAAGCAGCTTTACCATCTGAAAAAATAAACAGCCTCATCCACAACTACCACAAAAGACTTCAGGCTGTCATTGACGTTAAAGGTGGCAATACACAGTATTAAGAACTGGGGTATGTAAACTTTTGATCAGGGTTATTTGAGTAGTTTCTGTTGTCATTATAATTTAAAAAGAGTAAATGCAATTGTTTGAGAATAAATGGCTTCACCCAACCACTAACTACGAGAGAAAGAAAACTCTTTCTTGTAATAATTTATATTCTCTTAAAAATGCCCCCCCCCCAGAAAATCACAAATTCAGCCAGGGTATGTAATCTTATTAGCACAACTGTATATCTAGAGGGAGGGGTTTGATCTGAAACTAACTCTGATTGAAACAGTCTCATAGTCGTTACAAAGAAAGGGAAGGTTTCTCCTGGAGAGTTAAGGCTCAGGTGAGTCTTTAGTGTCACTGTTCAATTCATGGTAACAACTATGAGACCAGAACAGTCTGGTCCAATCAGAATTCAGGTGAAACTCCTCCCTCTAGAGATATAAGCTCAGCTCTCTTCCCAGTTAATCTCAGAATTGATAAAGTCTCTTGAAATTAGAGACCTTGAAAACTGAGTTCAGATGCTTTAGTTTTAACCTTTTCTTCAACAGTATTATTGTGATATATGTGAACTGTGATCATGTGAATTTTCCCATTGTGGGATCAATAAAACCTAATCTAATCTTAACAAGTAAGAACAGAAATAAACCTGGTACAACAGTACAGATGGAACTGTTACAGTCCATATTTTCATACTTCCCATAACTTACACTGAACAGGTCTTTAATATACCCATATATCTTGAATAATTGAATGAACAACAATGTAGAACTTTGGCATGTTGTCTTCTGTAGCCTGACCTACCAGACCCTTTGACTTTCACTTAATTTTTTATAGCATCGTCAAGATGGTCTAAAACTTCTCCCACTGACCATGTCTTCCATCGAGGGGCTGGAATAATTATTTGTTCAACCCTACTAGACCAATTACATTGGTCCAAGCAAATAATGATACTGCCACCTGAATTTTGATTGGTTGTATGTGTATCTGTGCTTCCTTCCAGAAATCAAATTTAAATCATAAGAGGCTATAGAATAATAATTTTTATAGAATATAAAAGGGACTCAGGATGGTTGGCCGGTCTAAGTCATCCATAGTGAGATAAAAAAAAAAAAAAGGATTGAAATGTAATTGTATATGAATAGTTAAAATAATAATAATTTTGTAATTACAATGCACTATTTAAAAGAAGTATAAGAAGACAATTGCAAGCTTGACTTTGATTTAGAACAGGCCTAATCAAAACCAAAAATGGGTTGCAGAGTGTGTGGTCAAAATATATATTGCATTCAAATGTAGTTTAACTGTTCAATTCTGTGCAAATTTTATTATGACATGTATACTAGCTAATTTCTCTAACGGCAGTTTCAATAAAAGGTGACAGGTTAGGTTTAAGTTGTCGAGACATAAACATGTTCTAAACGGAATAGGTTGACCTTTTTTTTTTAACCTAAAAATTGTGAAACTTTAATTTTACAGCAAATCCATAAAGCAACACCAGTAAAATAAATAAACATAGACTGACTTCATTGATAAAAGTTAACATTTTTTTATTTACTTCAAAAAAATAGAGCTTTAATAGAAAACTTATACTTACAAAGACTGCAAAAAAACAGCATATTCATTCCCCTGTACTTTTCTTTGACAGTTGTATTGTTAGAACAAATCAGTATTGAACTAAAGACCTGCGGAGCACTGTTGACACTTTTCAATTGGTTAATACTGCCATCGCCATAGTAACTTCAAACCCTAATATCAAATGCACATATCACCAAGTCTACTGCAAAGAAGTATTTAGATGTGGTTCAAGTTTTCAAACTATGGAAGTTGCAGTTTTTGCTTCTAATCCAATCAGCTTCTCTGAATACTTTTAATCAAACGTTCCTACTTTCTAAAAGAAGATAATTATCGTAATGCCACGGTGATATTACAATAATATAATTTCCATTCATATGTTTCAATCAAGCAGTGCCACACATGAATTATGTATGCTTCATTTTCTCTTTATAAGAGCGTGACACTCATCTTTAATTGATTTCAACACACTCACGCATATTAAAGAAAATAATGTCAGAGACTGCTAAATGAAAGAGCAGTGTAAGCATCACTTATGGAGCATTTTAGGCCAGTGGCTCCAGGGAAATTTTAATTATATATATAATACACCCCCAGTAGTATTGTAGTATTTAGTGTTGATGTTGTTTATGGAGCTATAGGGCAAAATATATTTATTTATATATATATATATATATATATATATATATATATATATATATATATATATATATATATATATATATATATATATATATATATATATATATATATATATATATATATATATATATATATTATGTTGACATTATTCAAAATACATTTTGACTGTCTTTGTTTGAGTCAGGACTATGTTTTAAGTAGTGTATAGCAACACTCAGAACCCAAAGCAAGTTCTGTTACTACCTTCATTATTACACCTATTGTTGGAGGAAATGTTGTGTCTGCCTTTGAGCACTGTTAGTAGGCTGACCGGTTAGCAGCTGGATGTCAGTGACATGTAAGATGAGCAGGAAACAGAAGTTGCCGTAGTTCAACTTTTTTATGTTTTATAAATGTCAAAGTGTTAGGTGCTCAAGTGCAAAAGGTGCAATGGAGGCAAGTGGAGCTCCGTCCTCTCTGGCAGTAGAACATAGAAAGATTAACTAAGGTGCTTTAAATACTGTACTGTACTACTGTACACACTAACTGGGTAAAAAACATTAAAATTCCACAGGTACTTTATTAACTTTATAAAACTCTGTTACAATCCTCCTTAAAATAAGCAAAAAACATAACCATATTTAAAACACAATACAATTTACAAACCCCAAAACTAAACTCCTAGTCTCAATAACACCCATTAACCATAAAACAACCCCCTTTGTTTTATCCCTCACATCCTTTGCCTTGGTTTGGCCTGGAAGCTTTTTAGTGTCTTTGTCTTTTCCCTGGGGCCTCTTTTGAGGAGAAGAATGGTGGGTAAAACATTAAAACACATAAACTAAAACCACCTTTAACACATACTACACTTAAAACCAAACATGCCATTACACATATATATTGCACATTTCTCGATACACATTGTTTGTTTCTCCTCACAGACCAGCAGCCATCAGTCCAAAAGTGCTCCAACTAGAGGGCGGTTGCTAGAAGCTGGTTAAACAAACTCAGAGTTGCAGAGTAAGTTGTTAATAAATTCATTCATTTCCCACTGCTTTGTCTCGTTAGGGGTCACGGGTGACTGGAGCCTATCCCAGCAGCTTTGGGCCTTAGGGGGGGTACACCCTGGACAATGGGGAGTTAGTCGCAGGGCTAATATTTAGAGACAGATAGTCAGACAACCATTCAGTCTAACATTCATTCAGTAGGGACACTTTCGAGTTGCTAATTAACCTATACATTAATATCTAACTACTCTGCCACGTGCACCAAACAAAAACAAACAAATTCAAACTGGGTAACTTTGGGTTTATCTGTTGCATGACACTGGAAATTTGAAAGGCGGTTCGATTCCTCCTCTCTCCACAGTTCATACTGTTGTTGTGTCTTTGAGCAAGACTGTTAACCCACCTTGCCTCCAGTGGTATTCCAGCTGTAACACTGGTAAATGGAAGCATAATGTAAGTCGCTTTAGATAAAAGCGTCTGCTAAATGACTAAATGTAAACGTAAACCAATGATCACTGGGTGTATCTGTGCAGTAAAGAGCCAATAGCAATCAACCTGGAGGGAAAATGGGGTGGGACTATTTTTGCTGAGAAACAGAAAGCTTGGTCACAGCCAAAAACAGGAGAAAGAGAAAAAGGCTGATTGTGTAAGTTTTAAGAACATAATTGTTATTGGCTCAATCTGACGGTAGACCAACTTAAAGACTCCTGGCCTCAACATATTTCATAATGTAATATTTCATAGACCTAAACCAGCTTCTAGCAACAGGCCTCAGATCTGCAGGTGACATTGTAAAACTATCAAATAATTTACTAAAACCCTATTTGTGTGCAATGTCTTTTTATTTGTGTGCAAATTTACATTTGTAAAAAGTGTTCTATAGTGTGGGTGGCAGTTGCTCAGTAGTAGAGCTGCCCACAAACATCGAAAAACATCATAATCATCATCATCACGCTCTCCGCAGTTCATACTGTGGTTGTGTTCTGGGACACTGGGACACATTTAACCCACCTTATCTTCAGTGGTAACGCTGGTAAATCGCTTTGAGTGCCTACTAGGTGGAAAAGGGCTATATAAATAGAAAAAAATGGTGTGTATACTGTAAGTTTAAAAGAACACTTGATTTAAAATCTTGAGACCAAGTTTTGGGTCCTGACCCACTGTTTGGAAAGAGCTATTCTGTACAATGGCGAGTTTCAAAGCTGTAGTGAACCCTTTCGTACCTGGAACCAACAGCCTTCAAAGGATTAAAGATTTATACATCTGACTCTTTACCGACCCTTTTCAGACCCTTACAACTGTTTATTCAGACTGAGGAAAACCGAAGGAGATTTGGATTTGATTAGCAACTCTGTGCTAATCTGCCCCAGATGTTCCCCGATGTGTGTTAATATAATAATAATAAGCTTTATTTTATATAGCGCCTTTAAAAAGGAATCTCAAAGCACTTTACATACACTTACATACATATAAAATTAAAAGATAAACAAAACAATAGAATCAATTAGAAAGCCAAAGTAAAACAAGCGAAAATAATAAAAAGAGTCACATAAAAGCTATCCTGAAATAGTACGTTTTAAGTAAAGATTTAAAAATACTAAAAGATTCTGCATTCCTAATCTCAGAGGGCAGGGAATTCCACAGTTTAGGAGCCAAGGGGGAAAAAGCCCGATCACCCATGGTTTTTAACCGTGTTTTTTGGACAGTTAAGAGACCAGCTTCAGAGGAGCGTAGTGCGCGTGAGGGAGTGTAGAGAGTTAAAAGTTCACACAGATATTGGCGGGCTAGATTATTCAAGGCCTTATATGTGAGCATGAGAATTTTAAAATCAATACGAGTACTAATAGGAAGCCAGTGCAATTTTTCAAGTATTGGTGTGATGTGCTCCCTTGCACTGGTTCCTGTTAAAATTCTGGCAGCTGAATTTTGTACCAACTGCAGCTTATTTAGGGTAGCTTTAGAGACTCCGGCCAGCAATGCATTACAATAATCAATGCGTGAAAACACAAAGGACAGCAACAGGAAACAATATTTACAGCTTTGTTTTTCCACTACTTCAAAGGACGTGAAAGTGTTATCTCACGGAAAAGCTAGAATTTCTGGCGGCATTTGACACGTCGTAAATCGCAAAATATACGATTTGTATATTGAAACAAGCCAGACACAGGGGGAAAGTTCTTTCATGTATTCTTCTAGATTGATCCAACACTGCCCTCTTTTGGTTAAACAGAGTAACGACTCTGCTTCAAAACTAAAGACAATTCTCTGTTCTGGTCCATTGAAGTGTATATTAAAGACTCATATTGAATGTGTCACCTTCATGTTGTTCATTACAGCCTCCAGAGTGATAACGATATAAAAGACTTCTGTCTTCATCATCCTTACAGCTGGCTGTGTAATGAAATGGATTATCCTATGTTTTCAGGTGGAGCAGCTAATAATGTAGATGTGTTTGATATCAACAGAATCCGAGATATATTTCCTATGTCTTTATGCTACAACGCAAAAGCAATATGGTTTTTAAATGTGTTTAATTCCTTTATTTGGTGGAATAAAGAGAGGTTTATTTCCGAACCCCAAACTTTTAAGTAAACTCCCCTTTTGACCAAACTTGTGTAAACACGCCCTCTTTGCGTCGGTTACTAAAGGCCCTGAAGCCCGGAAATCTCTCTTCTTGGTTTTTCTTTACTTTGCTACTTGGTCTCTCTCTTTGTACCTTCTTAAATCTCCGCTATTTAATTTACTTTTGTAACTTTCAAGCTTCTAGCCTGCAGGACACGTGAATTTTTCATCTTTTAAAGACTCCGCGCATTGATTTTGTTTCGAAAAACTTTCCTGCTGGACGACGTCAAATTCCTGAGTCGGAAGTGAATTTTTGTAGTCCTTATTCTTGAAACGAGTTCGCTAAACAAAGATAGCCTTCGTTATTCCAGGAAAGACAATTTTTAAGCCTCTTCAGTGAACCTCTTTGTCAAAGACGTTAACCTCGACTGCTGGTAAAGGCCTTCCACTCAAAGACAATAACAGAACGCCTTTCTTTCCCGGCTACGGAGCTTCACGGCCCCTCTCGGGACCAGTTATATCACGTGACGCCCTCTTGTGCTTGGAAACCATCAGCTGTAGAACCCGCGCGGAAAGTTCTAAAGAAGAACTTTAGACCTCTCCTCTCGAACAGCTGAGCGCCATCACGACAGAGTGAGTTCAACATGTGACACTTAGGCCCAGCAAAACCCTTTCCCATACCATCTTCAAATAGCTGCCAATAGTCCTTTAATTAAGTTTCTAACCGTCACCTCAACCCTCCGTAACAACTCCAAGTAAATAGCATAAAGCAATGGTTAAACTTACTTTACTCCACCAAAGGTTCTAACAAGTAAACCATTGTTCCATGTCAATCATTGTTTGTGTTAATTACCCTCATCATTTGTCCCTAATTATTCCTTTGTGTCATTTTCCCTGTCATCATTCATTGTTTAACCTTGCATAATCTTTAATAAAACCCCCAAAAGACATTAAAGGTTTCTTTGTTTATATTAAGAACTGTTCGAAAACTAGGGAGAATTTGCTTCCTTTAGATTGAGACTTAGAGATTTTGAGATTGAGATTTAGACTTATTAACCTAATTAGTTCCCAGAACTATGACTCTGGGTGGTGCCCCTAACCAGATAATATTTTGATATCAAAATATAAATGTATTAATTTACATAATTAATATTCATATTAATTACAAATTAATAGATATTCACTACAAAAGCTAATAGGACAAGATGGACAATGTTAATCCAATGCACTTAGGACAATATTCAAAGGCAGAGAGACCATAGTGAATCCAAAAGTGCCATTGCTGTAAACAACTGCTGATCACTGATAAGTCAATCTTTATTTCAGACTCTCGGTTGGTCCACAACAAGAGAAAAAAACATTAAATTAAAATACTGTTAGACTAAATAAATATGTATTTACATTTTCTCATTTAAATGTGTATGTTATGACCCAAGGGTGAAAGATATTATTGAAGGGAGACAAAGGGTGATATTTAAACTGTGTTTTATTTGTCAACTTTAACTTTAACAATCCAACTTTAACAATTGGACTTTTGACAATCCAACCCTCCCGTGCCCAAAGTATCAAAGCAAAAAACCATGATGAGCCGGCCAAACAGAATATAAGGACGAGAAGTCAGACAGGGCCGTAGAAGCTGCCTTACTGCCCGCTACCCCTAACACAACCTTGGGTCTAAGCCCTAACAAAAGAAAAAGGGCGAAAACAGGACAGCCGGTCCCACCAGGTTAAACAAAAAGAACTCAAGTCTAAAGGCTAAAACGTGCACTGGCACACACAGCCGGCATAACCTGACATAAAAAGGCCTAAATGCGGTGCCAGCACCTTACAGTGTAACTGTAGCAGCTCAGTGCACTTACAAAATAACATGCTATGATATACTATATAAAAATCCACTCAGAAAAACCCAAATACGTAGTTTTGGGCGGAATTCTACTGCATATCCTCATGAGCTGACAGATGGTAAGAGCCATTGAAGATATAGAGGGAGCCCCATAGAATTAATAAAGTAGATGTGAAGATGCAAGATTTTGTGCTTGTCAGCGGTGATGAGACTAATTAAGGAAGAAATCCATTACTTGATTATTAATCAAAGATTATTCCAACTAATGCTTAAGTAATAAAGTGCGGAGTAAAAACAACAGTAATGGCAATGCCCTTGTCTCAGCTCGTCATATGATCCTCTTAGACGCTCAGCCCTTTCTCTCCAATGAATTAATTATGAGACAGACAGCTCTCTTCAAGGCTTCTCTGTCAATACACAACACAACTGGTCTTGTATTTTTGTCCTCTAAGAGCCGCGCTCACATCTAAAGTCTCTCTATACTTCTTAGAGCTGTTCCGCAGAGCTCTACAAAATACAAAAAAAAAACTCCACATATATGACAGATCGCATTGATCCTATGAATGTGCAGCTCAGTTTTAGTTGAGAAATGTCAGCCTTCATAAAATAATTTATATTGTTAAAAAAGGAAGCATGAGTGTGCTTCTCCTCCAGCAGTGCTCAGTTTGTCTCGTTGTTTGAATAGAAATAGAAACTAATGGCTTCTTCCACTGGTTTCGGTGCGTTTTAAATAGGTCGTCCAAATGTCTTTTGACAAATGCAAGGTGTGTAATTCTGACAATTATTTACACAATTCACATTTAAAGCTACATTTGGCTATATTCATTCCAAAGGTAGTGTGTCATTCTAAATGGTTTTGTGCTTTTGTCGCTTAGCTGTCTTAAATACACTTTTCTTCAGCACAAAACAAAATGTTGAGTTACCAAAAATTGTAAGCAATTTTTTTAATAACTGAACCACAATAATATTTGGGTACCTACTTTTTTTTGAGGAAAAAAATGAAACAATAAGAAACAACCCTTAACTGTTGCATGGTGGGGACACATGTCGATTACATTAGGAATAGACTTGGGGATGACAAAAGGCTCCAGGTAAATTTATTACTTTAATGTTTTTTTTTTTGTGTCTTTTGATTTCGTTGGACTTTTTAAAAAGATCTATTCATAATAGTGTTTATAGGTCTAAACTAGTTCTCTAATTGTAGCAGAGGTAAACCAACATAGTTTTTAAAACTATATACTTGACAGGGGCGGCTGGTGTTAATGGGCTAAGTGGGCTAAGCCCTCTGAGCTATATTTTTTATAAAAAGCTAATTAAATTATTAATATTTAAGTTTTACTTTAAAGTTTTATGACATATATGATTTAGATTGTTAAACATAAGTTACAACAAGGTGTTTAATCTTTTGTTTTTAAATAACACTGTAAAGCACAAAGAGATTTAGCCCAATACTGCACAGCACAGCACAGCACTGCTCAGCTTTGTACTTGTAGTGACTGACAGGTGTAAGACCCGCCCCCTTGGTGTCAGCTCTATTAGAGCTAAATTAAATTAGCCCAGACGCCTGGATTTTGGCCAATAACAGAGCACATACAGTAGCCTAGTGTACGTAGGCTTTACAGTGACAATGGCAGGGGCAAAACTAAAAAAAAACATTGTAAATGTGTTAGCTGAAAGTATGTTTGGTGGAAATTCAATATGATGCTAGCGGTGGATATAAGAATATATTGATTGTTTTTATAAGAAGACAGACTATTATAAGAAGAGACTAAATTGTGATTAGCCAAGGGACAACAGAAGATGGACTTTTAACATATTTTCAGGCAGTGACTAGGACAGTGACTCTGGACATAACAGGACGATTATGTGTCAAGATTATTGTTTAATGTTAATGTTAATTTTTTATTTACATGGATCTGGGTTTTATCTGCTGGTAGGCTACATGCTTTGCAAACATGTTATGTTGTCAAGAAAGGCACTTCTGGTTGTTACTGTGACAGTTGGCTGTAGTAGTGTTTCTGCACAAATTAGTGTCTATGCTCGGTGTCTCTTCTGCCCCAGCATCAGAGCACTCAAGTCCGGCTCAGCTCACGGAGCGAGTGCACTGATCTTTGACAGTTTATGCGCAGGCATCGGGTTTTTAAACAACCTCACTTTAACAGCTTCAGAGTAAAAGCTACAGCTTCAACTTGTTCACCCTCAGTGTGATCTGATTTGTCTTTAAGCTACAAAAGCCAATAGAATGAAACTTATTAAACACATTGTGGTTTACATTTACATTTATTCATTTAGCTGACGCTTTTATCCAAAGCGACTTACATTGTTCTACAGTAATTACCAGTGTTACAGCCACTGGAGGCAAGGTGGGTTAAGTGTCTTGCCCAAGGACACAGAGTGAGAATCAAACCGCCTACCTTCCGGTTGAAGGACGACTGCTCTACCCACTGAGTTACTGCCGCCTGTGGTTATTGATGCATAGTTTGCTTCTGGTCACAGTCCGTGTCTTCTCCAGAGATGGCAGGTGTGTCGACAACTGTCTCAGTTGTGTACATTTTTGAGATTTTGTGCAGGATGAGATAAATCATTAGTTTAGTGTTAGTGTGTCATGACTGATTACAGCAGCTCATTTTCTGATCAGAAATACAGTATATACATTTTTTTATTGATTCTATTGATTTATATATATATATATATATATATATATATATATATATATATATATATATATATATATATATATATATATATATATATATATATATAGAGAGAGAGAGAGACTTGGAAGGTAAAAGCGACAATGCTGCCCGTGGTCATCGGAGCACTCGGGGCAGTGACCCCCAAACTGGAAGAGTGGCTACAGCAGATCCCTGGAAGAACACCAGACATCTCAATCCAGAAAAGTGCAGTACTAGGAACAGCAAAGATACTGCGCAGAACCCTCAAGCTCCCAGGCCTCTGGTAGAGGACCTGAGCTTGAAGGATGAGACCACCCGCGGAAGGTGAAGGACAAAGTTTTATATATATATATTTTAAAGCCAAAGGAAAGCATCACTCCTAGTTTTCAGTCATGTCTAAAGTTGTATGTGCAACAGTTGTATGTAACAATCTGTCATTAAATCATTTGAAATGTAATGCTGTAATAAGTGTAAATAGTAAAATAAAATTATGTATTTCAGCATTCTTGGAAAAAGCCTGTTCTTTCAGGGAATCCACATTTACTGATGCTTTGTGGCATTAGTTTACAGTCTATATGTGAGTACGAAGCAGTAGCTCAGTGGGTAGAGCAGCACTCTTTCGCCTGGAGGGTGGGTGGTTCAATCCACGCTCAATACACCCTAAAAACATTATTACATGCCACTCTCCCCCACAGTTCAGATTGTCGTTGTGTCCTTGGGCAAGACACTTAACCCAACTTGCCTCCAGTGGGTGTAACACTGGTAATTACTGTATAACAATGTATATCGCTTTGGATAAAAGCGTCAGCTAAATGAATAAATGTAAAATGTAAAGCGCTTTGAGTGAATACTTGGTGGAAAAGTGTGAAGGTAGTGAAAAATTGTGGAGGTAGATATACATCAGCACAACCCAGTAAGTGCTCATTCATAGAATTAACTTTATTGTATATGGTTATGTTTACATGTTCACTAGACTCTGCATATGAAAGAGCAAACATTTACTACTGTGGCCACTTTAAATTCATTTGATATTCATTTGATATTGCCACAGTATTTCCTGCATGAGAGCGCACAGAAGCCAACAGCGACACATCAGACACTGCTATGTAAAACAGGCCCCGAAATAATCAAACAGCGCAGTGCTGCTTGGGAACAAAAAAGCCAAGATGTATACATCCAGGGCAATGAGCTGAGCCACATGGCAAACCACAATGCTCCCTTTTGTTCCAATCTTGCCGGCTTGCAAAAGGGAATACAAAATGTCAGGCCAAATATTGCTCAAACAACAGAATAATTACCGTAGCACAAGGACCAGCAGGACGCCAGCTTTGGTCTTTTTCTACAAAGAAAACAAGGATGCAGAGATCAGTGGCTTTTCCAATGAGGTGACAGTGCACATAAAAGTACAAAAGCAAAGAAAAAAATGTGTCAACTGTACTCGCTCAACCCTGCCATGATATCCTCTGGAGATGTCCTTCTGACATCTTTTCTATCTTTTCTGCTGTTAAAACAATTTTCAGATGTTTTGCAATGATGCACTGGGAATATATTCCACATTTACATCTTCCCCATCTGTAAGTCAATTTTAAAGCAACGCAAAAGGAGTATTTTTAGCCAGAAAATGGTCAGTTTTCATCATGCTCTCGCTTCAACACCCAGTAGCCTCCCGATAAGGCAAATCAAGAGAAATTCCGATCTCCTCTTCATCTTATCTGCTCTGGCATTGCAGTCTTGGTATTCTGTTTGAAGTGTGTGGAGCAGCGGAGTAATTGTTGCCGCTTTGTCTAGCCCCAGAGAAGCCTTTCACTGGCCCGGGCTTGTAATCACTGAGGCGTGAGGCATAGAGCATCCCAACCGTGGCCAGATATGGGATCAGACTGTTATCACAAGCTCCACGGGCCACTCCAAGCAACACGGCAGTAATCAAACATCTAATCAACAAGCGCTTTTGGAGATGTGAGATTAAACGGTCCAGATAAGCCCCAGGGCAATGTGGGAGTCATAAACAAGTGTGGAAGGGATCAGACAGCAGGTGTGGATTTAACCAAGAGTAAGTTATGACTGTACGTATTTTTCAAAGAAAGCCTGCATCATGAAAACATGTCAAATGCCATAACTATGATTTTAGCTATGAAAATAAAATAAAAATACAAGGATAACATATAAACCCATACTGGTCATGTCACTAGTTTTTTCAGGTGGTCGCTTTACAGTTTCATTTGAGATTGGACTATTGGTCATTGTCCAGCAAATGGAAGACCATTACACAACTAAGATAAAATCACTTATTTGCACTATCCATATTGCTATTTCTGATATTGGGATATCAATATGGAAAATGGTGCAGCCCTAGTTCAAAACTACCTCTACAGTGACAGTCATTTCAAAGCTATCTGGTAATTTTTTACTGCTTTTCTTTTGTAGGTCATATAGAACACCTTTTGGCCATGAGGCAGCCAAACCCTGACAGACACATTCACACACACCTTCATTTTCTGTTTAAAAATGTATATCTTTGTTGTGATTTTGCAGAGCATTGTATGGTCTGCATTGTTGTATGATCAGTAGCTACAACCCAGACATTATATAAAATGTTATATTGTAGTGCAGATGAACATAATTAACTTGTGTTTACTATTTGGCTGACACATAATTCCAAAGGTATAAATTCTAGTGTAGATGGGCATTTTTTGAGAATTCATGTTAAATTGCATGCATTCATAAAGTGCTGTTTTGTACCATTCTCTAGAACCCAAAATGCCTTACATCATGCTTGCAGGAGACAAGGTGGGAGTCTTGCTCAAGGACACAAATGACGGAATGAATTGGGGGAAGTGAGAATCAAACTCCCTGCTGTACCACCTGAGCCACAGCGTCACTTGTTAAGATAATTGAACCATATTAACCCATAATGATAATGAGTAAGATGACTACAGTGTATGACACAAGTTTGAAATCGTCCAAAGACGTTAATATGGTCATCTATACAAAAATATACTTTTCTTAAAGTTTATTATTAACGGACCAGTGTTTATTAGTGAGTATTGTGGCTGTTTTAAAGAAGTTGGACAACAAGTGTCACCGTCACCCTAACACTCCAGGTAGGATGGCAAAACCTGTATAAACCAGCTGTAAAGAAAGGTCACAGTAACCACTTTCTGAGGAAGACTGCAGGAAGTTTAGCCTTTGAAACATGTCAGGTACAATACTCATAAACACTTGTCAGTAAGAAATAAGAAAATATGGTAAAAATGTTGGTTTATTTTGGTATATACAGATTACCAATAACAAATCTAGCTATTTGTCTTGTGTCCTCATCATTACAACAATATAACCTCGCTGTTATTTAATTTAAAGAGCTGGTAAACTGCTGTTGATGCACATGTGGTTTAGTCTAAAGCTTAAAAACACTTCATTTACGTTTCCTGTGGCTAACATGCTACACAAAAGTTAAATGATTAAAAAGAAAGTTACTTCAGACTTCTGAGTCTGCGTAAGAGTTGACAAATTGTGCAATTAATTGCAATTAATTACAGCCAGACCTGCAATAAATATATATATATATATATATTTGTTTATTGCTTCATAGCCCTATTTTAAATACATAAAACAATCGAATGCAGCCACAGCAACTCTCTGCTAAAATGCCTTGAATCAACTTTGTTAAAATGGTAGTATGATTTAGTGACAGTGTACAGCTCTTATTTTGAAATAAAGATTGGATAGCTTCCCGTCACAGAGATTTACATGGTATTTACTCGAGCGGGGATTTATAGTTGTGACTTTGTTGCCTGGACATAAACCAAAGTGAAGTTGGATGCAGTTATATACGAGCTGGCACGCCTCCAGCTATAGATTGGATCACAGTGTGGTAAGGGAGCCAACGTGAAGCTTGAAAAACACTGGGATCATTAAGATATCATCGCTGCAGAGTGTTATAAGTTACTATATACTGTATGTATTATCAGGTTTTAAGTGACTGATGAAATTACTGATTGATTTAACACTGACTGGATAAAAGTCACATTAGTATTTTATTTGTATTTTATTCTACTTTTTACGTTTATTCTACGTTCTTCTACAGAGATGTGGAAGAGAATGTATAGTTATTTCTCTGAAAATCTCCATTTTCCACTTTGTTTTGCATGGAATGGGCATTTTTAGTGTGTAGTCACAGTTCTCAGAAGAAAACATGGAAGAGAAGTGTATGTGTGTATTTACTAGACTTGTTCTAGACTTTTGTTCTGTAAGAACTAAAATAAGGATATGGCATGACATATGTTCGTTCAAAAAGATTCCCCTTAAACCCCTGCATATTGTGCCTTCAAATTAAAATGATGACTTTATTCTACACTACACTAGATACATTGTATCTACCTCATACAAAGTAACACACTGTAAGAAACTGTCACGACTAAAATGGATGTAATGTACCCATTGTTCCCCTATTCACCGATATTGTCGTTATGAAAGGGCAATAAAATGATTTTTAGTAAGCATAAATGGACATATTAATCAAAACCCTAACCCTAACCCTATCATACAACATGATGCTGATGTAATCACAAAGGCATTTACTGGAATGGAAAAGGAAAAGTAGTTGTGTTCAGATCAGTTAAAAGGAAAGCTTATGTCCCTAAACCTATCCTTTGATAGGGTGAGCTGATTTAATGAACTTGCCTGCTAATTTTGCCAGATAGTGTCTTACTCAAGTAACTTCAGATTTTGGGTCATTAATCTGCACATTGTTTATATGACATTTTGTGCAATTTTAAGTGTTTGTTAGCTTTTATTGTTAGCTTACTATGTGTGTGGCATTTATCTTTGATGTTATTGAAGTTTTCTTTTTTTGTGGTCCAGATTATTTAAGTTGCATCATGTGAGCAGTAAAATAGTTAATTGCATGTTTGAAGCCAGAAACCAGCTCATATGATGTTGATCCTGGTACCACAAATGCAACCACAATATAGTATTTTTTTTAAGCGGACTGCGCAATTAGAAGGTCATGCATTGGCGGTCACGATGGCGAGTTTAATTAAGATGTTTGCATACAATTCCATTAAACTGATATGGTTAATTAGAGTCTGTTTTTATTGTGGGCAGCTAATTAAATCCAATATCAATAAAGGCTGATAAGAATTGTCAATAGCCCTATTTACAAAGTGTACTTCAATATGATGACATTTTGAAGATAATCCAGGCACAAACTGGGGATGATAGCTATGTTTGGTCTGATAATATCTAAATGTGTAATGCATTGACTCAAAACATATTTCAAAACAATGAACTCAAATAAACACTGCATCCTGTTTCTCTCCAAAACAGACATGTCCTACTAAGCAACTGAAGGTGAGGTTATAATTTATGGGGTGAGAAGTCTTATTATTCTCCGGCAGAAAATGTGTTGCTGGAAAATTTACTGCGGCACAGAATTATTCATGGCTGCATCACAAAAGCTGCCGGCTTTGAATCAAGGTCATAATTACGGTTCAGAAATATAAACTTGTGCGCTGTAATATATGACCTCATTCACAAGCAGCATAATTTAGTTGCTGGTTTTACATACTTTTGATACAGTTTTGGAAAGAGTATAAAAGATCCACTCATAAGTGCTGTGCATTTATAAACGTTTAGGAAAATTACCAATGGCATATTAACACACTCGTCTGGCATTTTGTTTCTCTCTTGTTTTTTTCTTGCTAGGATCAATTCCCAAGGGTCATTTGGCAATGTTTTTTTTTTTGTTGCGGATGCCCTTCCTGCACTGATGGACTGTGGCTGGAGTTTACCAGTGCCACAGACAAGCACAGCAATGTGGGTATGAACTGGGGAGAGTGGGAATAAAACCACCAACATTCTTATTCGTTATTGAATGACCCGCTCTACCCCCTAAGCCACTGCTGGTCTAACATTTTCTCCAGGCAACATAAGAGCAAATTACAACTGTGTGTTATAAAGTGGCTGCTATTCCATACACCACTCTGCTCCTTTTCAGATCATGTGAACAACTATGGCAGCCCAGTAAGGACATGTTGCTGTCTATAAACAAACAATGAAGGAAAAAGGTCTGATGGTGATTCCACTTTATAGAAACTAGGGAACGGTAGTGTGGGAGAAGCCGACGGAAGCTTGCTCCAGCTTTTGATCTTTCTCAGCGGAGTTAAGCAAGGCGTTCAATGTGGAGATTGGCTATCTGGAGATGGCCCATCGGTTTATTGGTCCCCTCCCAGTAGGCCATCAATCCAGTGGCAGTCAGATTGAAGCTCATGTGGTCTATGCAGATACACTGAGGCTGTGGACTCCAGCACCTGGTGGACTGGGAGGAGTATCGCCCAGAAGAGCATTCCTGAGTTATGCTGGATTGACAGCTCATTCAGGACTTCCATATGTTGCACCCTGATCAGCCAGGTGGGATGTCAGGTGCTGTCCCTTAAGAAGAGGGTTCTGTCATGATCCGCGTAGTCCACTTCTGTCTTTTGCTCCCTCATCTACCTTATGTCTAAACACATGCAGCCCATCACATGCAGAGCAGTACCAACTCTTCTCTGCCAGATTGTTCAACTGATTGAGAGAACCCCCTGAATTCTGATGATTGTATGTCTATCTATGTCCATTTGTTCCACTTCTTAAAAATTAAATTAAAAACAAGAAGTACCAGATCATTTTGTTGTATAGAAAAGAAAATTAATTAGGATGGCTGGCTGGGCTACATTAGAAAAACACACTTTTCATTTCCTTATCTTGGAGAATCAGAACCCAAAGGAACTTTGCCACTATTTAACATCATTACTTGTTGTTTTTACAGCTGTTCAGGGTAGAAACACTGAACACTGCTGGAGGAGAAGCACAGAAATGTTTGTTTTTGGGCACACTTTCTTACTAAAAGTTTTGGGTGTTTATAAACCAAATTGTTCCTTTGTTTCAAATCAAAGTAACCACTAGACCCTAGACAACCGCATGTCCCTGCAGGGCTCCCATAGCTGTTCACATTCTGGTGTGGATGTGCAATCTGCAATTCTGTCACCAGATGTGGCATTAAAGCTACATACTCAACCTTTCAGAATAAATGTTGAATATTTTACATGTGCAAAGCAACCACTATTTAGAAAAATAAGAAAAAAAATCTAGATGACAGTTTCCACAATTTCTGTAGTCATTTACTAGTGACTTTAATAACTTAGTATAAATGACTTTATACTTACGTCTTTGACAAATAATTAGTAGTTCTGTTGAAATTTAAGCTTCAAACAAGTGCCCCTTCACCTTCTGCACCACCTTTTACATGTTTATTTAAGTTAAGGCTGACATTAGGCTGACGTTCTAACGGCTGTGGAAAAATACACTTTGGCATTTGCCATTTGCAAGCTGATAATTACCAACTTTAAAAATGGTATTGTGTTCTAATGATCGTGCTTTGGGGTTTCTAAAACATGAATGAAGAAAAGCCCTGATCACGGTGACTGTGGCCCTGGCGTGCAACAAATGACTAAGTTTTATGCCACAGTTCTACCGCGGTGAGATTAACGCCCTAATAAAAAAGGTAGGCAGCAAGCCAAACAGCAAACATGTGGGCGTCGTGAATAAAATAGAGTGAGGGAAGCAGCTGCAAATGCTCCCATCTATAAAATGTACCCTGTTGAGACGCTGGCTTTATCAAATCTTCATTTTCCGGCCTCCATTTAATAGAGCTCCAACACTCCAATTTGAGTCAAATAGGGAGAAGAGAAGCAGGAGCACTAAAGCAAATGGCCATCCCCAGCGGAGCAGCCCAGGCCTTGGTACAAAAAGCCAAGGCCTCTGTAGTTAATATTTACCACCTTCATCATGGTGATGATGTGCAAGGCAGAAAACCTTGCTTTATCTGTTAGCCACCCACCTCCCGCTAAAAGCCGAACGCCAACATGGATTTTCAACGAGGGATGAAAAAGTTTTCTTCAGCAAATCAAGGTTGACGTGAAGTAGCAGGAGCAAGCAAATGCGGATACCGAGTTGTAACCTCAACAACATGTTTGCTCATAGTCTTGCCATAGCATAAGAGACAGAGAGAGAAAAATAGATCTGTTTAGCACATGACAGCCTCCATCAATCAGGAATGAAGGCTGCAAGGGGAGACACCGACAGGATCAAACCAGCTGCTCCTGACTTTCCCAGGCAGGTAGCACTTCACCCCAACATCTAACGAGGCCACACTCTCCGGGGAATGGCTCTGCAGCACTCTCTCTTTAACAATTTATACAACAGAATGAGGTTTCTTGTCAAATCATTCCAAGTGGGAAATATTACATTCCACATGTAATATGTGTAATGTGTGTGCTATATGAGAATGATCAACGCTCACATAAAGGCAGTCAGGTCACGTCTGAGGAAACACACTCTGTGTAATTAGCATAATAGCTCTGCCAGCGTCAACATTATTGTGTAAGGCGTGTGTGATTACATCCATGCGTTTGATTTATGCCATTACCACATTTTACGGTTCCTTTTAAGTGTAAGGGAGCATCACTTCAGTGCATTTAATGTATTTAAATGATCAGTATTTCAATTGATATACCTCATATAATATGTTTGGATACTGAGTAAATGTAATAATGACTTGGGGGAGTTTGTGCATAGACGTTTTTTAAGCTACTTCTTCACTCTGGTACAATGTTGAATGCCTTTATACAGATTGTGTTTATTACATCCTTGTGTCAAGACTATGAGCTAATATGATGCAAATGTAATTTAATTCATACTGAAAAAATATATACCTTAGGATTTTTGTGCTATGATAGTCACTTTGGGAACCGCTGCACTTGAGTGCTGAATAACTTAGCACCTCCAGCCAGATGTAAGCATGCAGCTGGGACAAAGCATGAACAATGGGTCTTTGCCACACAAAAGGAAATCAAATGTATTTTTAGCTTCAACATTCCTTTTTGTTGTTTTGCAAACAAAATAACCCCTTAGATGGGTCCATATAAGGGTTTAAAATGTACCACATAAGGAATACATTATAACCAGTACTTTTGTTAGCTGAGCAGCAGTTCTGGAGATGGCCTGAGAGTCCATTCCATCTTTTTCCACTTATCC
Organism: Neodontobutis hainanensis; assembly: GCA_024349245.1. NCBI lineage: Eukaryota > Metazoa > Chordata > Actinopteri > Gobiiformes > Odontobutidae > Neodontobutis > Neodontobutis hainanensis. The sequence continues at coordinate 1,282,378 of JALDNG010000043.1, read as the reverse complement.
AGGGCAAGGTCACAGGGGCAGCAGTCTAAACAGAGATAACCAGGCTTCCCAGCCTCAGACACTTTCTCCAGGTCCTCCAGGGGAATATCAAGTTGTTTGCAGGCCAGCCGAGAGACAGTTCTTCCAGCAAGCCCCAGACCTCCCCAGGGAGGTGCCCAGAAGGCATCCGAAACAGATGCCCAAGCTACCTTAGCTGGCTCCTCTTGATGTGAAGGAGCGGTGGCTCTACTCCAAGCTTTTTCCAGGCAAACAAGCTCCTCACCCTATGTCTCAGGGAGCCCCCTTCCACCCTGTGGTGGAAACTCATTTCTGTCATCTACCTTTTGGTCATGACCCACAGCTTAAGGCCATAGTCTAGGACCAGCCCCTTTATGGAAGCACTCCTAACTCCCCTCCTGTCTCCAAAAGGGTGGAGTGTTTCAAGATCACTGTTGCTAGTTTTTTATAAAAGCTATAGGACGTAAAACCTAAAGCAAAACCTCTATAAGATTTCACCTAACCCTTGTATGTCCTCTTCTGGTTAAGCCACTTCATATTAATTTCGAATTAATGTTTTATATTAACATAAAAAACATACAGAACAAAAACTCAATCTTGTACACTCACGTTAGAGCAATTAAAACATGGCCTGGAGTGAGGGTGAATGTAGATGCCAAATTACCCAATTACCCACAAGAAGATATCTTCATTTATATAAAAAATAACAGTTAGAAATATCTCTGCTTAAGTTGATGACTGTGGTGTTTATCTTACGTAACAATAACTGTCTGTCTGTTTTTTCTTCTCCCGAGGACAAACATATTGAGCTGCTCCTACATTATGTCTGGAGCTTGCTGAATTGAAATATTACTTGCAAATCAATAAAATGTTCAGTTGGCCTGCAGTGGTAAATCTCACCTTCTTTGTCCAGTGTTACTGACCAACTGTAGATGTGTCTGAGGCATCAAACCCAATTTAAAATGTAACATACTGAGTAAAGAAACTAGTCATAAACTCACTAGAAAATGGAGTAAAATGTTTTAATGACAAATCTAGTCCTATTTAAGCAATCGCACTGCTTACCAAAATGAATGTATGCAAAAAAACACACACATAGTATTCAATTTATTTATTTATTTAGAAAAATAATCATTTGAGTTGGGAGTTGAAATAAAACCAGGAGAGGTCTCTAGGCTGCTTTTTGGTGGTGAGTGGAGTCTGAGACCATGACAGCAAAGACAACCAGGTAGTGCGGCTATCATTTACAGTACAGAAGCTTTGGCCAGTCACGTGCTCACATACTCTAATAAATGTCTGTTGGTCAACAATTAGTTGATGCAGAGGTAATGCCACAATCACAGTGAACTTGGAGCTAGAAGTTTAAGGTGAGCTCTAAAGATCAGTTTGATGTAATGTAAACATATTTTGTGGTGGTGTTTATTATTTGTGTGTGTAAAGAATGTTAGCATGATATATGAATCATAGCCTGTACTCAACGTGCCAATTATCAACTTAAAAAAGGATTTGAGCCTCGGTTTATACATTTGTAAATCTGTTTTTGAAGCTTTCACTGGTGGTACACAACACATTGTCAATAACATTGGACAACTTTTTTTTTTATGTTTGTGTATGTGCTTTAGGTAACACTAAAATTGTAAAATAATGCGAGAAAGGCTTGAAAAAACAACTTTCAGCCACTTATGAGCCCAAGCAATTGACAACCAAAAGGTTCTTTATAAGTCTCTAACTCATTCACTTTTCGAGCTAATAATCTTGTCATAAATAGCTCTGAATCCATTTCTGTTCCTGGGAAATGAGACAAGTGTGTAGTTAGGGTGGCCAAGACAAGAGCAGAGAAGAAGTGACAGTAAATGAGGTTGGCAGGAGGTGGGTATGCAAAACAGGAAACCAGTCACTGCCAATGGCCACAAGTAGTGAACATCTCCATATCCTTTCTAAGCTGAAGAGCACTTCAGGACATGTGAGGGACAGCGAGGAGCCCGGCATATGTGGCTCTTTTCACATTGTAATCTGCTCTGTAAAATGGCACCAGTGTGAAGAGTGTTTGACTGAAGTCTAGCTTTTACATTTAAAATGGTGTGACACAAGTTTGTATTCTATTGTAAGGTATAGCATTGTATAGCCATTGCATATTTAAAGCTTTTGAGCAGAAATTGTGACGGTGAAATTGAGACGTTTTTCCCTTTAAACCAGTTTAAGCATTAATGCAGACTTTTTTGGGTCTGACAATTATCAGTAATAAACTACTGGCCTTGAAGACTTCAAAAAAGTCTGGAAATACATAAAGCTTGTTTTCACACTTAATAGTCCTTTACTGCTCCAAGTCAAGAATTTAAAGTAGGGTCTGTAGTTTTTGATGATGTCTAGTGGCAATAAAACAAATGCAGTTGCACACTAAGAAAGGGAAGCATGGGGGAATCTTGTATGTTTAGGGCTATTTGGTGCAGGCGGAAGCAGCTGCCCCTATATCTGCAGCATAGTCACATACTTCAGTTTTAATTTAAAAGTTTTTTTTTTATTTAGCCTGATTAGTAATCAGTTTTTACATTATGCTTCTCCTCCAACAGTGCTCAGTTTGTTCGCTCTGAGCAGTTGTAAGAACAGGACGTAATGCTAATTTGAAGGCACAGCATGACAATCAAATAAACTCTTATTTTGCTTGTATGTATTTTCAATGGAGTTGAGTAGGCCTGCCAACATGTATAATCCAGTTAACAATTTTTCCATGGTTCACCCATAACTATTTTTTTCACCCATAACTATTTTTTCTGGCTGCAGTATGGTACTAACTCCAACCCTCACCCTTAACAACAGCGTATAAATGTTTCCTATTTTTATTAATTGTCTGTGAAGGTTCTCAGTCATCCAGGATATCTTGAAAAAAAGGTTTAAGTAAAAGCATCTGGACTTTCAAGGCGAAGACGTTTCGTCTCTATTCCAAGAGACTTTATCAATTCTATGATCAGCTGGTAAGAGAGCTGAGCTTATATCTCTAGAGGGAGGAGTTTCACCTGAAACCAAACCTGATGGACCAGGATGTTCTGGTCTCATGGTCGTTGGCCATGTAATGAAAGTGTGACTCCTGATGTAAGAGTCGTTAAGGCTCAGGAGGGTCTTCCCTAAATAATTCGCAGTCCAATATTATGTTATGCAAAGCAACAGACATTGCCAAGCCAACCGCTTGAGTCAAACCATGGGCTCAGAGGCCAATGATGTGGCAGCACGAACACGGAGAGACGGGTTTTTAATTTGACAAATGCAACAAGCATTTTCTTTCCTCTTTGGTTACATGGCTACACTGAAAGTAATAAGCGTTGATGCTAATGTCTTCCGCTAACCCTAAAAAAATGTGGCACTGAAGGGTTTTCTGGAAGTAAAGTATGTTTGTGCTCTCATTACTACAGACTTTGACATCCTAAATCTCGTAGTCTTTCATACAGGCTCTTTTCATCGTCCACGTCCTTGTTTCATTTACCAAGTGTTAGTTATTGTTAGAGCGGTTTGTTGTTTCTTCATATCTGCTGCACTCTGGTTACGATATGAATTGTTGATATGTTTGGCTAAAACACATCTTGTGGTAGGCAGATACAGGAATCTTTGGAAATGGTTCTGAGAAACAGACTATGTTCTGTGAGCAGTTCTATCTGGCAGAGTCAGGGTACAAAACATCAGCCAAAATAAACTAGTTGTGCTCATTAAGCAGGGCTTGGGAAGAAGCGGCTCCACCACTTGGGCGCAGAGGCGCTGCGATGCTGGCGCTGTGAAAAGCTGCAGGTTTAGATTTTAACAGTGGGCATTTCACTTTCCAATAACCATGCTGAATGCAATATATACAAATGTTGTCAACATTATGTGATTCACTAGCTATAGCGTTCTTACGCTGAGAAGCATTATCTTCACTTAAGCCATCACCAGAACTTACACAAATAAGCTCTTGTGCAACAGTTTTGTGCACAAGCTCAATCCCTAGTCTTTGTGTGGCCACTGGCGGAGGTTGTTTTAAGCACAATGCCCAATGGCGAGGGAAAGCCACCAGTATCTGGCAACTCCCCTACATCCACAAATATTCTCCCAAGACAAAATACTCTAACCGAGATTACCCCAGCACTACAAAAACAACAAGGGGCAGGACAAAAGTGCACAAGCCAAACACTTAACTAACCTTTATTTAACTGAACAATGGGCAAAAATGCAGCTCAACTCTTGGAAAAGGCACAAAACAAAAATAAATAAAACTGCATCTCTACAAACTAGGTGAATTTTTACCCGCTCTCTACAAACAAAGGAACATGCACTGAAGGATTATTTTTTCAGAGTAACCCCTCCCCCCCAAAGCGTGCATGTGACGTCACTTATTCACAAAAGTAGGTCAAAATCTTTTGCGCCAAAGAAAGTGCAACAAAGAACAAGGACACGTACAAAAAATAGGACTAAAAAAATGCAACACACCTTTTATGTGTAGAATGAGTGGGTTAAACAACGACGAGCCCCCACTTTGTTACAACCTGGATCTTAAAGCCATAACAAAAGATGAGAGACACAGTAAAAACAATTAAAGCTTTTTATTCAAATTAAATAAAGTATATTTAAAAAAAATGCACGTGTGTGTCTGAATGAGTGCATGTATCTGAATGCTGTGTGGAGCGTTCTGCAGTATTGAATGTGTTAAACAAAAAGAAAGGAGTTGGGTGTAGGCGTCATGTGAACCAGTCGTGTGTTGACAGGCCGAGAGAAAGAAAGAGAGAGAGAGAAAATTATAAAAAAACAGAATCACTCTTAGATGGGACAGTCTTGTTGGACAGAAACAAGTGAGTTTTATTACAGTTACAAGTGTAGTTATTAAATTCAGATTGAACCTGTAGCCTGTAATGTGTGTGTTATGCTCATGTGAAATAGGTTTTATGTCCTCAGCCAACTCTGGATGTTGCAGACATGTTGCCCTTTCTCTCATTTTTCTTGACTGACAAACTGCTTAACTGAATACCAGGTTTGTGGAGGTGCGTGGGAACCCTGTGAATACTGCCCTCAGACTTTACATGTGAACTACGATTGTCTGGAACAGCATGTTTCTTCCTTTCTCCGATGAGTGAGCGAGTGAGAACAGCATTCAGCAGCTATTCCTATGTGTACAGTGGGTTACATCATTGTTGCGATAATTACAGTCAGGGATGAGGTTATTGTAGGCAGACGGTGTAAAATGATTGAGAAATGGGAAGCCGAATTACATCACTCTATTCTTACTCGCAGGGGAAATAGCAAATTATTTTCTCTCGCTAGAAAAGCAGCCACCCGGCCTTAGCGCTCGTTCCTCCCAATTACAGCCGAGGCACATGGGGGCGCTGACATGTGACAAGCTCGGAGCCCTGGAAGTGGCTTGAAAGTGGACTGCTGTTGGGTTAGAGAGCTGCGTTTAATCTGAAATGCAAGAGCAGAGCCAAGAGATTTTATTTTTCATCTCTTTTTTTGACTCATGAGAGAAACTTGTGTGACTACTTGATCTCAAAAATGATTATTTCACTTCCTCTAGAAATGACAGTTTAAAAGATTATTTTGGTATTTTTAATTGTGTTGTTGCTTTTTAAATGTAAAAGTTTAGGGTTAGATGAACTAAATGTTGACCTATTAATTGTTCACACAGAATAATTTTTCTTTTGAATTTCTTCACATGTTTACCCAAGTCTCCCAAAAATATTCTCTAAATACATTTAATGTGACTGGCTCAGGGCCATAACAAAGGTGATCGATCATGCCATGAGCAAACAGTGCAAAACAGAATATTTGTTGTTAAACAATGGAATCAACCATTGGTGTGAATGTCAGCATCAGTGGAGTAAGGCAGGTGCATGGGATCATTGTTGAGTGTAAAAACAAATGACATAAAGGTAAGTCAAACTTAAAGGTACATGGTCCTGCTGTCCTGGGACAGACGCGTACTGTGAGAGGCCAGCAGATCAGCACAGGTGCCAGCAATTTAGCCATGAAAGAGAGGAGGAGGGGCAAGAGAGCGACCAGAAACAGACCTCGGCTTTCCCTCGGTACGACCTGGCCCGAGGGAATAAGAGAAAGAAGATGGATGGATGAATAGGGACTTTTACAAATGGGAAAACTTATTTTACACCCATTACACAAAGAAACTAAGAAACTTTTTACTGTCAGTCTCCACAATGAACGTCACTGACAGGTCATTCTCAGTGCAGAGATTACGTTTAGCCACTTAATTTCTCGTAACTACTCTTAACACTTAATTACTAATTATTATTGCTCATAGCTCAATTCCAGGTTCTCAGCTGAAGTTCCCTCTCTTGTCCGAGTTTGCATGCACAAGAGAGAACTATGGTCTAAAGGTTTGTGAGTATAACTCTAAATACAGTTCTTTGTATTTTTCTTATATGTGTCTTGATCCAACTCTGTAGCATAGTCTGTGCACTGTGTCCAACCTTTATTGGAGTAGGCTATATACAGTACATGAGATTTAGCAATGGGGAGGACGCTAGCTCAAATCTGGTTTATTTTCATTCTGCTTAAGATAAAGATAAAAACCTTACTGATGTGCTTGATGATGCAAACACTATCTGTCTGCCCTTTTCTTGCTGCTGTAGTGAAAGGGATGGGTGCATGTTGTGACAGAAGCTGCTCCAACCTGCCATAACACAGCGTAGAGCACAATAATCCAGTCTTGTTTTGTGCATGCATGAGCATTTGTATTACAATTAAAATGCTCATAATAATGCAGGTCTTAAAAACTATAGGGGACTAGGCTCTAGACCTGTGTTTCCGACATGTGCTTCCTAACAGTGGGTTAGGACCCAAAAATGTCTGCTTTTGCAAATGGGTAACAATCAGAAGAAAACTGTAAAAATGAACAATACTGTGCTAGAAGTAATTATAAAGACACTAACATAACAAAAATGTAATTAAATAACAAGGAATTGAATGAATAAAGTAAAAAAATAACAAAAAAATAAGACTAAATAGAGAAAATATTATTATTTTAAGTACATTGTGCTTTTCTATAGTTATGTTATGGAAGATATTTTGTAAAACGCTATTGGTAAACATCTACGTGTATGTGTGTGGACTAGGTTTTGTCTACAGAGTGTGATTGGAAGTGGCCTTATAGTGGACCACTGCTGGATTAGTGCCTCGTTTCATCGTCAATGTACGGTTCAGTCCAAGAGCTTTGTTTTTTTGACTGATGAGCGTGTGCCAAAAAACCCACCATCGATCTTTCCCCAAATGCTGCACTGCCCCGCCTGTGCACACCTAGCAGCATGCCAATTCTTTGACTCTTGTCTTTTTCAATCAACGCTCAAGTCTGTAACCCGGTTGCCACAAATTGGATCAGAATCAGCGGAGGTTTTATTCCTTCTGGCAGTGCCTGGAGCCCAGCGTTTCACGGCAACAACTGTCAGTCACCGTGAGGAACAGAGGTGCACATTTGGTCGGCGGGATTTGTTTCTGCTTTTAACTCTGTGTGTCTTTCTTCCCACTGAACGACACTTTTGAAGTCAATTCCCAGCCAGTTACTCCAAGTCCCAGAGTGAAGCCCGGCTGACAGTGTATTACCCGCGTTCAGGCGGTTTTATTGCTCTTACATCTGACTGCATATTCACAGTTTTATATTTGCTTAATACGTGGGCTAATTTCTAATTGCAGGGTCCAAAAACTGACGTAATTCACGGTGACTTATGGAAAGAAAATTTGCAAGAAACATACTACATTTGGCACATCTTTTTTTTACTCACTGGAGGCAATTTTTTATCTTTTTCCAAAAAGTTAGTGTACATAAAGTGAAGTTGAAGTTTTTGGATTAAATGGCACAGCAACTGTCAGACACAAGTCATCAACTGTTTCCAGTTTCAGCAACCAATATCTGGTAAGACATATTTGAATATGATTCTATTACTAATACTGAATATGAGGCATAGTATACTAATAATATTAACAAAAAAAGCAATGAAAGATGTTGTTGTGACGAACATTACATATATCTTCTATGTTGCAGTGTGGCCTTATAAAACATTGTGTCCTCTTCATCACGCAAATCTGCTTTCCATCGGGTAAACAATCACTTTTTCTTTCTGACACACTTCAATTTAAATTTGCTTTATATATTTTTGGGGAATTTGTGCCAGGATGTGCATCAATATATCCCCTGTAATGTTTTAATTCCCTTGATAAGTGTTGACAATGACTAAAGGTAAATTTAAAGAACACTGAACTCCAAAACACTGACAGCAAACACTAACCTACTAAGGCCCAATCCCAATTTTCTAATTTACCCCTACCCCTTCCCAGAACAGCCTGGTCCAATCAGGTTTAGTTTCAGGTCAAACCCCTCCCTCTAACTATAAAACTATAATCCAATATAGTTTACAATATAAAATATTACCATAATAATAAGGGCCGTCAAACTATTAAAATATTTAATTGTGATTAATTGCTTAATTGTCTACATTAATTTTATTGTTATTGTTAATTGCAAATTAATATGATGGTAAATGGCATGCATTTATATAGCGCTTTCCTGCACCCTTCTCGGGCACCCAAAGCGCTTTACATCGTGCTTCCACTCACCCCATTCACACACATCCACTCCTGGGGCAGACAGAGAGATAGATGATATTTTTTATTTGTTATAAATGTACTTTTAAGAGCATATTTTTCGGTTTTTACTTTGCTTACTTTGTAACTCTATCCACAAAAACTTTCTGAAAAAAAATATGCTTAAAGCTTAAAATGTCAAAATTAAGCCGAAAGAGGAAAACAGATAATAATAATGAAAAAAGCGACATTACAACAACACAATGTAGTGTTAAACTTTCAAACTAAAATATAAAATAAATAGCTGAACAAAACTGATCTATGTGCAGTAGCTATTTATTTAGCTGTAGCTGATGAAAGTTTGTTTGTGGTTTAGTTGTCCAGGCGTTTTTGCTGCAGACTCTCCAGCATGTTCTGCTTTTGGCGAGGGGGCTGAGCCGGGACGTGGAGGGCAAAATACTTTATTATTACCACGCAATTAACTATTATAAAAAAAATAATAGAGACATTAAAAGTAATTTGCATTATAAATGAATGTACTAATAATACATCTGTGGGTGTACGTCATCATGTAGGGAGCGTTTGAGTATTTTGACTTGGGTCTTGCTCTGAACAGTATCAGCTGGTGTTTCTTCTGGCCTGGTCACAGACATAAGACAAAGGAAGGAATCTGATACAACCACAAGTCATTTCAAGTGTGGTCCCAGAAAATCTCCATTTAGCGGTGTATACAGCCCTACCCCTTACCATATGAGTACTGGGACAGAACCCTGTCTTGTGAACATGCAAAACGAGGGTTAAGAGGTAGAATTGGAATTAGGCCTAAGCTGACAAACAGTCATGTGGCTACTGGAGAGCTGTGTTAAGTAAAATAAGACAGTGTGCAAGAAAAAATACGACTGACGTCATGCACTGTTTTAACTTGCCAGAAATGGTAACCATCTTATTTTTTTTAAAGAGTCAAGATTTATTTTTTATAAGAGTTGACATTACACTACCAAGGGATTGTAGAGAAAGAAAAGCAAATTCAAAATGATCCAAATTTTGCTTCAAAAACATCTTTTCTGAGCCCTGAATGTCTGTTCTTGTCTCTTCCTTTAATTCAAGGCAGCACGATCTCTTTAAACCCATGGGAACACAAAGCACATTTACTTTTATCTGGAAACCACTGTTAGTTTTCATTGTGGCTGACATTTTAAAAAAGCTATCTCGCTCAAAGTTCTAAGTTCACCTATCAAGAGGTGCCCTTACCGAGACAGATTAGGTGACAATTTGTTTAAAATGTCATCCGCTCTTTCAATAACATTTGTACACACATGGGACTTGCAGGTGTGTGGGAAACTGGCAGTGAGGTAGGTCGGAAACTGTTGGCTGAACGTGGCGTGATAGCACTGTGACAGCGAGGGCAGCGTGCAGGTAGCATACTAACAAGCTAATGGTATCTGTGATCAAAGGGCAACATCCACGGCAGAAAATCAAACTCAGTGCCAACCCATTAAAATGTAATAACATCATATGTCATTGGTTGCAATTGCTTTCTGTTGTCTCCATAAATCTGAATATTTGGTGAATCACATTTCTGATTACTGTGGTTTTAATAGACTAATTAATGGTCCACTATAGGCAGCTTCATTCGTTGTGCCAAATAACACATAACTCTATTGTGTGCCAAATGCGGCTCATTAACTGCTATGACAGACAGCTAATTAGTCATCAACTTCACAGCCAGACTTTTAAAGCTTCAATTTGCTAATTTGATATTGCAGAGTACTTTGGCTGAGGTTAGGATCTTCGACAAGTTTACTGGCACTTTTATTTCATCTGCTAACAAGTAACTCTTGGCTTCAAAATGACAACATACAATGGCAAGAAAAAGTATGTGAACCTTTTGGAAATGTATGGTTTTCTTACTTAATTTGTCTGGAGGTGTGGACTATAGTTACTTTCGGAATAGAGCAAAAGAAGAATATGCTTATATGAGCCATGCCTCACCAAAAAGAGCTTCAGAAGAGCTACGATCAAGAATTGTTGCTTTACATTAAGCTGGAAAGGGTTACAAAGTTATAATTAAAAGACTTTCATCAGTCTAAAGTTAGGCAAACAATCTGAAAAATGGAGATGCTTTGGGACTGTTGCAACTCTACCAAGAAGTGTGGGCCCAGTCAAAATGACATCAGGAGCACAACGAAGACTCATCAATAAAGTAAAGAAACAACACAGAATGACAACCAAAGATTTGAAGGCATCATGGGGACTTTCTAACATCTCTGTTCATGAGTCTACAACACGTAAAACACTGAACAAGCAGGATATACACAGCAGGTCACAACGAGGGAAGCCACTCTTTACTAAAAAGAACAATGCTGCACGCCTGAAGTTTGGAAAAGAGCCCATTGGTACTCCAAAGTGGTTTTTGCAAAATGTTTTGCAGACTGCTGAACTATTTGGAAAAAACATACCACGCTACATCTGCTGTAAAAAGGGCATGGCAAATTATCATGAAAACATCATCCCAACTGTGAAGTATGTTGTAGGGAAAATCAAGATTTGGGCCTGCTCATCTGCATCAGGGCCTCGGCAATATAAATAGCTATAAATAAAAGAATATGACAGAGCTAGAGCATTCTGCAAGAAAATTGGGCTAAAAGTCATCCTCAACGATGTCGACCTTTACTTAGATGAAGATCAAATCACATTTTAAGACATATTTTTTGTGATAAACCATGAAATTGCAAAAGGTTCACCTAATTTTTCCTTACCACTGTAGTCACGGATTGCATTGTGTTTAAAAGGGGTGTACAATCTTTTGTAACTTGTTGTCCTTATTTGTAAGTTGCTTTGGGTAAAAGCCTGTGCTAAATGACTAATGCAAATGACTAAATGTAAATCTTATAGGCTCCTTCAACAAAGCCCATATGACTAACTCGTCTAGTCTCTGTTCAGTTTATTTTTCATTAAAAGGTATTCATTTGCCAAAATTGTACCCTTATATTAGCCTGGTTCTACCAGACTCTCGTACATTTCATTTGTACAGAGAGTCTGGCCTCGCTCCATTGACAAGCGTTTACTTCCTTGAATGCGGGAACTCTGTTGAAGTTTAAAACTATTGGATCTGCCCAGAGTCACAGGATCTGCCATAGCCAATCGCTAACGTGTGGTCGTGACGTATGTCATGCGCCGAAACCGACTGGAAACAACAAGTCACTCCCTCTGTTCGCTGATTGGTCCTACAAAAAATTGATTTCTAGAAACCTAAGAATATACAGCGATCCCAGACTAAGTACTAAAGCGAAATGAAATTGAGCGGAAGTACGTAGGAGGGCGGAGCCAGGCTACCCTTATATTGTGTTAGGGTTAAATTTGACTTTAAGTTAAGATGTTGTACAACACCCACACCAGAAACCTGCGCAAGTAATTTACGTAAGTATGTTTTGTTTGACAAAGATGCACGTTCAGAAAGTTTTATTTCAATCAAGAAGTGGTCCTTAGATCAATCTGGTGTTCAGGACTTTGTACAAAAGTAGTGCTTTAACTTAACTAATTTTATTGGATTTAAATCTAAAAAAGTGCTGTTTTTCTTTTTCCAAAAGTAAACTTTGAAGAACATTGGTCACTATTCAGCCTTTGAGTAATAACCTTTGTATTCAAAGGAAGCTCTTATTACAGTAATTCACTTTGTGTTTTATAAGTGCTCGCAATTCTCACTTCTTTCAAGAATAAAGTGGACTATTGTATCAGAAATCTTGTAATCATTGTGCCTTTTAACTAAAACCATTAGCTTCCCACGACACACACAGAACCAAACCTATAAAGCTAAATTCACAGGTTCGACAACAAAAGTGGCTGAATACATAATGCTGTATCTTCCCAATCATAACGCTTGTCTCTGAAGGAGATGGAAGTGTCCAAAATCTTCTTTTTTCGATCTTCAAGGAAAACACAGTGGTATAAAGAGGCAGGACTTGAGCCGGCGCAGGTGTAAAGAGAGAGGACTTATGTGTCACAGGTGTTTTGCTTTTACCCATTGTTTAATTTATTTAGTTCTTCTTTTTAATATTGGATGAGCAGAATATTAGAAAAATACTAATCATTCAGACAAGCCATTCATTTATTGTTTCTAATAAGTTACTTACATCCAGATAAAAATATATTTTATCATTATTTTGGCAAAATTGTTATTTTTTGTGTGATTATTTTAATTGTGCTGATGTCTTAGCGCAACAAACCCTGCAGCTACATGTATAACATGCTCTGTATCACCTGCCAAAGTTTATACTATTTTAATTTGGTAGGGGACTAAAGACATAAGACACCACACACTCACATCATCTAAAAACTGTCCTAGTGTTTATGCATGAACCTCAATTGGTCTCAGTCACATGAACACTACATGATCACTTCAGCTCCGATATGAGCATTCAAAAAAGTATACCATGCCAGACTATGTTCAATTCATTGCCATCACTTGTGTGTGTGTCCCTCTTTACAGCTAAACAGTTCTCTTAGTGTAGCGGCAGTGGCTCAGTGGTAGAGCAGTCATGCTTCAAATGGAAAGTAGGCGGTTTGATTCTCACTCTCCCCACAGTTCATACTGTCGTTGTGTCCTTGGGCAAGACACTTAACCCACCTTGCCTGCAGTGACTGTAACACTGGTAATTACTGTAGAACAATGCAAATCGCTTTGGATAAAAGTGTCAGCTAAATGAATAAATGTAAGTGTAATGTAAATAAAGTAGACTTGTGTCGTTTTAAGCAAGAGAAAGGCTGACAAATTAGGGGACATGAACGTCACATAATTAATCTACATTAACATTCCTCCCACAATATTGCTGCGGTGTGACCGCAGGACCTCTCCAAACCAACAACAACAGCGCACAATGTAGTTTCCACAGCTCTGTTGATTGTTACCAAAACCCACGTCAAATGACTTGGAGTGCTACTAGCCTGACTTGGGCTAACATGGGCCTTTAACAGGATACATTCTTGTTCCTGATGTACTAATACATAACCAACTTTACCGCTGTGCAAGAACTGGGAGGCTTCACTACTCTTGTAGTTTCTCATATAACAATCAACCCCAAGTTTCAAAACAAAGTAGTCTAGTTCATTATAATAACCGTACATAATCCGAGGCCACCTTCTCATATTGTCCACCCACGCAGTTATGTGTCTCGGGTAAGGCAGACTTGTTCCGTTTGCGTTCCTTTGTGAATTGCTGGTTTCCTCCAATGTTATTCTACCAACAATCTCCTTAAAACAAAGAGAATACCCAGTTAACCAGAAATGTTTAGACAAAGCGGAAGTGTGTCAATCACAAAAGTAAGCGTGGCTGAATAAGCTGAATCAGGGCTAAATTAAATTAGCCCAGAAGCTTGGATTTTGGCCAATAACAGAGCACGTACGGCAGCCTTGTGTACATAGGCTTTACAGTAACAATGGCCAGGGCTAAACTTTAAGAAGACATGTCAATAAATGTAGTAAGCCTTAGCTAGTAAGTAAGTTTGGTAGAAATTCAATTTGATGCTAGAAGTGGATATAAGAAGATATTAAAGACTGAGACTATTATAAGAAGAGACTAAATCATGATCAGCCAATGCACAACAGAAGATGGCTTTCTACAGTATTGTCAGGCAGTGACAGGAACAGTGAGCCTGGACACGACCGGACGATTACCGTGTAAACGTGGTAAGTGTTCTAATAATACAAGGGTGGCTGTTTCTGATTTTTTTGTTTAGTGTTAATGTGCTTTTCATTCACTTAGGTCTAGGTTTTATTTTCTGGTAGGCTACATGCTTTGCAAACATGGTATGTTGTCAAGAAAAGCGCTTCAGCTGCTTCAGAATAAAAGCTGCAGGTTCAACTTGTTCACTCTCAGTGTGATTTGTCTTTTCAGCTACAAATGTGTAATAGAATAAAACTTAGTAAACACCGGTGATAATGTGAGCGGTTGTGGTGATATATGCATAATTTGTTTCTGGTCTTCTCCTGGGGGAGACAGGGTGTATTGAGTAAAAGTTGTCTCAATTGTGTAAATGTTTGCAGTTTTTTTCAAAATGAGATTAATCATTAGTGTGTTTCTCAGGACCAGCAAAACTTTTAGTTTGTTTGTATTCTGTTATTTCGAACCAGTACAAAACACACAATAAACTGTACAGCATTGTGTGCAGTGTTAACATTAAAATGACACATACGTAAACACATACATGTTACTATTACATTACACATTACATTACTATTAATTATTATATATAACAGTTATAATTTATTGTACACACACTTATTTACTAGCTCGAAATGGAGTATGAAGAAGTTGAACATGTGCACAATAATAAAACTAATGTGGCAATAAAACATATCACTGTCTTGATCTCCGCCACACCTGAGCCACCGCAAGATATGATCCAAGCTCTTAAATACTAGCAGCCAAAACAAATTTTCCTCCGCAGGGTGGTCGGGTGAACCCTTTGGAGGTGTCTGGGGAAAGGGAAGTCTGCTGTATTGACTTAATTGACTATTACAATTACAATGCCTATTACATAGGGTTTTTATTTTATATCAAACTAATGAAAATTTTAAAGGATTAAAATACAAATTTTTCCATATTGAAAGGAAGCAGTAGGAAAAAGTTAAACTCGGCCATTTCTCATATATTGTGGCAATTTCCATGATATTTACTCAAAACAGAAAAGGAAATTTGTTATTAGATCTTAAAAACACATTACTGCCAAATCTGAACAGTTTTTATAAGTAGAGAACACTTGATGACACAGAAAGAGAGACACTTTTAATGTGGGGAAAGAAGTTGCCAAAATTTCCAGCATATTTCACACTGTTGCCGTAGGAGCATTTATTTTGACGCTTTGATTCCAAACTCCAGGGAGCAATTAGAGTAATGTTGTTTCAGGGTCCTTCAAGTTAAAGCAGCAGCAGAACAAAATGCCACAAAGGACCAGGTGTGTGACAAAACGATGCCTCTTTGTCGCTGAAATTGTGCTGTTTTAATGTGATTCACTCTTATTCCCTGCTGTCAAGTGTGGCTCGGAAGTATTTAGTCAGGTTTATTTGATTATGTTACTCTTTTTTATTGCCCACAATGCCAATCTGCAACAGGTAATTTATCCCCCTTGGAGGCTTTTAGTGAAACACATGATAATAGGCATAATCTGAAGACATGCTGTTCCAATGTAATTTCTATTTCATGTTTGTTTATTTTCTAAGCTTTGGAGAAAATGAATTGTAAAATAAGGTGCAGCAGCATTACACTACACACCCAGTAAAGGAAACAGTCTGCAGTTTATCTGGAAGCGCTACATGTTACAATCGTATTGAGTTGGAAAGATGCATTCTCACAGGGTGGTTAGTTAGTTAAATAGTAGGTTCTAGTCGTCCCCCGTTTTGTCAAGCAAATAAAAAGATGTTTTTATTCTACAATGTGCCAAGTCATCATATGTTATTAACTTATGTAGGACAAGAATCACGAAAATGCTCAGGGAAACTGCTGTGGGAGGAAGGTGGATACAAGGAGGGGCCATTGTGCAGTCCTTATAATAAATCTATTTTTAAGATAGATATTATGTCCAGGCAAAGAAACAAATAAAACCTTGCTGCAGTGGTGTTAAAGAAGAAATGGATTTTACACAATGTCATAACCATTTTCTCCCTGTCCGGTCTAGCAGTGGGCACATGCATTTCCCTCTGACAGTTACTACACTGAAGGTACAGGCATAACATCATTTTTGTTGTGTGTAAATTAGACTGTGTGATTCATTTAAATAGTCCTCTTCCCCTTTAATATTGAAAAATAAATATGAATATGAAAAGTGCCAGTACTGCCACACATTAGTAGATTTTGCCTAAAAATCGGTCATAATCTAAAAATTATGAAGTTCAAAGTCTGTATCATTATTAACAGAAGACCCACTACTTGTTTAAATTAATGAAACTTTCTTTATATAAAAATAAAAAAATATAAAAAAATAAAAACTTTTCACAACTTATCTTTTAAATAAAGTGGCTTCATTGATCACTTTGTCAATGCTGAGCTTTCTGCAAAAAAAGGGTGGAAAAATTATAATAATTTTTCCTCAAACAGCAAGGAGGTCCTTTTTACCCCACTCTTGTCACTGGGGAATGTTGTGGTTGCCTAGTAACAATAATGCCTCACTAGGAAATCGTATTGAATGCTGACGTTGTTGTAGAGGGGGGTATTATGAATTATTATTGGAGGTTTTTATAAACCACCATTGGCTTTGTTTTATTTTATTTTATTTTATTTTATTTTTTGGGCCAACGTGTCCTCTTTTTGGCTTTGATTTGTGTGGAACATAACAGTGGAGGTCAGGATCAGTAAGATGTGGGACCAGTAGGCCTACTTTAGGGATTGTTATAGTCTAGTAATAGGCTATTGTTTCTCTTTTTCTTTCTTTGTTTGCCATAAACACAGTTCTGATGTTCAAATGTGAGGTCTACATGTACTTGTTTTAACCATTGGGTCTTGATTATTTTGACCATATTTGTTTTCCAGGATTCTACTTTTTGTGTTGTGAACCCTGTTGTTGACTATACTGCAGCCATTACACATATTGGGAGCTGTGGTTGACATTAACACCCACCAACTCACTAAATTTGGGTGGATATCAGCTTTTTTTATTCAAATTACAATTTTAAAATAACTTTATTATCCTCAAGGGAAAATTCAGTTGTTAGATTCCTTCAAATGAGTTGATTCAAACTTTATGTGCATTAGACTTATTTATAGACTCGCCACTTTGGCATGCTGGATGTTATGCCTATGCCTATAAGAGTTAATATTTTAGTTTCCACTGCTGTTGTCAGGCCTGCCCCCAAGCCACGCACAACATCTTACTTCTCTAATTTTTTTTTCTACATTTAAACATTCTCTTGCTGAAAAAATCAAGAAGACTACCCAGGCACGCTGACTTTTGAAGTCTCCATTGCTGAGTTCAAAGAGCTGCACATCAACCTGGTCCTGTCATCCTCACCTCTCTGACTGACGCATTCACTCACGGCTTCTAATAATAGTAAAATCACAGAAGAGACATCACCGGCAGAAAGAAATGTGTTGTTTATTAGAATTAGATGCAAGTGCATTTTAAACTAGACTACAGATTATTTTTCTGTCCCTATATCTTTTCTCAATGGGCTCAAAAGTGGGATAAATCGTTATATATAATGAAAATCTGATGTGTTAGTTACTTATTTTTTTACTTATTTTACTTATTTTTTTCAAAATATGCATCTAGATTGTGGCTACTGAAAATACTTGATGGTAACTTGTGATAATCAGTCCAGTCTGAAACAAATTTTAAACCTTATTAACTGCAGTTTTAGAACTGGTGTGCTTTACAATGAATAAAAGAATGCGAGTTCATTTGGAGCAAAAACGCTGCAATATGCATTGGTGTGTGTGTAGCCCAATTGTGTGTGGCCAGCAGCCAATAGCTTTCTTGAAACCGGTTGTTATTTTTTTGAGGACACCATATTAAGTTTATACAACAAAGCAATGAAGGTTGGAAGAAAACAAAAACATTTTTGGTCAGATTCAAAACTTTGCACTTTTGAAGCCGTGGAAATGCTTGAGAATTGTTGCATTGTGGACTGTGAAGTTACTAAATGATGTACTGCAATCAGCAGTGTCATAGTCAAAACCACACACCGTCCACAGACCAAGTCCAGAGAGGACATTTATAAAACCCAAATACTACAAGTCCAGCCTAGGTACAACTTTATTGAGGGTTTGTATTAAGTGAAGGAGACAGACTTAGAGGAATAAGATATCCAATAACAATGATGTCATGTTGGTTGATTCTCCTTGTTTGAGGCAAAACAAGACAAAATAAAAATTAGTCTAAGGCCAAGACTAAATCCAAACCTTTAACTTCTGCAATATTACAACAATTACCAGCTTTTACAGCACAGCAGAAATGTTACCGTAGAGCCTTGGATGTTTCATCATCCCATCGTTGTGCACACACATACTCATACTAAATTCTGATGTTTAGCGCCGGTGTTTAGCTAAAGAACACTGTCACCCAGGCAGAAAGAAGCATTTGTTTTGCTCCGTCCCTCAGCGGCCTGCAGAGACAACAGCTGTGTCCTATTTCAGCAACCCCATCCTCAAAGGGACAGGGCTCAAAGAGGTGTGTCCTTCAGAGTGAACTGCCTCTTCAAACTAAACCAGACGAATATTATTAATTAATCACTGCATTGTTGGCCTGAAATGACACTTGGGAACAACTTTATTAGGTAGATTCAATTGTTTCCAGATATTAATACATAAGAGTAAATACATTTTTGCAGCGGGACTAGATCAATTGTGTTTACAACAATGTGAGTCTTGATCTAATGGAGATTGTGGCTTCTGTAATTCCTTAATCAATACTAATTACATTGAAACGACAGAGAACCAATTGTTTATGCGCAAAAGATTGTCAAATAATTCATAATCAGATCAGTTAAAGCAATACAGTCTATCTTATCTACTAATATGTTTATATACTGTGTTGTGAAATATAGTCTTAAAAATGTGAATTACGTTCATTTTTTTCTTGT
Source organism: Neodontobutis hainanensis (assembly GCA_024349245.1). Lineage (NCBI taxonomy): Eukaryota > Metazoa > Chordata > Actinopteri > Gobiiformes > Odontobutidae > Neodontobutis > Neodontobutis hainanensis. Next base: position 1,263,262 of record JALDNG010000043.1, on the reverse strand, counting down.
GCAAATGCACAAGAAAATGTTTCACGCAAACAGATCACAGGTGAGGATGGTTACCTTTAGTAGCCATTCAAACATGTTTGAGTCACCTGGTTTTGTAAACTTATGATCAGGGTCATTTGGGTTGTTTTTTTTGTCATTATGATTTAAAGAGTATAAACACTTGTTTGACAATGAATGGCTTCACCCAACCACTAACTATGAGTAAAAGAAAGTTTTTTGTGTTATCATTTATATTCTCTGAAAAATGGACAAAAAAATAAATAAATTCTGCCAGGGTATGTGAACTTATGAGCACAACTGTAGCCTAAAGCTCGAGTGAACTTTCAAAAGAGTTGAAAATGACAATTGTCTATCAAAGGCCGCTCAGACCAACATTATGCTAACCTCCTCCAGTGTCGCATTTTTTGTTGTTGTTATTCTTCTTTTGCTGAATTTACTGTTGCATTAAAATATTTGCTGTAACACTAAAGTTAACAGGAGCTTGGAACTCATTTCTAACACAAACCTGCCTCTTAAGCCATGGATGACGAGCTTTTCTCTTTAACTTTTCACATGCAGCAATGGTCCAACATAGCGTTATTTCCTGTGTCCAAAGCACCGACTATCGAAAGACACTTACCTTCTAAACCAGAATAACTGCCAGTTAAAGCGGGTTGTGGGGAAATTGCCCAACGTCTTGTGCAAATACACTTGTTTAGTCCTATTTTTGTATAACCTAAAAATGCTACCCAAAAAAGCATAAAGAAAATCCATGCATTTTAGGGAAACAAAACTCAACTAAAAATAGCATATACATTTCTGCACATCCCCATTAATTTAACTTTAAAAATACTAAGAATGTAATTGACCGCACAAATGCAGCAAACATAAATTTCCATTAACTGATGCAAGGCCACATTTAACAATTTAACACAGTATCAGCAAATAAACAGTGTTATCTTACCATTACTGCCTCACTGTCAATCAATATCTTTTAAGTATTTTCTCATCATGACAGTAGCATGACCTCCTCAGTCAGTTTCCCAATTTATTGATTCCCCTGCACACATGCAAACTTTATTATTCAGTGCATGCAAGTGTTTATAATGATGATAATCAAAGGTCACACAAAGTCAAAAACCTTGTTTTAGTGTTATTTAAGTGTAGCTGGCTTTTGCAAAGACAGTACATTGTGCAAAAGGGTTGATAGTCGTTGTCAAGTGTTTTTAAACTGTGTAGCTTTCCACACTTGCAAAAAGAAAGGACTCCAACTCCTGAATTCCACTCAATAGTTTTATTTGTGAAAACAATGGTTGTACAGTTGCTTAGTGGTATAGATACAGTTGTTAGCAATAACCCACTAAGAGTTGTCATGTATTAAAACTTAGCTCTACAGACCAGAGCCATTTTTGTACTAGGCTTTAAAAATGACTTGAGGACCTTTTAATGGGTTCCATAAAAAAGGATTGCTTTCCTCCAACAATTCGCAAAGCATTATGGTCTATTTGAACGCCTAGTGACCACCGCGGCTCACTAATCTTTTCTAATTTCATTTTCATTGTGGGTAACTTTGAGTTGACTACCTTTCAGTCACTAGAAATTCGGACAGTACTATAAAATGGCGTAATCACTGTTTTGTGCACTATATAGTGATCAGTATGTTGATTCGGACACTGCCGAGGACTGAAGAAGTGACACAGCACTGGTGTATGAATGCGTGTGATTGTTGCTCTGGTTTATGGTGTGAGGATGTTGGGACAACGGATGTAAATTAGCTAACAGCTATATTCTGGCATGTTTACATTCATGTGGTTGTGTCTCATGTATGTTCATTAACATGCACTGTCCCAATCTAATAAATTGAATAATAATAATACTGTGGCAGGTGAGCAGCAGGTGTGTTGAAGTGATTGTAGGCTCCACCCAGCTTTAAAACAGACAAACACACAGAGACAGACACAGAGGGGAGGGGGAGACAAACCGGGGGAACACAGGGAAAAGACAGGGATCCGGTTTTACAAAACCCTTTCATTTTCTTTTAACTTTTGTCATTTATCTACATTTTAGTCACTTATTTATCTAAAAAAATTACCTTTTAAAATAAAGTAAATTTTAGGCTTTTAACATGTTTTTACCATTTTAAAGTAGATTATTTACATTTATTTTTATCATACACTTCTAACATGTACTTGTAAAAATTACATTATATGCATGCATTTTGACCATAATTTTTTCACAATACATATCACCTTAAGTATCCTTATACCACAATAATTTCATATTTTATATGTTAATATATTTCATCCATGTTAATATAAGTTAAGTGGGCCTTTCTGTACACATAAATGGGATATTTAAATACTCCTAAATATGCTTTCTTCAGCAAGTTTAGGTTGTAGGTCATTTCATTCCTCATCCAATAAATATTACATTATCTTCTTTTACTCCTCTCTCAAACCACCTAGCCTCCCTGACCAAGATTGGGGCATCACATACATATACAGTATGTGATTTGTATTTTTTCTTCTATTTACTGGATGGAACATGTACTAATTTAGCTTAATTGAACTCTTAGCTTATTTGTTTTTAAGCATGTTTCCGTGACAATATGTCTAAGGTGTACATGTAAACATAGTGAGGGACTCTTTTAACAGTGTGCAGCCATGTGAAGTGAACACTGTGGTGATAATGAGCATCATTGGTTGCACGGCGTGGGCAGCGTACAACTGTTAGACCTGAGCCTCTATTTCTTTGCGCAGTTGACCTCAGCATTGGGTCACAGAAACGACTCTCTCCGCCGTTTTCTCTGGGGAACATTTAGGAAAAACACCACATCTATGAGCGGCTGTGGTAACCTCGCGGAAGATTCTCTTTCAAGGACGGCAATTCGAGCTTTTGTTTTGCTATTTCATTTGGTATTGTTTTGCACTTTGCAAAAACAGCTGATAAATTCAACAATGTTTGAAAAGGTTTTGCACTACTCGACTCTTGACAAACACAGGAATCAACTGTATAAAAAGAAAAATGTATCTCATTGGAATCTTCTAGCACTGCAGCCCACTCCTCAAACACACTAAAATCTCCCAGATATGCATCATCACGTTGCAGCCTTGATAAAATGTATTTAAGAACATTCCCTCCTGGGTCGCTAAATGGCTCTTTGGAGTAATTGCTTCCATTTGGTGCAGATTTAGTTTGTGTATTTAGTCAAGTAGCACACTTTGACTAATGGCCACATTAGACCGGTTGGGCTCATGATGCTCCAGGCGGTAATCATCTGCTCCTCGCTGCCCTCAGAGACGCGCCAACAAAGGACAGTGGATGTAACTTCAACACTGCGCCGCAAAAGGTTGCGAGCTATTCTAAGAGCTGAAATGAATACACTGACATTTAAACAAGAGATTCCAGTATAAGAGCACAAGGAAAAACTCCAGTTGTATAACTATATTGCTTGGTTAGAAATGTGTTGATAATTTTAGCATTTATGCAAATAAATATTTTTGCCAGTAGATGTTTGCTTTTCATGTTTGTTAATGCATATGGAATTTATTACACATTTAAAATTTATAGTATACTGCAGCATTTGGAGTTGGCCGTGGTGAGGGGCGGGTTGGTGTGGGTTTCCTTATAGCACCCCAGTTCAGTGTTGGAGTTCACCGCGATGAATGAAAGGGTCAGGGATAGGTCTCTCACCGTCATGTGTGCCTAGGGACCAAATGGCAGATCAGAGTACCTGGCATTCTAGGAGTTCCTAAACCCTTATGAAAACATGGTTGTCTTAGTGAGTCATGACAACCATTTTGTGTAACGTTAGCATACTAAAGTCACTAAAAAGAATTGTCGATGACTATAAAGTGATGATTCAACCATATTGTTGTGAAAAAGCAGTTGAGATAACATTTAAAAATAACTGTGGTAACTACTCATGGTGTATTTTATTATTATTACATTAATACATTTTTATAAATATTGTCCTATGGGAAATGCCATTGGCCATGAGCTGGTGGCTTGTTACAGGCCAGAACAGCCTAGTTTTACACAGCACACAATCACATGTCAATGTGTTTAGTGCACGCATCTCTCATGAAACTCCTTATAAGGGCCTCGAGTAAGGGCGCCGCAATACAGCGATATACCTCCGTCCACCAGAGGGCAGACTCCAAAAGTGGAAATATAAGGAGAAATCCAATGGCGACTTTACGGGTGTAAAAATCCTGTTTACATCCTGGTACAAAAGATGGCTCTGGTCTCAAGAGCTAAGTTTTTACTACGTGACAACTCTGGGGGGGATGAATTTTTGATTAATGTGTCCGTTTATTCTATCTGAAAACTATTGTTTTACTATATAGTAAAAGCGGAAAAGCCCAGATGTAACCACCATTTTATTGCCCTGTCGTAAGAACAATATTGGTGAATAGGGGACCAATGGGCACACAATATCCATGTTTTTTTACAATCTATGGTTTGCTGACAGGACTAATTTTATATTGTTTATTGTGCTTGTGAACATACTTGGAGCCAATAATACAAGTGATTTATGCCTCAAAAAGGGGAAATAATTTTATTTTGGGACATCTATATCAAATTCAAGTAATGTAAAAGGTCATCTCAGCAAGTTAAATACACTAAAGAGATGGATACAAATGCAAAAAGGTTACAGTTTATAAATAGTAGTAATATAATAGTAATTCTCTGCACATTTGTGTAGACTGTTTCTTATAAAGGCCTTTTCTGGTTCTGGATTCTGATGCTCATTCTCTGAAGCTGGCTCCCAACTTGTTTGCCCTGGTGCCTGGATCCTCAGTCCACCTTTGAGTGCACTCAGAGGTATTATTTATTTTGGAATTCTATTACCTGAGATTGCAGAGGTATATGTTTTTGGCCCATTTGTTTAAACATTGTGTAGACCTGCTGAAAATGTGATATCTAATTTATTACAGCTAAACAAAGTGAAACACATTTTTAGATACATTTTTATGGTGTACTGTATAATCACCTCAAAACCAGGACTACACAATAAATTGGAAATTGGTCAGTATTGACTGCATCATTGCAATAACCAGATTGAATACAATATTATGGTTTTCCATGTGACCAAAAATACAGTGACTTAAAATGCATCACCAATAGATTCACTTTGTGAAGGAATTTTGATTGCTCACTTCCCTCTCCGGTTCAGATCAGAAGCAATGATTAAAAAGACCACTACGATTCAGTAGCTTAAGTTTAATGTAGTTTAATAACAGATCACATGTAAAGCACACGGCCATGGACTGACAACAGAACATTCACTAGAGTGCTTTTCCCCGAAAATCATTCGTACACTAAGTTTTATATCACTCTATGCCACACTCCCAGAACAGCTGGCTCATTAGGCATATTAGGCAAATACTAAGAGCACCATGACCTGAAGGGGGTGTCACAAAATCTGGAAAAAATTCACCTTTAACATAATAAGTGAAATGCTCAGGACTCCAGATATACGTTATATACTCTGTATATTTGTATATACTCCTAAAGGTCAGATGAAATGAGTTGTCTCATATCAACTGATTTAAAAAAAAGGTAAACTACTGGTACAACCACCAGAGCTCTGAGACGAGACGACAGCAGCAGGGTGCTGCACACAGAGAAATGCCAAGTAGCTGCACGCTCACAGACAGAGTACAGAGAGCTGCTCACTCATGCACGGGTCGGGGAGACTGACACAGAACCGAGCCAGATGAAATTAAGGTAGAATATATATTTTGCTATTGGCCGAGTTTAAAGATGTTCAGAAAGCAGCCTGTTGTTAGCAGCAATACGAAGGAACACCAACTTAATGTAGAAATAGTTAATCAAAGTTTCACAAACTCCTCGCGTCTTTACTCACCAATATGATCTATATCAGGTGAGTTTTGATAATGAGCTGCTGTTGTATTACTACTTTAGAGATTGATTCATTAAAATGAAACACATATATAGACCTATCCCAAAACCTGCTTTGGTAAATGAAGTTAAAGCTGTTAGGTAACATATATTAACAGTGTTATCACAAATCATGATATGAACAGAGAGGTCTTCTAGGTCCACAGCTCAGTTAAGCAAAATAAAATATGAAAGGTATTCTATTATATAGCCTATTTAAGTTGATGATCATGTGTGGCATCTTTTACTAGGCTGGTAATTGTGTGGATTTCCTGGGTACAAAACCTGGCTTTGGTCTCTATAATATATTTTTTTTACTGTTTTCAAAACAAAAATAGCATAAGTGCTCTCTCTTGTGTCTTATTTGATAGCTGTGAAGCATGTCAAAAATGTCACGCATATTACTTTACTCTTTTCCAGGGAACCATCCCGTGATCTCTTAAAGAAGAATAAACCATTTAGCAGCATGTCTTTTTTGTTTTCCACTGCTAGCTCCAGTGTGCAGCCGCGATAGCCACAGGAAACGGAAACAAGGTGCAGCAGTGTGGAGAGGGTGTTCAAATTATACCCAAATCACAATTGTGTAAATTTTTTTGAACCGGGAAAATTAATGCAAAAAGGGTTAATTTTACCTGCCCAAATTTCTTTATAAATTTGAACAAATAAAACGTTCCCAAAAGAGACATTCAAATAATAATTTCTGATTGTTTATACAAAATTTAATGTAGTTATTGTTAATTGCATGTTTCTCTAATCATCTACAACCCAAAATTCCTTTTTCTAGAAAAATTATATAGCAGCAGTTTTACTCCTTAGTTCTACAGCTCCCCAGAAAGGACAAACTGAGCAATGGTTAAAGAGTTTTGTTTTTTTTGACATCTTGCATAAATGTCACAAATAAATGAAAATTTTCTAAACTTAGATTTGCTTTGGCTAATTACGTGTAATTAACATAAATATAACTTATTTTATTAAAACTACTTTTTATCAATAGATCAAAAGAAATGTCACCGGTTTTACAATTCTGATTTAGTGTTGTTTGCTAATTTTGTTAGTAATTAATAATTTTATTTATATTTTTTAATTACAATTTAATGCTATTTTGATCAGTTGTGTTATCGTTTTCTAGTATCTTTTAGATTACTCTATATAGTGCCATTTTGTTTTAAATGTTTTCTTCTAACCTTTCTAGAAGCAGCATTCTCTTTTTCATTAAATGTCTATGAACTACAGCTAACCTACTTCATTTCTGAACTGTGATTTTTTCCAGATAAAATTAAATATTTGACCAACCAAGTGTTGTGTAAGCTGCATAAAATTTGTGATTGCATTTTCTTCACTATATTCTCCTAAAACAACAAGCTGAACCTCTAAGAATGCATAAGCATACTTTATTTCTTTTTCCAAAAGCATTATATGGCACAGCAATCAGAGGAAACATTAGGGCATCAATCACAAGTGTCACTGTTTTTGCAATGTATCTTTTCATCATGACTTTTACGCAAACAGGATCAATTTTAGCAACAGCAGCCACAGTCAGGCAATTTAGCATTAACTCTACTCTGGCTCCACTTTCACAATGTTAATGATAAAAAGATCAATTATAAAAAGAAAATTTAATGGCCCTTTGAAACTCACCTCACTCAAATCTCTTTTTCAAACTCCAATCTATTCCCTGCACTTTCTCAAATCAATTAATCTGTAGTCAGCATGTGGGATCCCTTTCAGTGTGGCACTGAAACTTAGATATGGTCTTAATTTGGCACCTTCATCGCGGAGGTCTCAGGAGACAGACATTTTTGTGAAAAGCTGGATTTAATTAAAGCCTGTGAAGCAGTGCTGAATTCAACAGTGCGCACATCCTGCAGAGGGATGTCTCACCTGAGTCTGCCTCACAGAGACTTCAAGAGTCGAATGAAAGTGTAGCACATCAAATGTGCAACAGCAGAAGCTTGTGTTTCCTTTTGATGGGACACAGAGTGCCTCAAAGGGAATGCCTTTAAGAGCATAAGGAATACTGTGCTGTTTATGTCCTTCTCATATTTTATCCATTAGTATCTTCCCCTTTAAGTATATGACCAAAGCTGTCTACGAAACGTGGTGAAAGACAGAGAGGGGGGAAATGGTGGCCTGACTATGGCATTGCCCATGAAGCTGCAATAGTTGCACAAGTCTGGAAAATAGTTTATGAAATCTGTAGTGATAAGAGAAAAGGGACAGTTAAATGATTAAGGATTAGAGTAATACTGATATTAATAGTTCCTGCCCACCTAAAATGCTGGTGAAGAGAAGAAAAATTCTGAACAATGTCCATTCTTTATCTCAATAATGTTTTTTTTATCTCAATAATATTTCTGTCCAGACATAATTCTCGTACATTGTTCCCTACAGCTAAATGAAAAGGTGTACATGTCCCACCATCATTTTCTGGGTGAACTGTGTTCACTGCTGAAAAGAGGAGAACCAATTGTCATCTGAATTAAGCTCGTCTACACAGACCACAATTGTTAATATAACGGCCAATCACTTTTCATTAGTCAAGTACAAAGTATTTAGTAAAAAATCACAAAGTATTACAGTGTCCAGAGGATCTTGGCTATAAGTCTTTTGTAATAGTTTTGTATGTTTATCTTTAATTCAAAAATGTTAGTTTTAATGACAGTTCTGTTTTGTGAGTTAAAGAAGTATTTGTATCATTTTGATGACTGGCATAGTCCCATTAGCTGAGACATGAGTGTAGTGCTCTACGACTCTATACATAATAAAAAAATAAGCCCATACACTGGACCCTTGACTAGTCATATTGTACAAAATAGTCTACACTAAAATGACCCTACCATTTCAGAAGACTTATTCTTTCTTACAAACTTCCCGTCTTAAACATCTCTACTGGTAAACAAACGTGTTTTCCCTAGATTAAAGTAGAAGAAATATCTCAGATTAAATCAATTAGTTACATCATAGGGACAAAAAAAAAAGAATAAAAACAGATTCTTCATCTTTAAGCCTCCGCTCCCTTGTTATCTTGTCAGCAGCTTTGCCATTACCATTAACTCGCACACGGGGAAATATGAAGCAGCAAACAATGAACATGACAAAATGTGAAATTCCCCAGCCTCTCTCAAGGTCTCATTTCCCTGGCAGCTGCTAGGAGCGATGGAGATAGATCCTACATCAACAGACTTTGGGAGGAAGGTTGCACAATGTTTTTTTCCCGGGCGATTTATCTATATTCAGTCATGCAGCCATCGTTGTATGGAGCTTTAAACCTGTGACTGGGACGTGACAAAAAAAAAAAAAGAAAGAAAAAAATGAATAAAAGCTGTAGCGGTGGAGTCAATTTAATCCCAAGTAGCGGGAGCATTAAAAGCAACCTGGAGTGAATTATGCTTTGAATGAATTACCTCGGCTCTTGATTGTGAAAAGAGCTACTGCGCGTGGGTCACCTGTCACGCAGACGCTTTTTCCTACTCCATCATAGCAATGATCCACGTCACAGGCAGGTAATCTCCAATTCTAATAATATCCATATTTACTATATCCTTGCTTCTGTTGAAAAGACTTCCATCACTTTGCAAACTGCAAGGTTGAAACATTTTAGTGCATAACTTAACATCGAACAACTGATGGGCTTAATTTAGTGTGGATTTTTTTTGTTGTCCGAGTAACACACTAGAAATGCATGAAGCAATCATTGCAACATTTCTGGTGTTAGAGAAGTGGACGCAGTAGCTAACACACCATGTTTCCAATTTCACCAGTGGCTACTCCCAGGCGGCCCAAGAAGGAATTTCCCCATACACCATAATGTAAAAAGAGACGTCTGAAGTGTATGATTTTCTACCTTTGTCTTATCGCAGATCCCTTTTTAGGCACTGATTATAGTTCTGTCAGTAATTACACTGTAATAAAATTTTTCACATTTTTGCATAAAATCATCATCAAATGTGATCTGATCTTTGTCAAAATCACACAAATGAAAAAACAATGTCTGCTTTAACCAAAACTATCCAAAATTTATAGGTTTTCACATTTTTAATGAGGATAACGTGCAAACAATGACAGAAGGGGAGTAATAAGTAACTGAACCTTCTGCCTAAGGAGAATTTGAGAACAATTAATACCAATTTTTACCAAACAATTTTAGTCAGGGGTGTGTCCAATCACTGAGGAGTGGCTTAAAGCTGCCCTGCTCACTATAAAACACAGACCTGATAAGAATTGTGTCTTGATGAAAAGCATTGTCCGATGTGCACCATGGCTCGTTTAAAAGAGCTCTCTGAAGACCTCAAGAATTGTTAATTTATACACATATATATATATATAAAAATATATATATATATATATATATATATATATATATATATATATATATATATATATATATATATATATATATATATATATGTATATATATATATATTTTATATATATATATATATATAATTTATTAGAGTTTATGTTTGACCTTTTAAAATGACAAACGACTCACAGTTTCTTTTACATCATGAGCATAATGGCCTGAGATGTAAATATTGTTTTAGCGAGACTCTATTAGCTTCTCCACAGCAGCTTTAACTGTACAAATTACATAAAAAATACCTGCTGTTTTCAGCACTGTATTGAAAACAAATGAAAATGGAAATTGATTTTATATAGCACTTTTCCACCCACTAGGCACTCAAAGCGCTTCATCAAGCTTTCATTCACCCATTCTTACACCAGTGTCACAGGTGGAACACCACTGGAGGCAAGGAGGGTTAAGTGTCTTGCCCAAGGACACAAAGACAGTATGAACTGTGGAGAGCAGGAATACAACCACCAATCTTCCGTATATCGGACAACTGCTCTACCACTGAACCACTGCGGCCCTGACGGATTTTTACCGTATTCTGCAGGGATTCTGCATCCATTGTTTCTATCTTTGGGTATGAGAAAAGTGAAACCATTGCCAACTAAGAGCCCATTCCTGAATTCAGAAATATTCCAGAAAATCTATTTCTGGTCTATTTCCCTGCCATTGAGCTCCTTGGTGTGTACCTCAAGTCTATGAATGTTGTGGGGCTGTCTTGGCCGACACGCCTCTACAACATCGCGTGCCGTTTGGGAACAGTACCTCTGGACTGGCAGACCGGGGTGGTGGTCCCTCTTTTTAAGAAAGGGGACCGGAGGGTGTTCCAACTACAGAGTGATCACACTCCTCAGCCTCCCCGGGAAACTCTATGCCAGGCTACTGGAGAGGAGAATGTGGCCGATAGTTGAACCTCAGATTCAGGAGGAACAATGCGGTTTTCGTTCCAGGCGTGGAACACTGGACCAGCTCTATACCCTCTCCAGGGTGCTGGAGGGATTATGGGAGTTTGCCCAACCAGTCCACATGTGTTTTGTGGATCTGGAAAAGGCATTAGACTGTGTCCCATGTGGCGCCATGTGGGGGGTGCTCTGAGAGTATGGGGTCCAGGGGCCCTTTGCTAATGGTTGAGCAGGAGCTTGGTTTGCATTAAGTCAGACCTGTCCCTGGTACATGTTGGACTCCGGCAGGGCTGCCCTTTGCCACCGGTCCTGTTCATTATCTTTATGGACAGGATTTCTAGGCGCAGCCAGGGGCCGGAGGGAGTCTGGTTTGGGGACCACAGGATCTCGTCTCTACTTTTTGCAGATGATGTTGTCCTGTTCTGTCCACCAGTGTGAACTTGGATGGTTTGCAGCCGAGGGTGAAGCGGCTGGGATGAGGATCATCACCTCCAAGTCTGAGACCATGGTTCTCAGTCGGAAAAGGGTGGCTTGCCCCCTCCAGGTTGGTGGAGAGCTCCTGCCTCAAGTGAAGGAGTTTAAGTATCTTGGGGTCATCTTCACGAGTGAGGGAAGGAGGGAACGTGAGATTGACAGACGGATCGGTGCAGCTTCTGCAGTAATGCGTTCGATGTACACAACTGTCGTGGTAAAGAAGGAGCTGAGCTGTAAGGTGAAGCTCTAGATTTACTGGTCAATCAACAGTCCTACTCTCACCTATGGTCATGAGCTTTGGGTCATGACCGAAAGAACAAGGTCCTAGATACAGGCGGCAGAAATGAGCTTTCTCCGCAGAGTGGCGGGGAGTTACCTTAGAGATAGGGTGAGGAGCTCGGTCACTTGGGAGGAGCTCAAAGTAGAGCCGCTGCTCCTTCACATCGAGAGGAGCCAGCTAAAGTGGCTTGGACATCTGTTTTGGATGCCTCCTGGGCGCCTCCCTAGGGAGGTGTTCCGGGCATGTCCCACCAGGGACGTCTCTCGGCTGGCCTGGGAACGCCTCAATATCCCCCCAGAAGAGCTAGAGGAAGTGTCAAGGGAGAGGGAAGTCTGGGCGTCTCTGCTTAGACTGCTGCCCCCACGACCCAGCCTCAGATAAGCAGTAGAAGATGGATGGATGAATGGACTAGTAGATTGGACAGCCCTAGGACTTACTGGCCATTGTCCAGGGTGTTCCCAGCCTAAAGCCCAAAGTTGCTGGGAAATGGCTCCAGTCAACCGCGACCCCTAACGGGAAGTAGCAGAAGAAAATGAATGAATAAACTTAAAAGATATCTAAAGAAAGAAAATGCATTTTGCACTCTCATTGTAAAACTATCCCCAAAGCTCATAATAAGGCAGTTTGGTCTATTTCCACCACACCATTACCGACTGGCTCAGTTTTCATTTTACATATGTCATGATTATATTATGTTTATTTTTGGTCCAGACTATTTTAAAGAAGAAAGTGGATTCTCAGAAATGAGCAAATCAGCAACATCATTGTAAGTTGACATTATATTGTCAACTTTCTCTTTGACTATTGCAAACTGCAAACAAAAAACTTACAATAAAAATGTTACAAAAGGACTTCGCAAAACTAAATTGTTCTCATTGTATTATAATAATTGTCAGCTGAAGTTTTGTCAATATGAGAATGCATGCACAACAACAAACTTGCAAACTGACATTAATCATTTAGATTTGCCAATTCATCTAACCATGCATGTATTTCTGACCCAAATTGCAATACAAGACCATACTACAATTCACATTTCAGTAAAAAAAAAAGTAATCATTGCCAGCATAATGCATTTTTTACATTCCAAGTACCTGTCACATTATGAAGACAACCTTATTCTAACAATTCTTTTGAAATAAAAAATGCTTAAGAAAGAGAAAGGTGTTTACTCACTACCAGGAATACATCGATTTAGCTCCTAAGCATACCAAACATCTATCACAGCTTTTAGAGGAATTTGAAAGACATATATATCTCCAGAATTCCAGAAATCCAAATGCCATCTTTATGGCAGACACAATAACTCTTGATAGCATTTTTAGGGCCCTGTACTGCAAAGCTTACTTTAATTGTATATGTTCTACCCATTATGACAAAATATTTGCAGTTTGAGTCTATAAGTGAAGTTTGACACCATAAACTATCAAACTAAGCTAAAAAAGCAAATTCACTTTAACATGTCAAGAAAGTCACTAAACTAGCTATCTGAAACATATTTGTTATCGAAAGAGCAATGTGTTTGTGTGCAAAATGTAAAATCCCCTACATCTAATAATAAAGTTTCAAGTTTTTAATATCACACTCTTTCAGCTTGTCTTTTTTTACCCCCAGCAGGCTACACAAGCTATAAGCAACACTTTTTGACAGCTTCCCATTTGCGAGCAAACAAATTTGCGGGACGTTGAACACAGAATACGGTAATTTGAGAGTCACATGTGAAATCCCGGGTGAGCGCTGTTGTTGTTGGAGTTTTAACAAGGAGCCTTCATCTGCATAAGCATCAGTAAACTGCCGATGTCGGGGAATGATTCAGCGTGCGGCAGTCAAAATATCGGCTGGATTTTCTGATCTCCATATTGATTTATGTCTGGGGTTGAGCAGGTTAATTAAATGTGAACAGGGTGGCAGGAACATTATATCGAGCAAAGAGTGAGGCAAGTGGAGTCACTCTTTGAATTGCAACAACAGCAATCAGTGCAAAATAACAAGGGAGACTCTGTCATGGGAATGGATAGACAGGCTTTAATGTGAATCAAAATTAAAAAGCTGCAACGAGGCACTTTGCTGTGGCTGAAGTTTAGCTGGGTATTAGTTATGACTACAGACATATTACTGATACACACAGTAGCTCCTTTAACCTCCCTTCAAATACTCAAATATAGAAAAAGATTACTGAACAAATGTTTAACTTATAATCTCTTTTTAGAGAACTTAAGCATTCAAAGACTCCGTTTTGACGTTTGCAAGGCAAGAATATTTCTATAGCACGATTAAAGTACTGGATAATTGAAAGTGCTTGACAGAATAAGAAATGGAAATAAAAAAAAAATACATATTTGGAATAAGCGTCAAAAAATACAGAAATATTTCATAAACGGTAAATGGCATGCATTTATATAGCGCTTTCCTGCACCCTTCTCGGGCACCCAAAGCGCTTTACAACGTGCTTCCACTCACCCCATTCACACACATCCACTCCTGGGGCAGACAGAGAGGGGGGGCTGCCACACAAACGGCGCTCAACCTTCTCCTACCACCACCAAACACACATCTACGGACACTGGAGGCAAGGTGGGTTAAGTGTCTTGCCCAAGGACACAACAACAGTATGAACTGTGGGGAGAGCAGGAATCGAACCTACTACCTTCCGGTTAAAGGATGGCCACTCTACCACTGAGCCACTGGCGCCCATAGGGCTCCAGAGAGGTGTTGCGGCCCAAAAAAAAAGCCAGTGTTAAGATTTAGAAAATAACTAGCTCTTCCTGGTCCAGGAGTGCAAGAACCAGGAGGTGCAAGATATCTTTCAACCCAAAAATCGTTAGGTCAAACTTGCAAAAAAAATCTACTATGTATTAGGTTTGTTTGTAGCTCTATAGGTACAAAAAAGTGAACCTGCCTGTTTGACAAATTGTATTTGTGCTGATTTATGGAAATTACCCATGTGCCATTGGTTATAGATTCACATTTTTTTGCATAGGTAATTTATTTTGCTTACAGATCAAGCTAAATGCAATCAGAATTAGTTTTTTCTTTCAGGAAAACAGTGGCTGATGTTTTGCTCAAATGACCTTAATGTATACATATGGCAAGTTTCGCAAGTGTTGAATTTTCAGTTTTAGCTTATCTCAGTTCAAGACAGGTCTTACCACATATTGTGCAGCCGTGCACTTGTGAGTGATTAAAATGTGTCATATTCTACCTCACTTTACATTCTGTGGCAGTGGTTCAGTGGAATATTTATGAATACATTACACATGACACTCTACCTTATTAAAAAAACAAACTAGATCACAAGGATTCTATAGGATGCAGTAGGTTACGCAGATCACACATGAAACAAGCAGAAGCATCTCAGGTATGTATTCACTGAGTACAATCTGGGACTTTGATGTATTTTACTTGATTTTTTTCTCAAACCAGTGTGATAAAATTGTTTTCTGTGTGCCTCCTGGACTGATTTTTATTACTGCGTCAACAGCTCACTGGGTTTTCTCACATCTGTCTCTCAGTGCTCCCAAAGTGTGAAATCTGTGCTTACATTTTCAGACAACTCATGTGACATTGGTTGTGCAGGGAGAATTATTTTAACTGTATAAAATGCACAGTCTAAATCAGTAATTATGTCACGCCGTAATTAATTTGTGACTGCTCTTTCTCTGAATACTTTCAGTAGCACAGGCGGGGCGGCTGTAGTAGTTTATATATATATATATATATATATATATATATATATATATATATATATATATATATATATATATATAAAACATAAGTTAGAACAAGTTGTTTATTTTTTTTATGTAAAAATAACCCTGTAAACCACAAAGAAAAGAAAATTGGGCTATTTTTATTTAGCTTAAGAACCGCACAAAGCAACCTTGTTCAGATGCATATTTATGATTGACAGATATGTAAGACCCACCCCCTTGGTATGAGAGCTATTAGGGCTACATTACTTACTTACTAAAGGTAACCATCCTCACCTGGGATCTGTTTGCTTGTAATCAGTGTGTGTGAATAAAAGATCAGTGAGTTTCTGGGATCCTGACAGACCCTTGTTGTTTATCCAGTGCTGCACTGATATTCTGAGTCATGGGAAAAGAAAAAGAATTGTCAAAATATCTTTAATTAAACTGTGTAAAACAGAAAAGGGATATAAAAAGAAGGAACTGAGAATGCCAATCAGATGTTCAAACTCTAACTCTAACTGGGGAGATCTCAGACATGCAGTTGATGTAAGACAGCCCAAGTATTTACAGGAACTGGAGGCTTTTTGCAGCTTTACCATCTGAAAAAATAAAGAGCCTCATCCACATCTACCACAAAAGACTTCAAGATGTCATTGATGTTAAAGTTGGTAATACACAGTATTAACAACTGGGTTATGTAAACTTTTGTTTTTTTTGTGTTATTATTCATATTCTCAGAAAAATGTAAAATTATGAGCACACTATATGTTCTCAAGAATAGCGCTGATGTCCTGGTTGTTACTGTGACAGTTGGCTGTAGTAGTGTTTCTGATAGGCACAAATTAGCATCTATGCTCGGTGTGTCTTCTGCCCCAGCATCAGAGCACTCAAGTCCGGCTCAGCTCAACTGATTTTAAAAAGCCTGCTTCAGCCTGCTTCTTATTAAACACTAGCGATAATGTGAGCGGTTGTGTTGATATATGCATATTTTTTTTCTGGTCACAGTCCGTGTCTTCTACAGAGAAGGCGGGGTGTATCAAGTCTTTTTACAATCTTTTTTTTTTTTTTTGTGCAGGACAAGAGAAATAATTACAGCTGTTTCTCAGGACTGGCCAAACATTTTCACAGTAATTACTGCAGCTCAGTGTTGTTGACTGATTACAGCAGAGCAATGTACTGATTGGAAGTATATCAGCTACATTCATTACTGATTATTTATTAGGCTAACAGCCTAATATATATATATATATATATATATATATATATATATATATATATATATATATATATATATTTATTTTAATCAAAGCCAAAGGAATGCAACACTCCTAGTTTTCACTCATATGTTAAGTTGTACATTAATACATTAAAGTGGTTGTGTGACAATTTGTCATTAAATCATATGAAATGTGATGCTGCTGTTGCTGTAGTGTGCACTACTAAATATAACAATGCATCTATTAGCCCCTCTGCCCAATATCACCACCAGCTGCCACTGGTGCACAGGGCTGGTTTAACCCAGAAAGGCATTGGCTAATATTTGGATTTAAATGACCCAATGTTGCACAATGAGTTACTACGATACAACTAATTGAATTTGAAACAATGGGTGATGGATTTTCAGAGTTGTTTTCAATAGCTTATATAGATACACAAGAAAAAAACTGTTACTAAGGCATACTACATGGAAATTTGCCAACAATATAAAAGGTTTTAAGGAGACAAGTGGGGTGGTGTGGTTAATGGCAAATGTAATTATCACTGCAACAACTGCCTCATACATCTCCTTTAATGCCTTTTGAGAAATAAAATAGCAGCTCTAGTGGTACTTAAGTAAATGAAATCTATTTGTAATGTCTTCACCAACCTCTAAAAATACCATTGCTCTGTTATGAAATTACCTCAATATCTCTCATTTATAAAGACTGTTACCATGGTAAAAGGTCTAAGTTTGTTTCTAATGCTATAGACTAGTCCAAAACCCCTTTGTAAATGTGGCCCCTGTTCAGCACATCTGACTTATAACTTACTAAAAGCATAGATAATGGTGAAAGAGAAGCCATAGTACATCACCTTTAAAACATACAATTAGATTTAAGTGTCTTTGCCCCAATGCATGCTGGGAAGGTTCCTCAAATGCCTTCTTCTTGTAAGTGCAACATTTTGATTAGCACTTAACCAGCCGCAGAGGTATTGATTTTACTCTGCACTGTACTGCTTTCATTTCATAATAAGCTTCAATCCAATAAGTCTTTGAGGTGGGTTCAAATGCACTGAGTTTGAAAAAAATAAAATAAACTAGGTTATTTTACTGATAACCACATAATGGATAATAATTGTACACCCTTCTGTTTTCAGCTGCACCCACACTTATCAGGCTGAATACATCCTGTTTATTCTCAGCAGCTACTCTGCCTCTGTAAAGGCTAATCCCTGGTGAATTCACTCTGAATAATAAGAGAAAACCTTTACTATGAAATAAAAGGCCTTCTTAGTAAATCCCTGATGAGCATTTAAGAAAAGTGGTTGGCGTGCTACAATGCCTCACAGAAGGTACTAGGGCAATATGGAAATAAGCAATTATAAGTTTTAAGCAAAGTCATGGTCAGAAACATGCTAGAAGGCCATCTAATCTGATGCCTGACGTTAGAAATCTGTGTATGCTTTTTGCATTTTTCTGTTTTAAAACTGAAGTTAAAACACTGATAGATAGTACTATTACTCCGAGTTCCTTTTGACAGTGTTACGTTTTACCATGTTGCCTTTGACAGTGAACAAAACACCAAATCAAAGACAGAAAAAATGAGCAGTGTTTTAATTTCTCTGCCAAAAGTTACTTTGATTTGCATTCCCTTTGTGCACCGCTGAAGTGGCTCTAAAAAAACATACTTAAAACTCTAAACCCTTTGTTCACCACAAACCTGCAGTTTGCAACACAAGTGTAACTATAACTTAATGTTGCATTTGCAGCTCGGAGCTGTCCCTGTAAAAGATGTGATAATGCTCTTTGTGCTGATCTGTCAGTTGTTGCAAATATGTAAATGGCTTTAGTTTGTAATAAATGCACAAATAAATGGAGCAGCTGTTGGACTTGTAAAGCTCTAAAACCAAGCATAGTGTTTTTTAATTATTTTTTAAATAAAATAAAAAATATTGTAATTTATATTTTTCATATTTTATATTTTTTATATTTTGAGGCTATATCACCCACCCGTAATAGTACATCTTGACAGTAGTACAATTGTAGATCAAACAATAAGGTAATTAACCAAGTACTATCTGACTATTTAAGTTTGGCTACTAATATGGCCTCTACAGGCTAAAAGGGTATAATAGCATAAAATGGTAAAAAGAATACAAGAAATATTGTCTGTCTATATTGCAGATTCCCACTCTTTTTTGATAATCAAATTTATCCTTGTATTGAAATAGTTTTTTTCAAACTCTCCAAATTTGACATTTATTGACATTATTTGGCAGCACGTTTCGACAGAATATGCATACTTTTTATATCTTTGGTAATATTTCCATACATGTATTTTCAGTTTTAGCAACAATTAAGCTTCATTGTTCAAAGATAAATTGTGAATCTTATTTTGGATATGTTTTAGTTTTTTGTGTTCAGATGTTTCCTTTTGCACAAAAGACTGAAGTGATTGGTTTTCTGAAAATTACATTAATATTTTACCTGCCCCCAACAAAACTTGATGCTGTAAACTTTCTTCCCATTGCTAATGCATTTATGTGAATCCCACATTGCATCTTAAAAGGCTGCTGATGTTGCCTAGAGACAAGTCACCTGATGCGGTTTCTGTCGGATCAAGTGGCATTCATCATGAAGCGAACAGGAAGAACACTGTCACAGCACATTTTGTATTTGAAATCATCTTCGCAGCGGTATATGTGGGTGCACTCTGCTGTAAAACCAGACTGCAAGATCCTTGGTGTGATTTTTAACACTGACTTGACTTTTGAAGAGCCAGTAAAGAGGCAGGAGTGGAGTCATGGCTTTCAGCAAGAAGCAAATCAAAAATAAAGTTGTTTTTTTCCCCCTTCTTTTCCTTTTTTTTTTTTTTCTTTACCGTATCTTCAATTTCTGCCCCAGACAGCCACTTTTTAAAAGATATGGCTCCTTCAGTGGCAGATCTCTACTCGAGTGGACTACATCTACAATTAAGACCACAGATATAGATTTAAAGATTGTACTAATCAGATTCAAATGTGCATTCTTTAATCCTTCCCATGCTGTCTCAGTGTAATTGCTTTCAAAGATATTAAAACATTCAATGAAACATATAAAACATGCACCTCTTCACTAAATTAGCTTGAACCCCTTGTAGTTCAAAGGCATTCTGTGTGGAATGTGAAGAGTGTGTTTGTTTCATGTGCTTTTTTCTATTTAGGATTGTTGAAAACAGCTAAACCTGTTAAGCTGAGTTTATTTAAAACAGTCTGGCTCGTTTTGTTTTGATTTCTGTTTTTATGAAACAGGCACATCATGAGTCAGCGTGATTCACAAGGAAACTCATCAAGAAGTTTAGCCTGGGGAAAAATAAAATAAAAATTTTAAGACTCAATCTCCATATCTTTCATGACATTTTACTTACACAAATAGCACATGTTTTTGAGAAAAAACATCTAAAATCATCTATTATAATGTCTGTAAAGCCATCCAGCTCATCTTAAAGAAAAGGTAAGAGCAAAAGCATCTGGACTCTTATATCTCTAGAGGGAGGAGTTTAACCTGAAACTAAACCTGCCCTTTCATAGTTTTTAGCTATGAAAGGGCAGGTTGAATCCTGATGTGAGAGTTGTTAAAGGCTCAGGAGAGTCATTATTGACACTGTTCCATTCAGGTGTTGTTTTTCAAGTGTGAAACTCTTTTGATTTAGGTTTCAAAACACAGTTATAAATACTAGGCAACATAAATCTGATGCCACCTCCTCTGTTCAGAGAGGGCTTTTTACATTTGAACAAAAATGGCTTCCTTCACACCTCTCAAACCATCTGGCCTCTCTGGCCAAAATTCAGACATTGCTGTCCTCAGTGTCACTAACAATTCTCCTGAGCTTTTAACAACTCTCACATCAGGAGTCACACTGCTCTTTCATAGCTAACAACTATGAGACCAGAACAGCCTGGCCTACGGTTTGGC
Organism: Neodontobutis hainanensis; assembly: GCA_024349245.1. Classification (NCBI taxonomy): domain Eukaryota; kingdom Metazoa; phylum Chordata; class Actinopteri; order Gobiiformes; family Odontobutidae; genus Neodontobutis; species Neodontobutis hainanensis. Next base: position 1,242,522 of record JALDNG010000043.1, on the reverse strand, counting down.
ACCGGAGCTGCTCCGTCATCAGTGTCTCAGGGTTTTGACCTACTTAGATGACTGGCTCGTCCTTGCTCTTGCACTGCAGTGTCATTTTGGAGCTGGATCATGTGGAGGCAGAGAGGGGTTTTTACTCCCCCCTATCTTCTGGTTCCCAGGAACCTGGACCTGCACCTCCTCAGGCCACCAGGTGCTCTGCTTGCTAACGGACAGGCACATTCTAAGGAGTGGCTGCCGAAAAGATTGGATAAAACCAATCAACTTGGTGGAAGGCCTGTTTGACAGCGGGCCCTATATTTTCAGTTCAACCAGGCTACTCCCTCTCCCCTTCTCCAAATGTGGCCTAATCTGACCTACATAGACAACTGGCTTGCCCTTGCTCCATCTCACAGGGAGGCCATGAAGCAAACAGAGTGCTGTGCCACATCTCGAAGTTGGGGTTGTGGAAAACCAGGCCAAGAGCTTCTTACTACCGGCCCAGCATGGGATCTGGGGGTGGAATTTGTTGCACAGGCCATGCATGCTCAACTCTCTGTGGAGAAGCGGTAGTGCTTAGGAAAGTGCCTGGAAAGTGCCATGCCCCTGCCTGTCCCAAACGGGAGTCTTGGAGTTCTAGTTTACCCTGGACTCTCTGGTTAGAAGTGCACCTAGGCTGCATCTCACACAACATGGAGGTGTTCACGGATGCTTCGCTCATCCGATGGAGTGGGACTTCTGGCCAGGCTGCCGTGGGCAAAGCCTGAGAGTTACCGCCTGCCCATGTCGACATACTGGAAATAGTGGTGGTGCAGAGAGTGCTCCTGAGTAAATTTCTAGAGGGACTCCTGGATAGTGATTATGCCGCATTGACTCTGGTGGTGTTTGCGGCGGCCATCACAACGGGCCTTAAGGGCTTTAGATGCTTCTCGCCACTTAGTCACACCCTGGTTAAGCGGTTTCTTCGGGGTGCATGTATGGTGAGGCCCCCCTCTAGGCAGGCGGTGGAGACAGACAGTTTTGGATGGCTTGTCAGGACCTCCCTTTGAGCTCTTAAAGCTCACGGAGGTCAGCTTGCTCTCCTTCAAGACCACTGTTCTGTTGACACTATCCTCCACCAAGAGGGCAGTTGACCCCGCTGTCATCCCAACGTTTGGCGCACTGGATGTGTGGGGTCATGGACTCGGCGGCTGGGACGGACGCTCTCTTGGGAGAGGTCCTTCTTTGAGGCCCAGCTGGACTCTTTTGCTCTGTTGAGCTGGGTCCAAGAAGGGAGAGCTTTGGGGTAAGGGTTTATATAGCCCCTGAGGTTGTGCCAGGATGTGGGCATGATTGGCGTGGTGAATGCTTTCATCTGTCTCAGAGGTGCTGGCTGGCACCAGAGCGGTAACCAATAGCGAAGCCATAGGTAGGCTAAGCACACACTCATAGAACTGTAGTTACAGTGGCAAGAAAAAGTATGTGAACCGTTTGAAATTTCATGTTTTTTTTTTGTTTTTTTTTATAAATTTGTTTTAAAATGTGATCAAATTCAAGGGTATTGACAAACACTGTGTCTAAAAATAGTTACCCAAAAATAATCTTATTTTTAATGTCTTTATTGAACGCATTCACTCAACCTTTAAAATGGCAGTGGAAAAAGTAAGAGACCCCTTAGAATGAATAACTGTTCAGTTTAAATCCCACATTTCAGAGCTGATGAACAGATTAACCATAAATTTAGTTAAGGGTTAATAACATTTGAAATAAGTTGTGTTATTCAGTTCAAAAGTTCAAAATTATACACTGAAGGCACAGCTTTGTATTTGCTGTGCCTCTTTTTCTCAAACAAAAATGCTTTGTAATTGGGTCTAAAAAGAATTCATGGTACGTCACTAAAAAAGGTTTGACAACCATAACAACATAACTAATGTGGCTTTATGCAAGAGCATTACGGTAAGAAACCTTTACTTTATGACAGAAGAGAACAAATAAGAAAAGTTTTATTAAGTGTTTCACAGCATCTGCTGGGAAAATCTCAACTATGTATTGCACCTTGTGTTTGGCCAATTGCCTGTGAGAAAATGAAAAGAAAAATTTCCACCAGAGTGGAAAGAACAAGCTTGGTATTCAGTTACAAATTCTTAGTATAAATATTTATAAAAAGGGAAGGAATCTGAAAAAAGACCAAAGACCAATTTTATACAAATGATTTTTAGGTTTGAACAGTTTAATCTGCAAAAAACATTTTTATTATGTGTGACCATAATAATTTATTTTTCTATTGGAATAAAGAACACTTTCTTTTTGTGTTTGACTTTATCCGATTATACTTTCACCTGTAATTTTGTAAAAGCATGCAATTCAAAAATAAAGAATCTCTAAAAATTTATTGAAGTGCTTTGATCTTTTTCAGTGGCTTAGTAAACAGTACCTTATTAGAGCCTTACCGCAGCAAGAACAAGAGCAAATTAAGCCCTTTTTTAGTTTGAGAACTAACTTGGAAAAATGTGAACCCACCTTTAAAAACAAGGCATCTATCAACCTCTGATATCTAACAAGCATTAATGATATATATGTACAAACCCAATTTCCAAAAAGTTGGGACACTGTACAATTTATTAATAAAAAAGGAATGCAATGATGTGGAAGTTTCAAATTTCAATATTTTATTCAGCATACAACATAAATAACATATCAAAGGTTGAAAGTGAGACATTTTGGAATGTAATGGCTCATTTTGGATTTCATGAGAGCTACACATTCCAAAAAAGTTGGGACAGGTAGCATTAAGAGGCTGGAAAAGTGAAGTTATTAGGTCCATTGTCAACATGCTTAGATATAAAAAGAGCCAAGAAGTCAAGATGGGCATTCTCCCAATGCTGCAGCGAAAAATAGTGAAGCAATAACAGAAAAAAATTGCACAGTTTAAAGCTTTTCATTATCTAGAGTGCATAATATCAACCAAAGATTCAGAGAATCTTGAACAAATTCTGTTCGTAAGGGTAATGAAAAACACAACATGGGCTAAGGAATGCCTCTAGAAAATATTGTCGTTGAAAACCCCCTGCCATTCACCGTTGCCAACTAAAACTCTACAGATTCAAAAAAGAAGTCATATCTAAACATGATCCAGAAGTGCATGCGTTTTCTCTGGAGCCAAGGATTCCATTTAAAATGGACTGTGACAAAGTGGAAAACTGTTCTGTGGTCAGACAAATCAAAATTTGAAGTTCTTTTTGGAAAACTGGACTAAAGAGGGCATATATATATATAAATATATATATATATATATATATATATATAGTAGCAAACTTTTTTTTTTTTTTTTAGTGAACATAATTTGGCTTTAAGCTCATTGTGAAGCTTGGGTTGTTGAGGTCCAGTCACTCAGTTCTTGCGGACCGGACCTGGACCCCGCGCCGCAAATTGGGGATGACTGGGCTACAGTATACGCCAATACGCTTGTTAGAAAATGACGTTCAGAAATGACGTTCAGAAATTTCTTATACATCCATCCCAAATTTCTAGAGCTCAAAGTCTGAATTAAAAACACTATTTTGTTTTTGTCTATGCAAAACTATTTTCTACAAGCCTCAATCCAAAAAATAAAGCATCAAAAGTGGTCTTTGCAATTAATTAATTCAGTCATTTTCTTCCAATTATTCCCATTAGGGGTTTCAGGTGACTGGAGCCTATCCCAGCAACTTTATGCCTTAGGCGGGGTACACCCTGGACAATGGCCAGTTCATTACAGAGCTGACGCATAAGAGATTTTGAGCTACTGGGCAATAGAATTTCTTGTTTTGGGATTCTTCCATCCATCCGTACGTCTGTCCGTTTATCTATCCATCCATCCATATGTTTATTCATCCATCCATCCAAATATTCATCTGTCAGTCTGGTTCTGAACTTTGATTTTATGGCATGCAATACACTATGTGGAACAAACTTTTTGTGACCGGTTTTGAAGCACGTGTCATACACGCTTCGATCTGGCTTAAATAACCTCGGTAGGTAACATAGCTTGATCACCTGCACCATGGTGTGAGCGCACCTGGATGTTAAACATACATACCTTTGTCCTGAAGGACCTCATTGTGTATGTGTGCACAAACATATCTCAATTATAGCCAAATAACAAGCTATAAAGAGAGAGGGAAAAAAAATATATACTATACCATAATATATTATATATAACTTTATAAAAGCATGGACACTGACTTCGAGAAAAGTTTTGTCCCTCCCTGTCAGAGGCTCATCTCTGAGGATAATCCTCATTAGTTCAGTTTTGAGTATTTGAGGCAAGAGGGAGATTGCGAGCAGTGCTCCATGCTCTTTTTTTTTTCAAATACGAGTGAGCAGCCGCATCCTCGCCTAGATTCTGGGGGTTGCACGTGGATCTGGCTGAAGGGGATGGATACGCTCATTTTTGCACTGCTTTGTTTGTTTGCACTGGGGTTTGTTGCACTGCTCAGTCCACCCTTAGGAGAACGGACCGCCCTCTCTGCCTATGGGGGCAACAGAAAACAACAGATCTGGAAACAGATCCCATAGGGGCCACTAGTTTTTCAGGAAACAGTGGTCTCCAGTACAATATTTCATATTATGGCAATCTCCTGCCATGTTTCAGGACGCCGGATGTCTACCATTGTCCCAGCAAGACCAAATTTTAGTTTTCGGAGCTTTCGGAGAAGCTGACAGCATGCAGGCTACTTCCAGATATTGCCCCTTGGGTGGAAAGGGCTGTAGGAAAGGCTACAAAATTCACTTTGCGTAATGTCCTTCGGCTTTTAGACGGCATTGTCTCCACTACTGTGAAACCGTAATGTGTTTATTTGCTGACACAAGAATTGCAAACTCTAAAAGACAAGAGGGCCGTAAAACAGGCTATTACAGCCGGTACTTTCTGGTTCCCAAGAAATATGGGGGGGGCTGCATCCGATTTTAGATCTACGCGGCTTGACTCATTACCTCAGAAGGCAAAAATTCAAAATGCTAACAATCAAGATGATTGTGTCTCAGATCCAATCAGACGATTGTTTCATGACTATTGATCTTAAGGATGCTAATTTCTATTTCGAGATTTTGCCACAATACAGAAAATTCCTGAGGTTTGCTTTCAGGGGCAAACCCTATCAGTATCAGGTTGATCCGTTTGGCTACCTCATTCATACACAAAATACATGGATGCTGCTCTGGCTCCTCTGCAATTCCAGGGTTATCCGGATTTTTTACCTGGACAACTGGCTGATTCTAGCTCAGTCTCAAGAGTTGACGTTTTGACATTGTGATGTTGTCCTAGCTCATCTTGTACCTCTGGAGTTTAGACTCAACACCAAGAAAAGTGTTCTCTTTCCTGCCCAAGGGACAACATATTTTTGGGTTATATAGGATTTCAATTCTGTCTCCTGCATGCGCCAATCCAAAGCTTCCATTCACCAGTCTTAAAGCTGGAACACCACTTGAGGCAAGATACGTTAAGTGTCTTGCCAAGGACACAACGACAGTCACTCTACCACTGAGCCACTGTGCACATTCTCTCTGTTCTCCACCGGTACTGACACATTTACGTAAATTTTTGTCCGTTTTGGAGAGACTAAACCTCAGCCTCAGACACACCTTGTTTTGAATGTGCGCATGTTAAGTTCAGCTTGTTGTGTCCGCATGGAGACAACTCGGCCTGGGACTGGTCTGTGCAGCAGCGGAGAGACACAGACGTTGAGCGAGTGAATGTTGGGGAGTCAAATAGAAAGCTGTGGGGGGCCACATTTTCCGCCAGTTGATGATCACCTGACTTGTTCTCATAGTTCTCCCTACCGAAGGCAGTCATGTTGCCGTTTGTTTTGCCGTGGGAAAGATGAGGCATGTCCCAAAGGGAAAGTGACGTTTGTGCATTTCCTCTATTTTTCAAGAGGCTCCATGTCAATCAACCAAGCTACAGTAGGGAAACAGAAAATTGGAACAAAGATTCAAATTATTATATTCAATAATTGTATTTACTTTAGGCTACGACAACAAAAACCCATTTTAAAGAACAATGTAAAGGAGAGGCATGAAGCTCATCAGCCACAGCTTTGGGTTTAGACTGAGAGTAGTTTAATTACCAACAGTAGCTACAGGTGTATAAGCACATCTCAGCAACAACAAACATAATCTGGGAAAAAAAATGTTGATAATTTTATTGGTAACCCATTTGAAGAAGCGAGAAAATCCACAGAAATATGATGTAGTGGGCAAAATAGAAGGGGAAGAGCCACAAGCGCTGGGAGGCATTAGCAACGCTGATTTGGTGTAAATTAGGGGTAACTTTGCATTTTTCATTCTCAGGTTGTTGTTTTTTTAAGACTGGCCATTACACAACTGGTTTATTTGTCAGCATTATTCATGTGATTGGATGAAACAACAAAGCATTTTTGGGGTTTCTCCCTTGAGCAGGGAAAACCGCAAATCATTTAGTTTAGTGGTTTGCATATTTTGCCTGGTTGCCAGATTCCCTTTTTGACGCAATCCTCTCCCTTAATCTGAGTTTGTACAGTGGCCCAGAAGGGCAAAATCCACAACAGAAATACAAAAGTTACTCATGTGGCAGAAATATCCAGTATTTAAGGAGTCCTCAAGTTGAAGATATTTTGTGCTTAGTTATTATAGTTTTTACTTTATTAACTTGTTCTGTTATGTGTCGTTTTTTTTTTTGTTTTACTTAAAAACTATGCAGTATTGTTTCTTTTCCTCATCTTGTGTTCTACCTTGCCCTCTGTAACCATCCTCTACCAATCGTAACCTATTATTCTCTATGTCTACTCTGTGTTTGTCCTTAATCTTCATCCTCCCAGTGTCCTTCCCTCTCCTCTGAAAAGTGTGTGTAGGAACTCTAAATCTTATTATTATTATTTTTTTTTTACAATTTTTGTTTACTGTTGAGTTTTACTGATCTAGCCATTACTTTTTTGCCTTATAAACATTACAGTTTATCTTGTCATTAGCAATTGTTTTGATTTTTTCACGACCATGTTATAACATAATGGTAAAATGTATCTTCTCTAACTAGATGAATATGTTCAGTGACCTGAGGATGACACATCTCTTTAATGAAGCTCTGATCACACAAGTTTAGTGTGACATTGCTTCTTGGGGTCTTGCAGACAGAACTGGACAAGCAGTTGTGGAACACTTATACCATCTGTCCTGTGCGCCAGTCCACTTTTGAACACCTTGCAGATTTCTTTAGCCAGTTCTTCACATTTATTACACCTGATGATACATTATTTTTATATCAAGTTACTTGTCTTTTGGTGTCTATGCATCCTTGTCTAGTAAAAAACTTCAAAGATAGTTTAATTAAAAATTTACATTGAAAAATAAGATTTAATGATGTGATGCCCAGTCACTGCTAATTTAGTTGTGTTCTTTCATCCATCCATCCATCCATCCATCTTCTACCCCTTATCCGGGGCCGGGTCACGGCGGCAGCAGTCTAAGCAGAGAAGCCCAGACTTCCCTCTCCCCAGACACTTCCTCCAGCTCTTCCGGGGGGATACCAAGGCTCTCAGGCCAGCCGAGCGACATAGTCCCTCCAGCGTGTCCTAAGTCTTCCCCGAGGTCTCCTCCCAGTGGGACATGCCCGGAACACCTCCCTAGGGAGACGTCCGGGAGGCATCCGGGAGGCATCCGAAACAGATGCCCGAGCCACCTCAGCTGACTCCTCTCGATGTGAAGGAGCAGCGGCTCTACTTTGAGCTCTTCCCAAGTGACCGAGCTCCTCACCTTATCTCTAAGGGGGCGCCCCGCCACTCTGCGGAGAAAGCTCATTTCGGCCGCCTGTATCCGGAATCTTGTTCTTTCGGTCATGACCCAAACTTCATGACCATAGGTGAGAGTAGGAACGTAGACTGGTAAATCGAGAGCTTTACCTTACAGCTCAGCTCCTTCTTCACCACGACAAACCGGTACATCGACCCCATTACTGCAGAAGCTGCACCGATCCGTCTGTCAATCTCACGCTCCTTCCTTCCCTCACTCGTGAACAAGACCCCGAGATACTTAAACTCCTCCACTTGAGGAAGGAGCTTTCTGTGTTCTTTCTCATAAATTTAATGCCGCAACTTGTGGATTTACAGCATCTGCAGAAATCCTAAACCAGCTTGACAGCACCAGCAACTCCTGTAGAACAGCACACCTATTTTGATAAACTACAAACTCAAAGTGGCCTCCTGTAGAATAGGAATCAGCTGTAGAGCTTTATGTCACCTTGAGGAATATGGCCAACCTTTAGAAAGCATTCTTTAAGGCAAGACTCACTGCTTGACACGGAAAATAAAACATTTCGATGGAGGAGCAGTGGCTCTACTTTGAGCTTCTCCCAAGTGATCAAGCTCCTCAACCTATCTCTAAGGGAGCGCCCCGCAAACCTGCGCAGAAAGCTCATTTCGGCCACTTGTATCCAGGATCTTGTTCTTTCGGTCATGACCCAATGCTTATCACCATAGGTGAGAGTAGGAACAACATAGATCGACCGGTAAATCAAGAGTTTTGCCTTACAGCTTAGCTCCTTCTTCACCACAACAGACTGATACATTGACTGCATCACTGCAGACGCTGCACCGATCCGTCTGTCAATCTGATCCCCAAACCAGACTCCCTCTGCCCCCTGGCTGCACCTAGAAATCCTGGCTATAAAGATAATGAACAGGACCAGTGACAAAGTGCAGCCCTGCCGGATTCTAACATGCCCCGAGAACAGATCTGACTTCCTGCCGGCAATGTGAACCAAGCTTTTGCGCCGGTTGTACAGGGACCGGCCAGCCCTTTGCAAAGCCCTTAACAAGAAATATTATCCAGAGCACCCTCCACAGGGTGGCATGAGGGACACAGTTGAATGTCTTCTCCAGATTTACAAATCACACGTGGACTGGTTGGGCAAACTCCCATAAACCTTCCAGCACCCTGGAGAGGGTATAGAGCTGATCCAGTGTTCCACGACCGGGACGAATCCGAGGTTCAACTATCGGCTGGATTCTCCTCTCCAGTACCCTGGCATAGACTCTTCCAGGGAGGCTGAGGAGTGTGATCACTTTGTAGTTGGAACGTCTCGGGTTACTTGACTGTAACCCTGTTCCCTTAAAAAGCGGGAACGAGATGCTGCGTAGCATTACGCTATGGGGAAACATTCGTTGTGTGACCGGTTGTGAAGCACGTGTGTCAAACACACCGAGAATTGGCTTATAATACCTCGGTTGGTGACGCAGCTCATCAGCGGCAGCTGTGTGATTGCGTGCACCTGAACAGAGGGTATAAGAACACATGACTCTGGAGCGTCTTCAGGTCAACTTTGTCTGAAGAGCGCCCGGACACGCCCAGTGCGGCATTGCAGCGCAGCATTTCATTCCCGCTTTTTAAGGGAACGGGGTTACAGGCAAGTAACCGGAGACGCTCCCTATCAAAAGCTACACTCTATGCGCTATGGGGAACGAGAGTAGCAACGCCGCCGCACTGCAAGTGTCTGGACCCCTCGTGTTGTGAAGTGTGCACAAACCCAAAAGAGGTCTCAAACACAATTTTGGAACGATGACTCAAGGACATGCGAGCCCGGAGTAGCATGAACATCCATACTATAGAATCTAGTGAATGTGTGCGGGAAGGACCAACCTGCCACATCACAAACTTGCTGCAGAGGGGAACCTTTTGCTAGAGCTGTTGAAGCTGCAACCCCTCTAGTAGAATGAGCCCTTACACCTATGGAAGTTTGGCCGCGCACCTCATAGGCCAGGGCAATGGCATCCCTCACCCAATGTGATATAGTCTGTCTGGTAGCTGCAACCCCCAGCTTGCAGCCCCTGTAACATATAAACAGCTGTTCGGACTTACGCCACTGGCTAGTGCGGTGGACATAATTCTGGAGGGCACGTACTGGACACAGTAAGTGAAACTCTCCTGCTCCGGTGTTCTAAATGGCAGAGGACAGAAGGCTTCAAGAATGACCGGATTTAAGGTTGAGAATGGAACATTGGGAAGATAGTTAGGGTGAGGATGCAAAATGGCTTTGACTAGCCCAGGGACAAAGTCTAGGCAGGAGGGCAAAACTGACAGAGCCTGCAAATCTCCAACCCTCTTGAGAGTGGTAATGGCCACCAGAAGAACCATCTTTAGAGTTAGAAACTTGACAGACACTGACTCTAGTGGTTCAAAAGGAGTGCTTACTAAGCCCTCCAGCACTATAGCTAGGTCCCAGGAAGGAACTCTAGCTCTACTGGGTGGTCTCAACCGCTTGGCCCCTCGAATGAAGCGGGCAACTAGAGGCTGTCTCCCTATCAAGACCCTGTTAATCAGGGCGTGGCAAGGCGAAATGGCGGCCACAAAAACCCTGAGTGTACTAGGATTAGTGCCCGAGGACAGTTTGTCCTGCAGAAACTCCAACACTGAAACAATCTGGCAGTGGACTGGGTCTTTATGGTGTGTAGCACACCAGGCATCAAAGACACGCCATTTGCAGGCATAGTCTTTCCTAGTGGGCGGCAGTAGCTCAGTGGGTAAAGCAGTTGTCTTTCAACCGGAAGGTATGCTGTTCAATTGCCACTCTCCCCACAGTTCATACTGTTGTTGTGTCCTTGGGCAAGACACTTAACCCACCTTGCCTCCAGTGTCTCTAACACTGGTAATTACTGTAGAACAATGCAAGTTGCTTTGGATTAAAGCGTCAGCTAAATGAATAAATGTAAATGTAAATGTAGTAGAGGGAGACATAGCACTCAAAATAGTCTCTACAACAGGGGCTGGGAGCCCGACATCTCTTAATTAGTCCAGGGGCCAGACGGAAAGGTTCCAGAGCTCGGGCCGGGGATGAAACACTGTCCCCTGTGCCTGAGAAAGGAGATCCCTCCTGGTCGGAATTGCCCATGGCGAGCCGTCGAGGAGAGATATTAGGTCTGAGAATCACACTTTGGTTGGCCAACGGGGCGCTACTAGTAAGAGGCGCAACCCCCGTTGACGGACCTTCGCCAGGACTCCCGGGAGCAGAGCCACTGAAGGAAACGCATAAAGACGTAGTCTGGGCCACACATGGGCCATTGCGTCCAGACCCAGGGCAGCTGGAGGAGTCAGAGAGAAGTAGAGGGGACATTGTGCTGTCTGCTGTGAAGCAAAGAGGTCCACCTATGCTTTGTAAAATCTTTCCCAGATTTGGCTCACTACCTCTGGGTGGAGTTTCCACTTCCCATGTGTCACAGCCTGTCTGGACAATAAATCTGCTCCCACATTTACATGCACCCGGGGATATAATTCGCCCTGAGGGACAGGAACTTGTCCTGAGCCCAAAGCAGCAGCTGCGCTAGCTTGTCAAGTGGCACGAACGCAGTCCGTCCTGACGATTTATGTAAGAGACCACCGCTGTGCTGTCTTCTTGTACTAGGACATGGTAGCCCCTTAGCTGCTGAAGGAAGTATTTTAGGGCCAGAAATACAGCCTTCCTCTCGAGGCAATTGATGTGTCATGCGAGAAGATGGCCTCTCCATATCCCTTGGGCTGGACGGCCATCTAAGACCACGCCCCAGCCCGGGATGCATCTGTCGTTAGCATCATGCGACGGCAACATGGACCTAGGGTGGGACCCAAAGTGAGAAACTGAACCACATAGATAGGGTACGAAGCCCTCGGCGCGTAACCCTTATTTGCTTCAGGGGGGTTTGGCCCTTGAATGAAACCCCCTGGCTCTGAGCCACAGCTGAAACGGTCTTATGTGCAGAAGGCCCAAAAGAATTACCGTGGATGCAGATGCCATAAGACCCAATATTCTTTGAAAGAAGTGCACAGTCACTTCCTGGCCTAGCCTGATAGCTTTCAGGGTAGTTAGAATGGACCCGACATGTGCAGGAGACAGATGTGCCTGCATCTCGGTTGAGTCCCAAAAAACCCCTAGATATGTTGTCCTCAGGGTGGCAGAGAGAACACTCTTCTCGGCATTGAGTCTCAAGCCTAGAGAGTTGAGATGAGCTAGGACAACATCCCGATGTCGAAGCACTAGCTCCTGAGACTGAGCTAATATCAGCCAGTCTTCTATGTAATTCAAAATGCGGATGCCCTGGAGTCGCAAAGGAGGCAAGGCTGCATCCATGCATTTTGTATATTTATGGATATATATAACGGAAGAACCCGATACTGGTACGCTTCGCCCCCGAAAGCGAACCTCAGGAACTTTCTGTGCTGTGGCAGGATTTCTATGTGAAAATATGCGTCCTTTAGATCGATGGTGACAAACCAGTCGCCTAATCGGATCTCGGACACAATCATTTTTATTGTGAGCATTTTGAATTTTAATGCTTTGAGGTAGCGGTTTAGAAGGTCTAAAATTGGGCGCAGCCCCCCGTCTCTTTTTCGTGACTAAAAAATATCGGCTGTAAAACCCGGATTGTTTTTTGGTGGGGGGACATGTTCTATGGCCCCTTTGTCCAGCAGAACCTGCAGTTCCTATGTCAATACATGCGCTCGTTCCGGTTTCACGGAAGTGGAGACCACACTGTTGAAACGCGGAGGATGATAGGTGAACTGAATTCTGTAGCCTTTGGCCACAGTCCTTATTACCCACGGGGAGATATTTGGCAGTAGCACCCATGCTGCCAGTTTCTCTGAAAGGGTCAGAAGTTTTGGCACGTCGGTTTTTGGGGAGGATGTAAGACACCCGCCGTCCTGAACCAAGGCAGGAGACGGCCGGACACTTATAATGGAGATAAGTGTCTGAGATAAGTGAGACTGCTGCTCCCCGAAACGCCAGTGGCGGCAGAGAAATAACAGTGGGCTCCTAAGGGTGTCGACATGGAGTCTTTAGACTCTGTTGGATTTTGTTGTGCCCCACCCGGTGGGAGTACACCCCCGCGGCCATGGGCACACCAATTTCAGGGCCTCTGCATCTTGGCGGAGATCATATTCCGCAGGTCCGTTCTCTTTTGAGCAGCGCGAGAATCCGCTCCCCAGTCCTTACGAGGGGGGGCACGATTCGCCACACTCTACTTCTGGCAGCCCGCTTTTCTCTGGAAGGGGCTGGACCTGGCCGTGACTGGGTGGCCGACGGTCCCGGCAAGGAAGGAACCTCACAAATGCCTCCTCGTACTGTTTAGCCTCGCGAAAATTAGTGGTGACTGAGTCCACCGCGTCGCCAAAAAGACCGGAAGGCGAGATGGGTGCATCCAGGAGCAAGGCGCGGTCCTTCTCCTTGATGCCCGTGAGGTTAAGTCACAGATGTATTTCCGTTGCAACCAAAGCCGACATGGAGCGGCCAATAGTGCGGGCCGTCTGCTTAGTTGCACGGAGAGAGAGGTCTGAGGCACGGCGCAGCTCAGAAAATGCGTCCTCGTCCACAGTACCCCCTGTGCTCAAATCTTTGAGCAGCTCAGCCTGGTATGCCTGCAAAACCGCCATGGTGTGCAGTGCTGCACCAGCCTGACTCGCCGCCTGGAATGCCTTCCCCACCAGTGATGACGTGAACCGGCATGGCTTGTTAGGGAGTGTAGGTTTTCTCAGGGAGGACGATGTCCCAGGGGAGAGATAGCCCACAAGCGTCTCTTCCACCGTGGGCATCAACCCATAGCCCCGCACCTGTGCGCCCACTATAGTCGAATAAATCGACGTCGAAGGCACAAAAACACGAGACGAATAGGGCTTATTCCATGAGCGTGCCAGCTCCTCATGGAGGTCCCCGAAGAAGGGGAGAGACCGCCGCTGCGATCCCTCCCCCTGGCCACCTGAAACAGAAACCTGTCATCCAGTTTAGAGTATTTAGGGGGGCCCTGCTCATGAGGCCACTCAATATTCAGCAGCACCATTGCTCTTGTAACCACCTCGAGCAGCTCCTCAAACGCCGCATCAGAGCGGGAAGAGCTCTCCGAGGCTGCGGCGCCCGCAGAAGCCAGGGATGAGGCTTCATTGCTCGCGGGAAGTGCCAGAGCACGCCCGCCCGAGCACAGAGCCGGTGTCTGCCTCATCTGGCTAGAGCACGAGGGACATAGGACTACCTGATCCCTGCGCCTCAGCCAGATCAACACGTGAACCCCACGGCCGGAGTGGGGAGGCGGCTCGCTTCTCTTTTAAGAAAGCGCAGGATTGGGAAAACGTCTATTTTATTTATTGTAGAATCTTGTCTATATTTTATACTGTATAATTACTGTTTTTGTTTTGTGTCTGTGTTTTTTCTTTTTGTGAACTATAAACCTTGTTTATTTGTCTCCTTAATAAAGATTATTATTTATTTTAAAAAATATTATCAATATTAATAATAACAATATTTTTTCTCCTTTACCAAATGTCTATGACCTAGATAAATACACTCTTGGACAAATATAGATATGTGACTTTGTATCTTTGAGCTCAAATTAAAGCAGCCTCTGTGGGGAGCCTCGTGTGTAATCCAATAATTCAAAAGGTAGAGTTTAACTTCACATCCCACATTTTACAAATGCTGCACCCTGCCGAGCATTCACGCTGAAGACATGTGAAGTCTTAGTTAATTTGTTTTCCCCAGTGAGAAGAAAAGTGTCTTTTAAATCTCACTTTGAGGACTTAGTAATGCAATAACTCCTGCTAGCTGCTAATTGCCTAATGCTAACAGAGCCATTTCCACATTACTGTTTAAGGCCACTACTGTTGAAAAGAACAAAGGAAAAGTGACTTGTCATCATTGGGGGATCTCGCTGGGCTCACAACATGCACATGTCTGGAGTCTATGAAGCTTGTGAGCTTTGACACATCAATTGAAATCCAAGTCTGTGAAATTCAAACAGTTTTACCACTGCCCTGAGCACTCTGTCATAAAAAAAGGCTGAGCAGGCCGCTGATGGATAAAGATTTTGAAAAGTTTTTTTTTTTCTATCTTAAAGCTGCTTAATGTCTCATTTCATACATGACATGCAAAAGACAAGTGGATGTTTTAATAGAAGCCTGAGTAGTCTGATCTGGATAAATGTGGCTCAAGGATGAAATCTTCAAGATGTTCTTCCAGGCTGGAGTAAAATACACTGAAGATATATCCACCTGTAATTATTGACAGATATGTAAAGATTTTCTGATCGGGTCATGTTAGAATAGACCA